>JAWWTY010000077.1:78023452-78118134 GCA_035222235.1 Margarornis squamiger
GAACCCTTTTGATCCCATCTGCTGACCTGTGTAACCACTCATGATCACTCTGCTCCCTTCCATTTTATTTATTCCAGCAATCAATGGCTTGAGTTCTGTTTCTCTTTTAAGGCAGGCAGATATAAATGGCTTGTTTCTCTCAATGCTTTCTGCACTTCAAGCTCTTCTCTAGCGATAGGTGTACAAGAGAGTATTTATGGTAGCATTTCAGTAACTACAGTGCCAGTTTGAAGTGCCCAATATGTCTGCTCTGGATGTCCCTTTATGCTATGTCCATGATGCCCTCTCTCCTCTTTTAGTCTGAATTGTGTGAATCAAAGAAGCACTAATTTATTGCCTATAGTACAAGGTTGTGGCTGAACATTTTTCCTTTTTAATATTAACTAAAACAAGTGAGGCAGAAATGGCTGCATTGGTCTTGACACAGTAGTCTATGTTAATACGGTAAGACCACCTAAACTCCTAACGGTCTTCAAATATTTTTATTATTTAGAAGAATGCTGATTTCATTCACTAGCATTAAAGTATTGTAATTCTGTTTATCTCTCAAAATAGAGGCCAACACTGAGTTACCAAATAATGTTTATGAGAACATACCACTCTGATTTTTTCTTGCTAATATATTGTCTTTACTTTCCTAATAAAGTCCAGAAACATGGATAGATATAAAGTGGTAAGCCTTTTCACATTTTTGTAGGGAAAAAGCATAGTAGCTTACATTCTGTCTGGTGATTGAATCCTATTCTGACAGCCTCATTTTCAAAAGCATTTCTGAATGCATTCCTGTGTTTAGTTTTGCCACTTGTGCACTACCATTTTGTGGTATTTATCTCTTCTGAGGAGAGAGTGCATGTCTGTTTTGTGCACAGTCTTTACATTGATTAAGACTGAGTATTAATGAATGTCACTGTGTGCTATGCAATGTCCCTCCAATCTGTGCCTTCTGTAGCACAGAAGAAGTGGCATTTTACACTCTGGCATCCCTCTGGGGTCATTAAACCACAGCTATTCTTAATTTCTTTGTCAGGAGACTCTGCCTAAATTATAATAATGATTTACCGTGTACCTGGCATATATTTCACTTGATTTAAGATTAGGAAAATCTTCCAGTTGTTCAATAAATGAATTAATTGCAAGCCCCAGAGGAGTAACATTTGGTTAAAAGAGGAAAAGGAAGATTTAGGTGTTAAGCTAGGATGTTAACTGAAGACTGCACAGCAACATAGTGGTGGATTGCTGGGGCCAGTTCTTGTCTTCTAATCCTGTGCTCTGCTAAGGATCCCAGTGAATGCTTTGGGTTTATTGCATTCGGATTTCAAAATTATTCCTTTTGAAAAAAGCCTCAACTGGGAATAAATCAGTTTTGTAAAGTGGCATGATTTTAAAAGGAATTAAACAAGAGAATATTATTTCATAAATGTAATGAAACATCTAGTTGTGGTTGGGTTTTTTTGAGTTAATGCTAGATAAGGAAAAATTAGACATTTTGCTTTCCTTCCTGTCTTCAGTCGTTTTGTAACTTACCATTCTATCTCATCTTGAAAAGAGACTGAATGAAAGAAATTTACAAAGTGACTCAAACATTATTTTACAAAATAGTGGACTTAATATTGAGAATATATTATCGGTATTTTCCTCCCACACACCACTTTACACTGCTTTCATGTTCCTCCCCACCCACTATCCAGTTATTCCCTCTCCAGGGAATAACTGAATGGACAATATTTTTCCCACTCTCTCCAGAAGTTCCTCTTTAAGATTTTTCTATGCTACTAACAAATAGTCAATAATAAATAAATAAATGGCAGTTAATGAATATTTGTGTTTCATATGGATAATTGCAACTTGCTGTTTGGGCTGTCCTGTTTATGCACTACACTGCAAACTGTTAGCAGTGTTCACAAATATCTCTGGGATACAGAATTTGATCTCTGTTCTTCTGCCGTTCAGGGTGCTGGCAGTAGTCTTCTTGACTGAAGGGAGTGAATGAGGTCTTGAACAACAACCTTCTAGACCTCATGTTTATCTGGGTTTAGGGCTCGTTCCTACAGTTTTGCCTCAGTGTATATGAGAATACTGGCTAAAGGTTTCTGTCTTTTTCAGCTCTGGACAGTCCAAGTAAGCACATAGAAGGGAATTTTAGGCAATAAATTCAATTAGCCAAAAAACTCAGATGTGAGTATCTGGTGATAATGCTTTCCATGCAGTTAGCAGAAGAGAAAAAAAAGATAAGTATTATGTGTGCAAATGAATGCCTTTGTGCTACTTTCTGTGGTATGCAGCAGGTGCAGGAAGAATATCACACCGTGTTGTGAATCCCTCTCCACTGGCCTGAGGAAAGCAAGTTGCATTTGTATTAAAACATTTGCAAAAGTTGTATCTTTTGTATTTGAAAATGTTACGTGGTAGGGAAAGAAGGGCCATACACACTGAAAGACAGTGTCATTTAACATAAGTAATATTGTGTTCCGACATTTTGAATGGGCAGTAAATATATTTCCAGCTTTTTCAAGCAATATAATATTCTATTGTATGTGCTATGGATTTCTTTCTATTCATAATTCTCCTGCCAATTGGTTCTCTGATTTATTAGGCTGATGTGTGAATGCAGAGGATTACTTTCCTATTGTAAAGCATATTTTTTTTATTACTGTTCTCATAATCCAGCAAGCCACGGTAAGACTTTTTACACTATATATAGAAATGAAATAACCTAGATCAATACCAATATCTGTGATTTGATGCTTTCTCAATATATCTATACTAAAAAGGTTGGCAGCAACATTATCTCAATAGTGTGAATCATAGTCCTGATACAAAGGCCCTGCCAAATAAAACTTGTAAGGTAAAGACCATCAGTTGATCTTCGAAATGTGTTTAAAAATACAGATGGCTGTTACTAAACTACTGAGAATGGTTGCAGCAGAAGACCCAGGTTTGTAGAGGCATAAGAACACCTGGATCTCTAAAATAAAAATGCTACCTGTCTATCTAGCCACTGCAGAAAGTTACTTGAAGTCAATTAATGCAATCTCAGAGCAAATCTGTAGCAATGCTGCTGAAGTCAATCCTGCTCTCCCAGGGTTTGCACTGGTGCAGCTCAGAGTATGACTCATACCACAGAAGGGATAAAGGAAAAAACAAGGTATTAACAATTATCCATTTTGAAAGTCTGAAGTTTTGTACATTTTTTACTGGTCATGGGCCAGATTCCCTTCTTCTCATCCTAGAAAAGTAGTTCTTACCGATGAATGACTGACATTTCTAAGGTTGTCATCTTTCAGAGACCTTGGTTCAAGCAGAAGTGGAAATGCATTAGATCTGTGATATATAGCTTGAAATATTATTTGGAATATAGTTTTTTAGTTTCACAAAGAGTTTTGATATGTTCCTGCATTCTCATCTGTCTGAAATGTAGAGACTGTAATGCCCACTATAGGGATCATTCAACATATATTAAGAATTAGGTCATGCAAAATGATAAATGGCGCAACAGGTCCAGATCAGCCCTTTATATCTGAGCTGTTGCTGCCAGCACAGTTGCTGAGGAATGGGTGGGCATTCTGCCCACCTCTGTCAGCACCACTCCTGGGTCTGGCTGTGCTCTTCACTAGGCATGTTGCAAGCACACGGTTAACCAAGCAAGACCCTGAAGAAAGGGACACACTCCTTACTCCACATAAAGAAGTGTTACATGCTTTTGAGTGAACGTTTTGGTGAGGTTAGTGTTTTTTTCAGAACTGCTACTGTGCTACTCTCATGTCCAAAAGCAACTGAAAAACTGCTGCAACTCACAAGCTTTATAGGGTGGTAAGCAGAGTTAGTCTGTTGGAAGTGGCACTATTTTTGATGGTTATTTTTCTTGTTTCTCATTTCTGTATGCTTTTTTCCTGTGTTCTGCTGATTTAAAAAGATGTCCGGAGTTATGCTGGACAGCTTTTGGAAAGTATAATCTGTAGCTTATTGGCTTATTTAATGTTAACTGGCAGGAAAGCAATAAAGAATGAAATGGAGAACATTGCTGGGACCTTCTCTGTGTCCACATGTCCTGGATACTGCATGAAGTTCTATCTTCCCCTATTAAATTGAGTATAGGAAATCTAGGAGGAAAAATAGAGAAAGTTGTGGATTCTGTAAGGTAAAGAGAACCTGACCTGGACAAAGGCGGGACAAAATATTCAAACCAGTACATGTACATACACATACATTTACTCTAATACATGCTTTTGTACATACCTAATTTTGTATCTTGTCCTGTGGGTATTACAAAGTACATTAGTTATAAGGCAGGTGCTGACTTGTGCTGACTTTTACTTCATTTGTAAAACTCGCATAATTGGGCAAATGAGGAAAGATTCTGCAGTGTAGCTTTCTGCAGCACTGAAACTCTTCAGTTGAAGGTCGTAGCTTCCCTTTGTGGCCTTATACAAATATTTTAATATCATGTGCCTGAGTTTCTATTAGCAAAACTTCATACCAAAGGGGGAAGGTGTTGTCAGAATGAGCTTTTGAGCCAGTACCTGGTTCCCCAAATACTTCAACTTTAGGGCCGAAAATTCTTATGTGACTGATTCTTTGAAGGATAATGCATCAGTTGTAAGAGAATACTTCTTGTTTAAATCACAATAGAGAATGTCCTGGGAGCACAGGTCATCAGGGGGCAGTATGATGCTTGATGTAATAAATTGTAGATGTATTTTTAATCTGAGAAGTGGCATGTTGTTTATTCTGTAATGCAAACTGTCTGAGGTGGCTACAGCATGCATCAGAAAAGGATCATTTTGGATTTTCATTTAGAGCTGGAAATGTCATATACAGTAGTTCAGTTGTTCAAGCTTGAATGACAAAAAAAATTAATTTTCTGTTGTCTGTAGGTGACCCATCTTGTTCCTAGATGGCATTTGTGTTCACATTGACTAAATCTCACTAATAATATGCCTACCTGAATAGAGAAGTACAGCTTCAGAAATTTTCATCCAACACTGAAGTCTATTGCTGTAAGAATATTTGAAATAGTGATCTACTGCTTTCTTTTAAAAAAAACCTACTTTTTCTTTACATAAAAAAAAAGTTGAATTTTCTATATCTTTTTTAACTTCACTAGTAGGAATACCAGGATGTTTTTAGTTGAAGTATATATGTCAGTTCTTTTCACCAATAAATTCATTCTCAAATAGATACTTAAGTATTTTTAAATATCAGAAAGTAAGTAATCCACACCCTTGATATTAAGCATCATTTTTCATTTAATTTCAGACGTTACTAAATCAATGCTTGAGTAATGCCAATGTCTTTGCATTCTAAATTAATATTGCCATTGCATTTTCTATAAGGTGCACAGTGATGACCCTGCTTTATTTTTGTGGGATTTTTACTGTTTTGAAAAGTAAAGACCCCAAATCAATATCAGGTAGTTACAATACCTTCTAAGGGCTTTGGGATGTGTGTGTTTACCTTGATTATGTGCGTTCCTCAGTGTTAGTTTATAATGTAGGTCAGTGCCAATCTGTTCAGTTTAGGAGATACTGCTTTTAACAGTGAGCTTGAAAATTGCTTTTTGGATCCCTTCACAGTCAGGTGAGCACTTTAGGTCTGCTCTGTGCTCGCAGGTTAGAAGTGTTACTCGGACTATCCCACTAGTCCTTGATGATTAGAATAGGATGTTTGTGTTGTCCTTCAAGCGTAATGTTTTTTAAGAGTTTTAGGGTAAAATATTTTACAATTATAGGTAACTTATACCTGGCCAGGGATTTTTTTAGGAAAATATAAAATCACACTAAAACCTTGATTTATAATAGGTATAGCCTTCCTACCAGGCATGAAAAACAAAATGTGTCACAGAGCAGAATACATTAAGGCTTACTGACTGAGGAAGCAGCACATTTATTCATACCTTCTCAGGGCAATTTTAGAACATGATTTTGAGTCTCCTCCTGTTCAGAAAATGTTTTTGAGTCTCTGTTAACCCCACATGCAAATCACAAGATCCAAAGAGGTCACTTAAGAGACACAGGGAAAAACAAATCTGTACTCAGAGACAGAAATAAGATACCCACTCCCATAAGTAAAGCTACTGAGTATTGACCCCATGCTATGTATCGTCACATGTCACATGATAATTCCACCAAACACCCACCTGGTTTCTGCAGACATAGAAAAAAGATCCCCTTCCTTTTCCATGAAGGCACACAGGTAACAATTCTTACTTAACTTCAAGCAGAACATTATATATGTACTGTGGTTGAATTTATTTACATTATGCCTGTTCACAGCTTTATGTTGCCTTTGTATCTGATCTGAAAAGTCCTAATGAGAAGGCCATTCTTAAATGGGGCCTAGATCCAAACCCTGATTTAGATTCCTTAAACAAATTAGACTTTGGAGTTAATGCAGCAATTTGCATAACATTCTGCTCTATTTTCAGCTAAAATTGCTCAGCACTTTTTTAAACTTGTAGCAAATTGCTTTGCTAATGAGACTAAATTACCCTGTGATGTTACAGGTAAATTTGTCTGTAATAAATGTCACGTGCATTTTGTGTTGTCTTCCTGCTGTTCCATAAGCACATCAGAAGAAAGAGTGGAGAGAGTTTAAAGTTTGAACTAGTACATTTATCTTAAGAGATCTACTACTAAATACTATTCTGATATTCTGTTCTGATGGAGATTTGTTTTCTCCCCTTGATATCCATTTTAAGTTTTAAGAATCAGCTCTCCAAAACTAGCTAGCAATGACACTGCCCATCTTCCAAACTCTTCTCCAAGAAATAGTCTATTTTTTCATCATAGATGAAAGTCATTGAGTAATGTAAGCAAGACAAAGATAAATAATGGAGAGAATTTGAAAATGCAAAAAAAAATCTAGAAATATAATAATTCCATCCATACTCTGTAAAAATGGTCAGTGCAGTCAAGTTTCTCTGTAGCCTTGGACTTTCCTGTACTGCCCTGGTCTGTGTGAGCACACTGATCTGCTTAAACACTGAGCCTGAGAAGAACAGGGTGGTTGTAGTCAGAGTGTCTCACAAACACTGCTCTGCCTGCCACCATTTAAAAATTCTTGGGCATTTGGTTCAGCTCACTTGTAGCTTCTCTTTCCAATGAACAGAATTTCTTCAAATCTATTCACATGTGAAACAGGAAGAACTCACTCTTCTAGTTAGAAAACCATCATCTAAGAACGTTGAAACCAATTATTACTAATAATTTCCAGAAGAAGACCTAAACTGTTCTTTTAATTTGATGTTTATTGGATACATCTACTATCACCTGTGCTAGTGATCAGTTATTTTTCAGTTCTGTTCCATAGCTAACACAGTGGCATTGAAAATAATTCTATGTCTTTAAATACTTGTATTTTGATATATTGAAACATGCTTTCTTAATAACAGAAATGCCACAGAATAAGTGGGGAATGATGCAGTGGTTTATGTCAGTTAAGCTGGCAATTAATATCTATGATGTGTAGAAAGGCTTGATTGTTGTTAGATTTTCTTCACCTGGTTTGGCTGAAGAGTTATTCAAAAGTGATTATTAAGAAAAATGTGGAAAGTAAGCATCTAACCATGAATTAATCTGTGAGTTAGGAATTTGGAGCTGTTAATAGTGGAACACTTAATGTCTTATTGATAAGAGGAGATTGGGTTATTTTAGAAACACACTTTATCACTCTGTCAGTATCTAACAATTTTTGTCACCTATTCTTAATTCTCTTCTGTTTCCATTATATTTTACTTTGTAAGGTAGGGTAGTCAGAATTAAATGCAGAAAAGGATGTTCCAGTTATACCTACTGGCAAAATTTGAACAATATCTCAGATACCCACTTGCTGAGTATAAATAGAAGAGGAAGGGTGTTTTGCTTTCTCTCACAGCAGTATTTTTAGGCTGGTTTGGAGTACTTCATTATCTAACAGTCTTTGGCTAAACTGTTTAAAACTTGAAGCTTCCTTTTCTTCCTTTTTGTATCTCTAACTCTAGTCTTTACAGCCTTTCAAGAGATGGAAGAGGCAATTTCCATTATGCAGTGATTGAAAGAAAGAGTTTCTTTGCTGCTGGGAGGAATAGAATAATTTTTATTTCACAGATTTTACAGCATATATTTCAAAATAGGGTTCAAAACTGTAGTAGTAGTCAAAACAGCTAATGTCAGTTAGCTTTGACTTGCTTCTGCAATTACGAAGCCAGATTCCAGGGTCAGTTTTCTCATAGTTCACTAGGCAGAGAGGTCACTCCCCTTTATTTTGTTCACTCTGGTCTCACCAGTATCTATGCTCTAAATCCAATGTCTCTGATAGCTCTTTCCCACATCTCCTGTCCAGCTCATCAGCTATTCCAGTTCAAGGTTCACTAATGTTACGCCAATCCAGAATGTAGACCATCCTCATCCAGGAAAATTGTCAGCAATTAGGATTAGTAAGAAGATAAAACAGACTGCAGTGATCAAGTGAAGGGTTTGGCTGGACAAGCATACTGAAGCACAACTTATTTATACGTGACCAGCCCCTTTCATCCCGTCCTTCTCTATATTCTCATGTTATTACTCCCCCATGCATTTGGATGTCTCCCTTTTCCTATCTTTGCCTTTCTGCTCAAACATCCCATAATTTTGGCACATTGTCACAATCCCTTGCAATCATCCCATCAGCATGCTCTTTTCCATAGAACCTGTGATGGCCTTTTCATTTATTCCTCCCTGTGTGCCCACCTTACCAGTTAACAAAGCTCAGGCTGACCATCTCCAAGTCTTGGAACAGGTCCTTCAGTAGCCCATCCAGCAGTCATCTCCCAGACCTGGTCTATTGTATCATCTCTTGCTTTGTAGGGTTTGTGTAAATAAGTGTGGTTTATTACTTCTACTGTCCCCTCTCTGTTTATATGCTGGACAACCACTGAGCAGATGTCCTCACAGAACAGGTGTCCTTACATTCCAGGTATCTACATACCCTTCACATCCTACATTGTATTTCCTTCCACACATCCAAAACATCTATTGTATTGAATTAGAAAAGCAAACTATCAAGCAATTCATACGCTAAAACCATACAGTAATCAATTGTGTGTGTGTGTGTGTGTGTGTGTGTGTGTGTGTGTATATATTTATTTTGAGACATATCATCCATGTGTTATTGAGTTGTTTTTCGAACACATATGCTTCAGGCTGGTCATGTGTAACTCCTGGTAGATTAAGTATCTAACAGTCCCCTGTTATGGTAAACACCATTGAATCAAAGTTCAGCCTCAAAACTGATAAATTACATCTCTCAAAAGCTCTTGGCATAAGATATCCAAACTGTCCTTTATTTGGAACGTAATTAACATCTTCACTGCCTCCAGCACTGGCCTGAACCCCTTCTTGAGTCCGAATTCACTTTTTATTTTCATTGTGTAGATACAAACACATTCTCAGATGTAATGCAAAAAAACTTTGTATGATACCAGAGGAGAAGACACTGACATCTAGTTGACATGAGTGCACTGCTATCTGCCTGTGTACTAGAGAGTGATACCTTTTCCTGTCCTATCTTCCTGTGTTGTGGCATCACGGGACTTGATGAGAGCAAGTGCTTCTGACCAGCAAGTAGACAGTGACATTAATGGCAGAAAGGCAGCTTTAAAAGGAGAGTTTGAAAATGTCCCGGTAAAAGAAAACATCTGATTCATTAGATGAAAGCAGCTCTCTGCCTTCTTCCATAGAATTATTTTTTTTGTGGCAAAATTCACGTAATTTGTGTTCTTTCAGTTTTCACTTTGATTGCCATAGATTCCTAATTTATTAGGAAAGTTTATCAGAATGATTTCAGACATATGCATGCTGAGCTTCCTGGTCTTGCTAGGGTTTGCCATACACTCCATAATGGCACATGTGAAAGCACATAGCTCTTTATTTAACAGCTCTCTAAGAACATTTTCCAAAGACATACACAAAATATTTCTAGTGAGAAAAAAGAAAGTAACTTTCAGAAATTGATGGTATCCATGGATTAAGAGAGACATGAGAAACAACACAACACAGATGCACCCAGCATTATTAATACTTCTAGTCTGATCCTCTTTTTTGTTATTTTGAGAAGAGATGGCATGAAAAGGGAACAATGCATTGAAGATATGGGCAGAAACGACTGGGCAAGCTCAGTTGTGCAGCAGAGTTGAAGGATGTTCTTTTGACTTCAGAAGTGGCTACTTTAGGGTTGGTCTATGTGAGAATAGAATTGGTCTCCTGTATCTCCTGGCAACCATTTGTTTATAGGAGGCAATCAAACTCCAGCAATATTCTATTTTCTTTTCCTTCTAGATTTAACAAGGCAGAAGCCTTGTTAATAAATACTATATTTAGAAATTTTCTTTTCATCTCAAGTTAGGAGAGAGACACAAGAACCTATCAGAAGTCCTTTGGGGGATTGGGATTTGATTTCCCACTGGTGCAAATTACTGCTTATCCACCCATCCCAGTATTCTTGGCAAAGACATTTGGCAGTAATGCCGCTGAATTCACTGGAGCCGTGACTAACTTAGCTCAACTGAGATCTGCCCCAGGAGACTCACTAGGTCAGATCTATCCCCAGAGCTGTGGCTCCTAACTCCATAAAGGACTTGAACAAAGAATTTCCTTTGTCTCTATTTTCATCAATTTAAATAGATTCTGATGACATCCATCACAGTCTCACAATTTGTCAGGCATAGTTGAACCTGCTGCAGAATATAGTATTAAACATCTGTATAGATACGTGATGGAAACACAAGCTGGGGTGAGACTTCTAGTGAGTAAGGGGCTGTTGAAAAACAAAAATCCAAAACCAACAAAGACAGTAGTCCAGATAATAACAGTATCAGAAACTGTGCTCTCTGTTGAGAAGAATCAGCTTCACCTCTCCCTGCATGACACAATTGCTCTGCCAAGAATCTGAGCATTGAAATTCAAAGAAAGTTTGCAAAATAACTCTTGTCTTTCTCAGGTAAGAATAGGATCTTTCTTCAGTAAAATTTAAAAATTTTGTCAAGTTATGTAAAGTGTTATATAACATCCATTTCATTTCTGTTGTATTACCCATATTTTTTTTCTTCTGATAGAAATGCATTTTAGATTAATATTTAATGCCCTTGCTTTTAAGAAACTCTCTTTGAATCGCTTTGGTCTGCTGCTGACTTCAGGTTCCTGGGAGGGGAGGAGGTGCATGAGCTGAATACTAGTGTGCTGCCAGCTACAACTGAAAAGGGAAGGTGCAGCTCAGGAATACTGGCTGAATGTGTCAGAACTACACATTTCCTGTTAGAAAGGAGCAGAGGATAGCAAAACCTGTTACCTGAAAGCATCCATAAACTGCTGAGGGGCTTGAGATGCCACTTGGTTATGTCGGAGAGGGAGAGTGGGGAAAACACATTAGGCAAACTCTTTCCGAAAGGAAGCATAGCACTTTGAGTCTCTAGACGAATTGCAGTACACAGAATGATTTTGCTACAGAGTAATACTTTTTCTCATTCTAAATCTTTTTTTTGTTTGTTTTTAGCAGTGAAGCAATTAAAATATTCATTCAACATATTGTGCTTTAAAAATATAATTCACAAAGATCAGCAGGCATGTTTTCATTCTGTCGTTCCTGATATTACTCATCGCACCAGGCAACTCATTTATTTTTTAGCTGTATTCTTTCTTCTATCAGATCTTGTTTCTTTTCAGAGGTTGAAGTGTGAAGCTCAGTGGTTGATTCACCTTTTGTAAAACTGATGCATAAATGTTTGTTCCAAGTCTCTTCAGTAAATGTCATCTGTTTTGTCGTGTAGGTGGCTCTTCATGTAGCGTGGCTGGTTTTGAAAATCTGGTTAGTAGGGGAAGCAGATGTATTTTAATATGAGGGTTAAAAGGTGATGGATTGTAAAACCAAGCAAACAAACAAGCCTCCCCCCTCACCTCTTCCACATAAACTTGGTAAATTTTTCCTCACTCAGAAATGAGCTAATTGATTCATTGCAGGTCATCCTATTCACAAGGGAAAGTTTTGACCAGTGAGATGTATTGCAGCACCTTTTCTCTTTCACCTGTTTTTCTGGTTTCTAAACTGAAAGATGTCATGGTTTCTCTGAGCAGCAGAAGCATAGACTCTCAAATAGATTAGTGAACTTTTCTGTCTGAAGTTGAAATATTTTACCAATGTCTATTCATATCTCTGCATTCCTTATGTAGTGCTGGCTGCTGTAGTCTTTGAGGTGACCTGCATATTGCTCAGAAAATTGGACATGATAGACGGATATAGTGCCTATTTAAGGTATATCCCAGTTTATCTTTAAACACTAGCACTTTAGCATTCAGGCCAAGACTGTGTTGTAACTGTATAGGCATTAAAACATTTTGGTTGAACACTGTACATACGCTTTTTGACTACACAAGTGCTTTATTTTTTGGTCTTGCTGTTATTAAAAACCCAAGAATATACCAGATAAACTAGTAGAAGAGAGATAACTTCTGTTTTAGCAGTGAGTAATGTCATATAGCTCAGTTTTGGAACCTCAAGGGCTGAATCATTTTTCAGTCTTTGTAGTGAATCATAGAATCCTAGAATCATTTAGGTTGGAAATGACCTCTAAGATCATCAAGTCCAACCATTAACTCAGCACTGTGAAGTCCATCATTAAGTGCCATATCTACACAACTTTCAAATACCTTCAGGGATGGTGACTCCTTCACTTCCCTGGGCAACCTGTTCCAGTGCCTGACAACCATTTTGGTGAAAAATTTTTTTTGTAATATCCAGCCTAAACCTCTTCTGACATAAGGTGGTTTCCTCTTGTCCTACCACTTCCTACTTGGGAGAAGAGACCACAGCCCCCCACCTGTCTACAACCTCCTTTCAGGTATTTGTAGAGAATGACAAGGTGACCCCTCAGCCTCCTTTTCTCCAGGCTAAATAACCCCAGTTCCCTCAGCTGCTCCTCATCAGACTTGTGCTCCAGACCCTTCGCCAGCTCTGTTGCCCTTCTCTGGACATGCTCCAGCACCTCAATGTCTTTCTTGGAGTGAGGAGCTCAGAACTAAACAGCATTCAAGATGTGGCCTCACCAGTGCCAAGTACAGGGTGGCCATCATGGCTCTGGTCCTGCTGGCCACACTACTTCTGATACAGGCCAGGCTGACAGTGGCCTCCTTGGACACCTGGGCACACTGCTGGCTCCTGTTCAGCCAGATGTAGACAGTTCCTTTTATGATAGGCAACTTTGCAACCACTCTTCCCCAAGCCTGTAGCATTGCATGGGATTGTTGTGACTGTAACACAGCACCCAGCACTTCACCTTGTTTCAGCTACTGTTTCATCCATGAAATGCCATATGTCGGTTGTACGTACAGATTTTTGATTTAGTAGATGAAACATGAATTCCTAATAGATTTGACTGTACTTTGTTTAACTATTTCCGTCTTCCACGACTGCCTCCTGCAGAGCCTCAAGAACACATGCCCATGCAAGAACAGCTTCACAAATATTTCAAAACCTTTTCGTCTTAGTAAAATGGCCAGCTGAACTGCCTGGCTTGCTTTGGGCCTTAGCCAACTACACATATGGGGAAAGTTTCTGACAGAGATGTCTGTATAACCTGCTTGAAGCTGAAGTGTTGTACTGCTCGGATGTTAGTTGTGAATCAGTGTGGTTTCTTAAAATTAGATCCAAGGCTGATTACTATTTAGGGAACAAATAGTGCCAGAGAATAATAAAGATGTATTTGTTGGAAACAGATTTTATAATAAATTATACTTGATATTCTTGACCTTCTTGATCATTTGCCTAAAATACTTTTGTGCTTTTTCTGTAATGATATTTTATATAAGAAGTCGTATTAGAAATTTATTTTGTAGGCCACCTTGTGTATGCATAAGACTTCTGTTCCTGT
Source organism: Margarornis squamiger (assembly GCA_035222235.1). Classification (NCBI taxonomy): domain Eukaryota; kingdom Metazoa; phylum Chordata; class Aves; order Passeriformes; family Furnariidae; genus Margarornis; species Margarornis squamiger. Next base: position 78,037,329 of record JAWWTY010000077.1, read on the forward strand.
ATCACTGAAGGATCTCCCTTAATCTTATTAGAACAAGCTTGCCACAGTTTGTTCATCATCCTTGTCTTTACGTTTGTGCAGACTTCCTCCTTTTCCTTTCTTTTTTGCTCATCCCAATTTAATTGATATAATATCCTTACTGAGACTACAGTAGCTGCTCACATTCACGCTAATTAGATGTAAGGCAGGACTCCTAAACACTTTATGACATTAAGTGCTTTTTTTGATTTGTTATAGTCTTCTGGTTTTTACTCTAGCTTGTGATGTGTTACACTGTTGAAGGAAGATGATGTTCCTCCAGTGCAGGAGAAACCCTTGCCAAAGCAAAACTCCATGAACCATGAGAAAACTTGATGAGGCAACACTCTTTGCTAACTCTGGCTGCTTTTACAGAGGTTCAGGTTTGTCATTGTACAGTTACGTTGCCACTGTAAAAATAATACAAGGAATCAAAGCAGTGTACTGTAGCAGCTGTGCAGTGCTACCAGCACACCATGCCCACAGCCTGCGTAAACCACAGCTTAATCACGTTGGATAGGATTTATTAGCACCAGTATTCATTTCCTAACGTTATGATTATCACTTTGGCCTGTTTCAGATAAGAAGACAAGGCGGAATACAATTACTGGTGGACCTCTTGGACCATCGGATGACAGAAGTCCACCGTAGTGCCTGTGGAGCCTTGAGAAATTTGGTATATGGGAAGGCAAATGATGACAACAAAATTGCTCTGAAAAACTGTGGTGGTATCCCAGCATTAGTACGGTTACTCCGCAAGACTACAGATTTGGAAATCAGAGAACTCGTCACAGGTTTGAATCTTTCCATATTTTTTGTTCAAACTCTCTATCGGTCTTCCAAGCACAGTTCCATGCTGCATGCCACTTGCTCCATTAGTTAACTATTTTATTACCATCTTACTTGCCATAGCAAAAAACTTTCAAGCCCTTTGGATATATGTAGAGTATGAGTAGCTTTCGCTATCAATTTCAATTTCAGTATCAATTTCAATGCAGTTTGCAGATGGTTTACGCCTGTGATTGCTGGGTCACTTTGTTCTTGGTTAGCCAAGAATGCTCTTGCAGGAGATGTGCTCCATACATAGATATGTTGTGGTGGGAATCCTCTGCTCTCCCTTCTGTCTGGTGCAGGGCTGCCCATGCAGAAATCATATTTTACTAAATTTACTTAGAAGCTGTTACTCATTCCTTTTATATCCTGTATAATGAGAAAGAGGATTTGTTTGGGGATTTTTTACCTTTCTCAAGATTCTGATAGGAAAAAGGAAAGCTGTGTTGGAGAGGTGGACAATGTCATCTTCTGAAGCCTTTTTTTCCTGAAATTTGATAGCATGCTGTGTGGTGTGCTATACACAGAGCATGCAGGTGGTGAGAGTTTATGTCTTTTCTTGATAGAGTAGAACCTTTTTTTATTTAGGATTGTTTGGACTTCTTCCCTTATGAAGTTCAAGGAAGAGGGGAGTGGGAGTGGTGTTCAGAAATACAGGAATGCTGTCAGACAGGACTGATCTGAAATGTTTGGAGTTTTGTTTTCACCTTGCCCCTAAGCTATCCTATTTAATATGCAAAACAAAAGCTAGATGGCAGGGGTTTTATTTTTCACTTTATGACTTCATTCTATTAGATTGCTAATATCGATGTGGTGATTAACTTAAGGCTACAGATAAAAAATATTTTTATCATCCTATTTTCAATGCCTGTATTTTCATTATGATTTTCCTAATAAAATATGGAAGAAAATTTCTCATTTCTGTCACAGAATCATCAGAGTACAGTTATCTATGCTTCTGCAGAAATGACTTACCTTTTTTGTCAGGCCTCATTTAGGATATAATTGATGGTATTATCCTTTGGTTGGCTCCAGGTTCCTTCCTTGAGGGTGTCTGAGTAAACTGCATGGTGTTTATTAAATGTAGATTTTTATATTTAATTCTATGTCTTAGTTGCAACACTTAGCACCTCCTACTTGTTAGTCAGGATTAATGGGGCAGAGATACTGGGTTACATGAGCTTGGATAATACCTCCTGTAGAGTGACAGAATTACTGACAGACCTAATAAAGTGTAACCACTGCTTCAGAGTCAACATACTTGTTTGTCTCTTGGTTATGTTGTTGATGTTCTGACTCCAGGGAACGTTCTGCCTATTTATTTTGAGTAATAAGTGGCAAACTGCTAATAAACATCAGCAGTACACCTCAGCAGTCTCTGTGGCACTTCCCAGACCATCTGTAGATGGAACATATGTCATTAGGTCATTTTAAGAAAATATACTGGGCTACAGTTTACACTGATTCCATTGCACAGTGTATTGTTAAATTTCCCCAAATTCCCATGGAAAGAAAGGATGTGTGGGCTTGTATGCCCTCAAAGTGTTATTACAGAGAGGAGTAGCTACTAACCATCAGTGGTAGGCAGTAACCTGCCTTTACACAGGTGGATGCAGCTCCCAGGGATGGTGAGCATCAGGAGTGATGGACATGCATGAAACAGGAGAAGAGCAAGATGCTGGTCCTGAGGAATGCGAAGTCAGTGATGTTTCAATATTTTATTCCTGGTTTTGTATTGGGGTTTTTTGTTTGTTTGTTTTTAATAGCTGGTACATCCCAGAAGGCCACTGCTTGCCCTGGCCATGTTCTGTGCATTTCAGAGTGTAAATCTCTGGTCCTTGCTTTCAAAATGCAGACCTCGTTGTGTTAGTGTTCTGCAAAGCTTCCTTCCAAAGTAAGACTCATAGTTGCAGCTCTCATCTTGCATCTCTTAGGAAACAGGCTGAAGTCGTGAATCTGAATCAGTTCTCCTTTGCTTCTTTTGTAAAGTCTTGTAGTGTGACAGCTACCCCAGCTGAATTTCTTCCTTTTGTCCTTTCTGGGGAAGGAAAGATAGCTCCTGCAGCAGGTCCCTCAGTAATGAAAAGATTTGTTTTGGTGGCAGGCACAAGGAAATATAAAAGAAGTTCCTGATGCTTTCCATCAGCCTTCCTCAGCCAAGGTGGCAGGAAGATAATTATTTCAGTAGGACCACCACAGCCTAAAGGAGATACAGAGAAAGTAATAGCAAATGTCTGTTTTGGGAGTAAACGTAATACCTTGAGCCTTTCTAGCTCATGTTCATTGTGAATCCTGTCTATATAAAAGCTGCTCTTGTTTGTTACTTTTAGAGAGGACACAAAGTTTCTGCCTTAGGAATTCATACAGGCTCTGACATTGCTGCCCCTAAATACTGCTGCAACATTTGTCCTCAGAGCACTTTTCTTAGGTGGGAAGTGTCATTATCTCGGTTTTACAGATGGGGAACTGAGCCTATCAAGTGTAAATGACCTGTCCAGAAATGTGGCAAGATGAAGGCGTGAATCACTCCGAGTAGGCACTCAGCTGCAAGGGAAGAAATATGAGCAGGAGAGGTTTTTTAGCAGCTCAATTTGTCTGGTAGCAGTGAAGTGTTCATTGCCTGGCCCAAGTACCATGAAGCACTTGCCTGACAGAGCGAAAGTTCTGGTATTAGTTCCTTCTTCAAACATGCTCATTTTCTTCCTTCTTGTTGCTTCTCTTTAAGGAGATTATAACTTAAATTTCTGGCAATCTCAAGGCTGGTTTTGGGAGGGTATTTAAACCTGCAGACCAGCCTTCTATCCCAGTAGCTCATTGATTGTTAGGATTGCCTTTGGCACCATATGTGGTTTTCCCTCTTTTCCAGATATTTCTTTCTGCCATAATCTCTCCAAAACAGAATTTTTCACTTTTTCCTTTATCTTGTCTTTCTTCTTCTCAGTAGCAGAGGTCTTGGGCTAATACTGGAAAACCTTACCATGCTTCAATTTTTGGAATGCACAAATTTAACCTTATAGCAAAGTGTTAGAGCTTCAAGGCTCTCTCGTGTCGAGCAAATGGTTTCAGTGCAGACTCCCATGTAGAAGCTGTGAGGGAACTGTGCTGCCTGGCTGTTATGAAGTTGAATGGTGTTAATGCCCAGGAAATACTTCCTAAGATATAAGAAAGATCATTCTTACAGAAACACTTCCACAGTCACAGGTTTTCACTAGAAGAATCTGGATAAACTGAGGTATACCAATGAATATATACATTTATGCAAAAGCGGAGTACTCTGATAGAAATGGAGATGTGGCCTGCAGCCTCTGGTAATTTCCAGAGACTCGAGGAGAACTGAAATTACAATACCTTGTTGCCTGTAGGTCTGTAAATGAAAATAAATAGGTATAAGCTGAATGTGCCATACTTAACTTGACCATCTTTTCACCCCAGCTCTCTGCTACTAGTTCCCACAGTAGCTCCTGTTAGAAGGAAAAAAATAAAAGCATTCTATTTTAAAATAATTAAATGTTAACACTTTTCTAATAAATATAAATAGACAAGAACACAGTACAAAATTAGCACAGATCCTGCAGATGGTAGAAAAAATGTTTTCACTTGGTAATAATGATAATGAGTAACTGATTTCTGATTTTCTTGCCTTTCCCAAGTTGATTATGAATCCTTCCACAAAATTCTATTTTAGCATTCTTTCTATTTGTTTTGCTGCCAGGGGAAAAAATGTGACATGAAAAATGTGACATGAAAAATGTGACATGTTAGCAAGGGTAACACAGGAATCCCATGGATGCCTTGTGGAAAAGGTGAGGTCAAGCAGCTGTTGGTAGATCCTTTCCAACCCAGACCATTCTGTGATTCTGTGATCCAGCCTATGCGTGCTCCCTGTTCCATCAGCTCCACTGGATATGTGGGTATCTGTTTCAGATAAAATTATTTAAGCTGCTATTCTTCTAATTTTTGACAAACAAAATCCGTCACAACTAGAAACACAGCTTCTGCCTATGAACAGTAAGCTAGAAAAAACTCCATTTAAAGAGGGCCCTTATATGACTGTTTCACCTGGTTTCAAACTGTATATACTGTTTTTGGTTGAAATGTAAAGTTGGATAAAGTAATGATAAAGAGCTGTAGCTGTAAATAATGTCATGGTTTTTTTCTGTGCTAGCAGCCAGCTTCCTGTTGATTTTGGTTGACGTTAAAGTGTCAGAGGTTTAACTATTGTCTACTGAAAAGATACAAATTATAAAAAAAATGTAAAAAAGCATAATCTATCTAACACTAAACATATATGTACTATATGCAAATAGATAGATACTGACTGTATATTCCATTCACATTTTTGTTCACTGAATCAAAAAGCGTATATTCCATTCCTGCAAAATACTGTTAGGTGTTTTGTACAAAATGTTCATCTCAAAGAAGCAGTAGTTGTCCAAATGTCTTTGGCTCACAGTCAGGTTGGACAGAAAAAAAAATTCATTAGTGCTGTCTCTACTTTCAGCTGTGGCCAGTTTGTGTTTTGGCGTGGTTGGTCCTCTGTTGTCACCCCATGTTATGCAACATTATTATGTAGTCATTTTACATTTCTGTTCCGGTTTTAGTAGATGCCATATGTTTATAATGAGGGATTTATAACCCTATTGATAGTCTCTCAGTGTTACTGAAAGCTATTACATGTTGCCCACCTTACATCTATCTGGTTTGAGTTAACTGATGCAGGTGAAACCTCCTTTTGATTGCACACTGCTTATTATTATGTGCATAAATTATTGGCAGATTAGTCAAGACACTCCAGAAGGACCCTTTGAGCCTTGTATGTGTCTTTGCTAATCTGCGTAGTTGCAAGTTAGTGCACACTGCAGTGCTGTGCAAAGCATATTTAAGGGAGTATTCTATTAAAATGGATCTTTTGGCTTATTGAGTGAAAGATTTAATTTGATTTCATTTTATTTAGGTAATTTTGGCCAGTTCTCTAGAATTTTTAACTGCCTAGTATGACAGCAATTCTTCTGCTGGGTGTTCCCAAAGTCAAAATTACAGGCCTGCAGTTGTTTCCTATTTGTGCTGTTATTTTCCAATTGGACTTTATAAGGTATTACAGTTGTGATTTTTTGTATAGTAAATCATATATTATGGCAAAGGGTTGACTATTTAGTGCTTAGGATCTTGAAGCAGTTTATCAATTTAATAATTTTCTGCAAAAGTGCCCTTGACATTAGCTTACTTACTGGAGTGTGTAAACACAGATGTGAAATTTTATTGTGATATAAACATTCATTTAGAGGTGGCACCTATTTGTAACCCTACTGCTCTCTGGAAATTTGATTTGAAAATGAGTAAAGGCTGTTTTGTCCCACTCAGAGGTGACTTTCCCACAGACTTAAGTGAAGAAGAATCAAACTCTTCCATGAGTTGCATTCTTACAGTACTTCACTTCAATATAATTCTTAAAATCTCTGTTACAACCCTTTTCTTTGCAGGCTTATATTAGATGTTCCAGTATTGAACAGATTAAATATCCATTCCTTAATTGTATTCAAGTTTTTTTTAATGGAGCAAAGCAAGTATAAAGAACCTTGGTCAGTGAAAGGCCTAATAAATTATCAGCTTTTGATCGATAATATAGAAAGATAGGAAGAAAGATTAATGTATAAAGTGGTTTCTTTTGGAACCAAAGAGAGGATTTCAGCATTTCATTGGCTGAAAATTAGATTATATGTTATATGTTTTAGGTTCAGATACATATCCTGACTATCACAAACTTTTCAAACAGACATGGTGAAAAGCCATGTTTAAATTGTCATGATGGCGTAACTGTGGTAAGACTGCTGCTACAAGGATGACATAATTTTGGCTCAATATATGCTTAGCTAAGAGTAAGACTACCAAATTTGGGGCTCAGAACTCTATGTAGTTAAAGAAATGGAGACAGGGGATAAATGCAGAAAGTCTACAAACTGCCTCTTAAGATGCAGTTCTGTGAATTTGCTTCTCCTCCGCCTCTGGTATCTGATCACTATGTCCTGTCAAATCAAGGCAATTAAAAAGGTTAAGCATGGAGATAGATAACTGCTAGCACACAACACTGCTTTCAGAAGTGCTTGGTTTGATTTTGGCAAGAAAATACGTTCATTCCTTTCTTGCTCAATGTCTCTTCTGCACATAATCAAATTCCCTGTAATAACTTTAAACAAGTGTTTTGAGGAACTTACCAAGCGCAGAGGCAGGTGACTTAAAGAGTTTAAGCTTAATTATTTTTTAAAACAACAGATTTAGGATAAGATTCACAAATTTAAAATCTGCTTGATTAGGCACTAAAGTGTGCTTGTATGTTTTAAACACTTTTCATTCAAAATGGAGATTTGAAGGGCATTAGATCTAAGAAATCTTTCCTGCTCTTTCTTTAAATGGATGTAATTGCAAGTGCAATATCCTACCACAATCAATTTTAAAAATTGATTAAATCTTTTGAACTAATTTTCTTCTAATTAGTGTTTTAAATAAAAGTTGTTTTTAACATTAACAAGATTATTTGCATGCTGAAAATTCCTGCGTATTTACTCTGGATCGAAGCCAGTGGCTGAATGAGGAATTACATATTATAGTTTCTCCAGAGTGTTTCTTTCTTCAAGTACAAAAACCTTTTCAGTTCCCAAAGGTTTCATAAGAGTTTGACTCCCTCCCTTTGCTTGAGATACTTTTAATAAGATATTTTCCAACCTCCTTGCTGAGTTTTGTGAGCCAGTGAGAATTTCATATAAAATGCCAAACTCCGTCCAATCCCCTGCAAGTCTCAGATTGCTGTAAAAACAATGCATTTCATCTCACAGCCAAAATTTTGCATAGACTAGTTTATGGTTCCTTGCTGTTACATTTAAAATCTTTTTATGGGGAAAACGGAAACCGAGGATTTGTTGAACTCAGAAAACCTACTTGATTCTGCTACCTTGATAAAATGAGTCTTATGCTGCACCATTTAACAAAGCTAAGCAAAACAAATGAAGCCACCGAGTCTGCAGAAGCAGCTGCTCACTTTAATCAAGTTGAAGATCCAAGTGTCCCAACACAACTTCAAGCACGTCTACTTCACCAAGGTGGTACAGACCCTCTGGCCTGTTACTGGCAGTGGCAATGACAGGTTAGTGGGCTGCCTGGCTGCTCTGTTTCTCCACCTTAGTCATCAGTTTCTTTAAGATTTTATGGAGAATCTCCAAAGATCACCATTGCATCTTCATAATTTTCAGAAAGTACTTAAAATATCTATTTGTGCTTGTCCAGACTAATAAGCTGACATTTCATATTCAGTCCATGTGCTGTAACAAGGCAGAGCCATGTAAAGAGGAATGCTGTTGTACTTTACAGGATGATTCTACAGTGTGGCAGTTTAAATTTCAGATTTTAGCATCACCTACAGAAAATATTGCCATCGTTTCTAGAAACGTGGAAGTGATTTTCAAACAAATTCAGAGCAGGAATCAATTGACATTTTATAAAGTCTTCATATGAACCCAGTGTGGAACCTCTTACAGAGACACCAAATCTTCGTAACCAGTTTCCTTGCAAAACAGAAAGGTAAAAGGCTGTACAGCTTACACACATTTGTTGTCAGGAAACCAATTTCCAACCTACTGGTGATGACATCTTCAAGAAATTCCAGAGTCATTCAAAACACATGTAACAGCGAATCTAGAAGTAATTTAATGAAGTGTGTAATTTTGCTTCAGAAATTATGCTGTCTTACCAGATAACACTTAGGCAAATAATATTGACGGTTCAACTGGACCATTTTACACAAATCTATTACAATTTACTCTCTAATTATAAGACAATCTTTGTCCCCTTTCTCAATATGCTGTCACTATTTTGGCTCTGAAAATGGAAAAACTGACTGATAGAATCTGTTGTCTTCATGAAAAGCCATTCTCAACTTTTTCTGAATTAACAGATTAACTACTTCACCCCCTGCTGCTTCCAGTAAAATAAGGAGAGGTTTTTAAATAGATGCATTCTCTGATCTTCCGCCCTGCTTTCTTAGCATCAGACTGCGGCACTGATTTATCCTTTAAAGTGTTACATCCAAAGAATTCTTATGGATAAAAGGAAACATACTGTTAAACAGCAATATGAGACCTTCCTGAGGTTTGTAGTACCTGTTTCATTGGAGGTGAATGGCAGCGGAATCCCTCTCCTCTCTCTCTTACAGATGTGCTTGGGGGTGGTTTCATCCCTTTTCCCGTCACAGCTGCTTCCTTCTCCCTATTTCCCAGGCAAATTCCCATTCACTTGTCCTGCATTTACCACCCTCAGTCCCAGCACAAGACCCAAGTTGGTCCCTTTTTGCTTTCTTTTTCTCTCTAAATGGGAAATACTCCTTGCATCAGTAAGATGGAGTGACACTGATTTCATAACTTCCTTGTTAATATACTACATAAAGTATTTTCATATCTTTTTTTTTTTTTTTACTTTGGTCAAATCTTAGGTTTAAGAGGAAATATCAAACAAGGTAATCTGGAGTGACAAATAGAGGACATCTGTTGCAGCATATGGCTTGACATAACAGCTGCACTGAACTTTTTCAGCAAGTCATAATCCTTTGGAAAAATTCAGCTGGGCATATTATTTTGATGTCCCTGCCTGAAAGATGGAGTATTAAAACACTTGCAGTTTAAAACCGCTTTGTAATTTGACGTGTTTGTGGTTTGCAACACAAAATACTTAAATTTTACTTTGAAAATAGTATTTGTTTAGAAACAGATCAGAATGTTTCACTTTTTTATTTGCAAAATGAAAGTTTGAGGGTATGGTGAAACATGTTCATCCTATGATCAATACTTTTTTTCACTGTGAACACTGTTTCTTTTTATTTTTTTTAATTTATTTATTATTTTTAGGTTCAACAGCCAACCTCCCTTTTTCCCTCCCAAATAATCTTATTTTCAGAGGGGCTTTTTTCTTAGGTAACAATTTGGCTAGTAAGTAAGTGTTTCTTTTTTTTATTTTCTATTTTACCAACTATACACTGAGCCTTTTTTTTGCACATAGATGCGGCTTTATAGATAGGACTAACTTTCTAGCTGGTTTTTATCAGAAAGGAGTTTTGTACTTAGAGCTGAAATGTTCAGTTTTAAGTAAAACATTTTTGTTCCTATATCAGGATCTGTTATCAAACATATATTTTGATTTTGTGTGCTAGAAAAAATTATTCAGTAAAATATGTGTGTAAGCATGGAAAAAAATCTTTTCATTCATATATGCATTCTTGTTTCATTTCCTTGTTTTCTAATAAAGTATTTAATTGGGAATGGTACTGCTGTTAGGATAAAATTTCATTTGAAAGCAGTTGGTCTGTATTTTCCCATGTTTCTTTCACTTAGAATTAATCGTTTTTTGTATAGCGAGTGTGTTTTATAGGACCCATTTAGTTTCATCAGCTGGGAAAGCAAGTTAAGCAGGAACCACTGATCTTTCCACAGTAACTTAAGACAACTCTTGTAGTAATTCTTCTACTGTTTAACATAAAAACAAATAACTATCTAATGTTCTTGTCTGGCACGGTTATGTGTTAATTTGAAATGTACTGCAGAAAAAGAGGAGTCAAAAATTCAGTCCTGTGAGAGGAATACAGACCTTTTTAGTTGCTGCAATAGCATTTGGAGAGAAGTTGCTTTTAAGCTATATTAAAATTGGTCCTTGCTTTTTGTTTTAATAAACTCTGAGATGTAATTTTGGAGTGAAAAGAGCAGTAATTGAAAAAGAAAGAGTTAGCTTTTCAGAGGAAATGTTTATATTGTTTATACTATATGAAGAGTGTACTTATGTGTAGTCAAGATTAAGCTGTATTTGTTTGTAAATAAACAAAAAAAACCCCACCAAAATAATTCTCCTCTGTGGAAGCTTTTGCTTTGTAAGGCTGTGAGTGGCTGCAAAGGGAAAAAAAGTTCTTGTTGCTGCGGCTTTGCTTAGTGTTCCTTAAGCTTTTGCCTGCTTATGACTTTCACTGAAAGCTGGTCTCTCTCAATGTGGACTTTTCCGACCTCTGTTTATACACAGATAGAAAACCACCTCTGTGCGTGTAAAGAAGTGAATTACAGGAAGGCATGCATAGTATTCACTAGTCAGATAAAAACTAAAATTTGTGTAAATTCCTCGTCTGTTATGCCAATTTTAAACTTACTTTCAGCTTTTAAGGAGCTGCCTTATGAGCTGTGAGTTGTTCAGGTGCCAGAATTGAAATGAGCCACTTTTTGTTTCCTGCAGAAAGTCTGCTGCCGAGCCAGTTCTTCACCTTGAGGGTTGATCTGGTTGTGAAGTCTGATTGCACTTTGTATTAAGAAAAGTGGTTGATGTTCAGCATGCCTAGAGCAGAAGTGCTGTAATATATCGGGAGCCCACATGTGCTGTCAGGGAGAGTGGATCCCGCTCAGCAGAGCAGCCTCGCAGGTACACTGCGGGCTCCCAGTGTCCACGCTGCCAGCAAATGACTCCTCTAGCCCTTCAGAGCCTGCGGTGGAAAGTGCTTTTCCTGAGGGCTCAAGCAAAAGATCCCTTCTGTTTGGCTTCTCTGCAGTGTATTTAGCACTCAGATTTTAATCTTAATTGTCACTTTCATGAGGAAAACTCCCTGTAGTATCCCTGTGCCTTCAGTGTATAAACAAAAAGCCTGCCAATGCTCTGTTCGCTCTTCCTGGGATGCAGTTTCTCAGCAGCCCCAAATGGCTTTCGGCATCAGGCTGTGACAGAACTGAGAAATTATGATGGAAAAGAAAAACCTGGATGTGTTGAAGACTTTCGGATTTTTATTTTTACAAAGAATATTAAATAGGCAAAACCTTAATATAAAGTTGACTTAAAGATCCATTACTGAGAAGAATCAAAGTCTTGTTTCTCCTAATAATATTTGTTTACTTAAAATCTCTTTATCGTATCATTTATTTGGGCAAGTAAATCTTTTGCAGCACAATTTAAAAAAAAAAACAAACAACAAAGTTATAGTGGCAGTGTGGGAGGGGCAATGGTTTTTGGAAAAGATGACTTTTCCAGTTTCTTGCTTTCCATTTATATTTGTAGTCTTAAGTTGTTCTGAGAGGTTTGTTTATATATTTATAAGTCATAATTTGAGGTAGCATTAAATCATGCACTAAATAGCTGGTTAGACTTCCCTGATTTTTCACATGTTCTCTTGCTAGCATAGTATTTTTTACATAGAAGTATATGATCTTTATTTTCTTAACTTAGAATGGAATAAGGATAGCATGTGGCTTATCAGGTCTTCAGTTATATCTGACTACAGATATGCGAGTACCAGTTCTAACTAAAACACTGGCAAAAAAAATGCATTGAAGTGTTTAATCAGGATGAGTTTGAGCTACAGCATGATTCAGAGATTATGGGGGTTTGGCTCATACTGCTCCATTAAGTTGAGTGACATCAAATTTATAAATATTTTGCGTTGATTCTTTAGGGCCAGTGATGCGGGATCTGTTGTAAGAGCTTAAATTTCGGTAAAACTGAGTGCTGTTTCTAAGCTGAAAGTATGGCTTACTAAGCAGTAGTAACATTTCTTCAGCCTGGACTGTGCCTTTAAAAAGGGTTGGTCTCGTTTTCAATCTTCTGGACTTTGTCTAAGAGAAAGTTAAATCAAAATTTTCCTGGTTCTCTGTTCTTTCAGTTCCCTCCTCCAGTGGAAACAAACCTAAACTGCCTTGACTAAAATCTATGTGCAGTTTTCCTTATGAACTATATCTGTGCAGTTATGTCTTTTACAAGGTCAATTGCAACCTGTCTTCAAAATTTATAATCATGTTTTAAATCTGTGAAAGGCCTTCTTAGAAAAGATGATGCACATTTGGCACGATAAATAACCTGGTGGCCATAGCAGATGCATGTCCTCTGGCAAGCTACTCCAGAAAATGTAACTTGATGCAGTAAGATCTCCATAGCAAACATTCTTGTACTCCTCTAAGAGTCCCTCATCTGATGTCTGCTGGACTGGTGAGTGATGCTCTGACCCAAAATCCATCTTTCAACTGGAACCAACTGAATAAAATGAGATTGCAAGATACTTTTTCACTTTATTTCAGTTTGTTATATGTAAGAGTGTAAATCTTCAACTTGTGAGTAGACATGTTCAGTCTGGGGTAGCTAGTTTTCTCTTTCTACAAAGCATCCAGTACAAGCTAAAGTGATCTGCAAATGGGGACACAACACGCTACTGCTGCAGTACTATGAATGCCTCACAGCTTTAAAAGCAAGGAGATAATATACCATGAATGAAAGTGAGCAAGAGATGTTCAACACTGATTTGTTCTTTATTTCATATCTCTTACAAGAGTCAGTCTGCAAATGGGAAACTGTTGAGTTGGACTGTTGAGTTGTAGGATTAACAGCCCTCTTCTCATACCTATAGAACAGGGTGGCTCCCACCTTTTGTCAAGAGCCACTGGTGAGTCCTGTCCCTTCCCTTCCTGGGGGCAGCTGATGACTTGCAAAATCTTAGGGGTCAGTCAAGGCACTTCTGAGGCTGTTGCAGCCTTGCCTGTTGTGCTCAGAAACCCAGTTCAGTCAGGGCTTTGAGAGTACGGTGCCAAATGGTCTCAGTAACCAGCTTCTTACTATAGTCCTAAAGGGTGTGTCATGTGTGCATGCTTGAAAAATGTGTTTGCAGTCATGTGGTTAAAAGATAGCTCCATAGTGGAAGGTGCCTCAGGTAAAAGATTTATTTTATTGTCACTCTCCCTTGCAAAGTCAAGGCAATGGAGCATCTTCTCAGACCTCACATAAATCAGCTCCAGGTCATCCTTAGCAGTAACAATGCGAAGTGAATTGCCAGTGCCCTTTCAGAACTGCAAATCCTTAATTAAGGAAGGTTTCAATGAGATATGTAGAATGCCAACCTCAGCAAGTAGCAGACTTACTGCTTGTGAGAATACACTTTAATTTGTCAGAAGAAAATTGGTGGATTTTTTCATTTATGTGGTTGGTAGTACTCAGTCTTAAAATTTGCTAAAACTCATTGTTCTAGGGTGGAAGAAGATTATCTCACACCTTAAAACTGTGAGGAGCAAAACTTTGAAGACAGCATCAGGCTTACTGGGCAGTGCCACTGTGCTTGATTCCGCCTTGCCTTAAAATCATTTTAGTAGAAGGTGGAATAGCTATTTTAGCCTGGTGATCCCATCATACTCTTACTCTGAAGGTTTATTTTCTGGCTAGTGAAACCAGAGACAAAGAGGGCTTAGAGAATATTTCTGAGGCATCTCAACTATTCCTCAGTACCAACTTACCCTGATGTTTATGTGAGTTTACTTTTACTTAGCAAGAACCTGAAGTGAATAGAATATAGTGTAGACATATACATTTTTAAACACTTTGCTAATCAGGGCTCTTGTGTTTGCTTCTTTTGCATTCTTTTCTGCTTTTCCAGTTCATGACTACTTCTTGAAGCCCAAAGTAGTGATTTTCTGCCATCAAAGCACTCTCTGATGCTTCACTTTCAAAATAGGGCTTCTTCACAAAGATGTGCACATTGTCTTGGGTGAGAACTAAGTTAAACGCAAAAGGGGGAAAGATTTGTATTCTGATTCTCTGCTTTTATACCATGCACATCATTTGCACCTGTCTGGATAAATGTGAAGAAAAATAAAAGGCAACCACATTGTTGTTTTTACTGACTAAAACCAGAAAATTGCTAGGTATTTCAAGAATAGTAGATGTGCCAATAAAGCTTGCCAAGAACAGGTCATAGAAAAGGGAGTATAAATATGTTTATGAAGGTGTTTATTCTTTTAATATGAAATTCCTTTTCATAAAGACATCCAGAACAAAATTTAAACAAAGGCTCTTTTCTTTAAAAAGTAGCAATTCTTATTTCTGCCTCAGTTTTTTTGGTCTGTAGGTAAAGTCTGTCTGCCTTATGCAGATTATTTTAATGTAGTTTTTATTAGTATGCTGATCAAATTTTTTATATTAAACTGCATAATCATTTTTGCAGACAGTTCCATATAAAATAATTTAAACATGAAATTATATAACTGAAACAGTCTCCCCATAGAGGTAATTAATTTTAAAGGGAAACCCAAAAATGTAGGTTGATTCCTGTTAATTGCACTGCTCTGTCAAACCACAAAATGCAAAAGCAAGCCTTGAGCAAGTGGTGTTCTTCCTGCTTGTATTTATAAATGTCTGAGTCTATGTTCTTAAGGTCTTCCTTCAACATTTTCTGCTCCCTACCACTCCCTTATATTTTTTCTAGTGTTCATATTTGTAACCTCCTATATACAATGATGATAGCAATTTTTCTCTTTTGGTTGAAGATTTGATGGATATAAAGTCAAAACTCATTTTGCCACTCAAAGTCAGATATGGGGCCAAGCTACTGTCCTTCTGGAAGGAGAGTAGGGTGGAGTAGGTTTGGACTGTAGAGGAGAGGGCAAGTGTTGGCAAGGGGAGGGGGATGAAGAGGCAGGCTTGCTCTTCCAGCTGCTCCAGGGGCCATGCTGGCCTGAAATAAAGACTGCATATTGCCCTCCAGCTTCCCCCAGCACTCGTAGCTGCCCAGCAGCAGCAGGCTCTTGGCACAGCACAAAAAACATATGTGCTTTCCCAGCAAATACACAAATACATACGTGGAAATGGAAAGCAGGGTGTCTTTCGCACCCAACAATTTCTTGCCTGCTTTCTGTGTGACACATCTGCATTGACCTTGATCTTTGCAGCTGTGCTCAGAAAGCTTTGGCTCTTGATTTCTCTGCCTTTTCTTTGGCACATTATAAATTGAAGCAGAAGGAAGTTTGGTTTTTTTAAACTCCAGTAAATCTCCTTGTGATTTGCACCATTAGGCTGGTTTCTGTGTAAAAGCCATAGTAGTATGTAAATGTGTGTAGTAAAATTTTTACAAAATAAAAAATTGCTTGTTGAAGGCTTGGATAATATCATAGTGCTGTATCAGGTTGTAGGAGAAGTCTTTTTGCTTGTAGTACCAACAAGCCTAGACTTCAATTCTAGATTGAAGATCACAGGGTGGAGGCTTTGTTCTCTCAGTGTGTCTCTATCAACAATGAAACTTTTAGTGTAAATCAGAACATGCTTTCTGCTATTGGTTTTTTTATTAATTTTACTTAGAAGGAAGATATCCAAAGACCAAGCCCTAAAAAGATCCTTGTAATACTCCTGCATTCCATGTGTGCTTCACAACCTGAGTAGCCCTAGATCATAACCAGCTGCTCAGTCTTTAGGCCTAGCTCTGAGAAATTTCTGATGTTGCTGTGACTCCATGTTGTGTATTCGAAGCTATATTCCCACTGCAGATGTGTGCAGGTATCAGTCAGCCCCATTTACAATGCAGTCTGGTTTATTCTTGACAGAAACAGCTTGATGAAGCACATCTGTGCTGTGACAGATATATCGGTTTGGGTTGGTTTTCTTAAAACAAAAACTTTAAGCTTTTTTTGAGAAATGCTAATTATGACAAATTTTTTTATTTTTGTAGGAGTTCTCTGGAATCTATCCTCCTGTGATGCACTGAAAATGCCAATCATCCAGGATGCCCTCGCAGTGTTGACCAATGCAGTGATCATCCCTCACTCCGGGTGGGAAAACTCTCCGCTGCAGGATGATCATAAAATACAACTCCATTCATCACAGGTGCTGCGCAATGCCACTGGGTGCCTAAGGTGAGTCCTGCCACACAGCTGCTTTCCCTTGCTTTCATTTCAATTCATATTTCTCACTCTTAGGCATCTGTAAAGTAAAGGATTGCTTTGTGTGTCAGCAAAGTTGATGACTTTTAGTGATGTAAATTTAAAGTTGGAAATTAATTAGAAAAGAAGCTTCAGGTCGTTCAAAAACGATTTCCAGAAGGGCTGCTGGGAGTTTTTTATTTTTCTTTTCTTAGCTGCTTTCATCCAAGCTTGTATATGTTTTCTTCCTTGTAGATTTGTTCTGTTTCCTCAGTTGCTTAAGTGAAGTCAATATGTTCTCACTATTATACCCAATTTAATCAGCACAAAAAGTAAGGAAGATGCTCATAAAAAGTAACATGTCTTAAAGTTCCAGATGCCATTGCTGGAGTTGTGATAAATGTACAAAGTAGATGTTTTCTGCTCTGTGAAGATGAGAAATGAATTTCAATAAGAGACCAATCAATTTAACATTGTCCAACTAGAAGACTGAAATAGATCCTTAGCAAGTATGGTAATTACTTACAATTGTATATACTTGTATATGCAATGCCAAGGTGCATTTATATAATTATTTGCAATTTGATGTGTCCATTCCTAAGGGTCCTGTAGATGTGAGAATGAAAATATGATGAGTAAGAAGAATTTCAGTTCTGACAAAATCTTACTAAAGGATTGAGTCATAGCAATTTCTGAATTTCAGTGTATCTCATTTTCTAGAAAGATATTAGCAAGTTCTTTGCACCACTCATTTTTTTCCTCCGGGTATATTGGATGAAATAATCTATAATCTATCTCAGAGACATGAAAATTGATTAGTTAATATTTTCACATACATCACAGGAAATTACACAGTGAATAGTATGAATCAATAATACAATCTGTGTTGTATGCTGCATCCAAAGCATACATTATCCATTAAAGAGATAAATAATGAAAAAAAAATAAAAATTGATAGGAGACAGAGTAAAATAGCTGTATTTTTTACATATCTGTAGCAAGCACCTTTGTGTCTTTGTGGCCTTATATCAAACAAAATTTCCCCCTTTCCAAAGTACCATTTGAAAAGTTTAAGGGAAAAAGTAATAAATATTGGCAGTTTATATGTAATCAGAAGAATATGAAAGATAGAAGGTACTAACTTTCATATTGCAAATACACTTGTATTGGGCTTAATGCAGGTGTGATTATGTGAATGCCGGCTATCTTGGGGGATGTGACTGAAGCCAGGTATTGGTACCTGAGGTGTATTGCCTTTGAAAAGAGTGTGTAGTGTTGCATTCCAATCACTAGAAAAAGTTGCTCAAATCGCTGTGACAGAAGTTGTTACATAAAGACCTGTGCCACATTGTACATCTCACATTTCCAATGATTAATGTGTCTCAGTTAAAGAGCTGCCTTTGAAAGAAGCATCTGTTACAAATTTTGGACTTCACAGTGCCCCTTCTCTGAATGAGCATGTCTGATGTTGATCTCCCCACACTGTAAGCTCCATCCTCCTGTTAATTTCTCCCAACTGCTTCTCAGGGACTGATGCTCATCCCCGATCGTGCAAATCTCAGTTCCTCCTACCTCATAGTTGATGGATTCATTGCACATTGGTCTTGAAATCTTTCTTCTTTCTTTTTTTTTTTTTGTGAGTGTATGTGCACGCCCATTTGCAAACTGATGTGAGCTTACTGTAGCCTGCATTCTGGGTCAGCCTGAGGACTTGGGGCCACATGAGAATGGTACGTTGCCTAATCTAATACACACTGCTTTACAGCAAGGCTTACTACCACGCGCTTGATGGTTTGCTGTCATAGCAGAATGGCTTCTGGTCAGCTCATGCAAAATAAGCTCATATCTGCCTGCAAAAGACTGTGCATATTATAACTCCTGAGTCCCTCCCTGGTAGCTGTAGCAGCAGCTCAAATGGCTGTCCTGAGCTGGTTGGTCTTCCTTCTAAAACCAGGCCCTTCAATCATAGTATGGTTTTTTAATATCTTTCAAATATCAAACCCCTCCCTATTTCCCAAAGGCATCTTTCTGTCCTCTCTAATGGCTTCAGATATTTATTTGGCCCCCATCCATCTTCTTTAGATAGTTTCATCCTACTGAGTCTGTGTGGATGCTCTCTGGCAGAGCCAGAACATTTGGAGAGGGTTGAAACTTACTGCTCCTTCACACCAGCAGGAACTTTCTTGTTTACTTTTTCCCAGTTCCTGTTGAAAATATCTCACGCTGAGTACACAGGTTTGAGTTTCTGCAAGAGAGAAAAGTGTAAGCTGACCTGTGAGATAGTAAGTGTATTCTTCTGTTGAGTTCATGTAATACAATGGGCCTGTAGGCTGGAGGAAACAGTGAATGACACAAAAAAAAGGATTAGAAAGTTCTGTGGAGATGATTGGAGTCTTGCATGCTCTATTCAAGTAGTACTTTAGCTGGCATTCCTTAAATACCCACCATCCTCAATAAATTGACCAGCTCACACACTTTTCGCTTGATGCTAGTTACAAGCTTCGTATTTCCATTTCAAGACCTCACTGGACAAGGGAAGTAAAATAAGATGTAACGTGGTTGCTGGCTGAGATAGTGCTGTGTTTACCTCGTAACTGCGAAGCCCATTGTCATCTTCCATGGGAGAATTTCTTCTAAGACTCTGGTTTGGTTGTCCTCTGCTGCTTTCTTTTCTGTTTTTGCTAGAGCTTGTTTTTGAAGGGACATGGTTAAAATTGATCAGGATTATCAGTGACAGTGCTTAAATATCAGAGGAAAAGTAGTGGTATTCAGGATACTTGACAGATGCTTCTGAATATGTAACCTGGACAGATTTTAGAGACATCAAGTTGTACTGTATAGGTTGAAGGCTAGCAAATATGCCAGGAGGATTTGGGTTTGGGTTTTTGTCAGTCTTCTGTGACTTGGGTTGTGTGATGTATTCACTGCTGAAAACTTTAAATAATATCTGAAAGGTGCTGCAATATAATCCATCCCATATGCAATGCTAATAAGTAGTTTGCAATGGCCATTATAGTCAGATCTTTGTTTTGTGGTTTTTTTACTACAGTATATGAATTATTATTCCTTCTGCTGACCTTCACTTCTCTCAGTTTCTTGACAAGAATTTCTTATGCCTTTTCAATTAAAAAGTCGGCTATTAACTACAATTTTTAGTATTCCTGTCTGCTTATTCATTATCCTTCTTAACGAAGTTCTTAAGTCTATAACTCCAGTCACCCAGTAATCCAGCTGAAATCATTATGAGATCCTAAGAAAGACAGCAGCAATATTAGACCTTCTTTTCCTTTTATTTTCTGTTTTCCTTAAAGATGTTATTTAAAAACTGCACTTTTCATATTTCTCTGATTTGGAAAAAGAAAATAGTTTGAATACAATATTGTAGTAATTAATTTCACATAGCTTGAATACTTTGAAACTTTTTAAGTAATTCAAAGATCTAAATACAGTGTTATACCTGTCACTTATAAATGTAAATATTCATCTTTCATAAATTGCCAGACTTCAATGTGACATGTGCTAGAGTAAGCACCCAATTTACTTGCCTCCCTGCTGAGATACTACTACCTTACCTCATTAAGCTCTGGTAAAGTTTGACTTCCTTTTTTTTCTTTTGGATTTCAGCTGTAACTGCCTTGTTTGTGCTAGGGAAATACTGTATCTTTGGTTTATAATTTCTGATTCACTTAAACTTATTAGGGATAGTCAGAGTGAAAACTGAATTTGGAATCCCAGTTCTTTATGGGAGGGAGGCGGTGGGGGTGTGTTTACAACCCCTAATCAGAAATTCAAAAATCAACAGGAGACATATTGTATAATGTTGTCTTAACCTGAAACTTCAAGCTTACTTATCACAAAACTATAGATGCCTGTCCAGAGATTTATCTGAAAAAAATCCCATGCAAAAATATTTTCAGGAATTTTTGTCCTGATATACAGTCTGGTGGAACCTTGTTTTTCTCTTAATTTGAGGTCAATTTAAGTTAATAGAATATCATCTGAGGAGTTTAAAGAATTTTAAGACTTTACTGGTTTAAAATTGTAATCTGGATTTAGATGCAAAATCATAAAATGCTTTTTCTTTCTTCCATGTTCTATTTAATTTTTCATCATACCCTGAAGTTGCAGGGGCAATTGTGAAAATCAAAGACATATTAAAATATTTATCTTCACCACATTAGTTGATTAGAAATTGTATGGGAGAATCATTCAAGTAGTTTTTTTGTTTATAAAGCCCCATACTTTCCCAGTTTTCATACTTCATGCTCTCTTACTTGTAAAACCTTTCACAAAATACCTTTGATTATTTTTCAACTGAATAAATATGTAGCAAGCCCTCAGAGTAGAAAAACAAAGGGGAAAAGTGC
Organism: Margarornis squamiger; assembly: GCA_035222235.1. Taxonomy (NCBI): domain Eukaryota; kingdom Metazoa; phylum Chordata; class Aves; order Passeriformes; family Furnariidae; genus Margarornis; species Margarornis squamiger. The sequence continues at coordinate 78,058,222 of JAWWTY010000077.1, forward strand.
TTTTAAAACATGAATTGAATATAACTGACCCAGTAGTATTTTCTGGATAGTTCAACTTCTGGAAGGAACAAATTGCCTTGTTAAAACAGTTTCTGTTAGCTGTGAAGCCTGAATATCAAATGGTTTTAACTGGTTTGTGGGTGAATGATCTATCTCACAGACATTTACAGCTATTGCATTTATCTCACCAACTTATTTCTCCTCCAGTTCTAAGCATCCAAAGTCTATCAATTCCTATTCTTAGGACCTTCTGTAATCTGTTTCGAATAGAACATTCTGCTGCATACTGGCGAACTAAGATGTGGGGGCAGCTTAAAATAAATAGCACAGACTATAAGATTCATCTTCTGTTTCGTTTCTAAAGAAACATACATGAAGACACATATGTATATGTGAAACATTTCTCAAAGACTGAAATGATACATCTATGTATGTACACGTGTATATGTGTGTTTATGTGTATATACAGTCAGATTCAGAAGGGCTGATGATGAAAGCTGTAATACCTTTCTGTCTTTACTGACTGGTGCAAGCTCTGAATATTTTCTTTAGAGTATAAATGGAGTTAGTTTCATACAGTAGGTCCAGGATGTTTGCTGCTGATTTTATGATTCTCCTCCTATTAACAAAACTGTCACATTTTATCCATTGCTGTGGATTCTTTGATGGGTATAGAGAAGTTGGACTTACCAACCCATCTCATACTTCCTTATGCTTTTCTAGAGCCCGGGAGCTCTTCTCAGGCTGATCTTGCAATTTTGTCCATCAGATAACAGAAAGTCTGTGCATTCTTGTCAGAAACAAGCTTGTCAGAATCCAAAGTTAGGACAAAACTCAAATTAATTGTGTATTTCCAAGGGAAAGGCAGCCTATTCAAGGGAAGGACGTTTAGTACAAGCAGTTCCACCAAGCAAGAGGCATGGGAGAGAGAAAACTACCTAGAGGGGTGGATACTGAGGCACATTTATCTACTTTTAGAGAGGAAAACCTAACCTCTTCAGATCCAGTCTTCTCCTGCAGAAAAGAGTAATCACCACTGCTCTTGTCTTTTTAATACATTTTGAGCTATTAAAATTACAAAGCTGGTGTAATTAACATGCAAGGACAGTCAGATGAGAATATTTGATGCCAAGTATCTGGCTTCTTTATGTGAAAGTATTGTGGTGAAACACATTGTATTTTTCATAATCTACAGAGTTGCAAACCATTATTAAACGGTGCACTATTAATTTAAATATCATTTGGCCATAACTGCAATGTTTGATCAATTTAGAGAATTCTTAAGCTTCAGGGTTGTTCTGGTGATACTGGTGTGTGCATTGTGAAAAAACACACACACTCCTGAGAACTTTCCTCGGCTTGGGAATTTCTCTGGAACCTGGAGCTGGAAGTCAGTGCAGAGGAAGGCCTTGTCAAGAAGCCAAGGAAAAGCTTAGCTTTAATGTCTTATTTTTGTGACGTTCGACCCCTTTCCACTAAAACTTAAATTCTTGCTTAAATTGTATAGTTTTTGCCCCTGGGTCCCGGCAATTACAAGCTGTGGAGAACATGGAGGGGCTGTGTCAACTCTCCATTATTTTGAAGGAACTGAGAAGGGTTCCTAATGTGTACTGTACACATAACTACCAGGTAATTTCCAATGTAATATAAATGAAGTATCTTGATCACAGCTTCTACACCTTGTCTTTCCAAGTTAAAGCTTAATGACATATTGCTTACTTTTAAATGTATTTGCTCAGAAGTTCTGTATTATTTGTACATTATGAATTTTTTTTAAAAAAAATAATTCTTTTAAGGCTGATAGCGCCTCCCAGAGTACTATACAGGAACATAGTTCACAGGAGGGAAAATAAGCTTAACTGCTGTTTCTTGTCTTTTAAAATAATACAGACAATAATAAACTCTAAGTTGCAAATGCCCAGTGGCAGGCATTTTAAGCAGTGAATCAAAGATTCATGTAATGTTTTGGGTTGTAAGGGATCCTAAAGGTCATCTAGTTCCAACCCTCCCGCCACGGGCAAAGACACCTTCCACTAGACCAGGTTGCTCAAAGCCCCACCCATCCTGGTCTTGAACACTTCCAGGAATGGGGCATCTACCACTTCTCTGGGCAGCCTGTTCCAGTGTCTCACCATGCTCACAGTAAAGAATTTCCTCCTAACATCTAGTCTGAATCTTCCCTTCCTTGTTTTAAAATTGTTTCCCATTGTCCTATTGCTGTCTACCCATGTAAAAAGTCCATCTCCATATTTTTTATAAAGCCCTCTTTAATTACAGAAATGCCACAACGAGGCCTCCGTGGAACCTTTTCTTCTCCAGGTTGAACAGAGGCGTGTGTCTCATTCTGTCCACACAGGAGAAGTACTCCAGCCCTTTGAATGACTGGGTGTCAGTACAACATCCCGGTTTTTAGAGGCTCTGGAACGTTTCTAGACTATCGCTGCCTTACGGGGTCTGAAAATCATTTGAAGTTTTGATGATGTTGTTAATGGGTTTAAGTGTCAAATTTCAGGCATCCCAATTCAAAAACTTTCAGATAGACTGCTTTCATGGCCATGAACTGTGCAGGATGTATTTCTGAAATCACCAGAAGTTTTCACAAGCTCATGTGTAATTGTTCGTGGCCATATTCCTAGTTTTCCAGACATAAACCAAATAGGGAAAAATCATAGGGAATGAATAAGAGCGGGTCTGCTGTAGCATGTGTATTTCACCTTTTCAAGATGCTGAAAGGTCCAGTCCACAAACTAATCTGTGAGGCCACAATGATTGCATCCCAGTTAAGCCTAAAGTTTTGAAGGCTAATTTCTGTGAGATATTAAAGAGATTATTCCTTCCTGAATGCTACGTTTGTTCAGAAATGTAGCTGAAATAAAAATCTAATGTTAAGACAAAAGGGGGGAGAGAGAGATTTTAGTATGAATACATCAGTGTCCTCTGATTATTGCTGTAATATTTTTATTCAGAAAATACCCAAGGGACAAGTACCAACAGAATTAAATGTTAAGCACCTCACTTTTTCTTCAGTGTAGTTACTTAGGAGTTTCTTCCAACAGTTACTCCTACTTTGCATATTCATGAACAAATTTATGAGGTTTATACAAGGTCATAGTGTATTAATTATAGCAGTGGCATTCAAATAGCACTCTAAAATTTAATGCTTTTTCAGCATTTCTGGTAAAAGCATTATTTCAACGTACCAAATTAATGCTACAAATTCCACATAGCTCTGGAAGTTCATTCTGGGCTCAAGCTGATCAAGATCATAAAAACAGAAATTTTGTTTTTAAACTGATGTTATGGAATGCCTCTTGTATTCTTTTTCTGACCTGAAAAATAATACAGCATGACTCCAGACACTTTTTGCTTTCCTGTACTTAAAAAACATGATAAGCTTTGGTGGCATGCCTCCTTCCAGCATCCTTTTATCTGATTCAGGATGCTGGGCTGCTCTGTGAAAATCTGCTTTCAAATGCAGAACAAACTCCTAATGTATCAATTTTGCACGGAGGTAGCCAAAAATTGATCTGTCAGCATCCATCTTCATGATCCTCGGGCAAACAAGGAAACTCACTCATGTTTCAGTGGGACTTCATGTTTGGATACAAATTGGAAATACTGGACCTACATGTCAGAGTGTGCTAGCTTAGGACTTAGCTGAAATTTAGTTCCTAATCTTCAATTAGCATGTTTTATTCTCTTTAACATGAATGTACATTGGGGGGGGAGGGGTGGTTAGGGGAAAAAAAGCAAACAAACCAATAACTTAACTGGTTGTTTTAAAAGTGTTTGCTTACTGCTGTGGCAGAAGTGTGCTCTTCCTGTAATTTACTAATTTACTGTTTTATGGAAATTACACACGCATTTATAAAAAGAATGAATGTGCCTCAGTACCATTTCTTGCATTGTATATTCTTAGGCTCAGCAACAATGGCAAAATTATCAAGTGCTGCCTCTTAGGCTGAATGGTCCTAGCCTTGGATGTGGGGTGTGTTCAATATCTCAAGTACATTTTGAATGACTGATTATTTGCCCAGCTTTTGGTGATTTTAATTCCTTTCAGGTTGGATTCCTGCTGTAAACTGGTGCCTAATGTGAAAATTAAATGTCCACTCATATTTGCATGGTTTGGTAGTGTTAATTTACATTTCCTTCTATATGAGGTTTAAGCTGTGTGGATGTGAATGCTCTGAAGAAAGTGAAACTGTATTGTGAAGAGATTTAGACTTTGTGTGGGTTATTTTTTTCATTTCAGAACAGTTTTCATTTATGCAGTAACAAGTGTTTCCTTGGCAGACACTGTAATAAAGTGTGATCTGAGTCTTGGTGTGCTGCTGACTAGATTTGAGCTGACTCCAAGCCCAGCTGACAATAACAGGTCTCCTTCTCACTGGCCAGCTGCAGAGCTGAGTGTCACAGTGGCACAGCTGTTTTCTTTTTGGAAAGCGTCACCCAAGCCTGTGTGGCACCTCATGGGAAGATGAGGAGGTGGAGCCAATTCTGTCATAACTGTCTGGGCCCATTGGAAAGAATCACCAGGGCCACAGGTGTCAATAGGAACCAGCATGTACCTCTGTTGTGGCTTTGCTGACTATCCAAAATCCTGGATAGTCCTTTCTGAATGGGTACTTTGAAAAACTCACATAATGCCTGGCTCCACAGAAAATATTGTTTCAGCACGAGAGAAAAGCTGGTTGTGACAATTGTCTAGCACCATTCATGTTCATGGTTATTTACCCCAGAAGGATGAGAAAGACAATCATTCAGACTTTGTATGCTCACTCAATTCCACCAGAGTTAATAAAATAATAGTAAGTTTGGGGTTCTTTCATGCTGCTCACTTGATTTGTGTATTGACTAGCTTTTCTCCTCTTAAAACCGTTTGTATTACTAGGCAATATGAAAAAGGAACATGTGAAAACACACAGCTCTGCATAGTGAAGGAAAGGCAGAGTGTATTTCTGCAGCTTTCCCTCTTTATCTTGGGATACACGGCTTCAAATCTGAAGAAACTTTGCTTAGGAGTGAGAAGATCATTTGGTCTCTTTGCTCAGTCTGAGGATTTAGAGTAGAGAAATGTATTTGAAGTACACTGAGCTTGCTTCATCCTTATGGATAAAGCAGCCAACATCACAGAGTAAACATTTTATCACCTCCTTTCAGAATGTTGTGGGAATGTGAACTGTTTCACTTCAGGCACAAGAGTAATTAATGCAAGCAACTCAAGTTGATCCGGTGCTTGTGTCTTTTCCCACGAGAAGGCTTTGATGGCATTCCACGTCTGCAAATTGGGGAGCTGCTGAGAGCTGGTGAGAAATGCTCTCCAGTAATATCTGTAGCACTGAAGGCCCAAGACCTCAGTCCCTACGAACCACACTTACAAACTTTGCTACTTTTGTCTGGTTTGGAAATATTTTCCCCGGAACCCTCCTGATGTTTGTGATAAAATAGGCTGCAGACTGCCAGGCCTGCTTAGCTGGCAGTCCACCCAGAATGTCTGAACTGAAGACTGAGAAGGAGAAGTTCATTTCTGGATGTCATCTTCTGTGAAACTTTGCTCAGTAAATGTTGGGATTGCATTCTTATTGTCACTGCACATCTCCATACAGGAGTTTTAGCCCTTCATAAGATTTTTCTTTTATCAGAGAGGACAATATAGTAAGGAAAGAAAAATGAAGACCATTGCAATAAAATTGGTTTCCCCATTTCTGAGAGGATTAGCAAAGTGGACAGTCAATTTGGGCATAAATTGAGGCTTCTGTAAAGACTGAAATAAAAAATAAGTGATGCCTTTTATTAATTCAATTCAGTTTTATCAGTTTTATCCAATTTGAATGTTTCTGTGGACATAATACAAACTAAAATTCACACACATGGAGTGAGAGGGTTCAAAGCTTGGGCAAGGTGTAAGGTGATGCTGATTTCCAGCTATAAGTCCCTGTTATGCACACAGCCTTGCAGATAGTGCCTCAGAAAGGCAACAACAACAACACAGGAGGGAAGATTTTCATATCTTCTGCCTGCAAAGACTGTGCTAAGTTTCTGTCTAACATGGGAAGCAGGGTGGAAGACTTCTCTCTTTAAAAATGAGTTAAAGATACTAGGAATTTGTAGATTTTAGGGTTTATTTCCTACTGCCTTCCCTAAATTAGATTCATATTGTATTTTCATGTTCTTTATTATTGTTGGGAAAGTTTTCTTGGGAAAGAAATAACAAATTCTCTCTAGCAAAAATCAAAAATTCAGTATTTTAACTGTCTAAGCATGTACTATGAAAACATTTAAAATCTGCCTGATAAATGTCCTTTTACAAGAGCATGTAATGACAGGACAAGGAATGATGGCTTCAGACTGAAGGAGAGTAGATTTAGATTGGATGTTAGGAAGAAATTCTTCACTGTGAGGGTGGTGAGTCACTGGAACTTGCTGCCCAAAGCTGTGGATGCTCCATCCCTAGAAGTGTCCAAGGCCAGGTTGGATGGGGCTCCGAGCAACCTGGTCTAATGGAAGGTGTCCCTGCCCCCGCAGAGGGGTTAGAGTTGGTGATTTTTAAAGTCCCTTACAATCTAGAGCATTCCATGATTCTATGACGGTATTTTTAGCTAGGATTGCACACTACATGCAGACAATTTCAGTGACAAAGTACTTCTGAAGTATTTGTCCTAGTGTAGCTTTTTTACTTTCACGGCTCATTTCCTTTTGTCAGGTAGTCATTTATTATAGTTAGTTGGTTACAGGTTCAGTGTTTTCTGCTGAAGGACAGTAACATTGTGAAATACCTCCTCCTCTTCCCCTGCTGTCATTCATCCATCTATATCTGATTTACTGTATTTAAAAGAACAATATTTGGAAAGTGTTTCAAAAGAGATAATGCTGAAAGGGCACAATGTAAGTGTTGTGCATACACAAATGTGAGTTTGGATTGGGTTTTTTTAATCCTCTAATGAAGTAAAAACACAATAAAAATATTTATTTTAAAAAATTATTTAATTCCCTGGGTTCACTTTATATAATTGATTTGTGTTGAGGAAGTTTTTCAGTAGAGTGGTCAAATCGATTGACTTTGATTGATTTTGATACCTGCTGTCCTTGGTTCCCAGATGTCACAGTAAGATGGAATGTCTTCTAACTGATGCAAATATGAGAAAATGTGCAATATTGTTTGCACTTTTGGTAGTTACTTAGGTATTAGAGTTAGCTGCCTATGCTCACTGTCTGGTTGCTCTCCAGACTACTCAGGTGAGCATTCGCAGTGGGTGAGTGGAGAGATCTAAGGCTGCCTGGTCTTGAGCACAGCTTGTGACCTCGGTTTCATAACCCCACAGAAACAAAGGAGATGTCATTTTTAGTTAAAAAAGCCCACGTGTATAGCCTATGTGATAAAGGGAGCACAGCAGCTAGTAATGGCTCTGTTTACATTTACCTAACAGCGCAACCAAGAGACAGAAACAAACATTTGTGAGCTTCTGTGAATATTTGCTGTGCACAAGAGAAGGACCAACTGGGACAAATTCATGAAGGAGGATGCAGCTTTATTAATTTAACATCAAGGACGGTGATGTAACTAGGGTGATGTCTTCCATGCTAGACATGAATCTGTTTTGAAAATAGCGTAGTCCTCCTTAGCCCACTCTCAGGCAGAACTGTGTCACCCTTCCCTGTCACTAGGTTGCAAAGGTTCCTGAGGACAACTGGTCCACACAGAAGTCATAGGGTCCACCAGCAAAATCAGGAGTGTGGCTGCCACTGGGATCACCAGCATTGAAATGGGGAAGGGGGAAATTCATATGAATTATGCAATTTTCTGAAAAGAAATTTCATAGCAGTTACAGGAATGAGTGGGAATTTTTAATTGTTTTTACAGGAACAATGTGTTTGCCTTTTTTTTTTCCTTTACCTTTGAGAGGCCTGGTAGTTTTGTTTTTGCCTTCAATTACTTCAAGAAAAGTGAACTAAAAGAGCCTTTGGGCACTGAATTAATCACAGATTTCCCAGAATTTTTTTTTTTTGATTGAGTATTTTTTGAATAAAGAAAACTGGGGTACCCAAAGTTAAGTAGTGAGCATTTCCACCTTAGAGGAGTTCAGGGAAATAATGACCTTCCTTCGATTACAAAAGCAATTTATGAATTGTCTTAGGTGTCTCATTTAACTAGACACCTGCATGATGTACTGCCTGTTCAGAGGCATACTATTGCTCTGTGTCACATTTGTGTATACATTGATGACCTGTAACTCATCAGTTTGTTTTACTGTTTGTTCCCCTGACCACTTTAAACACTTGGCTATTTTTATTATCTATGATGAAAACACATAATTACTCATTAATAAAACAGAAAGACCCATGTGCATGTGTGGGGGTTTATATGTATTTATATAATTTTCTTTTTTTTGGTACTCTCTGGCCTGAATAACAACAGTTGGTAGTATTTCTTTTAAGAAAATGGGAAGTGATTGCAGTAGCACAAACATTTTATTCTAGAACTGCAGCTCCACATATCATGAAATACATGGAAAGCATTAACTGATTAATTATCCCCCATAATTCTCCAACATATCTCTGTCTAGACTATAATGCATGCAGTATCGCTTCTGCCAGGGTTGCATTTTGCCTGACCTTATGGCAGACATACAGTGTAATTACTAAATGGGGGCTAATTTATGTAAACAAATGTTAATTTTTCATAGCACAAGCCCTATCATTATGTTTTATTGTTAGTGGATATGTTATGTAGTCAGCCATTTTTATGGGGCTTGGGTAGATCATTATTGTAAATTATCTTTATACTAAAAAGTCTAAAGATTTAGAGGTTACAAAGCAAAAGTGTCATAGTCCCCAGATATTATTTTTGTTTCCTCTCCTACAAATACACAAGAGCTTTAATGGATCATGCTTTAGCAAAGTAAATGTATTTTGCTTGATAGGATGGTGCTCCAGTTACTTTTCAGTTGGTGCATAGAGAGTTTGGGGGATGCTAATGCAAACCACATCTTGTATTATCAGATGTAATACATAAAAAAATATGCAGGAACTGGAATACATGCAATAGTTTAATAACTGTCCTGTGCTGACCTTCATCTATCAAAAACCTATGAGGTAACTGCCATACAATAAAAAGAATTGACTATGTTGCTCCTTATAATCCAAACTAACCTAATAGCTCCCGTTCTTAAGTGCAGAAATGTGTTGAGAGGATAGCAATGAAACCATCCACCAGTTTTCTTCTCAGTTTTGAACAGTACTACTAATAAAATTTCTTTCTTTCCTTATTTCTTGTTCCTGTATAAGGAAAGAATGAGATTGATCATGTTTACAGTGACATCTGAATAGCCAGAGTTGTCGTTGGTGCAGACATGCAGCAGTATTGGAAATGTGACTCTTGGCAGCCATCTGAGCTTATTCATTCCTTTCCTGCTTAATCATTTCACATTTACTCCTCTCTGTTGGAGGTCTGTCCTTGTGCTGTTCATAATTTGAAGTTCATGTGTTCAGTAAGAAACAAATGATTAACGTACCTTATCAATAATAAATATTTGTTCATGCTCAAAATCTGCAGTGAGAAACAGAATGGTTTCCAGCAGATCCAGTATGGAGTTTGCTCTGCTCTTTTCATAGTTAGTGTGAAATTAATTTAGCACGATTCCTCCTACTGTCTTACTCAAAGAAGTACTGCTGTTGCCAGTCCTTGATACCTTTGCAGGAAACGTGAATGATGTTGGCAACAGAACTGGAGAGTAACTTCCAGGTATACCTGCAGCAGGTTCACATCAGGACGTTCAGGCAGCAGTACAGACTATTTCATTTGGTATGAACCTCCTGTGGGCCTGGACTGTACATTTAGAGTGTTATTCTCAGTTGTAGTGGCATACTTTCCACTTCAGCTTTGGTTGTTAACCATATCTGCCTAGGCTTTGATCATTCTTCCTGATAGCAGCACCAATCATAGCAGTCACACATTCAATGGATTTTTAATCCTTTGTGGAGAAGGGTGTGCACTGAATTCAAAACAAAACAAAAAACCCACACAAAAAACCCCCACCACAACTGAAAAACAAAAACAATCAACTTGCTGGGAACTTGGGAACAAACCATGCTGCTGCACAGGAAGGCTGAAAATTATGGCAGAATGGCTCACTTGAGTAAACAGAAAGCCTCCTGAAGTACAAGAAGAAACCAAGGACTAGAAAGCAGAAAAACAGAGGAATATGAAGAGTTGCACTTGGGGATAAACCCAGGAAGATCAAAGACCAGCTGGAGCTAACAAGGGACATAAAAGGTCACAGCAGGGGATTTTACAGGCGTGTGTATCCTGAAAGGAGAAAGAAGTTGAAGGGAATGTAAGTGCATTACTGCATGGGGAAGACAAATTAGTGTAATGGGACACTGGGAAGTGATGGACAAAAGGGAAAAGACTGAAGAACTCAACACCAGTTGTGCCACAGTCTTATCAGGCAAATCCTGCTCCTGGACTCCTGTACATTTCAGCATGTTTTAAGCTGGACAAGGAGAAGCCAGTCATGGGCAAGCAACAGAATAAGGATTATTTGGAGAACCTACATGTATTTAGATCCATGACCCTGGATGGAATTTACTCAAGGGTACTGCAAGAAAAGCTGATTGATACCATTGTGAGGCATCTGTCATGCTGGAGTTTTGGGGAGGTGACTATGAACTAGAGAAAGGCTAAAAATTTATCTGTCTTTGAGGAGAACAAAAAGGGCAGTCTGTAGATCACCTTTACCTCAAACCCTGGAAAAACCATGGAGTGTGACTTCTTAGAATCCATTTCAAAACATATGAATGAGGAACAGTTAGCATGGAGTTACTAGTGGCAAATCATGTTTAAAGAGTGTCATTGCCTTCTTTGATAAAGTGGTTGGTCTTGTGGATGCAGAGAGAGTACCAATGCAATCTATTATCCCTCAAGTGTTTTATCAGTACAGGCTGAAAATCCTCTGACTGAGCAGCACCCCTTTAGAAAAGGAACTGGGGTTTATAGAGGACACCGAACCAAAGATGAGCCAATGTTGTGTTCTCCTCATGCATATGGCAGACTGGGGACATCTGTGACCAGCGGGTCCATGGAAGATTTTCTCCCATTACTCAGTACGGCCATGACAACCTTTGCAATAGTGTCCAGCTTCGGGACCACCCCAGTCCAATAACAATTCTTCAAAACTGGAGAGGATGCAGGGAAGAGCTCACAAGTTTCACCTTGGAAGATTCAAACTGGACATTACACTTTCTCAGGAAGGTAGTGCAACACTGGAACACAGAGGTGGTGGAATGCCCATCCTTGGATGTCTTCAAGGCTCTCCAACAAAACCACTGACCTTGTCTGGTGTTAATGACAGACCTTCCTTACACAGCAGGCTGAACACAGATGACTTCTCACGTTTCTTCCTACCAGCATTTCTGAGATGATGTGAATGACTGCAGAGTTCCAAGTGAAGCCCCTGGAAAACTAGGAATACAGAAATTGCAAACTTTGAGACAAAATCTGGAATAGAACAAAATTCCCTTACCTCCTTTCCCATCTCAGGGCCATTATTTCTCTTCCCTTGCATTGGTCATGGAGTACTTGCTGCCAGAGGAGAGCAGGCTAATAGAAAACAACCCCTTCTGCAGACAAACTGTCATTCACATCAAATAAGTCCATCCCATGCAGTGGATGCCACATGAGGCCTATAGGGGTGAAAAGTGACAGTGTAGACAACATATCACAACCATTCTGTAAGAGAGGATTGAATTACAGTTGCAGAGGCCAACTTAATTTAGGTATAATTTAAATTTTCAATACTTTCTAACCGTACTGTTCTGTAAAGCATTTTATAACCTGTAATTACTAACTGATTAGCAATTGCAAGTATGATTACTTTCAAATGTCAGCCAAAGAAGTAGAGAAAGATTTGTATTTAAAAATCTCTTTTTTCAATTATGGTAGAGTAGTCTAATAAGTGTTAATCTGGGTTCTTTTAGTTTCTGTTAGGACTGATTGTAAATTAGAATAGCTTATTAAATAGATCAATAAATAAGTGGCATTTTGATGGGATTTAAAATTGAAATGTGTAGTTACAACACTGGACATGTGTAATTAGATGTTTACCTAAACAGACAATTTCAAAATTGCAGTTGCAATCTGCTTTTCTTAATTCTTTATATCAAGATGAAATTACAGTCAGAAAAAAAAGTATTGACCATTACATGTACAGTGTCTAAAGTGCCATTTGCAAGTCTGTAAATTCAATAAAGTCCCCTCAAAATTGCAATCAAACTTTAAAATTCTATACAACATATTAATATTACAGTTTTTAAGAAATCAAGATAGGGGAAACCTAGTGGATTTTTTGTTAATTAATTCACTTAGGTAATACAGCTTTGGGACATTTAGGTTTTATTTTTCAATCTCATTGATACCTCCATAGTTTCCTGGAGTTCTCTGAACTTGTATACTGAAATATTTTCAGAGCTCTGCAGTTTGTTCACAGTTTGTTCACACTGTTGATCTAAATAAACAAAGATGGTTGCACTCAATCTTTAAAGTAGTTTGAAAGTTTACTCTTGCTACTGCTGTTCTTTCCGGTATTAATAGTGGTGGTCAACTTCTCTGGCACTGCAATTTTTTGGCTGTCATGTTTCGTTCAGTTAACAGGGTAGATTTGTAAATCAAGTTTACAACCTAACAGGCTGCCTGAATCTTCCAGGGCATGTTATAGTGCCACTCTTCAAGTGGAGTTTGGGTTATAAATGCCTAAATTGAAGACTTAAGTGGTCTAAAAGCACTTTTATGTGGGGAAAGAAGGCAGGAGGCGTACTGATTGTCATGACATGATTACTGTAAGAGGCTATGACATAGCAAAGGTGGTTTTGCCGGGTTTTGGTGTGAGGTTTTGATGTCTGAATTAAAAATCTTTAACAGCTCAGCTTAATGAGGCACGTTCTGAGAAAATATTTCGTGGTGTGGATTGAATTTCCAACATTCACCCACATGCATGTGAGGGGCTTTGGCTGCAGTACCACTGCCTGGCAGATGCAATATTTGCAGCAGCCCAGCACATCCACAAAAGGTGTGGGTAAACACGAAAGTTTGTGCTTTCCACCTACCAGAGTGCTCCTTTCCATGGAGATTCTCAAGACAGCAGATGATATGGATGGCAGTGTTGTTCTGTGGCTTACCATAATGATGAGGGCAACATTGTAGGCAAAATGATTAGCCAAAAGGGCAGATATGATTAGTTAGAAGTAGGTTTAAAGATTAAATTGAAGTTGGGCTGAGGACCTGCACTGCTCAGCATTCCTTGGGCAGGGACAGGACTCTAGGCTTGGGGTCTTGGGCTGTGGGCCCCGGTATGTAAAGCTGGCAGGTGAGAAGGTAGGTATGTACAAAATGAGGTGGATCAAATAATACAGAAGTGGTAGGAATTTCTTTAATCATAATTAATAATTTGCAGGGTAATTCTGCCTTTCTCAATGCACTGTCCATAAATGAATCATCTCATGCAAAACAGACGGGTAGTTTGTCAGTTATAATCACATGAGCTATCCCTTCTGCTCTGGGCAGAAAGTTTTCTCAAGCACAAGGAACTGGAACATTGCAATACTTCATTCATACACTTACCATCTTGATGAAGTGTCATTTTAGCAGAGCCACCTGTTAAGGAAAGGGAAAAAAATCCTCGAGTATTTGCTATTAGCATATTTATTTCAGCAAGGTTTGGCAATGGAAATCAGCTCTGAGCTGGGGAATAAGTGTTGAGCTTCCTAAAATTATATTAAATAATTAGCAGTGTTTATACCTAATATAAGAAATTTTAGTATAATTCAGGGAATTGTGTTTGCACTGTTCTGGAGGAAGGTATGTTTTTGAATAACTGACAATTAACTGAGAATGGTAAAATAATAATTACAAAATTAGAATGTTTATTCATAAAAGAACATAAAAGACACCTTTATAAGCTCTAATTATCTTTTTGCTAATTTGTTCTGATGGGCACATGAAGTGTAGAATGGATGAAACTTTTCCCAGACATAACATCACTGCAGTCAAAGCACTGTTTTAGAGGTGTGTTTTGTACATGGTGTGTATCATAAAAGCAGGCCACATGGCAGCAAGTCTCATGGTGCTGAGTATCTCCTGCACAGAGAATGCTTATCTGTCAACTAAAGAGTAAAAACAACTACAGAAATTCCTCGGTGTAGGAATAATTATCTAGAGACTGAGGCTGAAGGTTGTCACAGCTTCAGTAACTTTGTGCTCAAAACCAGCTCTTAACTTTTTCTGTTTGCTCAGTTTGCATAATTTTCCCCCCACCCGTTTTTGTTGTTGTTGTTGTTGGTCGGTCGTGGGTTTCCAGAACAAAAATGCACTCTGTGTCTTGGCACAAGAAACAGTAAAACCCCTATATAAGGGGAGACTTGATGGAAATAGGATGCATAAAGGTGACAATGAGATCAAGAACACAATGATTATGATTCTGCAGAAACCTTTACTCAATCAGATAAACACAGCTCCTGCAAAGTATATTTTTTGGAGGAGAGGGAGGATTGAGGGTGAGATGTCCTCTTCTTTCACTGCATACAAGTGTTTTGGTGCAATTTATAGGAAGAATCAGGATGAGGCAAGTACAGTAACATGCTAAATGCATATCTTTGCAGATGGGAGGGTAAAAATACCTGGAGCATAATAATACATTTCATGGCCAAGGAAATGACAAAGTCGAGAGTCTGCTACTCATGCAAGAGTTTCACGAACATCTTAAGATACCAATGGGAACTTTGAATTTGGCATTTAGTTTAACAGGAATGAGTGAATTGACTCAAAGGGTATGTGTTAAAAGGGAAAAATTAAATCTGTGACGATAAGTAATACCTGCCTCTTAAGTAATTACTGTGACATACAAGACAGCCAGGCACCAAAACAGGGCAGTGTAGGGTATTGTAAGGAGTTTGTGGTGGCAGAAGATCCAACTTGTCAGACACCATCCCTGGGGTATAAGCCAAAGGGATAGAGAGCATCGACAGTAGCACAAGTAGGAGAGAGTGTTTGTTCATCTTTTGATATGGCATGGACTAGGTGGGGATAAGTAGGGTTGTGGTAGAGTGATTCCCTTCTTTTTTTACAGGTTATTTCAAGCAGCAGTGGTGCACAATGACTCAGTAGGCTGAAGGGCACGCTAGAGGGTCAGTTCTTTCATCATCTCTCAGTATGCACATAAAGCCGTTTGGAAATATGATGATGTGACATAATCTGAGGTAGGATACACACTGGCAATTTCAGCTGAACTGTCATGAAAATAGGACACGAACACACATTTATTTCTTATGCTGAAGGCACATTTAGACAAAGCATAAGAATTGTAATTTATTATGCATCACATTATGTATTTTTTTACAATTAGGCAGTTTATGATAATGAGTTTTTTTACAGGTATTTAGCTCAAAAAGTCATAACACCTGTCAGATGCTATTACTGGGAAGCAGCATAGATACCTTGATGGTTTTAACGAAGTTAAAACATAAAAATAAGAAAATTGAGTTAGAGATTGTAATAGAAATGGTAAAATGCAATTCCACAAGAACAGTATCATATAACAAATTGTGTAACTAAAAAGAAATCATATAAGCAAATAATAATTTTGAAATGACTAACTGAAAATTTTGAAGGAATGGTGGGTAATATAGAGCATAAATATAACAACAGCAGAAAGAAAAAGTAGAACTAATATACTAGTAACTAGTCAAGAGCAAGAACAGGGAGAAATGACGTATAAGGCAGCAGTTCTACAGATTTTTAGATTAGTAGAAGAGAGTGATGCCTCTCAGATTTGGAGACTCCAGCCAGACAAATGTCCATAGCTGTCAATTCCCTGAGGTTATCGGCATACACCCAGCTGAAAAGCATTTGCCTTCTACTTTTCTTTGCTACACTGTAGCTTAATTTGTTTCAGTCAGAGTAGAGTTTCATACTTTCTGATATTCTAATGAATCTTCTGCTTTGTGATTTCTTATCCTCTGCATTAATGTTTCTAAGTAGCTGATCAGAAAGAGGTGAACCTTATAATCTAATGAACTGATTGGTGGTGTAATTAATTGTGATCATCTGATTAGTCAACAACCAAAGCTGATTTACCCTCCTTTCTTCACAAGGCACTGCACTGATAATGGTTTTTTAAAACTGAAAAATAGGTGCAGAAAGGCACTTGAAACTCAGATGTGACAGGGAGATTGCTTTTGTAGGTTAAGGGAATCATCTTACTTAAGCAATCATGATCCTATTTGTTTGTTCCTCCAGGCTGATAGGATTGCTTATAACTTTTTTTTCTGGAACCTAATCTTTATTCATAGGATTTTCATACTGGTAACTTTGCTAAATATAGCTGTTTACATTGTTTATGGCTTGATTTTTGTGATTATCTTTTTCACTGAATTCTAAAACCAAAGCAAAAGAATTGTATAACTTTCCAGTACTTTGATTTTTAAGACCTGAGAAGTGCATTACTAATAATGCTTTTAAATGTTTCAAACTTAAGAGCACAGGCAAACATGCTGAACTTAAGTGTCTACCAAAGTATATGAAAGGAGTATGCAATATGTTGAAATACCTGAGCCAAAACTTTTTCTTTTGGTTTAGTGACAACAGTGTCATATTAAAAATCAGCATAAAAAGTGAAAATCAGAGCATAAAAAGTAGAATCATGTCAAAATGGAATCCAAAATGCATCTGTAGTGCCATTATTTATTTTCATATTTATACAGCTAGTCACATCTGAATTGTCATCTAGCCCAAGTAGAATACTTGCCTAACACAGAGGGAGAAGCCAAAGTGACAGTGTCATGATATCCCACCCCCAGGTTTAAACTAGTTTTTCCCCATACAGATGTTCTCCTGACTTAATATGTCTGAAATACATCTTTTTTTTTTTTTTTTCTTTTTTTTCCCCCCAAGATGTAGTACAAACTCTCAGGGCTTCTTGGGTTTATAATTACTTGAGAGAGGGGAGAAAGGATGCACAAACTAGTCCTTTAAGAAAGCAAGATATTTAACAAATGAACTTCAAGAATGCATAACCAAAATCTGTTTCTGTGGGGTTTGTTGGTGCTTGGGTTTTTTCTGACTCCAGAAACTATACTTGTGAAACTTTGTCAGAGATTTTGTTGTTGTTTTTGTTTGGGAGTTTTATTAAATAAGCAAACTGGTCTATTTGGAAAAGCATCATGCTTATATTTTTAATTAACTGTTAATTTTATGTGATGGTCTGATCCTTTCCTGTTACTCTAGAGACAGGTATTTCTTCTGTAGCTAGGACATGCCTGCTAGTGCTAAACAATCTCAGGTAACACCTGGAAGCAGGTCAGGAATGCATTTTGGCCCCGTGTTGGATTCTGAAGTTGCACTTTTATCATAATCAACTCAGGCGTTGAAAATATTTCTGAGTGTATAGAAAAGAGACTTGTACATATCCCTGAAAAGCACTTGAGCTGCACTGGGACTAGGTCAAGGGGAAAAACTGTCAAAACTAAGAGGTTTTGTTTTCTTTTGTTAGTACAAGTTCTTAAGATAAAAAAAGGTCAAATACATCAGAGGATGGTAAGAAATTTCACACACTGTGTGAAGTTGGCTACATTCCTTTTCCAAGTTTCAAGTATGAACAAAAATCCTTCTCCCCAGGTGTTGTATATGTTACAATTTTGATTGAAAGAGAGAGATTTTTCTTTACAGCTTAATGTTATATTAGAGAAATAACCTTCAAAGGATTTTTATAGAGGGATCTCCACAGTGTAAGACATGCTGATAAATACACTTAGAGTAATATTTTAAACACTTGGTAAATTGTTGCCTTTTACAAATAGTATATTTTTTTGATGCTTACTCTGAACTCTAAAGCATTTTAGAGCTTCTGCTTCTTTTCAATTGTTCGCAAGAACGCAGTTGTAATGCCGAGTTTTTTCTTAGAATGTAGCCTACAAAAAATTAGAGAGGTAATATTTTTATTCTTGTGGAAATATTTTTGCTACTGCAGCTCATGCAAGTCAGAGACTTTCCCATAGGCCTAAACAGGAAAAATATAGCCTTCATCTTTTAGTGGAGGAGAAAAGTAGACACAGAAATGATGAACAAATAACCTGAATTTTAATACTTTAGAAATTACTTGACTGATTAATGTAGAGGAAGGCAATTAAGAACATCAAAACAGACCAATTTATAAGCATTTAAAGAAAACAATCAGATAAATAATAGGTAGAATGAGGTTAATTGAAAACCATTTATGTCTGATCAATGCTTTTTTTTCTGAATAAGATAGCAAGCTGAACAGGAAAATGAAAAAGGAGGAACTACTTTCCAATAGTGAAGCATCTGATGCAGTATTTTTGAGTATTTTTGATGTTTTTCCAGGGAAGATGGAATTAGACCAGTAATACTTCCTTGGGCCATGCTCCCACTGTCCACATGGTGTTTCTCTGGGTGTGGGAGTGATGCCTGCATTTAGCAGCCTCAGTGCCATTCTTCTCCATGAATTTATCCTGTTGCTCTCCTGTCTGTGCAGCACTGAGAGCTGCAGCATCCTCTGGACAGCAGTTCTGCAGGACAGAAGTGCCTGAGCCAATGCTGGTATTTAATGCTGGATCATCAACAGCTAATGCTGTTGTCTGTACATTCTTCTGGTCTTAACACATATCGAGCTCCATTTAGCAATGTTACAATTTTAAATGGAGAAAAATGTCTTGATGTCAACATATTCAAACTATTCCCATTGTGGCCTTCAGGGTCTGCACCACAGTAACATCTTCCCTAAAGCAGTAAACGGTACAACAAGAGTTTCAGCTCTTACTGAATGAACAGGTAGTGCATCAAAAGCCATATCAAAATAGCCAAAAATTATGTTAGGAGTCAATTGCTTCAGAGATCACACAGAGCTCTCATTAAAAACAGTGCATTTAGCCTTAGGATTGGACAAGGAGAAGCACAGCAGTAAAAGGCGTCTGTTGAGTGCTTGACATTGTGGGCTAATTGGTCTGAGGTTTTGAAAATGAAAGGTACGGCTGATTAATCAAAGCTAAATCACATTGTCATAGCATTTGATAGAAAGGTTGATAGCCAAGACTGTATCCACATTAGATTGTCAGATGTTTGTCTAATTGCAAAATATTCTGTTAAAGTGAAATTAATACCTAAGAGAGAAAGATCTGGGGCCAAATTCCTTGTTGATATAAAATGGTCTTGCTTCTTTAATTACAGTTGAGCTATTCTAATTAATAAAAGACAATTTGCCCCAAAAACTGTGTTATTCTTAATCCACATGCAGGATTGGTAAATCATTACTCCTCTGAAAACCAGTTTATTGATAAAGAAAGCTATAACTGGTGCTAAGAATATTTAGCAAGAAGAAATCTTCTTGATCTTGGTAATACTACATTGAACTATCATTCAAATTAGGAAGAATTAAAGGGAGATCTGTGGCAGTGACTGAAAACTCTATTTTAATTTATTATTACTTCCAAATGATAAGCTGATTTTGTAGTTACTAAAAGTCTAACACTTAGAAACTCTTAATAATGAAGAATTAACCATCTTATGTTTTCTTATTTTTTGTCTCTCTGTCTTAAGTTTCTATTTTATCTGAGAAATAGGTACTCTTTCCAGCTAGTTTAGTTTTCAGGAGTAAGGGATAAAGTCTTAATGTACAAATAATGATAATAAAAAATTAGAATTTGTCTGAAAGCTATAGTAGTAACTAGAGCTACTACAGCTAACCTATTTACGTTCAAAGACTGCACTGAATATGTACAGATAAGCCAGTGGGACTCAAGGTCTGCTCCACTAGAAAAAGGCCATAAAATTGTATAGTTGTGAAGAGACTGCTGATGCCTGTGAGCACACTTGATGGATACATGCATGGAGCTTGTTGCTTCATTTTGCTGTCTGTGTTACTGTATTAGACCCTTGCAGCAAAGGGCCTCAATGCTTACAGAAACAGCTGGAAGTACACAGAAAAAGCAATCACTCTTTTGTAATCATCTGTTACAGTGCAGACCAGCTCAGAGGATCACCAGAACTGCACCCTGCCATGGGACTGGGGATGCCAGCCTGCCACTGACACAAGGCTCTGTCCCTGAAGGAGAAATGCTTAGTCAATCAGACAGAAATAAAAATAGGCAGCATATTAAAAAGCACACGTAGCAGAGGCCAGTATCAGGGTTGGCTTTTTTGATTTTTTTTTAAAGATGAGTATTTAGTGTGTCAGTTATAACTCAGTTATTCAGTATTCTAGGGGCTTTTCCCTTGCTACATATTCTCAGGGAAACATAATCATGGTTCCTATAACTAAATGGTTTAGTTCTTGGTCTATATAAACTGTTCCCCTTGCTGTGAAAAATCTCTTTTTGCTGGCTATTATAACACGTAGAAGGATGAGAAAGGTTGAGCCTGTTATGATTAATCCCTCTTACACTAAACTTCTTGGACTAACAGTATACTTTGAATGCCCCTGAAGTTTCATACCAAAGATAACTTGAGCCTTCTGCCTAATTTAGGGTATTATCCTTCCTGTATCTGTCCTTTCTTGTATCACATCAATTCATAGCAAATATGTTACATATACTAGGTATTAAACATGTCTTCTCTTTTTATCACGGGGCTTTGAGGAAGACCCATCTCAATTTCACCTTTGCTACATTATTATTTATTATATTGAATAACTAATGCAAGTGCCAGGGCTGAGAGGAACCAGGTATGTGTTGCACAGTGCATTCCTTTATAGCACACACTTCATATCCCTAGACCATTGGATTGACAGTCCTTAGGTGTGTGTGGAGGATCATGCCTTCTGTTAGTTACCAGGTGATGACATGATAGTTGTCACATATTCCCACAAAACTGAAGGTGGATTATTTTAGTTCTCTTCCCATTCCTACATAATTAGCAAAATCTGTCTGTCATTTGTTCAGAAGATAGCAGTTTGGTGAGCCTTGGGTCTGAGTTCTTGCTCTGACCATCTGTTCTTGGTGTTCTTCTCTTGAGAAAAAGCTATTTACCTTAGCTGGGCTTACGTTAGCTGGGTCTAAGTGGACCCTTCTGACTAGACTGAGATCTGTTCTTCAGCATTCTGTATTCTTGGTATTCCTGCATGACTGGATTTCATTTGAAATAAATTCTACTGGTTTATATCAGTCTGAAGCACTCCTTGCCTTGTTAGATTCAAAATGACAGCCTATAGCTCACATACACCCTGGGAGTGGAGTTTACACAAAGGATCAGAATTTACAGGGTGATCAAGCTGGGCTGCATTTACAGTGGAAATTTTTTTTTTCCTGAAAACCTGTGCATTGTATCTCCATATGTCTTAAAACATCTAAAAAAAACCATGGTTTCACTTGTTTGAAAAAATCACACTGGAGAAATATTCACTTACTTGATGGGACATTTTACCAATAGTAGATACTACTAATGCTCCAATTCAACATTTGCACAGTGACCTGTAAATTCACAAATGACAAATCATGTCTTACTCCTGTCACACTGACAGCTACAGCGTGTTCAAGTTAAGAATGAGAAATAAAGTTATGATAGCAGCATGTTTTCTTTGACAGCTCATGTAATCTGGAATTTACTTCTCTTTTGTAGAACTACATAGCTTGAGCATGATGATATTAGAGACCTTCTGTGAAAGATCTCAGTTAACAGTGATTACTTCAATAGAGGTGACATGGGACTAGTTAAATAATAGGATGTATTTCTTTTTAAATAATCGAGTATTTCTGCCAAAATATTGATGCAAGGTTTGGATTTGTCTTTGGTTTTAAGCTTTCCCACGTAAATAAATGCACTGTATCTTGGGGAGGGCTGTAGCAGCTATGAGTCAGCGCAGAAAGTAGACAGAAACTTTGGTAAGAAAAGCAGTCATAGGAATTCAGAATATCCACCTCTTGATTACAGAGGCAACTGGAGCATAGTAGGGAAGAATGATAAACAGAAGAACCGACCTCGACAGTTCCTCCACACAGAGCAAAGAAATGCATTGCCTGTGCAAGATGTGCCCCTGGTGTGTCTGTATTGCTTTGTACAAAGGCCTCATATTCTTTGTTTTGCTGGAAATGAATGAGGCAGACAGCTCACAGCTCAGGGACTGTAAGGTTGTCTACATTGCTGTCTTGGTGAGGAGGAGTTTCTGGTGAACGTGGAGAGGAGCCGAGAGGCTGACAGTCTCTCAGGCTCTGGACAGTCAAGGTGACAGGCATTTGGCCATGACAGGGCAAGGAAAACTCACCTCAATGAGGGGATCAGGGAGAATACATCTCCCTGTTTCTACTTGTGTCTAAGTCAGTCTATTTTGAAAACTTGTACTCAGTATATATAACTGCTGAAAATAAAGAAGCCTGGACACATTGTGTAAGTACAGACTGTTAGATTTATCTCTGTTTAAAAGGATTCAGTAATTTTTCAGCTTGGGGTGTTTTTTTATGGTGAAAAGAAAGGTTCTGTGCTGAGAACACTTCCCCAGCATTCTTCTATTGTAATTTGTGCAGTTATTCTTGTAGGGCCGGATGCAAGTCTGTTTCTCTATCATAGAATCATAGAATGGTTTGCTTTGAAAGAGACCTTGAAGATAATCTAATTTCAACCCCACTGCCATGGACAGCGACATCTTCCACTAGACCAGGTTGCTCAAAGCCCCCAACCAGCCTGGCCTTGAACACTGCCAGGGATGGGGCATCCACAACTCCTTTGGGTAACCTGCTCCAGTGCCTCAACACCCTCTTTCTATCTATATTTATTTACCTACTTCCTAGAGGGTAAAAGAATAGAATTCCAGATAGAAGTCAAATAATCCCTCTTGCCCTCACTGTCCACCCCACAATGGACTTTTCTGATTCATGATTCTGCTTTTCCTACATGTTCTGCTCTTTAGGAATTTCAGTGGAGCTGGTGCCTTTAGAAGGGGATAGTCTATTCAAAATACACTTTAGAAGGAGTCCCCAGCCCTGCAAATACAGGGCACATGCATTGTTTGGGGAAAACCATGCTCTATAATTTTACTTTCTTGTTTCTGCCACACAAAGGGAAGTCAGAAGTTTTCCATCACTTCAAATGGAGAGAGTTTTCCCAGTTAATATTCTCCAGAACCCACTTCCTAGATGACAAAAGAGGGTTTCCACGTGAACTGGAGGGAAACCTCTCACCTGCTGATCTTAGAGCAGCAGAAATGGAGAGGAGGAGCTATGGAGTTCAGGGACTAGAGGCCCTGGATGACACAAAAACTGAATTTGTTTGCTAAAGAGATACAGGAATTTGTTCAAGTGCTCCTGGGCTGTATGTTTTCTGTTCAGCTGTCTGCAAAGGTGAAGGGAACAGTATTGAATTAATTGGGGCAGTTTGTGTGGGGGAGAGCAGAACTAATTAGAATTGTGTGGGAATGCAAGTATAGAGGGAAAATCCTGTATATTTAGGGAGCAGAATCAATTAGAAACCTGCATTAGGGAAGCTGGGAGATGGTCCAGTTACAAGACTCTTTGGTGCTTTGGGGCAATGGAAATGCTTTTTTTTTTTCAGATGATAAGGAGGCAGAACAGGATGAAGTAGGTAGAACAGAGAAAAAATTGAAAGGAAACTTTCCCTAAGTTTCTTTTACCTTTCTCCATCTGAAATTTCCCCCTTCCTTCTTGTCCTTTTTCCATTTTTAATGCAAAGGCTATTGAAAATGGCATAAGAGGTAGAAAGTGCCTTGCCTTCTTCCCAAATCCAAGGGCAAATGTCCTCCCTTCTGTTTCCATACATTGGCATTAAATTTGTAGGACTGGGGTGTGTGCTCTTTTATTTTCTTCCTTTGTATAAACTTCAGTAGTGGGGAGAGAGGAGCTACAGATGAGCCACCTCAGCAGAGGGTTGTCTTCCTCTACTGAAGGAGACTATGTGAAAGGTTTTACCCAGCTTCTGAGATTGCTAATTCACCCATTTCCAAATCAAACCTGCTATGCAAATTTGAATGCATTTTTTCTCAGGGAGACTTGGTGTTAGCAAATGTAGATTCTGTTTATATATGCTCATTCATACTTATTTGTTTCTTATATCAGTATTTTGAACTTTATGACACATTATGTGATGCAGTAAATTTTAATTGGGTTTCTATGAATGTGTTCAGAAGGCCCTCTGGCCCTGTCTAAAGAACACAAGTATAATATTACTCTAATAATCTGAGGTCTTAAGTTTTGCAATGTAAAGCAACTTTTAACTATGTAAAGAGAAGATTGAGGCAATAATGTTCTCTCAAAATGAGAGAAAAAAGGAAACACTCGTGTAAAATGAGATGCAAGAAACACCAGGTGTTTTATATTATGCTTTGATAATATTTGTCTCTCAGATTAAGAGCCCTAACTACTGGGCTCTTCAGTTCTTGAGAGATATCTAGACTTTTGAAACCCTGATTTATATGTACATATGCACATTTTAAAAACGTTTTCTCAGTACTATAAAAAGAAAAGAAAGAAAAGAAAAAGAAAGATGATCAGCCCTTTGCCAAGTTTTAGTGGGCTGTGAGTCTTGCGGTGTAGGTGGGCGCATGCTGCTTGGCCACTCAGCCCTGTCCTGGGGAGGACCTGATGTCTTCCATTTGTTTCCCCCTGCATTACATTTCCTGAGCTCATTTGCAGCTGTCTCCATTATTCACAGCTCTGAAGTGATGAGAGGAGAAAGGAAAACATGTTTTATCTGTATGTTAGCTGTGAGAAGGTTTCAGGCGGGGTGGTGGGCAGGAGAGCTGTGGGGATGGTGACCCTTGCTATTGCCTTTTGCAGGAATGTCAGCTCTGCTGGAGAGGAGGCCCGTAGAAGAATGAGAGAGTGTGATGGCCTGACAGATGCATTGCTGTACGTGATCCAGTCTGCTCTGGGGAGCAGTGAAATTGATAGTAAGGTTTGTCATCTTTGTCTTTTCAGGAGCAAATCCAGGTATTCAGGGTACATGAAGACTATAAAGTGACATGTTTTCTGTGCTTTTGATTTTTTTAATGAATTGTGAGGGATGCCTCAGCAAAGCATAATTTAGCCTATGTTTTCCTTTGCCTCCTGCTGATCTGTGTATTTTTGTGTGCTAAGCATTGCATTTATGTCTACCTCTGTAGTGTGCACAGGTAAGCATGACACCCTCTCAACTGAATTATTGAAGTAAAAAATATGATACTAGTTTAAGAAGAGTAAATATCTCATATTCCATGTAAAGTTCCTTACATTGCTCTGCCAGTTTTACCTTAAAATTGATTTTCAATACAATTTTAAGTTACCTTAAAATTGATTTTTTCAGTAGTACAGAGCTAATAACAGTGAGGTAGGCTTAGAAGGCAAACAAGCAAAAAAAAATTGGCCAATTAATAGGCAGTTTTGCAGTAAAACAAACATTATTTCTTCTCTGAAGAGGATCAATGAACGCTTTCAATAACAACTCTGTTAAGATGCCTCATTATGTCAACTTTACTTCTCTGAAAGCACTAGGATATGAACAAGCTTTTCCAAAGGTGAAAGATACTGCCTAATTAAAAAGACTCCAAGCACTTACAAACTGCAGATTTGTAATACATTGAAGTATTCCAGAGAAGAAGAAAAACACCAGTTTCTTTTGCTTTTAGTACACTGTGCTAAATTAATTACAGATGCTGCTCTAGAGCAACCTTGGTCCATTTGCAAACCTCTAGCAATTGCAGGAGAGCAGCCTTTTATGCGGCAAGGTTTTAAAGCCCACTTGGTTTGTAGTTCCAAATGATCCTTCAGGGAGTTGTCTGTGGACCTCTGTGGGTTTATAGGTGCAAGAGGGACAATCTCCAGAAGTCTCTGGTCACTAACCTGAATCAAGTATGTGAAAATTGCCTGTGAATTTAGGGGACAGAGAGAGGAAATAAGAGAGGTTTATAGCAATTGGAGCTTGGCTAGCAGTATGGCTTTGTTATTTTAAATTAAAAAAACACCGCAACAATTCCCACAACACATTAATCCATAAACTAATGAGGAACACAAAGACTCTTGAAAGTTCAGAGGTACAAGAAGGAGTGAAATCTGTCCAGCTGTATGGTTAGAACCAGCCCTCTTAGCTGATAGGAGTTCACCTGACTGAAGAAGGTGTTGGTTGCATTTGAGCCTTGGAAATTTGCTTATCAGTTTTAGTTTGAGGTAAAATTGTCCTCCTGGTGGACTCAGCTTATGTTTTCCACAAAATGACAATTTTAAATGCTAAAACTATTATTCATAAAAAGAGAAATTAAAGTCTGGAATCCTCATCAACAAATGCAAAGCTTCAACCTAAGCATGCTATGGCAAAAGTGAATAAAATTCACATGAAAGCATGTTAAAAACAAGTCAAAAAAAGGCAGTAAACTTTTTAAAATATTCATGGTCACTATGATGTCTGCAGAGCTTTCAGCTATGAAAGGTGCGCTAGGGAAACGTTCTACACACACACACACACACACACGCCCATATTACTGTTTTTTACATGTGTTTTATGTATTTGGCTGGAGCTTTCAAATTTGTACGAGTGAATTGTGAAATTTCATCTCTGTTAAAAAATAGATGAATAAATATTCCTGTGTAGTTGA
Organism: Margarornis squamiger; assembly: GCA_035222235.1. NCBI lineage: Eukaryota > Metazoa > Chordata > Aves > Passeriformes > Furnariidae > Margarornis > Margarornis squamiger. The sequence continues at coordinate 78,084,801 of JAWWTY010000077.1, forward strand.
ATCTGAATTAGGTATTGTTTCTGGAACAAGTGGCATCACAAAAAATATGTGCTGAATGCATACCTGGCAGAAGCTCATACTGTATATGAAAGTAAATGAAGCCCCATCTGGTGAGTGTGGCAGAATACGATAGAGCTGAAAGCCTCACAGTCACTCCATTCTGCGTTAATGGAGCAGCAGAGCTGGGATGCAGTGACTATTGCTTTTTATCTCCATGGAGCATTAGAAACAGTTGAAATAAATATAGATACATGGAGAATGACTTTTTTAACCATGCTTTTCCTGCCTCCAGAAAATTAAGCTCATATCCTTCTTATTAGGGATAATCAAAACCAAATTGAACCAACTAAACGAGTAGGTTTCAAGTCTAAACTGAACTTCTTTTAGGCTTGCAGAAATTGTGTTGAATTATAAGTGAATTTTCTTCCACTGGGCCCCATCCATTTATGGATTGCTACTTGGATCTTCTATAGAAGGCACAACCTATTAGGGGGAAAAATGGATGAAAGGGAAAGGCTGCACACAACGTATCTATCTGCAGCCTGGCTAGGAGCAGTAAAAGCAGAAAGACTTTCAGATTTCTAGTTTTACTGCTGGGACTCGAGAAACATCATCTGTTCATGCTACAAGTACTTGTGAAATGGAACTTGAATCCCATTTTTCTGGTAATTCACATAGAATTTATGCCAGAAAGAAAGGTTATTTCTGGTTTTAAAAGTACAAAACCAAATCCAGAACCTATCGCTATTTTCTGTTTGTAGCATTTTCTATTCATTGAAGTGAATTCCTGACATTCTGAGTGGTTTTACCTCAACATCTGTTTTGCATGGGTCTCCACTGTGAAATTCAGAATGACAATAAAAAAACTCCCAGAAGAAGATTGTCCAAACTACGGATTTGTTACCATAAAATTTTCTAAACATATTAAGCTGTAATTACCTGGGGAGCACTCAGAAATCTGCACATAAGAAATGTGCTGAGAAAATGTATGTGCAAAGATGGGTGAAATTCCTTCTGCTTTGTATGCAAAGTAAGCAAGGGAAGGATTTTAACTTTTTCCTGGTTTTGTTTTCTGTATTTTTCTTTTTGTCATAATTTTCAGACCGTTGAAAACTGTGTGTGCATTTTGAGGAACCTCTCATACAGGCTAGCTGCAGAAACATCTCAGGGACAGCAGATGGGAACAGATGAACTTGATGGATTACTCTGTGGTGATGCCAATGGAAAAGACACAGAGAGTTCAGGGTGCTGGGGGAAGAAGAAGAAGAAAAAGAAATCACAAGATCAGGTAATGAAAGTTACTCACAGCTGTGTTGTGAGTAGTTGAAGTGCCCATCATTTAAAATATAAATAATTAATGCACTGTAATAGAAATAAAGTGCATGATGTATAATATACAAAACTGTTGCATTTGTTAATTAGCTGAGAGCTTAAAGTGGAATATGTCTCTGCAGTAATGAAATATGTTTGCCTAAGAAAGTTGTACATTACGTGGTGCCCCTGGAAACTGTAGTCATGAGTACACTGTGAACGCCATAAATACTGTAAAATGCACTATTAAAGGAAGCCATTTATAATGAAAAGTGTAATCTGCATATACTTTACCCTGTGCTTCCACAGAGTCACTTGTGTGTAGAAAGGCCTTGATGCAAGCAAACATCAGGCTTACACTTATTTGCTTCAAAGTTAGCCTTGTTCTGTGCCTCTACATGTTGAAAGAAAACTATACAGAACTGAATCAAGCAATATAAGTGAATGTTAAAAAAAAAATTCATATTTTGAGATATTTAACATTGATACCAAAGACTGAAAAGTACAGTCTTGAGAGTTTTCTCAAGTTATTTAAGATGGGTTGTTATTATGTTGGGTGCGTTGATTTTCAAAGTGTATTGATCTCCCTTTTTTCCCATCAAGAACTTAGAATTTGGGGAATGCTGACAGCTACATTGCAGAGAAAGACATTGCTGTATCAGTACACACACTAAATAACAATGAGAATGGTTACTGATTTATGAACTTTTTCAGATGGCCTGTGCTGGCAGCAGGTAGTTTTCCATCTCTTCCTACACTTAGTGACTTTTTTGCATTTTTATTTTTTTCTGTTTCAGATTGCTCAAACAAAATATTTGAGTAAGCAATTAGGTGGACTGGGTATTTGAATAAATGATGTAAAGCAGTACTAAAAATATTCCGGTGTTCATAAAACCAAATTATGTTAATGTGGAAAAGTTATAGGAACTTTAATAAGCTAAAATTTGGTTGCTGAAAAATGCAGGAGTCAGGACTAGTAAGACTTCAATTTCCTCCACTCTTCTAGTTAAATGCTTCAGTCATCAGATAACGAATTTATTATGGCCTTTTGTGTGGATTCCTGCATTAGGCTGCAGTGAGATTAAAAATGTCAAAGCAAACTAATTTTACCCCATACAGCAGTCATCATCCCTGTTCCTGAATTAACAGTTCTCACACACTATGTTTGCAGTTATTCAAAGAGCAGGAACAAAAAATAGCATGTCTGGATCTGAATGAGTCACACTGCAACTTGCCTTGCTCTTTGATGTTCTGTTTATGAACACATGTGCACACACACACACTATACAAAGTTCTTTTTTAAGTCTTCCTTTTATATTTTCTTTGTGACTTTTTGATCTTAGATTCATACTTTTAACTCTGTACCACTGACTGTTTCAGTGTTCCTGTCAGGCTTCTATTTACTTTAAAAGTTCCCTATAAAAGATCTTTCTCCTTCTCCAGGCCAAAGAACTAAGCTCTTTTGGCCGATGCCTTTACAATGTACATTCTTCTGCCTGTTCTGTTTCTATGAGCGCTCATTATCAGCACACAGCACGGTAAAGGTCTCTTCAGAGCTGTCTGTATTTGCCTAATTGAGGAGTTTTATATAAGTTTTAAAATACAAAGAGAAGTAAAACTATGCACATATTTTCAGGTTTATGATCACTAGAGTTTTCTGTGGCAAGGACATCAATTTCCTCTTTGCAGAACTGTTTTTGTGGTGCACAGGACTGCTTTGCCTTACAAGTATTAGAAATATTTTTCTAATGATTTTTGATTCTTTCCTGTCATTTTCTTTAAATCTGGACAGCGTACTTCATCTTGTACAAGTTCTCACGTATGGATATTACTCAGTTTAGGAATTTTAAGGGAGCCTTCTGCAGGTTATTTTCGCCCCGTGATCCTCGACTGTTGTTGACCCTACCAAATGTTTTGAAATATATTATCAAGTTAATATATTATCAAGTTAACTAGGATGCCACTAAAACAAGAGCAGTGAGATCACCATACTAGGAACATCTCTCTGAAGTTACCCTCAAAAGTGGAAAAGAAAACCAATATTTTCAGGGAACTGTGCATTTATATTAATAGCATAGAGCAACTTTAAACTATGGTAAGGGTAAATGAAACTTTTTTGTCTATTTTTTTTGCAAAAATAAGGACACAAGTATATTCAGAGACTTTTTGCTATGGAAGCCACCTTGTCCAACTGTGAAAAAAAATATGTTCTTTCTCTTTCTTTGGCTGTGTCACTGTTTTGAGGTTTTTCAGGGCCACCTGTAGATTCATACTAATGAAAAATAGGAGTAACTGGACACCCACATAGTTTTCTTCTAGACAGTGTTGCAGGCAGAAATACTCTCTTTACTCTTTCTCTGTGTGTCAAGAAAAATCAGTATTCTTGTATATTTGTTAGGATTGTGGGTTTTTTCCAGGCAAGAGTCTCTAACTATAGGATCATATTGATTTCCTCAGTTTAGTTAGAATTCACCCATCTAGACTAAGCTCATCACAACTTTCTGCAGGAGGATTGTTTTCCCATTTCATTTCACCATGCATTGTCTCCCTGTGTGCTGACTGCTGCCCTGTGCATTGCACAGGTACCTATTTTTTTACAGTAATCTCATCATTTTTCTTCAAGACTTTTAAATGTTTGCAGGTAATGCTTTTCATAATGTCTTTTCCATTGCAATGCTTAAGTTGTTACCTGCTACCTGTTCTGTCCCTCAGACCAGATCTTGTGCTCTCCTTGGAATGCTGATTTTAGAGTGCTCGTTCCTTTAAGTCTCTCAGCAGCAAAACTTTTGTGCTCTGAAATATCTTACAGTTCTGAAGATCATGCTCATTGTGGACAGTGTTTTATATGTAAATAATGAAGGAATGCCTATGGAATCTTCATAGGATGCAATGATTTACAACATCTGAAACACTGAAAGCACTGCACACCATCATGGATTTGTAACCTGTGGAAGGAAATTTCAAAGAAATGAAAAAGAAAGATATTACAGTAATCAGTTACTCAGATGCCCATGAAGAGAGGGCACTGAGCTTCAGGCTGCTTTTAATAGTTCATTCACACTAGACAATAGAAACTTAGATACCTGTCAGAAAAGTTCTTCACAAACATAAAACCAAGTATTTCTTTGGGCTCGTGATTTATTGTCACTTGTAGATACACAGAGTGGAGTTCAGCCCAGGATTTAAACTCCAGTTTACCTGTGTGACTCTAATATCTGAGAGTTTTATCTTTTCTGTCAGGCAAAGGACAGAGCACAGATACATCTCTCAGTTGTGAGACCTCAGTAAAGGGGAGTAGTATCCAGTCTGTGGTTGCTACATTTTATATCCCCAGAAAATATGTGTTGAGGCTATAGGTATTGTTCCTTTTTTTTTGGCAGTGTGTGTGGTTTTTGAATAACAAAATCGCCGTTCCAGTCTTCCTCAGAAGATAAGGTTTAGAAAACAGTGTGGGGAAAAAATGGTGCAGATTTTTCTGAATGCAATTTTAAAATTTTCCTATTACATTATTGGTATTAGCTAGTTTCTCAAGTGTGTATTTGCTTGAACTCCTTTCATTTATGCATTTATGGGGTTGTCTTTAATTTTTGGGTAAAAGTGCCCAACTCTACTAGTAGCAAAACTGCTGTAAAAGGACAATAATACCAGACGCATCATTTTAGACAAAGGATGTGGGTGAAGCTGCAGTTTTTCATATTTAAAAAAAAAATCCCTTACACAGCTAGGGAGTGTGTTTCTTAAACCATAAAACACGAGAAACTTGACATTAAAGTCACTTTCTCATTGATTTTCTCCATAATGCAAGTGAAAGTTAATTTATTTGTTTTATGATTTAAGAAACAATTATCTTAATTTTTCTAGGTTATGGTTCAGTCACATATAAGTAACTTGAAGAGAAGAACAGAACTGAGTGGTAGTATAAAATGTGGCTTCTTTCAAGAACAAACTGGAATTTATTTTTCGTTAATGACATTGGTTATCTATACTAATGACAACTTCTCTATATCTTGAAATCATGTAAGAGATGTGTCTTTGTTCAGATCATAGGTAAGTCTAATGACACCTTTCAAGTGACTTTACTTAAGGAGTTCCCTTAGGATCCCAGGAAACAAGTGTTCTCCTTATTTCAGAATAAAGGTGGGTGGTGTTAAAAGAGCCCACAATCGTTCCTCTCTGCAGTGGTTTACCAGAGATCAGACAGGTTCCTGAGGCATCTGCTTTGTCACACAAACTGAATGCTAGAAGAGACCCAAACCTTTTAAAGATTTGTGATAAAAACTAGGAATAACATTTGTTTTAACTATGGAAAAACAGAAAGCAAAACTTCTGTAAAAGCTCCAGGAAAAATGCATGCGACTCACTTTATTTCTGTCTCAGACCTCTAGGATTCTAATTCTTTGTAGATGTTGTTCATTAGTTTCTCTCTGCTACTTACCTGTGATCAGCTGTTACTGAACCCTCACCCCAATATGATCTTCAGCTGTAGAGGCCTTCATTTCCAACTAGAACCTTGTAGACATCAATTTCTTTGCCTTGTAGTGAAAAATCATATAGAAACTGATTTTTTTTCACTGCCGAAAATTTTGTTCCTGCTTACCAACAGGTTTATTCTTCAAGCTGTGTGAAAAACAAGAGTTATGACAAAAAGCAGTTAGTATGGTCCAATTTCAGTAAAAAAACCCGGAGTCTTGTAATTAATCCTCTTGTAATAAAATCCTTATTTTATTTCTTGCTATGCAACCCATTGTGTATACATGTGGCACTATTTCGTTTCTTTTTCCTCCAAGAAAAACAGGCTGACTTCTTGGCTTTATGCTCCTCTTGAGTTCCCATCTGTGATCATTCCTGTCAAACCAGAATCTAGCCCAAAGTCTGTTTTTTGATTGGAAGTGGCACTTTGAAAATGAGCCTGACCTTCTTTTTCACCTTCTGTCAGGAGCCTTAAGGTATAACAGCAACATTTCAAGTTATATATCTTTATGAATTGACTGGCACACCTCTTTAGCATGCTTGCTAAATGGCCTATAAATTCTTCTGTCTAGGTGAAATAGTAGGTTTAGGGCAATAATATTTCAAAAAGAATAAAAAATAAACCTGTCAGATATGTCTTTTCATGTGTTGAGACCACTATTTTACCAAGTGTACTTCAATACTCCTGCCGAGCCATACCAAACTAATAAGCACAGAAAGAGAAACGGTGGTGACTCCTGGGTTTAACTAATAATCTGAATGAGATTAGGGAGGAAAGGATATATTGCCAGTACGTTCTTGCTCAGAAAGAATTTTATTTCCAGTTATTGCTTCTTTGTCTTGCACAAGGTGATTATGCCAAGTGTTGAATAGAAAGAATCAGCTATCTTGAGCAGCTCCTTACAGAGCTTTTTGACACCATTTGTACTTTCTTGCTCACCAACACAGCATCTTCTCATATACTCTCTGAGCCTCTCAGTATCGTGTATGACCAGTTTGTTTTCAAAGTCAAAACTACACAGATATTAATTATAATTTGTATCTATCAATTTGTGGAATATACTGCAAAGCCAGTTAGCATCAGCTTCCTATGGAGAGGAGAGGGATGAGGAGAAAGGGATGTAGTGACATGCCAGGGACTGTTTTGAGCTCCATCCTCCTTTATTTGGGAGGGGTCTGGTTTTAAGCAAAGACAAAATGCACAAAATGATTTTTTTTTTCTCAGCTAAGCATAATAACACAAAAAAGTTGAATGAAGGTATTGACAATCATCTTAAGAATGGAATATATAATCTAAAGTATAATTTAGATTTATTAGTATATGAGATTAATAATGATGATTCAGTACATTGAAATGTTTTGAAAGCATTCCAGACACATTTCCCATAATAGTAAATAGTGTTTCATCAAACGGGGGAGGGTACCATTATTTATGGAATAAGCTCTGCCCTCTTCCACCATACTCCTGACACCTTCCTTTGGAGTCACTACTTTTATTTAGGCCTGGATGTCTAAACTGAACTTTGACTTGATATAAATAGTGTCATACCTGCCTGCTTTGTATCAGCTGCATGAATTCTCATCACCCCTGAAAGCAAGTGCTGGGATTTTGATGAGGTTTTGTTGCTGGATTTCTGATTTCTGCTCTTGACAACATTGTCCAATGCATCTCTTGGACAAAGGTTTCCAAAAGAAGTTACTGGACTGGCATGTCTAGGGACAGCTGGCATAGACTGTTACAGCCACTAAGACATGCAGGATGAGATATAAGTGTCCTCTTAGGGGGGCTGTTAGTTTAAAAGTCTTTGGCATTTCAAAAATGGTTTTAGTGAGCACTGTGTAATTGCTGATACGAATTTTGTCACTGCTGCTACAAAGAGCATTGCTACAGCATTGCCAAAGTGTCTCCAATGTTTAGAATCATTGGAGAGAGATCTAGATGGTTTTAGACCTTGTTGGGTTTTGTTTTAATTTTTTCCTAGATTTTCTTTTTTTAGTAGTCGCATTTTGCACAGACTAGGGAAAGGAAGTATTCATATTTAATACATTAAAATATTGTTGGTTTGTTACTATAGAAAAGCCTATTGTTATGTGATACCTATTTAATAGCAAACTCCACCAACTTGAGGTTGTTAGTACAAAAACCAAAATTTGGAGAGAGAAGCCTTCCCTGGTATTCAGTACAATTGCACTATAAATGTGGATCTGCTTTCATTAAAATGAGAAAGGTGGTGGTAGATAATCTGTTGTGTGGCACAGGAAAGCATCCTGATGAGTGAACTTTTTCTCCTCTCAAAGCTCCTTAGTAATATGAAAACTGAAAATTTTATTAGAGTACTCTTACTCTTAGAAGTCTGTTGTTCTTAAAAGATATTGGTATTTGGCTTTTTATTTTCCTTGACTTTCATCCTTTCTTTCCACCAGTCTCAGGAAATGAGAGATTTGTATCTCACCCATGTAACAAACAGCTCCAACCACAATATATGTGTGTAATTTCAGTTGAAGGAGGAAAGCCCAGAAGGAATATTTTTTTATGACTTTTTTATGACTTTTTTTCTACTTAGCATAAGCTACGAAGAGTAATTGCATGTAGTTGCTCTCTTTTTCAGAGGCTCCTACCACAGCCCCAGTCTATCTCAAATAGACCTTACTGATCATTCCTGATGGTCTGCAACAATACAGTAACTGTTCCAGTAATTTACAGTGGAGTTCTTCAGCACGCTGCCTCAGTTCATTAATACTGAACAATGTGAACTGCAAAGCAGCTTCTGCCATGCCTTAACCACCGTTGCAGATGGAGTCTAATACCAGTTTGAGGAAAACATTTTCTTTGCTCAGGCAATTGTTGTTTGTATTTTTGAAACACAAAATAAATGGGTGAAAATGAGGATAACCTCCTTTGCAATAGCTTCTTTTCTGCCCTCGGTCAGCTCTACGTGCCCTGCAACAGTTGGGATGTACAGCTGCAGGCACTGCTTTCAGCTACACAGAAGGTGCCAGAAGCCATTAAGCCCTTCAGTGCAGAGGCTGCCATAGGCACAGCAGGTATGTTATGCAGATGTCATGGTTTAACCACAGCTGGAAACTAAGCCCATACAACCACTCACTCACTCTGCCCCAGTGGGATGGGGGAGAGGATCAGATGGATAGAAGTGAGAAAAAACCTTGTGGGTTGCGAGAAAGACGGTTTGATTGGGAAAGAAAAAGCCACACGTGCAAGCAGAGCAAAGGAAGGAGTTCATTCACTGCTTCCCATCCCCAGGAAAGCAGGGCTCCATCACACATAACAGTGACTTGGGAAGACAAAGATCTTCACTTCAAACCTCCTCCCTTTTTCCCCCAACTTTATATTCTGAGTATGACATCATATGGTATGGAATAGCACTTGGAGTCAGCAGTCAGCTGTCCTGACTGTGTCCCCTCCGAGCTCTTTGTGTACCTCCAGCCTCCTCACAGATGGGGTCGGGTGAGGAGCAGAAAAGCCCTTGACACTGTGGCACTGACTAAAACATCCCTGAGTTACCAGCATTGTTTCTGGCACAAATCCAAAACATACTCCCATACTACCTACTGTGAAGATAATTAACTCTACCCCAGCCAAAAGCAGCACATCGTGGTTGGCAGTGACACCCTCCCTGTGCGTGCCACTCAGCTGCAGCGGGCACACACACCACGTCTGAAGAGCAGTGCTGGACATTTGCAAGTGGCACTGTATTTGCTGTGCCTTCCCTGCACATGCACGTGTGGTACCGAAGATTTTCATCATTATTACACAGACCCTGAGGCATCACTGTGCCTTGAGAAAAAGGTCTTCCCTCGCAGCTGGTGATAAATTAATTCAATCATGCTAAAAGTGAGATGCAAGAAGGGCAGGGAAATGCAGTAATTTGTCTCACTTGTTTTTTTTAATGTTTTCTTATTACTAGGCAGAATGGCAAAACATTAAATATTAATTTATCTGCTAGATCATTTTTAGTGCTGTATATGTACCAGCACAGCATGAACAAATATATATGTCTATTTATATCAGCTGATTTTAAGTATTCTTTGGGATTATAAGAGTGTAAATACCTGAGCTTTAAAAAAAGTACTCACCCACATATGCACAAAAAAACTGTATTGAGTAGATATGATACATTTGATGTATTTTAGGTACTTTTTCCTTGAAATAATATGGTAAATACAAACACTTTAGTTGCACAGTGAGTCCATAATTGGTGCAAATAGGAATGTGATGAGTGAAAACCTGAACTGGTGCTCTTGGACATCACAAGTTATTCATTAGTGAACTTACTAAGGTACAAAACCTAAAATTGGTGTGAGGTCAGATTTTACCTGTAAGAGATGTTTCTCATTTGTTTTCCAAAAAAACCTGACAGTGCAAATGATTGAATTCTTAGAGTTAAAATAAGAAGCGGGCTTTAATGTATTTTTTATGAGCTGAAGAGAACTTGTTTCTGGCAAGGCTGGTGATTTATACGGAGGAAAAAGGAGAACCAAGTCACATGCAGTGAAAACAGCCTATTGTTTAAAGGCAGAAATGTATTAAAAGGCACAGTCCTATGATAGTGTCATTTAAAGGCATTGTTTCTCCAGGAGGCATTTGTCCTCTAGTTTCTCAACCATCACTGGGTGTTGCTATGCCGGTTCTTTTAAACTATGGTGACATTTGTCCAGTGTAGTGAGTTTCATACATGAGCAGCTTTCTGATTTCCAGTAACTGCTCGTGTATTAAATGGTCAACAAACACCAAGCTTTCCACTTTGGTGTTTGTTTTGCTTTAATTTATACAAAAATAGTGGGTTTCATTCTCAACGGTAATAATCTCACAAAACCTTGTTAAAAATGTGTTAGTTATTAGGTAAGACTTGATTGATTGTCCCTTAAACTGTATGTGTATTTTTAGAGAACTTACATAAAATTATGAATTATACTTCCTGAAAACAAGGGATTCTAGGTATTTCCCAATGCAACTATTTGACTCAAATTAACTGTTGCGGATCTAAACAAGGAGTTGATTTGACTTATGCTGCCTTTGTATGTCAAATATATGTTTAATGTTATGATAGAGATTTTTTTATCTACATAGTCACAGTAAGCTGTAACCCAAGGCATTGAAAGGTTTACTTTCTATTGTATTATGCAATCTGGACATGTCAGAGGTGTTGGGGAAGATATTTTATAAAAAGTCGAGGTTTGTTCCTAATATTGGCAGTAAGGCTGTGAATTATTTAAATCCCCTTATCTGTACAAAGCACCACAAATTATACAATAAATACAGAGACAGAAATCCAATTTAAAATTTTATTGAAAGTGCATTCCACACCTTGCTTTTGTTTGAAAGGGGGAAAAAAAAAAAGTATGCATTTTCTTTTAAGATGTTTCCTGCTTAGGTAAAAGTGGTCTGTGTTCCACTGGAATAAAGTTTTTCTTTCTGGTAAGAGTGTGTTTTATGTAATAACCTACTTTGTTGTCCAGGTTTTAATATTACACATTTTGGGTATCAGACTTGGGTTGTTTTCATGGCAAAACTGTGTGTGATGAGAGGAGGAATTTGTTTTGTGGGAGATGGTTGTACCAGCTGCATGGGAGTCTCAGACCATGTGGGTGGCTGCCTGAATACCTCCTGCGCTCGCACTGTGAGAAGCCAGAAGAAGTTGTGCAATTGAGGAAGACCTGTCAGACTTGTGCCTTTCATGGGATGGAGGACTCATGGCCTTGATAGATTTATTTTTCCATAGAATCATTTTATGTTGTTTTTTCCCTCATGAGAAGAGAGGGAATGTAGAGAACTAAGCAGGATGTGGAAAGGGAGAATCTCTTCTTCATAAGCAAGTTCTAGATTTGCCTCTTAAGATAGGTTCACTGGGCTTCTGTTCCCACCCAAAAAGATAAATGCAGTGAAAAGTGATTTTATTATGTCAGCTGGCTAAAACGTTGTGATTTCTGCCAATGTTATAGCTCGTCTATAAGGAATGTTGAATAGGAAATTTGGTTTCTCTATGAAGAATCACATGAAGTGCAGATTGAGAACAGCTGTTTGTGGACAGATGCCTTCACATGCACACACATAGATGTTATAGCTTCAAGTGAGGTAATTCTCAAGTGTATTTCACTGTTTCTTGCTGACAATCTGATTTGTACTTTTCAACAGTGGGATGGCGTAGGACCTCTCCCAGACTGTGCAGAACCACCCAAAGGAATCCAGATGCTGTGGCACCCTTCAATAGTCAAACCCTACCTCACACTTCTTTCTGAGTGCTCGAATCCAGACACACTGGAGGGGGCAGCAGGGGCACTGCAGAACTTGGCTGCTGGGAGTTGGAAGGTAGGAATATTAACCCGTTCAGTAGTTCCTCTTCAATTCGGAAATGACCGTACAGATGACAGCAGATTGGTGATATAAATGTATTTAAATGCCTCTGGTAGTTGAATAACCTTCTGTTTTCACAGAACTATCTGCAGTCAAATTTGAGATGGTATTTTAAGTCCTAGGTAGTCATTTCATAGCAAATGTCAGTGTACAGCAGCAAAGATCACATTGGTCAGGTCAAATATGAAAAACTGCCACTGAAAACCAGTATCCAAATGAGGAGAAGCAGTTCTTTATTACTCTAGATGACAGAGCCATGAAAAATGAGCCAAAAATGCCACCAGTGGCAATCAAATGAAAGTATATTATTTTCTCACTGTGGAAACTGGTTGACATGCTGTCTCTAAGGAGAAACCAGAGCACGGCAAAGCAAGATATAAATGATGTGACACCAACACAAATATTCTTTCCATCCACTTTTTTTGAAAAGTGAGGCATTAAAATACATTCACAATATGGTTAAATATGTACAGTGAACAAGGAAATGCTCAATCAAGCCACTCTATTCCAGCTAATCCTACTTTTCAATTATATTCAAAAGGCCGATTTTTCTCTCTTGTATTATTTGCAGTAAGTTGAGTAAGAATTTTAAGAAAATACTTCTAAATTTAGAACAGAACAGTAAAATTCAAGATAACATTGAGCTTGGTTTACTTTTTAGAGTAATTTCTTTGTTAATTTCCTGATGGTAAACTGGTTTAATTGGATGAAAGTGCTATCTAATCCTGTGGTGTAACTATAATGCATTAATTTAATCTCAGCAGGAATTTTTATCATTTACTATGAATACACCCATGTATGGGGAAATGCAGTTATCAAAGTTATGTCTCAGAAGGTATCCTGTTGGGGTTTAAGCAGTTGGGCATGTGATATGTAAATACCAGTTTCATTAGGCATTCATTTTGAAATGTTATCACTGACACTAAGAAATTGGGGGGTTTTCCCATAAAGTTTTATTGGAAGTTGAGTTAGCACTAGATCTTCTGAGGTATGTGATTTTGTTTTTTTAGCATTGTGTTCCACCAAACTTATAAAATGTTTTTGACTGTTGCATTCAGTGACATGTGAAATGATTTAACAAAGTATCTGTCCAGTGATTTTTGTGCTGTGTAAACATTGTGCCTGAAAATCATTATCCTTTTATTATTCTCATATTGTAAACCATGTCAGATTGTGTAATCCTGGCTCAGAAACACAAGAAGTGTGTTCTATCCGTCTGGGAATGGGTGTAGCCCTGGTCCAAATGGGAAAAGAATGCATGTGTATTTGCCAGGATTAATAGAATTGTTAAAATCCGAGTGGTGCCCCTTCTCTCGTTTCTAATAGAGCTGTATACCTGTCATCCTTTAGTTGGCAGAAGTGTACAGGGAGAGGAGGGAAGGTTCCACAGAGCTCTTTGGCAAGTGCTGGCTTAGAAAAACTGTTTTGAACTTTAATACTATCTGTGCTGATACCATGGGAAAAGCTCAGTTGTTCTCATATTGCTCTATTTTTCTAAAGATTCACCAATTCTATTACATGGGATGTGCAGACACAGAATGAATATCCTTAATTTCACATGTCATACTAGCCATTTTTGTGAGGGGAGTAATCCTCTTTGGGGATTACATAAGCATTGATGTTTCCACCTTTTGACCTCTCCTTTCCACTGCTGCAGTCTAGATATAAAATGACTGAAATAAAAGATAGAAAACTCTTAAAAGAAGAGGTTATTCCTACGGGAGATTTTAATTTTTTTAGTTCCTCCAAGAAACTGTAATTGTATAAAGAAGTGGGAAAAAATTTTATTTTTTTTACTTGAAATCTTTCAAGAAGAACATTATGACGGACTGAAAGAGAGAAGAAGATCAAACAGCATGAAGGTAAATAATGTTGCTATTAATATTAATAGCAACAGCAGTTGTGGGCTTTTTCCAATTAGCATTATTTTAATGCCAGAAGAGTCACAGACTATATGAGGCACCCAGCACACCAGATACACTCACACACTACTGAAGATACAGTCTCTCCTGGAAAAAAATGCAGTGCTGTTGATATACTTGCATAATTCCTTCCTAGCTGTTTCACCCTTTTGGTTCCTCTGGTACAAAGCTGTCTAATCCTCTTGGGTGACCAAGAGGTAATATTTTTAACACAAGCAGTGCTTAGCCAATGCTATTACAGAGGAAAAGTGAGCAGATAAAAGGAAGCCTGAATAATTTTTAAAAAATAAAAAGTTGTGCAAGGGATTTAGATAAATGTCTGCCACTAGAATTAACAGATGATATGTGTCTAAATCCCCTAGACTACTTTTGAGAATTTCAGACACAAAAAGAAAGCAGCAGTACGTAGCTTTAAGGATTAATAGCTCAGAGAGGCTGAAAGTTTTCATTATTCCAGGGAATGTAGTTTCTCAGTGATACATACACATAAAATCAACACATGCACATAGTGAAACATAATCTGTAGGACATTTTAAGCACTGCTTCAGTTGCAGGAATTCCTTCTAAAGCCAAATACATAAAAGAAAAAAATGTAACATACATATATTTGCATACAATTTTTCTATGTCAAAATGAAACACATTGTACTAAAGTCTTGCCATATATTACTCATCTGCAAAGTAAAACTTGGGGCTTTTTTAAAATGACTAATGCAATATTTGGTCAGTGCAATTATTATTAGAACTAAGATAATCTATAATGAATCAGGAAAAGAGCATCTTGGTGACAAGTGTATTAACAGGTCCAAATGAAAGTTTATCAGTAAAACAGGATACTGATTTTGAGGTATGAGGAAGAATGTTTTCAATGTGAAAATTTAACCTGGCATAGATCACATCTGTCTAACTGACTTTGGTGTATATTCTGGTTCTAAAGAAGATTGACAGCTTATACACAAAGCAGAACTCATTTTGGAAGGGACTGTTCCAGTGAAAATGGACATTTATTCATCTCACTGTGCTGCATCAAGATATTATACAAGGACAATACTAGTATTGGAATATGAAGAAAAACCATCTCTGTCATGAAAAATTACATGCATATCCTCACTGAGATCTCTTTTTTTATTCAGGTGCTTACTTGGTGCATCTATGCAAAATAGAAATGCCCTTCTGAAATAACATCTATGGAGACAGCCAAACATGTAGGCCCTTGGGGAAAATTGGACAAATTAAAGTTTTGCGCATTGCTACCAGGGTACCACTTAGTTTAAGGTGTAACTGCTGCCTTGCACAGCGACCTGTGACAGCAGCAGTTGGTCACTGCGTGTCCCTGTCCTGATGGGGTTGAAGGCTGATAGTAATACACACTTGAAGTACAGTGCTACCTGACAGCCTATGGGTCAGTTTGTCAGCACTGTACCTGCACACACTATCACCTTCTGCAGAATTCAGCTGCTGCCTGAGGTTTTGGAATCACAGAATGTTCTGAATTGGAAGGGATCCACAAGGATCAAGGAGTCCAACTCTTAAGTGAATGGCCCATATGGGGATCAAACCCACAAACTTGGTGATATTAGCACCATCCTTTAATCAACTGAGCTAATCTCAGAGTACGTATCTGGGTGGTTTTCCATTTGATGGAACTCATTGCTTCCCGAAATATTTTATCCCATCAAATCATAGCCATGGTAATTTCACTGCATCCTAAACATCCTGCAGGCAGGAGAAACGTGAAAATAATAGCTATTAGTTTTGGCTTTGCTTCCTTTCATTGCCATCCTGAGATAATTTTTTTCAAAAAAATAGACTTTTTCTAACTATGCTTAACATGAACTTGCATTGTAAAGCTGCTTAGAAATATGAAATCAAAATCTAGGCAAAATAGATTCCTCATCAATCTTAGCTGGAGTTTTCCCTGAACAAATAATGTTTGAGACAATGCCTTTAGACTTTACTTCCTATTAGATATTGACTTTTCATTGGGAGCTCTGTTAGTTATCTTTCCAACTTAATTTGAATTTAAGCAAATTTATGCAAAAATACACAAATAAAAAATAGAAGATTTTCTGACTCAGCTATGTTCTGAAGACAATTGCTTGCTTATTAAGAAATCTCTCCCACTATGACCCTTCAAATCAGAAGTTCTTTCTGCAACCTCATATCATTGTTTATTTCAGTACCTTGGATTAAAAAGTTGAATGGTTTAAAATTATAAGAGTCAACTTGTAAAAGATGATCTTTTCACATGTAGTCTGGCATCAGTATTTTTCCTCAGATCATTGTAATAGAAGTGGCAAGTTCTTTCTAGTTTTACCTTGGTCAATAGGCTACTAATGCAATAAACCTCCTGAGCATGTAAAAAGTTACATGCAAAATGACCTAGAGTTAACAATGTCAAGAATCCTTCTGAACAAAATGAACCTCTCAGGAAGAAAGGAAATATTGGTATATTTATTGGGGTATTATTATGTCTGTCTGTATGTATCTGACATCTGAATTTAGGGTGATGTCAGTTTATCTGCCAGAGACATTACCACAACACTGCAATACCTGTTGCTGTGAACTCACAGAATCAGGAAAGAGCTAAAGTTGGCAAGGACCTCTGGAGGTCACCTGGTCCAATCCCCTGCTTAAGCAAGGTCACCTAAACACGGTTGCCTAGGGCCATGTCCGGATGGTTTTCTGAATGCCTCCGAGGTTGGAGACTCCACAACCTCCACCAGCAACCTGTGCCTGTGCTCAGTCACCCTCACAGTGAAAAAGCAGTTCCTGCTATTCTGCAAAACTTCTGTTTCAGTTATTGTCCATTGCCTCTGGTCACATATTATCTCTTCTATTACATGTGGTTTATAACACACTGTTGTCACCACAGGTAGAATTTCCTTAGTTTTGTTAAACCCTTACAAATAATTTCTTTATTCATGTGATCCTGGTTTGTTTCAAAACGCTATAATAACTTCTATAGGTAATATCCATCTTTTAAGACTAGGAAACAAGATCTGCCACTTTTTTGCTGACAACACAATGGCTTACATTAGAACAGGTAACACACCTGCTCTGGGCCTTGTTTAGTCCCCTCTGTGTGCCCAGTCTTCTGTCTCCGTTACTTTTCAGGCTTTACAAACCTCCCTCATGTACTTTAATGACAGGATGGCCAGCTTCATTTTCCATACTATTTTTGATACAGACCAGGATGCCATTGGCCTTCTTGCCCACCTGGGCACACTGCTGGCTCATGTCCAGGCACTGTTGACCAGCACCCTCAGATTCTTTTCCACCAGGCAGCTTCCAGCCACTCTTCCTCCAGCCTGTAGCATTGGGTTGTTGTGACCCAAGAGCAGGAGGCATCCTCAGCCTTTTCCTCATCCTTTGTCACTGTGTTTCCCCCTGCATCCAATAAAGAATGGAGATTCTCCTTAGCCCTCCTTTTGTTGCTGCGGTGCTTGTAGAAACATTTTTTTGTTGTTTTTTACATCAGTAGCCAGATTAAGTTCCAACTAGGCTTTGGCCCTTCTAATTTTTTGCCTGCCTAACCTCACAGCATCCTTGTAGTCCTCCTGAGCTGCCTGCCCCTTCTTCTAAAGGTGAAAAAAGTCTCTGTCTTTTTTCCTAAGCTCCAGCCAGAGCTCTCTGTTAAGCCAGGCTGGTGGTCTTCCCCACTGGCTCATCTTTCAACACTTGGGGATGACTTGTTCCTGTGTTTTTAAGACTTCCTTCTTGAAGAATGTCCAACCTTCCTGTACTTCTTTGCCCTTATGGACTGTCTCCCAAGGACTCTGAAAATCAATCTCCTAAACAGCCCTATGTTTTCCCTCTGAAAGTCCAAGACAGCAGTTCTGCTGATTCTCCTCCTTACTTATCCTTTGACTCTGTCACATAAGGAGCAAGTGCTGCTCTGTTTAATTCGATGTCAGTCCCCTGAGACTACAGCATTCCTTGGCTAGTTCCTTCTAGCTCCTTTCCTTTCAGTTCCATGTTTGATCAGACTCAGCAGGGAATAAGAAAGCTCTTTGGTTAGTCAACTGAATATCCCTGCCTTTGATCCCTAATATACAGGTACAATACCCATGTGAATGGGGTTTGTGGGTCACTGGCCTGATCTCTTGAGATAGCTAGATGCTATCTTGGTCTTTGTTCCTTAGACAAGCAACTGCATTTATTTTGTTAATTCTGTCCTAGAGAAATTTGACTCTCATGGGAGCAAGAGCTCCATTAAGTAAATTATTAGATAAGGAAACTGAAAACATAAAAGGGACCAATTTAGAGACAAGGTCAGTGCAGCTGCTTCAAAGAGTAGTATGAGAAGAGTTTCAAGCTCCTTACCATCCAGACACTCACAGATAATGAGTAATTATTTTCTGAAGCAGCAGACATCTAGGTTATCAATCTTCTGTTATCAGGCAAGGACATATTTTGGGTTTCTTGCCAGACTTTTCTGATTACTCCAGTTATTTATATATTATCCCTCTGGAGTTTCATCAGGCTGTTCCAGGAGAAAGTTTTTTGGATTACAATGAAAAGGCTTACTTTTGTTTTCTCCGAAATGGTAGTATTATGAAACTTCATGTGATAGGATGGATAGGACCACTTATATCACATAATTAACAAAGGCAAACTTTTTAAATAACCAGTACTTTATTCTGTCAGGAATTCTTACCTGAGTAGAAACCCTGCCATAGATGAGGCAGCATCAGTTAATATAGGGAAATATTCCTTCCTCTATAGGAAGGAAGACAAGATTGAAGGGGCAGGACAATGTTGAAGAAGCAAGACCTGCTGCTGCAAATACTTGTATCACAGACTTCATGAGGAAATGAACATGGACACCATCAGTATGTGGAATGGGAGCACAGTAGCTCATGGTGACATCATGCTCAAAGTAGTCCCTTACTGTAAGCAGCTTGCTTCCCATGAGATGTGTCACTTTTCTCTTAAAGTGTTTCTTTTTTAATAATATTAGTTAAAATGTTTGGAATACTGATTATAATGGTTCTCAGATCCTTTTGAATACACAGTGCATACTTGTACTGCAGAACCAAGAATGATGAGGTGCAAGGGCTGTTCCTTCTCAACTTTACCTTCCTATTTAAGATCATTTCTGTTAACACTGTTATTTTTCTCTAGTTTATTTATTTAACTGTATATCTTTACCCACCAGATTTTTTCCTTTCCCTTTAAGCTTGACTAGATCATGGAGCAAGAGAAGAGTAACCAGTCAGTGCTTTTCTTTTGTTCCAACACAAAGATTCAGAGTACTTCCTGGCGGCCTACCAGGTGGGATAATTTCTGAGAACAAAGCACTGCAGTTAGGGACCAGAAAGTCCCTGGGAACTTTCTTTCTGCTCTCTTCAGAAATTGCAGAAAGATAACCAAGATTTCAGAGCCTTGCTCTCTCTCAGGTGCTGTGACTCCTTAGGGATCCTAGGAGAGTAATTTGAGTAAAGGAGATCTGTAATTTTCCAAGTGGAATATAATTTTTTTTTTCCTGATACATATATTACGTTGAGTCTGATCATACAGAGTGGAATATTAATCTCTGATTACTCATTGATCTTTGATTATTAAATACACATTTTTTTGTTTTGTGGTCTATTGTTTCACTACTGTTCACAGACAGACCCTTTCTAAGCCTTTCGTAGCAGACCTCTCCTGATTCTCTTGGTAATTCAGTTTGCTTTGTCATGCTTACTGCCCTGATTTAACTTTCATGTTGTCATTTATGTCTCAGAAATTCTCTTTAATATTCAGTCTCTCAGTAGTTTTTGGGTCACAGTGCTGCACTGTATTAATACATTGCTAATTCTTATCAAAACTGAAGTATGTGATGAAATATTCTGGTGATACTTTGGTAACACTAATGTCTGTGGCAGCAAAGTGAATCCATTCAAAATATCAAGTCTACAGTTGTTGGTATTCCTTGGGTTCTTTGCAAGGCTTTATTTCGGTAGTTTTTTTCTTTTTCATTTTGTGCTGCAAATATCTTTCTTGTTTACTTTGGTCTCCTGTGTTGGTGCTTCATAGGGGAACAAAGAAAACCATATGAAACACTGTGTCACATGAAAAGGGGAGATTTTCTTGACCCTTAGTGAGGGGAGATTTCCTCAACCCTTAGTGATTAATTTGTCTGTCAGTGCCCCAGGAAAGCCAAGACTCTTGTGCCCAACCAGCCTGTCAGTGTCTCATTATGGGAACCCTTCACTGAACAATCTCATTGGATCAGAGGGTGATTTGACTTTTCAGGGAGGCTAAGCCAACAGTGTAAGGGAGACCCCTCAGTGGGTCTTCCCACCTTATTTGAACGTGTTATCTGCTGCTGGCAACTGCTGGTGCCTGTAAAGGACTGGCTCTAGCACTTTACAGAATAACACTCTTTATTGATACAAAATGTGACAGGTTAAGGTTCGAAGATTGCCAGTGATAGTATCTGGCTGGAAAAATGTACTTAAAGTGATATACAGACAAGCTCTAATCCCAATAGCAATATTCAGCCTATGTAGATTATGGTTCTTACCAAATAGGTGTCCCTATAGGGGGAGAAGACAGGTTCAGCTTATCAAGTGATCCCAGCAGTTACAATGGAGTCTTCCCTGATTTTCCCCCCAGTCTCAATTTTTATAGTATTTCTTCATGTTTAGATGGAACATGAGTGACTTTAGTCATAAATGCTTTTGTTTCTGATTGGTGTAAAAGTGTCTCATTTTGCTTTTAAAGACACAGTCAAAAAAATAGAGGGTGCATGCACAGTGGCAGGTGATCATACCTTGGAGGCTGATAATTTTGGGATGGAGGTGTGTGATAATATAACTTTTAGCCTTTAAAGAACCAAGTTCATCTAAGAAGAGAGATTTCACCATAGCTGTTGGCTCAGCTGCAGGATATCTTCCTTCATCTCCCTTGGTTGACAGGTGGTGCTGTGTGATCTTATGAACTGTAAAGTACCACTGTGTTCTCCTCCCTACAGGGATGTCTGTGGAGGAAGACCACGGTGTCTCCACTCCACTCCATCCTCCATTCCATCCCCATGAGCAGGTGCTTATTTTTCTATGGGGAGTCATCAGGGAGCATGTCAACTCATTCCATCCAAGGAATAGCAGATCCATTTTACCCTATAATTTCTGTACCGTTGTAACTTCTGTTAGGATGTGAATATAACTGCCTAGTTTCCCCTAATTTTTACCCCCAGCCATCTTCTCACACGCTAAAGGAGTTAATTGACTAAATGCTTTTCAATTCCTCTGAAAAATATAAGTAAGTCTTATCTAGATTAATTACTCTTTTGCTGAGTTTTAGCCTAATGTAATCTTAATCCCTAGAGGCATTCAGCTCTGGAAAGGGTCCTTTATAATAATAACTGACAAACAAAAAAATAATTTTCAGGTTTACTGGATTTTTCTACTTAATTACTGTGACAAAAATAAAAAGGAAACTACTAATGAAAGTGGACATAGAGCTCCACTATGTACCTTCAAAGTGATGTATGGTAGTTATGCCCCCCGAATTCAATTATCAGTAAAGTGTATTCATGCACAGATTGTGGCTCCTGTGCTTGTCTCTGATAATTTAGCCTCAATATGATGCAACAATAATGATTTGATTTCATTTTCTGGCTCCTCATTCCCTCTAAAGTGTTTGCAGTTCCCACAGGAGTGCTTTCGCTTTACAAACTGAACAGTTATTTGATCATTGACACTGCCACTGATTTGTGGAGTAACAGGATGATTAAGTATATTGGCAGAGTGCCTCATTTACTTACTGATAGGCAACAAACCCTTTGTCTCTTTTCTTCTTTATGATTTTTCATCTCCTCGCTTTTATACTTCAGTGAGCTCATATTAGCAATTGGCCCACAATGTGGAAATGCAGGCATGTTCCACGATGGCTTTAGGCAAACGAAAGGATCATCAGTGTACTCAAGAGCGAATCAATTTTTCCATTCTCTGCAAGAATAAAATAGCCATTTTGAGGCATCTCAGTTTGAGCTTTCCTGAAATCCACACGGTGCAGTGTAATTGTGTGCAGAGACTTCTCCTAATTGGCAGCTTAAGGAAAGAGAACCAGACAGTTCTTACCACTTTCCACATGGAAGGTTCTCCAGAGACTGTTGAAACAATTAATAGGAATTTCTATCTTTCTGCCTAAGGTTCATGACTTGAAACAGCAGATGAAATGATAGCAAATCACACATTGAGGAGTCTGTGAACTTTTCCCAAAGCGAATGGCATCCTGTGGAAAAAGACAGCTTGGGAGGGAGAGGAATGCACAGGGGAGAGGAGAGGTTTCATATATACTTTTCTGTAGTTCTCCCATTGTTTTATGTGTACGTGCATCTGTAAAACATTATATCTGGATTTCTCCCCTGTGAAAACTTTGGAGCTGTATTTTTTGCTGTTGTGATCAAATTAATTGGTTCATTACAGATCCAGAAGGCTTGCATGTCATTTATTCAGTAAGGAGGTTTATACTTTTTTTTTCATATTGAGTTATTTCAGTGTTTCTCCTCCAATGTCTCCTGCTCTCCCCAGGGTTAAAAGAAAAATATTTCCTAATTAATTTCTTTTAAACTTTTGCTTTGGAATGGATGATGGAAATACTACATCCCAAGAAGTCTCTTGTAAACCTGGTTTCATGAAGTAAGTGCTTGTGTTTTCCCTTGGTAACTCACTAAAAAGAAAAATCAAGGGAAAACTGTTTACTGAGGTGTTAGTGTGGAGATTTTTAAAATATAGTGAATAATCTAAAGGATCATTTTAGATTCTCTCTGGTATTGAATAGACATAAATAAGCTTTTTTTTTCTCAAAACAAACATCCCCACTGATTCCCCAAGTAGTCCATTTTGAAGATGCTACATCTGTGATGTATTTCTGTAATGATTGACAGCATCTTTCAGAATACTGTCTTCTAGCTTGAACTCTCACCTCAACCAGCCAGACTCACTCCCTTCTCAAAATATTCTCATTTCTACCATGAACTCTTATTCTGGCAATTGCCCTGTAATCACAGCAGACGCAGCAGAGGCCTCCCATGGGAGAGATATACAAAATACAACATTTTTTAAGAGCAAAGCGCTATTTCTAATTTCCCAGCTGCAGCTGAGAATGTGTTCAACTGGCAGGTAAATACATATTTATTAAAGCAGGAAGGTTAGAAATACTCATTTGGTGTTTTCATAGCATCTTTTATATTTAATGTCCCATTAGAATCAAGGTGTCGGAAAGAAATTACTTTTCAGCAGATACTTTGAGTTAAACTCATTGATCCTTAAGATGTGTTGTGGTGTTTTATCTGATGATCATCCTATAACTGGTTCTAGAAAAGAGACTGGAGGAAACAATGATCAACCAAGAGTCCCGCTACCACTTCTCTCATTTAAGAGCTATTTGTTTTGCTGCAGAAAATGACAGCACATTTATGTTTTAGACATACTGTTGTGCTCAGTGATGCTGAGAACCCCTTGTCCACCTTACCTGACTGGAAAGCTTATCATAACCGTTATCATTTTCATCTACAGCATACTCCAGCCAGCTGGCTTTCGTTATGCATAGTTACTACAAAAAAGAATTAATAAAACAATATTCTTTAGATGCTGGTTTATTTTCCTTTCCCCCATTTCTCCTGAATGATACCACCTGGAATGAATTTGCACTCCAGATATTACAGCATTGCAGTTCTTGTCTATCTCCATATCTACTGGTCTTATCATACAGATATATATTCTGGCTTTTGCTATTCAGGGCACCTATCTGTTATATAAACAGATAGTATCTTTTAAAGTGAACACTTCAACTGTGGTAAGTAGAGGCCGTATGCAGAGGTTTAGCATGGTCTGCTGAGAGTGGATATGCTTACCTTTTTTAATGCTTTCTGTCCTGAAATTTGTTTTTACTCTCTCTGGTTATAGAGTAATACTATTGCAATGTAGTTATTCTTTATGGTTTGATCACAGCTTTGGTCTTGTTTATGTTTTTTACAAATGCTGGAGCTAGCAGCAGATTGGAAAAAGGGGTAGTATAGCTAATTTTTCATCCCTTCAGATGCTGGGAGCCCCAAGTTGTGCAGCACTGAATGGACCCCCTAGTCAGCACACTGCACAGATCCCTTGTTTACTGGCATGATGATCTTTAGAGCTCCTAGAGGATTTTTTAGAAGTAAACAACTCTATTCATCATTTCTACTGTCAAATAAAAAGGATGTTTACATGAGAACATTCTGCTGTCTTTGATATAAGGACAAGGCCATGCCAGTGATGTCATGACCAGCTGTCAAGTGGGAGATGCCTACCAGCTTCTCTGATAGAATTAGCCACTGGGTTTGTCCTACAGCCACGTGGTACATGCAGTCAGGCACAGCACAGACCTGCACCACTCTCAGGTCAGCTCTTGAGGGAATATCTAACACATCAATGTACAACAGTATTCGAGTTAGAATCACTACGGGTGCCAAAACCACACATATAGTTGTCTTCATTTTTACTTCTGAACAACTTGACGATCACAAGAGTAATGATAACAGCATTTTCATGTTTGTAGACTGAATAATTCTTATGGTAATAACAAAGAAATACTCAGACCTCTTGAGCATGCTTTGTAATATATATTTTGTAATGTAAATTTTGTTGGTTTAGCAGTAAACAAGTATCATTAAATGTTGCATACAAAATGCTGATGCAACGTAAGTCATCTGCAGACTTGGGCTGTAAAAATGTAACCAGGTGTGCTAGGGATAAAGTCAATTCATCTTTTAATTTCTCTGTCACCATAAAAAATTAGTGCAGATTGCCAAATCAAGTGGTTGCCTAGCATCATAAATGCAATTATTTCCCCTCTTTTGAGTTTTGCATCCAAATGATTCTGTTGCCCCTTCCTCTGTTATAACCCCAGATGCCTGTCTTTCTCTGGTGCATGTCTCTCTTTCCTCACCCTCTGCCATGTGTCTTTGCAGTGGTCAGTGTACATCCGCGCTGCCGTCCGCAAAGAGAAAGGATTGCCAATACTGGTGGAACTGCTTCGAATAGACAATGACCGGGTGGTATGTGCAGTTGCTACAGCTTTACGAAACATGGCCTTAGATGTCAGAAATAAAGAGCTAATAGGTATGTTATTTCCAAAAATAGCTATATATTCTGTGGGCTTGGGGATTTTTTTCCAGTTTTCAGCAAAAGGAGCACAATGAAAACTATTCTTCTCACACTTCTAGAACAATTTCTTCAATTCTTTCTCTAGTGTGTCATATTGAGATTTTATGTGACAGCTTGCTGGTATATTGCAAGGAATTGTTAAATTAATTAAACATAATGCAATGTTTCTTGATCTCTCATGCTCTAATCTCTGTAAGAAAAGCAATGGCTTTGTTCTGCTTTAGCACTTCATTCCTAGGCTGGCAGTAGCACGATCTAAGCAGAGCACCCACTCCTGATCCTCACATTACCTATCACAAGCAACTTTGGGGTCACGAAGTGACAAATCATAAAAGTCTTAAGATGGTTACAGGAATTTACTGGGCATGTTAGTAGCTCCAGCAAGAGAACTGGGAGATTCTTGTTTCACAAAAAAATACAGATAAGGAGACGGACCATAATTTTTGTAAATCATGATTGCCCGTGTATTTTCATTGTATGGTAATTACACATCTTGGGGGTTTGGAGTTTTTTTATTTTGTTTAGGTTTTTGGTGGCATTTTTTTAGCTGAAATTCATCCAAACACTGGATTGTGGAACTTTTGTTTTCATGTTCTGTCTTAGAAAAATAATGTCTTCTTTGAGTTTTAACTATTTCGGCAATCATGACAAAATTATTTCTGCTTCTGTACATTAAGAGCACATTTTTAATTAATTGCTGCTAACGTGTTAATTTGTTATCATTACATACTTCTCTGGTTTTGCTTCCAGAATTGCACAAATAGATACTTTGTTCCTGTTGTTTGTTATTTTTATGCAGTGGTACCTTAGGGTTAATGCTTCATTACAGCAGTGCTCTGCAAGTTGTTAAAACAAAGCAGTCACGGCTCTCACATGTTGTACTAATGTTCCCAAATCTGAAAATTTCATTTAGGAAAGTAAGACTATACACGTGAACCTGACTGTGTTAATATGAAGAGCCATTCAAAATGCTGGTTAAATTATGAATAACAAGTTTGCAAACCTCAAAATTTTGGTATTTTCTTTAATTCCTGAACAACATCTGATAAAAGCAAAGATGGATATAAAAAAAAAAAAAAAGGTGGGAAAAGTCTACTGAAAATAATCACCTAATAAATAGATGTAGCCAACTAGTAATAAGTGTACAGTGCTGCTCAGTTTTAAGTTATTTGTAGGGTTATTCTGAGGAATTGTGCTTCATAATGGCAATACAAATTTGCTGCAGTTTCGAAACAGTCCAAACATGCCAGGATGACAGGGGAGTTGTGACTATAATTCTTGAACCATTTCAGCTGTGATCTTTGTATGTTCATTTCTTTGGCTTTCATCACCAAACTTCAAAAAAAGGTAATAGCAGTCATTACTGCTCTTGTTCTCGAGTATTTTTGAGCAAATAGGGCCTATCTCAGAGCTAATTTTGAGAAATGCTAATCATTGCATTGGTCAAGGATGTCAACTAATGTTGTAGTCCACCCATTTTTGGGATATTGCAGTTCCAAGATTGCAGGATGCCTTAGGTGTTGTTATGGAAAGGAAGACTGAAAAGGGGCTTGCTTTATCAGGTTAGTTGCTCAAGCCTCTTTCTGCCTAAGCAGAATTGACATAGTATTTATCTTTTCTCTTTGCGTTTTTTGTTTTTGCATCATATTCTTGCAGCGACAAACTCTACCTCACAAGCTGTAATTTCCCCTTAAGATAACCTTTTTTAAAGGTGAATTTTCCAACTGTATATATTGTAAAATTACATAGGTAGAATTGAGTTGGTTGGGGTTTTTCATGCCTATATAAAGCTTTCTTTTCAGTGGTGCTGTCATTCCATTCCCAGCTGACAGTTCTGTACTGAAATGTGCCAGAGAATGATATATTTTATTCCGCTGCTGCCAAGTAGCCCATAAATCAGTGTTGAGGCACCTGGAAAATATATCAGAAAGCTTGCTAAAATCCAGACTCACCTATACTACACTGCAAAACAAAGAAAAAGATGCTTTTTTCAAGTGGCCAGGAGTTTCATACTAGACTTCATTGAATTGACCAGTCTGCTTTGTTTTTCACACAGATCTATCAACTGTGTTGTTATATTGCTAAAGTTGGTGCCAGGCTTCTCTTACAATTTATCTGAGCCATCCCATAGCAGCCTTTTCTGTATTTATAGTGAGGTCTTCTTCATGGGTTTGATTTCAGGCATGCTCCATGTCTTGAAAAGAATCCTCTTTTTTTCTCTTTCTTTATCACTTTTGCATTATGCCATGTGTCCCTTGACCAAGACAGCAGACATATTCATCTGCTTTCATCACAAAATTAAACTGCACTCAGACAAAAGCATGATAAACCTGCCCTACTTAATACTGGCACTAGGTAATCCAGCACCCAGTTTTCCCTTCTTGGGCATACTGTCCAGGTGCATTCCTGGTCAGGGTCAGACCAGCTGCTTCTCATAGGACTTACCCTTCAGACCCTTCATCAGCTTTGTTGCCCTTCTCTGGACTCGGTCCAGCACCTCAATGTCCTTGTTGAATTGAGGGCCCTGAACTGGACACAGCATTCAAGGTGTGGCCTCACCAGTGCCAAGTACAGGAGGAGAACCACTGCCCTGGTCCTGCTGGCCACACTGTTTCTGATACAGGCCAGGATGCCACTGGTCTTCTTGGCCACCAGGGCACACTGCTGGCTCATGTGTACTATATAGGAATTGTCCTCTTGAAGTAAAATTTGGAACTTGTTAGTCTTGCATTTCATGCTATTTAATGATAAGTCCATAGGGTACAGCTGGAGTGAATGCAGATCTGGAGTTATAAAACTTCAATGCACAGTTTTGTGCTTCAAGTCTTTCTGTAGTTTTCTTTTATCCTGACAGTGGTTTTTAATGCTATTTTGGGTCACTGTTGATTAAGAGAAGTATTGTACTTGTAATTGAAAAGCACCGTTCTTTCTCTTGGCCTCTTGGCCTATATTTTTGTGGTTACATTTATTTTTTAGTTTGTTTGGTTTTTTTTTTTTAGAGATTAGTAACATTTTAATCACTCACTCTTGATTAAAAAAAGGACAACCTAAAGGTTGCCCTTAAAGTGTGTAGGGAATCCAGATGTCTCTTCGGGGGTCTAGATTCTACAGAGTTTAATGGGATAAGTCAGTGTTGTAATATTTAGGGCATCTTTTTTGTGGCTATCACTGTAAAAGCTTGATTCAGATTAGTAAAGTTAGTCGTACAATTTCTTCTGCCTTCACAAGGTTTTGAATAGGGCCTTTAGTAGGGGTCATTTTTAAATATTTCCTGAGTTGGGGGCTACAAGATGTCAGTACTGAAGTATTCTCCACTCATCTGTTGGTAATGCACACGTACACAAAATTCAAGGATACCATATTAATTAAATTGTTACTTAATATATGCTGGAATCCACTTAATCTTGCTAGTTGTCTAAAAGTTCATCATCCGATAGAAGATACCTTTATTAGACTCCCTTATAAGTGACTGAGAGACTCAGAGAAGGTGATCCATTTTCTCTAACGTGATAAAATGGATCTCACGCTGTATTGTCGTCTCACTATTGTTTAGTGATGAAAAAATTCTAGGGAGTATGTAAATTGCCACTGAGTGTATGTCTTGTGATCTCATGAGAAATGTGGGTCTGTTTGGGTGCCTGGAATAACTGGTGTTTGTTTCAAAATTCTATTGCTAAACTTGAGAAAATTTGATTGAAAGATATATCAGGAATTCACAACTCTAATGAATGATTAGACTTGCAAAATAATTCAGGTTGGAAGGAACCTCACAAGGTTATCCTGACCAGCCATGCACTCAAAGAAGCATTAGGTATGTTATTTCAAAGTGATCTTGACATTTGGAAAGATTTCATTTCAGCTGTGAGGCTGAAAATACCTCAGAAACGAGTATTTGCATTCTCACAGCAGAACATGACTCTTCCAGAGCATAAACAACTACATGGGGTCCTCCAGTCTTAGAAAAAGCTCACATTTTGTTTCAGGATTAGTAATAAATCTAAGTGAAAAGGGTGTTTTTGTTTTGTAGTTACAAAAACAGCATCTAAGTCCTAGTAATGTACATTGATAAAGAATATGAGGATATGCCAGGAGATGATTAAATCAAATATGCAGCTTTCTCCCACTTAGAGTGCCAACATGCAGTTTTCTCTCCTTTCGAAATGTGAGCATTTCAGAATTTCTCACACATGCATCTGCAAGGATCTGGGAGATGTTGAACTTTTTTATTGAATTTTTAATTGACCTATAAAGTATCTTAGTCACTGAAATATTAAGTTGACATAAATTCACAATGCAGAAGATGCCAGAAAGCATTGAGCAGGAATTACAGACATTTGTTCAGAAGAAGGTGAAGACAGAATATATGCTGGAATTTATTTAATTTGTGTCAGTTTTCATTACCTTTCATTTGTAGTGTTTGATAGTTGAGCTGTGCAAAACAATAAACAGATACCTGAATGAGAAAAGGTTGTCATCAAGAAGTTGATTTACAAAATGGAGTGTATGGTTATGCATTAGTAACTGGTGTTCCTTCTTCTATATCAATAAAGAGAAAGATGTTAGTTAAGTTAGTAAATGCATAATTAAACTCTGATGTTTTATAACATGCATATGGCAACATCTGGACTCCTTGGTTTCTAGTGTTGTATACATAAGTAAGCTGAGAATTTAAACTGATAAATGTTTAAATGTTAAATATTTTTTTCATTGCATTGTAAAAGCCTTGTGATAAGGACATCTTGACTTTTAATGTGCCTTCAGCCACTTACACATTGCCTTTTGCTCCAGTTTCTCTCGAATATATTTCTGACAAGCAGATCTGGTAGTTGGAGAGGTTAGAAAAGGTTTTCTTCCTCAGTCACTTCTTATTAAATAACATTCTTATGTGAGGGGATTTAGGGGGAAAACCTGCGTTAGTAAAACTGAATCCTTATTTTTAGTATCAAAGTCAAGATCAAGCATTTTCAAAACTAGAGTAACTCTTCTATATCTGAATTTCCCTATTGCCTAAGTACACCTGTCTGGATTTGGGAGGGATTTTTCTCTACCATGAACCATCTGAAAAAATGGTGTTTCAAGTAGATAGATAGGCTTCTAGACACTAGAGAGAAAACAGTGTTCATCCCATTTATCTCTGTCACCTAAAGTGTTTGATCTTAGTGTAATGGGTCCTGTATGAGAACCTAGAGGCGTAGCCAGAGACTCAATGGCTAACTTGTGTGTGAATGAAGATAGAGAAGTAGTAGTCCATCAGAAGTTGTTCTGCTAATACAGACTAAGTACTGTCCTGCTCTCCTTTAATTAAGCCCGTAGACTTTGCAAGGACAATTAGTGAAAAAGCACTGCAATTTTTCATTGTCACCCAAAACAACAGAACTAACTGCATGCAGGCTTAAATCTATAATGAAGGATACTACTTTCACAGATCCGTTTTTCCTTGTAATGCCAAGTCAAAGTATCATTTCATCTCTATCATAGTAAGATCAAGATGCCCCAAAAATACTAACCACAACCCAGCTGTAGTTTAGCTATTCCTTGTAGTAGAATAAACTCTGGGGCAATTCCTGAAAAATTACTTCATTGCTATTTTCAATGCTAGTTTCAAGAGAATCATCTTCAGTATTGCACTGTGACAGCTTATCTAGGTGATGGTCATAATTTTAAATGATGCTATGTAATACTTTAAGGTTTATAAACCTTACAATCTTTATTATAGGTTTTATCAGTTTGTATTCACATTCAGTAACACTTAAAATTAAATTCTGAGTGCAAGTCATAAAAGTTGCAAAATCTGTGGAGGTGGCCCAGGAATGCCTGGATTCAGTGTGACTGCCAAAAACACCACCACCAAAAAAGTCGAAAAACAGCCAAGGGATGTGCCTTTTCACTTCACTGATGTGCATTTCACACATAACAAAGTGCCCTGCTCTGCACCTTATATTTTGTTTGAGATAAACAATTTTTGGTTTATTCTGTTCTTCTGCACAAGGCAGCAAGCAATTAAACTGTATCTGCTTTTCTCAGTCAGAAGATTGGCATTTCAAACAATTTAATATTAATTTTCAATTCTGTTTCTCAGTATATTCATGCTGAGAAGTGCTACTTATTTTTTGAAAATTTGGAGTTCTGATCTAAAAAGTGCATATAATTTAGTCACATATTCCATAAAATGTACAAAGGTAGAAATGTAAATCTCAAAAACTGCCAAAGTAATTTTAAAAGTACTTTTAAATCCATGAGCATGGCAAAGCAGTTTTGAAAATTCAAGTCTTGTGACAGCCTTACATTAACAGATAAGTGTATCAAAACATGTTTTCAGCCTGTTCTTTATCATCCTCAATTCATGAAACAGCAAAGTAGTTTTATTGTCTCTAAGATGCAAAATACCCTTTTCTCCTGAAATACTTATTAACATAAGTGATTTTCAAATGATAGAAATTACATATATGGCATTTTTTACTAAAAGCACTTTCCTTTGAAGAAACTCAAACTCCTATTCCTGACACATGTCAGTGCGAGAGAGCAGAACATGGCAGGTCAATTAACATTTCGTAAAGGAAGATAATGTCCTTTTCTTCTCACATGTGAAGACCCTGGGACTGAGTCTGAGGCATTAGTTTCAAGGAATATTTGAGATGGAGCTGAGAAATGGAAAAATTTAAACAAATAATTAAAAAAAAAGATGAATATGTGTTGATTAAATTTAAACTACTATAGATTGCTTTCAGTCATATGATTGGTGATTTTCTCTGTGCATCCACATCCTTACTCTCTCTAAATCAGTGTAGTTGTTCCTGCAAAATCTCTTTCAATCCTAATTCCTGAGTTAAATGTTGACAGGTGAAGTTTCGGTACACAGTGTCCCTCTCCCCACATGTGGCTGTTGAGAGATACTCCAACTTCTGTTGTGGTGTCCCCAAAATTGTCTTCTGCATGTTTCAGAGTGCTTAAAAAGGAAGAATGTTAAGGACCAAACTCAAACACTGTTCACAAAGATGGCACTGGTATAAAATTCAGATTTCAAGGACCTAAAAGATTTCTGTGCCCCTGCATGGAAGGACTAACTGTAGGCTAATAAAGAAGTAAAATACCTACCAGTATGAAACAGAGATGTTTATCATCATCCATTAGATAAAAATTTACACCATAAAATGTCTCATTTTCCCAGGATAAAAATATGACAAAAGTAGAAGATATCAGAGGGTCAGTGTTCAAACAATGCAAGGTTAGGAAACAATACAGATGTCTGGATTCTTACAACTCATATTTTAACTAAATCTCAATGGGGTTAAATTAAAATTAGGGGTTTTTTTTTCAATTCGTGACCATTAGGTGCTTACACAGCATTGCTAGTTGTTAGTATTTGCATGGTATGCACAGAAGGTGATGGCATTTCTTTGTTGGGTTATATGAACTCTGTGCCAAAATGTGTGTGTACGTGTGTTACTTTAGTCTTTGACAGTTATAAAAAGGGAACTCAGTCTCATACTTGTTGATTTCTTCATGCAGTCCTCAGCGCCTCTGTTTTCTTACAGTATAATTGTTCTTTAAATACTTCGATGTAGGATTTCTTTGCTTGTAAGAACTAAGTTATATCCTAGTTGTTTCCATCGTTTGTTATGGGATTTAGTATTAAAGACTCTTGTTTCAGGTAACATTATTGAAACTTCAAATATCCTTTTGATTACAGAAAGCAGAATAATGGTCTTTTGCTGCAGCCTTTGCAAATGAATTCTTGTACCTTGTGAATATTGTACCTTTGTGTGCATATATTATCTCTAAAAAGACACTGTCTGGGACTGGCTGGAAGCCTTACCCCACTATGTGTTAGTTCTGGTAGTTTCTGGGGTTCTAATTACTGTAACTGGTTAAATAGGTCTCAGAATAAATCAGGTTGCACCCCCACTTAACAAGCAATATTTTAAAAAATCCAAATCTGCTGTTTCATGCTTATGACTGCTGGGATTGAATAGAAGGAGTTTTGTAATACACAATTAAAAAATATTAAAAGGGTAACAAATTCTCATCATCTGAGATAAGTAGGGAAATAATCAATTTGCTGAGGGGCCTTATTATCATAATTCCATAAGGTGATTCTGTGATTCTGGTACTTAATATCTC
>JAWWTY010000077.1:78118234-78318443 GCA_035222235.1 Margarornis squamiger
GAAATAATCAATTTGCTGAGGGGCCTTATTATCATAATTCCATAAGGTGATTCTGTGATTCTGGTACTTAATATCTCTATGGGATCCATTAAACAAAAATAAAGAAATGTAGTTTTCCTCCCAAGGAAAGGGTAGAAAACCCTTAGAATCAGCTTCAAAGCCCCATTGATCTCTCCACGGCACCTCTATAAAATTATTTGAAATCTGGTATTACTGATACAATCTTTAGTATTATTATGGTTTTCATTTTCCTTTTGCTTCCTCTTGTGGCTGTGTTATGCAAGAGATTGTGTGAACATGAAAAAGATACAATAACTACCCCCTACAGTTAGCAATTTTATATATGTATAATATATGATACTTTATAATGATAGTTCAGACTTCAGGAATTGACCTAAGAAAGCATTTATATGCATTACTGCTTAAACGTATGCTTTTTATATAGAAATGTAATCTGAGTGGTGCAAATTGAAAGATCATGTTAAGACAAAAGAAAACAGCATGTTGTTAAGGCTTAAAATTGAAGACAATTTTTTTTTAAAAGGGCTAGATAATTGAATATTTTAGATGTGATCCCTTCTATACTCCAGAATGAAGATTTTGAGCAAGAATAATCAGTGAACCACATTTAAGGTGATAATTTTGAGAATTTTCAGTAGGTCGTGGAGCCCTACACTACAAAGAGAAATGGAAAGAAAAGCTGCCCTGTTGCTGCTGGTTTATAAACTCTGCTCAGTGTGCAGGGAAGGAACCAACAATGAAGTTCTAATTTGCTTATCTTTCTGGGCATTCTTAGCTGTTAAGTAATTGCTACCAGTCTGGGACACATATATTGTGAAATTCATAGGGGCACTAGATGATTTTGTGCCAGTTTACCTCCAATTTGTCTATGCAAGCCTAGACAATTAAGTTAACTGCGTAACTTAAGAAAGTACATTTAAAAAATAGACTTGCTTTTTCAGTTTGTAGAGAAGACTTCAGTCTTCCAGTGCCACAAAAGACAGAATTTGATCTTACTGAATCTATTGGGCTTGGAAGGGACCTCCAGAGGTCAGCTGGTCCAGTAAGAGAAGGTTGCTCAGAACCTTGTCCAACTGATGGGATGGAAGTCCCTCAGCCACCCTGGGCAAACTGCTCTGCTTTTTGACCATCATCACAGTAAGATTTGTCTTCCTTTTATCAGTTGGAATTTCCTTTATTCCAGCATTTATCTTTTGCTTCTTTTTTCTTAGACTGTAGATCTCTTAAGGTGATCCTGACCCCATCTTCTCTACACCATTCCATTAAGTAGTTGTAGGCAACAGTAAGACCTCTCCGTAACCTTCCTTTAAGGCCCAGAAGACGCCATTCTTGTATGCCATGTGTTCCAGTCCTCCAACTATCTGTGTGGTGCTCCACTGAACTTGTTCCAATATCGTAGTATCTTTTTGTTAGGTGGATTAAAAACTGGATGTGATACTCTAGATGCAGGGCAGAGGCAGAATCATTTCAGTCTAGAGGAAGAAATATTTCTGTGAGTGGTTGGCTGGACTCCATCTAATACATCTAGTAGCCCAGGGTGTGGTCAGCCTTCTGTGCTGCAGGGGCACAGAAGGACTTACACTCAACTTGTCTACCAGTACATCTAGTTTTTAGAGTTTTTTGAAAATCTGCTTTCCAACTAGTTGACACCCAACTGTGTGCTGGTACAGGGTATTATTTAATCTTGAGTGCAGAACTTCACATTTGCCTTTGTTGAACTTTGAGTTTCCTGTCCAGCTGCTCTCAGTATATTGGCTATTCCTCCCAACACCATATTGTACACAGTCTTTCTGAGAATTCCTTCTGTCCTGTCATTCAGACTGTTAATGAAGATGTAAGACAGTATTGCCTCCAGTATCACCACCTGTGGGACTCCACCAGTAAACATCTACCAATTGGTTTTCATACTGGCAATGGTGCCCTTTTGTCCAGCCAGTTTTCTACCCACCATATCATGTATTATCTGGTCAAAATCTCAGTAAGGATGCTATGTTGAGTGAGAAGTGGGTAAACTGATATGTTTGTTATTTCAAGCAATGTAGGGTAAACTCTGTTATTCCTAAATTACAAGTGGATAAACACAATTGAAATGTCTTTAATCTCAATGACATCATTGCATATACTTAGGTTACTTCAGGGCAAGTTTCACCAAATCTTAAACCACAATTTCAGTGTGGCAGTGTATAAGCACCAGGGTCAAATCATCTTTTTGTGGAATCAAGGCCATAATGTGATAATTGCTACTAAATTCACTTAAACTCAGAAGTTTACTTTATTTACCAGAGGGAATTACGATAGTAGCTCAAAATGTTGTATTTTTAGTAAGGCACTGTACTTGCAGATTTTAAAAGAGAAATACTGTGGAATGTCATAGACTATCCCAAGTTGAAAGGGATCTGCGAGGATCATCAAAGTTCAACTTCTGGCCCTGCACAGGACACCAAAAGGGTCACACCATCTGCCTGAGAGTATTGTCCAAACACTTCTTTAACTCTGTCAGGCTTGGTGCTGTGACCACTTCCCTGGGGAGCCTTTTCCAGAACCTGCCAGCCCTCTGGGTGAAGAACCTTTCCCTTATAATTTACTTCAGCTTCACCTCTGAATATCATCTGCAGAATTATCCCCACATTAAACTGATGTAGAGTGTCTTTAACATAATCTTTATATATATGAATATATACACACAAAGGATATATGCATGTGTTTATGTGCATGAATGTAGGTTTTAATCGAGCTTTTTACCTGTGCCAAAGAGGAGGAGAGTCTGTGTTGAGAAGTACACATACATATAGAAAATTGCTCCCTTCATGTAAAAAAACCATATTATGACATACAGTTGCAACAACTAGAATAAAATCTTGTCACTGTCAGCTTAATCTTGTTCTCATGGAAGCGAAAGGGAATTTTTCCATCAAGTTCCTGAGGAGCAGAATTCAACTCAGAGTAACAAAGCAGTATTGTTAAGATAAAGTGAGTAGGCTGCAGAGGTACTAATCACCATAATAACGTCAAACAATGGTGAGGTCTACTTTAAATCAATTAATTAGGTAGGAGAGTAAGGGAAGTGAAAGTACTAGTGGTTCTTACCATGTTAATAGCATCTGGATAAAATTCTTGTGTGCTTGATGGTAAAGTAAGAACTGAATTTCTGTTTTCAGTCATTAAAGGGACTAATAATTTCTTATGGAAAGTAGAGTTAGATGCCAATTAATTCACTTTGATCCTTTGAAAATGTTGCACTTACCCCATTAAGTGTATTTAATAGGAAAAACCCTCATGTTAAATATATAATACAATTCCTTTTTTAATAGTAGAATTCCTATTTCTATAGAAATATTCTATTCTATAACTCTAAAATTATAGGATTTCAGCTGATTGAGTTAGCATATTTAGGAAATTACAGTTCCCTCACCTAAGACATGGTAATTCACCCTGGGACAATCAGTGACACAATATACTTCTGCTTCTAGGTTCTATCCAGCCTCTCATTTATACATCATGTCTACACTGCCTGACTTATCGGTCAAAATGACCTGGGGGTGCAAAAAAAATTGCTATTTCCTTTTACATACAAATTTTTGTTAAACAGAACAAATGTGAATGAGTCATGTGAACAGCTGACCTGAGAGGTGAAAAAGTCTGACTTCCCCAGTAGTGCTGGTGAGGCTGAAAATGTGGTCATTACCTGATAAATTGTCACACTTGCATAGTGGATGTCTGTCCACACCCTGAAAGCTGTTTCATTTTGTTAGAATCCTGCCACCATGAATTCTACCTTAGTATTATTGCATCACTGTAAACTGTTACTTTAACTCAAACCCTCCCTTCCCTGTTTTCCCTCCTTAAAAAAAAAAAAAAAAAAAAGCCCCAAAAAGTTTAGACAATTCTTTCATGTCTTTATGTCTTTACTAGAAAATTAGAATAGCAAAACAGATAAGCTGTATTCCTCAGACAGACAAAAGAGAGCTCCTTTGGAATATGATGATATCAGATAGACTGGCAAGCTGGCATGTATAATTTCCCTATATAGTTATTAAATCTTCAGCAGTTAGAGGTGTTATCCTCAGTTGTACAATACTGTACCACAATGTCTAAATCAAGCCCCAAAGAAAAGGGCATGTCTCCTTCTTTCTTGTGAGCCACTAACAATCTGAGATACCAAGTACATCACAAGCAAAGCCTTTGAGATGGGGTTCTGAGGATGGATTTTTGTGCATTATCCACTGTAGTAAAAGCTGTTCTTCTGCCTTGAAATTGAATATGTATGTATTCCGTATACTGAAGAGCTGGGCCTCTTCCTAGAGAGATTGAAATTCATCTTGTTCACTTGTAGCCCTGTTTAAGCATCTTTCATTCACTAGGACTTTTCTGATAAGCTATCCTCAGCTTACAGAAACTTCAAAGCTGAGGCAAAGTTATTAAAAGGAGAAAGAAAAAAGAACTGCACCTCTAGTTCAAGCTTCAAACAATAGAAAAATCGATTAAGAGTCAGAGATTAACTTCATTGTAACCTTTTCAACATTCTTATGAAAATTAAATGTTGTCTCTTTCCTTCCCTATTTTATTCTAAAATCTACTTAAAACTTAAGAGATCAGTAACTACTAGTATGGCAATATTAATAAGAAGCTGCAAGTTGAAACCCTGTGGCTAGAGATTTGTTGTAGAGTTGCCACCAAAGTAATACAATTAAATGATTTACAAAGCAAGCACTGCAAAATCACATCTTGAATCTGGAAGAGTTCATTTGTTCCCTGAGTTTGTTCAGTCATTCTTGAAGAGAAAAAACATTAAGTTTTAGGTGGCTTCTTGAGTTGGACATTGGCTGGTTTTGTCTTGGTTTCTGTAACTGTGATTGAATAATCGCATGTGTCTTTGTCATTGTCGGGGACAATTAATGTGCAGAGAATGTCTAGACATCACCCACTAACAGGAATTCTAAAAAGCACATCATTATTACAAAACTGATGAAAGTACTTTTGAAGCAGTGGTACTAATTTGAAAGTTAGGATGGCATGAACTTTCTTTATTACCAGTCCTGAGGCACAGCCTAGACTAGATTGCAACAGGAACCAAGGAAAAAGCATCCAAAGTGAGCAGTGCTTTTGATTATCGGCCCGTCAGTGTGCATAATTCTTGCAGGGTAGGTGAGTCAGAGTAGACACTTGGTCATCTGGCCATGGCAGCAGGTGACCCAGAAACCAGGATTGCCCAGTCACCTGAAGGCTGTGAACAAAGGGAAAGAATATTCCCTGGATTAGGAAGAGGAGTAGAGGGAGATGAGATGTTTCTGCTTTCTACTTCTCCTGATTCTGAAAGTAAGGGAGCAGACAAAAAGGAGAGTAAACAAAAAGGAGTGTCATGGTCAAAAGTACTTCAGGAGTTGTGCAATTTGAAAATGTAATGAAAACATTCAGAGATGTGTATCTGGTGACTCAGATTGTGAATCTGCCATTTCGCATCTTGGTTTTTCTATTGGACTTCATTTTTTCCCTTCTTTCCAAATACCAGGAAGTTAAATGGTTCGTTCCTTTTAGAAGACTATATTATCGTATATTTCAACAAGTGTATTGCGCTCATTCACAAGCTAAAAGGGTACTTCATCTAAGGAGTATATTTACAGGCCCCCTGAACCACAGGAGTTTTGAAGACAAGCTGTGTATGGAGGTCCCTGCCAGCCATCG
The DNA here is from genome assembly GCA_035222235.1 of Margarornis squamiger. Classification (NCBI taxonomy): domain Eukaryota; kingdom Metazoa; phylum Chordata; class Aves; order Passeriformes; family Furnariidae; genus Margarornis; species Margarornis squamiger. Next base: position 78,123,938 of record JAWWTY010000077.1, read on the forward strand.
TTCTGAGCCCACTCAACCAGTACAATTCCAGAATCAGCCAAACTTCGCCAGTTATTCTAAGGAGAATCCAAATCAATGGGATAGCCCTGTTGGTGAAAGTGCTATGTGCCAATCCATCAAGTTACAGCTCCACCTCCTACTCCTTCAAAATACAGCATACACAGCTTCAGTCAATTAATAGTCCTGTCCTGTCTCCCAGCACAGCCCAAGCCTCCACTTTCTGAAGCTAACTCTGTGTCTGACCCTCCTCCACCTCAGAATAAGCCAGCAATTTTCAGATCCCCTAGAGAGGATACTGTGCAGTTCCCTTTTTATCCTCAGAAAAGCTCCCCTGACAAAGGCCCTGTTAAAGGAACTAAAAGATTCAGGAAACTCCTTCTTACAACTGCTTTACAATAAAGCCTTACCCTAGTGCTGCAAGGCCCTTTGAGCACAAGTTTGAAAGTCCTAAGCCCAAACACAGCCCCTTGACAAATGAAGCTCAACATAAATCGCAGTTGCCATCAAAATCTCCCAAGTCTCATCAACCAGTTTCGAAAGCACACAGCTCATTGCAGCCTCCTCAGCTGGACTGTGGAATGGATATGATACCTTCAGTGTACAGGTTCAACAAGCCTAAATATCAAACAAATAATGTTAATGCTGTGTCTAAAGTCATTCTTATAAGCCCTTCAGCACTCAACAATAAGAAGATGACAGACACACTGTTGCAACCACAACAAGAGGTGTCTTTACCAGCTATGGTGGTGTATCGAGCTCCATAGGGACTGGAGTTTTATACCACCAGCTATATTCTGGAAGGAATAGAACAAGAAATCTATTTCAAGGTGTGCAGAGACAACTGTGTACTTCCACCTTTGGACAAAGAGAAAGGTGAAATGCTTCTTAGCCCCTTGCTAATGTCAAGGCCTCATGGACTAACATTCCTGAATTCAGTGGAGCTGTGCCTGATATATTGTGACCCCAAAACAAGTTCTTTCCTGGGAATCCAAATTATCTTGTTGGAGCAAATTGTGTCCCAGTCCTAATGACCATTTATTATTATTCAGTTACCTTAATGAATAAATAATGGGAAACTGAGATGAACCTCTCATATAAACTGAAGCACTCTATTTCAAGGCCAGGAAGAGCAGCTTGCAAGCAGAAATTGAGAAACCATAAAAATTGACATCCAAACCATTTCTTTAAAACCTTCTGATTTTGGACACTTGATTTATGATTTTCTTTGTTCTAGTTCTTTAGATACGAAGGTCTCATCCTAAATATGCAGTGGGGCCATATGTTCAGGAACGCTGCTTTTTCTGTCTTGCCATGGTGACCTGCAGCCTCTCACAGAAGCCTTCTCTGCCATATATGTTGTTCATGAAGATAATCAGTAAGAGTGATGCCACTGCAGTACCACAAAGAACACAGACTTATACCTTGTTTGCAGGGTGAAGAGGTATAGTTACAGTAGCTGAGTATGTTTTTAAAGCTGAAATAGCAGTCTAAGACTGATCTGTCTTCCTAGCTATTCTTGTTGCTTTCATTTGGACTCATTCTGGTTGGTCCATATCTTTTCTGAACTGCTTGGTCCATATCTTTTCTGAAGTCCAGCATTCAGACTAGTTGTGGTATTTCTTCATAAGCTTTACACAGAAGAACTTATCACCTTTATGTTCTGCCAGGAATAGTTGTTAATACACTTCTGTATATCTATCTTTGTAACAGTAACCCATCTTGTAACACATGCCTATCTTGTGATCTCGGGCTTTCTGATCCTTTTCTGCAGAGTTGCTACTCACTAAGTTGTTCTTCATTCTGTATTTCTGCCAGTAATCATCTCCTACTTCTGTACAATAAAATTATTCATTTGACTTTCATGAATTCTGCCTTCTTAAATCGAGATAGCTGAATTCTAAACCAGTTCTCAAATATATTTCAGCCTCTGTCCTTCAGTCTTATCACCATCCTTACCACTGACTGTGACACAGGATGAATATACACCCAGAATAGAAGATTGTCTACAGAACTCAATTCATATATTTTCTTCTGATAAATACTTATATTTCAGTGATGAACCATTAGTATGTGTTCTGAGTAGCACCATCCAAACACTTTTTCATCCTATTTGCACCATTTCCATCTTATTTTCCATTCCTGTTCTGCTGATAAATACGTAGTTTCTCCTCTTTATTAGTTAATCTTTCCACTTGCATACTCTTGCTGCCTTCATATCCCAGAAGGTGTTCATATCAGAAAGAATGCAGTCCATTGTGGTCTTTATGTAGGAAAAATTCTGTTTAAAATTTGCACTTTAAAAAGTTTAAAATGTTTCTTGCATTATAACCAGTAGCCATTTTAGCAGGACTGTATGTGCTGTCCAGTGTATTACGTCAGCTCTATAAGATCTAACACATGTATTTTTTTAGCAGTTTTCTATTGACCTGCAGTTGTCTCTTGTGATGCTTTTGCATTGCATTGGTTTTGCATTTGTTTTGGACAGGGAGGTTAGACTAGAAAACCTCCATATGTCCTTTCTAACCTCAGTTATTCTAATTCTAGATGTAATTATGAAATTTACTTGCTATTAATACAAACATTTTTTCATGTGTATCTATCTGAAACCACATACTTCTATGAATTATAAGGAGAAAATTATCTGACTCAGTCTCTGAAAGGAAAAATAATTCCAGGACAAAGAGAACTTGAACATAAATGACAGATTTATCTATTTTAATTTGCTTTCAGAAGAGAATTTCATAGCTCAGAAGTGGGCCAGGTTCCAAGATATTCTCCAGGATGTTTACTTTTAATATTTGAAATAAATATGTACTAAGGATATATTTCAGACATTTTCAAAGATAAGAATATTCATGTCAATAAATCCGGAAGCTAACAGCTATCCAATAAAATGTCACATAACCAGTAAGAGCGTGCTTGATATTAATGATTTTTAAAGAATCTTTTCAGTATGATTTGTCTGCTATAAATTTCATACAACATGACTGCAAATATGTTTTGTATTGCTGTTTATATTAGATAAGGAGCTCATGTTTAAAGGAATGTGTGGCTGCACAATATTGCTGTTGACTGTGTCTCAGTCAAAAGCTGATATGCCAATACTAATATTCTCTCTCCTTCTCTCATGTTTTTTCACAAAGTTTCATTTATCTGAGTGGATCTATTTTTTAAGAGTAGAACTATGCATATATATGTATACAAGATCCATTGAGTTTAGTGATGCTGTTTAAATAGAGTATTTAGCATAATTGTAAAAGGGAAGACCAGTGCCACTTGCTAGTGCATTGCATCATATCCATCACTATCCTCCATCTGCTTTACACTAGATTTGATTCATAGGCAGGAATTTTAATTGGGTGTTTTTGCTAAGTCAAGCTGGGAATCAGCTTGTGCTGCAAGAAAACCATGGCTAACAGGAGCAAAATCTTTAATTTTCTCACATAGTGAAGACTAATGTTTGCTGGAGACAGTGATAAATGAAGCCTTACCTCATTGCTCCTGCTCAGCTTTATGAGAGCAACATCACGCCAAAAAACCTGTCATTTCTTTTTTAACAATTAGAAATATTTCTTGTGGCACTTTATTTTCTTTTACCAGCTTATTAATTTTTGGGGTTTGTTACAGGCTCAGTAAATGTTTGTGGTTTTGGGGTCAAGGATTGGAGTTTGGAATTGGAGTAGGAGGAGGGGGGAAGGTAGGGGTTAGAGTCTGGCTTAGTGTTAGCAGTCAGAGTTACTGTATTAACAAACATGGTCTAACAACTGATGTCCCACACCTGAATCCCACTTACAGCTACAAAATCACCCTTCCTTGTTGGCCCATCTCTCTCACAACCTTTGTGGGAGCTTCATGTGCCAGCCTCCAGCTCCTGCCTATTCAAGTGCTGAAGCAGGAGGATTCCCAAGAGGTCCAGCTGAAGCTACTCTTCACCCAGCCCTCTGGTCACAGGCACCCAAGAGCTGGGGTCATGAGAGGGGCTGAATGTACAGAGCGAAGGAGGGCTTAGGCTTTGGGAATCTATGTAAGGCTAGGACTAGGGGGTTGAGCCTGCCTTTTGGGGAGACGGATTAGGCTTTGGAGTTAGAGAAGGGCTTTGGATGTGGGTTGGGAGTTCTACAATGAGTTTTTGATAAGCAGTTGGGGTGTAGGTAGGGGGTGGGAGTAGCAGTGAAGGCTAGAATTGGGCTTAGGGACAGCAGATTAAGATTGCAACCAGTACAAAGGTTTAGGGTGCAGATAAGATAAAGGGTTAGGGCTTGGTCTTCAGTTTTATCGTAGGGTTTGGTGTTAGGGATTAGAGAAAGGTGCTGGGGTAAAGTTTAGGGGTCAGATTACAAGGTCTTAATGTTAGTGGCCAGAGTTAGGGCAAGGGCTTAAACAATGTGGTCTCACATTCACTGTACCAATTTCATTGCCATCGCTGGTCAGGCCACACATGGAGTACCAGGTCCAGTTCTGGGGCTTGTTGGTACAGGGGAGATATGGACATGTTGGAGAAAGTTCAGTAAAGGGCCTCAAGGATAATTATGGGGCTGGAGCATCTCTCCTGTGAGAAGAGGCTGACTGTTCAGCCTTGAGAACAGGAGGCTCAGTGGGATCTTATTGATGTGTTTAAATGGCTGATGGGAGGTGTAAAGAGGACAGAGCCAGACTCTTCTTGGTGATGCCCAGTGTCAGGACAAGAGTTCATGAGCTCAAATTGAAATACCGGAAATTCCATCTGAATATAAGAAAACACCGAGCTGAACCTACTTTGAGCAGAGGGGTTGAACTAGACAATCTCTAGTGGATCCTGACAACCTCAAGTGTTCTATGATTTATGAAGAAATTATTTGCACAATTTCTTATTTCATTTTTCTGCCAGCAGTATCAAGGTCCACGGTTAGCATGACTAAGCTAGGGGCCTCATTCATTCATGTTTGCATTTCAGTTTTATACGCTTAGCCCTTTGGGGAACACAAGCAGAGATGGGCTAATCTTTCTAACTTAGGAAACTTAGTCTTTCAGTTAATCAGTGAATGACCCTGTTAGTTTATGGCTGTTCTTGCATTTCATTCAAGACAGGCTCTAAATTTCCTTTTCTTCTCAAAATCCTGAGAAGTCCTCTGCAACCTTAAGAAAGATAAAAAAGCTCCTAGTCCAGATTCGCAGATTTTGCAGCATCAGCTCTGGGGACCAAAAGAATGTGCAGTGCTGGTGTTCAGAGTTCACCTGCTGTTTGGTAGATCTAATGTGCAACATGAGAAAAATAAATTGTCTTGTTGCTTACTCTTCTCAGGAGAAAAGTTGCAGGATGTCTTAGATTGTGTGCTACTCAGAGTGCTCTTAAAGTGATATGTTTTACACATTTGGATTTCATAACTCAGGATTATTTTAGCAAATAATCAGTGCTAATTTTAATTAGAGGTAAATGCTTCTATTAGCATGAGTATATGCAAAGCCTTATACTTGTGTACAAAGTTTTCCAAGGTGACACTGACAATAAAGGTTGCTCTCACAAAGGGAACATGACATTCTGCAGATTCATAATTTTCAGAGGAGCAGTCAATCAAGAAATAGTTTACCTTTGGGAATACTGTCCTCTGAAACTCCTGTGGTTAGGAGGTCAGCATTGTATCTAACCTCTTGCTTGTTTTGTTTAGCTGAGAGCATTTATTTTTCAGCTTTGCTTTCCTACTGGTGTTATTTTAATCTTTCTCAGCACTCCAAACCAGATCTCCCATTCTTCCCCTGCAATGCAGAGTATAGTTTATATTCTGCCATGTCTCAGCGAGGTAGCAAGGCTGCTGAGTACATGTAAAATTTTCACTCCTCCCTAGTCTTTCAGAGCACTCTGATCATTTAAAATAAGGCACTGGAGCCCGGGAGCCAGCTGCTCTCTGCCAGACTTGTCTTTTCCCCAAATCTGGAGTGAGGAGAAGACTTTCGGAGTATTTGCCCAATTCTCCCCCTCTCTTTGGAAGTAGCAGAGGTCAGCCAATGTTGCAGAGGTCTGAGAGAGATGAAATTGAAGGATCTAAGAGGTTAAGGGCTTTGCCTTAAGCAAATCTCTTCTGTCCAACCTGATCTCCAGGAAGGAGATCAAGTCCAATATAAAAAGTCTACCATATGGACTCTTTGACTCTCACCAAGGAGGAAAGAGAAGGAAATTGAGTGAGTGCACAGTCCTGAGAATCCTCCTGCCATGTGTTACTCAGATTTAGGTGAGCAGCTGTGACTCAGGTTAAAAAAACAACAGTTTAGTGACTCTGAACAAGCTCAAATGGATATCTGGAGGTGAGGTTTCTTTGAGGGCCACTAGAGAAAAGACTTGATCAGCCACTAGCCCGAAGGTGGCACCTCAAGCTGTTACCTTGAAAGGATCAGCAGCAGCACAACCCAAAAGCAAGTCACGTTGTGAACCCTTTGACTCCTGCCTCTTGAGGAAGCACAAACAGAACTGTGCTCTATTAGATCTGTACTCTGATGGAGCAGTTGGGACTAGAATTCATTTGACGCAATTTCTTGACACACAACTAATAATGAGCTATATATCTTAGAAGAGCTGAGAAAGGTTTTTATGAGAAATGTAAAAACTAGTCATGTTGTAGTCAAAACAAAAAATAGTATAATATTCATTATTGAGGAAGGTAATTGGATGCATTTTTGCCCTCCCTATGAGAATGCAGAACTTATTTTCACTCTGCATGGTATCCTTGCTTACATACCTGCTGTATCCAGGTCTAGTATTGTAGCAGCTTCAGGTGAATTAAAATAAAAAAACCACCATATAAGTTGTTCCTTTCCAAAGGAGAAAACACTCTAACAAGAACAGGAATTAAACTGAGTCAGAACATTAGTATCATCTCCAAAATTAATTGGCCTCTAGAAAGTGCCTATAAAACTGAATACCTGTTCACTTCTGCATGAGTAGTGTGAGAGACCCCATTTCTAATAAATGTACCTATAGCTTCATTACTGCAGCAGACCTTGGTATGGTCTGTTTTAGTTACACTGATACATTAGCAGTTCAACTGAGGAACGCTGTGTCTTCATGAGGTCTTTGCTAACAATTCCAAATTGCAGGGGTAAAAAGCAAATTCTGCATTATATTTTTGCCCTTTCATGGATAAATTGTCTTTGAAGCTTTTAAAAATAATTTTTAAACACCTAGTACTTTTTCAATTGCTATTCTTTTAGTTGTTCTTTTTCTTTTCCTTTCTGTCCTTCTCCCAGCCACTGACATCTGTGAAGTTAGTGTATGATTTCACTGAGCCTTAAATACTACCCAGGATTTTGTTATTAAATAGAAATTATTTTATTTTATGGTGTACAATAGAGCAATGTGAAATACTGATACATAGGCTCAGTATTGTTGTTTTGCCATGATCCACAGATTAATTATCTTACCTGGTCCACGTAGAGTTTTCATGGTGATGACTTAAGAAACGTTTGAACACTGACATACTTACAGAATATATGAACATTGCAGTATGACTTTAAGTGGTTTGATACTTGTTGAAAGAGTTGTTTTCAAAAGACACTATCACTTTACCAAGATTTGTATTTATTGAGCTAAAGCATTTACTTCTATGCTTCTTATTTAACCTTTAATAACAGAATAGATCATAAGGATCCATTTTGATTTTATTTCTCTTAATATTTTAATGTAAGCCTCTAAATATAAGGGTCTTTGTATTTTCACCATGGTGTTTTCCTAACTGTATATAAAAGCATGCAAAAGTAATCAGTCTATTAGATCATACCATGGGGACAAATTTGTTCATGAGTTTCAGGCAATATTATAGTGCAAGTAAAGAAGCAGGAAAATAGTAGCAAATAAATTGCGATTGCTTCATAGACAGTTAAAACAGGATAATGTCTAATTGCAATTCACTCTGGTTACTCCTGTCAGAATCTTGTTCTGTTCTGTACACAAAATAAAAAACAAAGTGGAAAAGAAAAGCTACTTTTCTATGAATCTGATTTAATACCTTCTGACATTGGTAGACAGGCTCATTAATTTCAATGGGTGTTGGATCAGGGCATAGATCTGGAAGCCTAAACTTGCTTTTCCAAAAATAGATTATATTCTTATTTCTTCATTGTGGCCTAATTTAAAGTCCCTTGAATCAGACTATTAACAAAATATTATCCTATCTCAGAAAATAATGCAGATAAAAATAAAATTCCACTCAACACTCACATAACACTTTTCCTCTTCAAAGCATTTTAGTAGCACTGATTAATCATAACATTAATTAAACAGCTATATTTTTTTTAAAAATTCAGCCTTCCAAAAGCTCTGTTCTCTGCAGGGAGCAGGGAAGAGGATAGCGAGGGACTAAAACCAGCTCCAATAATCAGAAAACTTAGCCTGCAGCAATTAAACGGAGGAATCACTTCCCTTGCAAAATCTTTTTTACCTTGGGCTAGTGGAAAGATGAAAGGAAAGATGACAGTGCAGTCTAAACAGGAAATAAATCTGTTGGTGTCTAAAGCAGCTGGTTAATTGGATATGTTTGCACTACCTGAGTCAATAGGTAGGCTAACAACTCCTTTCCATGCCTTTTCTAGTTTGTATACCTGGCAGGAAATGTAATCAAAATTAATTAGAAAGGAAATTGAGTTACTGCACACATGGACTCCACCCATTCTGGATCTGAAACCCAAACATACAAGATTAAATTTCTTGGATCCAACAACAATAAAGCCTGAGTTTGTCATTTTTGTTCCCAGACAACCTTCCAGAGATACGACTGCAAGGGAGACAGCCAAAGCCACCACCCAAATCCCTTCTTCTGGCTAAGAGAAGAAACAACAGAAGAGCAGTAATATGTGATAATTTGTCTTAAAAAATGCTGCTTCCTTTACTGCTGAGGCTGACAAATAGAAGCTTATTTGTGGAGATTTTTCTCCTTCTGTGGACCCAGCAGTTGTTTGGCATATCAGGTCAGCAGATAATTAGGCAAGTCAAGCTGAACTTTAACTGCCTCATTTTTATAGTCCCAGCGTGGGTGAGACAGACAACAAATTAGTGCTTACACCTCTTCCCAAATTCATCTTTAAAAACCAGTTTGCAAGTCAGAGAACACACTCTGTGTCGGGCTGCCTGTGTTTGATGGTTGGTTTGCTTCTCCAGCACGAGAGAGGGAGGATAGAGATTGCTCAGCTGATATATGGATGAACATTCAAAAGAGAAGCCATCCATTATGCTGGGTGAGAGGTGCTGTTAAGAAACAGAAAATCCATTTGGCCATAGTGCACATAAATCCATTTCTGTACTAGTTCTCTGACTGTTGTGCTGCAAACATATACTCCCCCAAAGGAGAGCTAGTTTCTTCAGAAATCCACATGGGCATCACGCACGCATCCCACGACAGTTGCCAAAAAGACAGCAAAGATGGAAGAGGTAGAGATGTACAGCAGAGTCTCTATACACTGCTCTGGTTTTGGCATTAGCTCCAACAGACCCAGCTGAAGTGCTTCTGCATGCAAAGTGCAGACATGGATCTAGCCTTTAAAGCATGAATTAGCAGGTTATGGTCAGCTAAAGAGCCCTGGAATTTATTCAAACTCAAGTTTTTATGATAACTGCTGATACAAAGTCTGAATATCTGCAGTCTTGCTGTGTGAGACATGCAGAATATGGAAGTAGTTCCACTGAGAGAGGAGTAAAATCAGTATTAAAAGTAACATCAGATTAAATGGTTGCCTGTGGAGTTGAGATATACAAGAGGGACAACAAGTAGTATAAGAGCAATAGCTTTTAAACACACTGGCATTTTTGAGTCTAAAATCTATGCTTATAAAGTAGCTAAAATTTCCTTGTGTTCAGAACAGTAAAAAGCATGAGCCTGTAGGGGATGGGGCATGGACATGCAGGGGTGTGACAAAAGCAGGATCTAGCCAAGCATGTGTAAACCAATATGAGGAGAGAGTGCAAAAGCTTGGCAAACAAGGCAGATGCAGAGATTTACAAGACATAGCAAAGGACAATGAAAACTTCACAGTTAACATCCAGAGGTTTGAGGGAATACAGCTCAAAGAAGAAAAGTTATTAGTCATGTCATAGAGGGGAGAGGAAGTAGCCCTGAGGATGTGAGTTGAAAACAAGAAAAATAATTGGCCAGAGGGAGGCAGGAAATATATGAAATGGAAAAGTTGAATTTCTGGAAGCAAGAGGCTGAAGGAGGAAGGTAACTGGGTTAAAATGCTGCTACAGGAACAAAACTTTATGAAGGATCTGAGAAAGCATTTTGCTGAAAAGCGGTGATTGCATTGCACCCAGTTGTGAATTCCCATGGCATGTTCAGGTTCAAAAAACCAAAATGCTTCTCTTTTGTCCTTGTCCCGTGCCAATAGCTTCTATACATACTGCTCTTTCATCCTTGTTCTCCTCATGCCATATCTTTCTTTTGCAAAATACAGAACCAACATTTTTAATGTTTTTCAAAAGATAAAATCTTCTGTACTGGTTCCCTTTTAGATATTCGATTCTTTTACAAGCAAATCTCAATTGACATCGCCACACAAGGTGTTTCGCATCACTCATTGAAAGTTTGAGGGTTTCTTCCCTAAAACTGTAAAAGGTGACTATTCCTGCTTCCTGTAGAGCTTTATATACTACATTACTGATGGCTGAATTTATTCTTGATAAAAAAGACTTTTAAAAAAGAAAACCAATGACTGGCACATCCCATACAATGCATCAGGGAAGATACTGTTCATCTTTGTCATGGTCTATACCAAATACCAATCTTATATCTTGAAATCTTACTGCCTGTCATTAGAGGTGGTGAAAAACTGAAAAGTGTATCATTTGTCTGAAGTGAAGAGGGAATCTGAGACCTCCACCTGATTCTTTGTTCTCTCTCAGCAGCCATGAGCAAAGTGCACCTGGATCCTTGGGGGCACAGAGGACATGTGTGTCTAATGGTTTTGATTCATTTAACTCTGCAGAGTCTTAAAATTTAAATTCAAATAAACCTGCAAGAAAATGAAATCCGGCACAGTGCTCTAGCCTTAAGTACTCATTATCCCAACTTAATTGACAGGCTATGCTTAATGTGAAGCAGCTAAAGCAGTGGCTCCAGCCCATGAGCTTTGAGCTGCTTACTGAAACCACTTTAAGTTAATTCATCGCTTTCCCTTATCAATGATCGAGCTGAGGTGAGACTTTTTTTGGGTAGGGATAACTGCAGTACTACAGCCAATTACCTTAATGTAGTAAAATGTCTTCATATGCATTTACTCTGAAGTGCCAGAGATTCCAAATGTTTGTGCATGTCACTACCATAAGAAGTAAAAGGGCTTGAGTACCTAAAAAACATTTTTGGCCAAACATATCTAAGTGCCTAGAGATAATCATTAAACATTAAAGACCATAGGGTATCCTATTTTGTTTACATCTGCTTTTCCAGAAGGCTGTGTGTCTTCCATAGGTCTGCTAACTCTGTGCAGGTGTCTCAGGTATCCAAGGGAATCTGAAAATGGGTTAGTTCCCTCTCTTTGGACACATAAATTTCCCCCTATGTGCCTGAAAATGGTTTGATCTTTCTTTTTTACACCTAAATCCCAAACTGACCCAGAATCCTCTGTTCTCTCATACTTGCTAGAATTGGTGGGGCTCATGCTTTTTGGGGTGTGCTTTTCAGTCTTACTGTTCCCTTTCTTTTCCACTTTCATCTTCCAATAACAATTCATGCACAGTAGTCTTAGAAATAAGAAACTGCTTTGTCATGATGAGCAGCATCACAGACCATTAGCTAGCACTGCTCAGGTCACTTGGGTTTGACAGTGGGCACTACTTTTGAGTTTCATAAACCTGCTCAGTCAACAGCTAAGGTCTAATCAAATGAGGGAAGAGAGCATTGCTGTATGCAAGCTGTTATGACTTACAGTTCCTAACTTTTCCAGGTGGAAAGCCTGCCTGGAAGCCGTTGTCATTCGGTGCTGAGCAAGAGGGCATTAAACTTTGTGTTGGCTAATGACCCTTATTTCAGTTTGTGCTGCTCTGTCTTCTGAACTAGAGGGCCTCTTTTGTAAACAACACTGCCACATCAGGTAGATTTTTTTTCCTATTTTTGACTCACTTGCTTCTTTCCTGGTGCTCCCCAAAGTCTGAGGAGTAATTGTCTACTCACTGGGACAAGTGTCTCTCAACCTCTGCTGCAGCTTTTTTTTGCATTCAAAGATATAACTTCATCTCCCTCCATTCACCACCTTTTCTCCTGGCCCAATAGCTCTGACATTACCATATTTCATCTTCTTGGGCTTGCTTCCTCCCATACCCCACAAAAAAGCACACATGGTTCTAAGACCCATTATGATGGCATTTCTTACCCCAGCCTATTTTGCTTTTAAAATTCAGGGTAGTTTTCCCCCTTGAGTGTTTTCAGCGGCAAAAGAAAATCTCGCTATGAAAACTAACAACTCTTTACCCTCTTAAATGACATGAGACTGACTGCTGCTCTAGTGCCTCCAAAATACCTTGTGTTGCCTGAGCAGTCAAAGTCCAGAATTTGCTACATATTGCAATAATCATAATTTTTATTTTTTTTTTGTGAGCTCTTACACCCACTCTTGCACCTCAGTATGTACTAGAAAATCTTCACTCTTCAGAGAAGGGACACGGTTCCTCTGTAACAGCAACAGCTGGATCTGGAGGGGCACTTCCAGGTGCTACACCAGTGCCAGCATTGCTAATTATTTATACCTTAAAACAATGGTACCTGACAATGAAAGCATGGTGCAGAAATGAACTTTCACCTATAGTAGTGGTATTTCTATCACTGCTATCATGTGATGAATACACCGCAATTTATTAGACTATCAGTTGAATATACTGACTCATGATCAAAATTGGTTCCATACGAATTAAGCAGACAGTTTTGGCACATTTATTAAGTAATGATTGAAAGTAATAATAAAAGCTCTTCCAGTTATATTCTTTCCATAAAGTCTGTGAAATACTGAAGTTGAGTGGTATTAAAAACGCAAGGATGGTAAAAGTGGCCAAAACCACGTATGTCTTAAGTGGAGCGCATGTTAGCACAAAGAGAAGAAAATTCCCATATATTGTGTCATACAGGCATCAGGAGATCTGGAATATGATATCTGTATCTTTACAACAAAGTATGGTGACATTTTGCCATTTTAATATTTTGTGGCTACATATGTGAATTAACAGATATCCTAAAGGGGGTGAAAAAATGGTGAACTATTATAGAACAAGTTCCACTTCTAGGACAGGGTTCTTAGTTGGAATTAATATCTTTTTGAGGTTTCTTGTTTTTTCAATAGGTCAGTTTTCCTAGTTGTGTTTTCTCAAAGTAGGAACCATGTCACAACTATTTAATAAATTTGTCAATGTGTCAAAGTCATTTTTCAGAGATGAGTGAAAATGGAAATGAAGTCAATGAGGTTACAACCGCAGTGAATTTGTCTTGAGGCAATAGTAGGGAAATATTTCCAGAAGTGGAACCTTATCTGTGATGATTTTGCTCTGGTTAAATCTACCAGAGGTGTAGTTTTCTCTACTGTTTGGCTCTGAAGGCAGAATCTCTCTTAGGACAGCTACTCATTTGATCGTGTGAAGTAAAAAGTTTCCTGAATTAAGTAATGGAGGCAGGTATTAATGTTCTAATGAGACTTTATCATGCAGAGGAAAAGATGTTAAATCTTCATTGTTGAAATAATAAGCAAATACTATCATCTTACCCTCAAAGACTTGAGTGCAAGGTGTTAGATGCATCACCCTCTTAATACGAAACTGGTGGAAGTCTTATCTTAGAAAAATAACTTTTAAATATATAGTCTCAGAAAAATGCTGTCCCAAGCAACCAAAGGACAACCTCTTTCCTTTTATGGCTATGTAATGCTTTCTTCCTTCCTTTAAGAGTGAAATTGAACAAATAAATATGATTTTTTTTTCTTGTCAAGCTGTTGGCCATGTTTAATCATATTATGTAAATCCTCTTTAAAAGCTTCAAATCATTTTTGGGTCTTATAATGTGTGATGTTGTTCAAATAAAAAATCAATTTGTTTGTAGATCAAAGTAGTTCTGTACAAACCCTAATGAAAATTAACAATGCTATTTCTTTTTAATATAATCCTCACACACATCCACCTCTCTTCCCAGGACCCTCATCTGCTCTCACTTCTTCCTTTCAGGGGGTCTTTGTGCTGCAAGCTGAATTGCTCAGCCTTCCTATTAGTGATGCTAGGTAATACTTGGCTGATATTACAAGACTAGTTTCCATTACACATTTCAGTCTGCTTTCAGAAGACATTCTTAACATTGAAAAAAAAATAATTCTAATTGCAAATGCTCTGCAGAATCTAAAACAGAGTGATGCAAAAGTCAAGGATCTCATGTGTTGTCAGCTGTGTTGGGCTGATGCAACAGTACCTGTGACATTACTTGACATTTACACCACTGTGAAGTAGAGCAAGGTTTCTTCCATAGCTAATGCTAGAAAACATGACTCTTCTTCATGTCTGTAATAAAGCAGTAGGAGCATAACTGAGTTAAGAGAAATCAACTGTAACTGATGGTTTTTTCTGTGAATGTAGTACAGTAATTTATTAACTAACTGCATGTACAGTTTTAGAAAACATGGTTAGAATGCAGGCAAGTTACTGTGTAATGTTTTTTACACTATAAAGATTAATTCTTGACTTTCAATTTCCATGACTTAACTCTATATCAAAGCAAATGAACTGCTGTTTCAATGTAAGTTTATGTGTTTTGAATAAAATTAAATTAATGCCGCATTATTTTATGGGTAAGGGAGGAGATTTTCTCATCACAGATAAATTTTCAAGTAGCCAACACAGTGTTCAAACCACAAAAAATGCACTAACAGTTACACTTGTTAATAGATTTTAAGACCATGCAAACAGTGGCTTAGATAAACTCTGTGGCCCAGCCACTTCCCTCTTATTCCAGCTGGTGTGCCACCTTTTTCTGGTGAACCCTGGAAGGACATTTTGAGCCGTGATGCCTGTCTGAATTTTGGTCAGCTGCTTTACCCCCAAGTGTGAGTAAAGCTTTGCTGGAGGTGGCAGTTCCCTCTTCCACAGCTTTTTGGGGACAGGGCAGGGAGGAGGGAGCCTGTCACCCTCGCAGACAGCTCCTGCCAGGACTTGGGACCTGACATTGTCCTTCCAAGTTCTGATAGGGGAGTGCCCAAACTGGACACCACCTTGCATACTGCCCCAGCTGAAATACACTGATTAGATTTTAGATCTACAAAATATGTGCTGTCAGTCTTCTGGCACTTGTTATCTAAACCCTAAATTTCATGCAATTCTTAGTTAAAAACACACAAAAACCCTAACAAACAAACAAAAAAAAAAATCCCAACCAAATCCACTCAAAATATATTTTAGTTTAAATACACAGATGATTAAGAATTGAATAGTACTATTGAGCTGGAATTACTACAACTGCTCAGAATAAGGAATGCTGTGATGTCCCGCTGTTACACATTATCTATAAAAAAGCCCGTTTTATTGTTTTGAAGTATCTAATACTGATTTGATCTTCTGACTGAAGGGTGTGCACAGCAGAAATGTTAGAACTGCTGAGCGTTAGCATGTCCGGAATGCTTATACCCTGCTTGACTGTGTTTGTATTAGTTTTCCTACTGAGATTTCCCTGATAGGTCCAAAGCCTTTATTTGTTATAAGAAGCATCTTGTGTGTCTAGGCATGTGTACTGGTATGCCCAGAACAGTAGGCCAGTTCTGGGAAAGAAATCTGCCTGGGGCAGCCATCCAGATTTCCTTATACCCAGTGCTCAGGGATGCAGTCTTTGGCTGCTAATGGAATGATCATCGTTATCTGGTTCCACCAGAGGTCTGAGGTGGTGAGATGCTCTGTTGCAATTTAAGTGAAGTGCAAAAGGAAAGAGTGGTCTGTTGTGGATGTGTGCAGAGTAGAACACAGAAAGCAGAAATTCTCACTGATTTGATTTATCTGCTTGTACTTACTCCTGACCGGTGCAAACACTGGGCTAGAAGAGTAAAAGCTACATCAAATCATGGTTTATTTTATTTTTTGTTACCCAAGCTTAATTTGTTATATGTTGCAAACTGAAGTAATCACTGTAAGTGATAAACAACTATTAATGTGTTAATGTTACACAGAACAAACAGATGCAGATGTAGGTAGTATTTCAGGCTGTTCTAGAACAGCATTTCATAAATGTGTAGGGGAAAAGAATATTTTTGCTTTGCTCAAACAAACCATTTCTGAAAGAGAAGGTCGTAGCTGTACTACATCTGATATTAATAATATTGCTTAAAATTTTAATAATTCAAGTAAATTATATACTAAGTTCAAAGAAATGAAAATGTTCGGGGACAGAATTTGTATTGCTGCACACCAGTAAGATTCAAATCCTACTGCACGTATTTTATGGGCAATGTTATGCTTTTTATAACAAGGAATGTTTTTTTAAACATGATATAGAGTGAGTATTTTCTAAGGCCTTTCATTACTACAAAATCTATTTGATAATTTCTAATAGTTCAGCACAGAGATTTTAGTTTTTATCTGTATTAAGAATGTTCTGTTTGAATACTACTGACTGTAGTTCTACCACAGCAGGCAAAATTGTGAGAAATAAAAATGGTAAAAGATGCGATTTTCCTCTTACATCTGCTTTCAAATATGGACACAAACAGCTCTTATGAATTCAGAAATAAGATTTTTAGTAAGTACTCATAAACGCTAATTGATCAGAACATTTTCAAGTTATCAAAAAAATCTGATTAAATTATCATATTATATACAATAATCATACCTGATTATTTCATTCACAAAATGTGATGTAGATTAGATTACTAATTATATTTATATTTCTCAATTTTCCTGTCCTTTTCATCCTGCACGATACACTCCTGGTGATTGCTGTATGCAAATCCCTAGCACAGCTGCACTGAAGGTGATTCAGAGTTGTTTCACTGACCTCAGTGCTAACTTCATCAGGCCTGCACCCTCTCTGATCTTCTCTTCATCACACTGAAGGACTGTGTAGCCATTTACTGTAATAGCCCTCCTCTAGAACTGATGTGAGGCTTCTTGTGTATCTGTGCTGGTGCTAACCCTGCCCTACATTTATATATATGCATATGTAGTGTAAATGTGTGTGTGTGTATACACACACACACACACACACACACACATTTACACTCCATATGCATATACAAATTCTCAGAAGCTGCTTTTGTATTATTTTCACAAGCATTACATGACTTCCAGAGGAAATTTCGGGAATAAAAAAGGAAAAAAATCAATTCATTTAAACAGGAAAAAAATTATAATCTTAGAATCATCTAGGCTGGAAAAGACCTTTAAGATCATTGAGTCCAAACATAATTGACACGATTTCTTTTTCATGAGATGTTCAATGTGACCATTTTAAAAATTCCTTTCATTTTAGGAGATGTTTAAGTTCTGGAGGTTTGTATTTTCTTAAGCAACTCCTTACTAAGTACCAGACTGGAATAGATGTCTCATAGTAAGCTCCCTTTCTAGTCAGTACCATGCATACGACTAAGGATATGTGGAAAAGGTGGTGTCCTCTCTGAACAATACAGTATAAGACCTTGATTTTCTTTCAACAAAGGCAAGTGTGCCATGAGGTATCTGGTCCACTAATAAACCCAGTTAAAGTGCTACATGTAGTATAGAATTAACCTTGTACAGTAAAACTGATCCTTCAGAGAAGACTTTTCCACAAATAACAACGTCATTGGATTTGCATTCACTGTGATGCACATTTAATGTATAGTTGTTTGGTGGGAGATGAGGACTTGCCAAGTTTGATCAATTGTGGTATTCAGTTGTCTTTGTACATATATTTGGCCTTTACTGACATAGTTTCATTCTCTTGAGGGTGTGAGGTAGACACATCCAAAGTCTCCAACTGATGCAGTATGGAAATATTAACAAAGTTCGTAATGTATGAAACGCTTGAACATGCAATCATATAAATGTGGCTTGCTCCAAAATAATATCAGTATCCAATTAGATTACATACAATGATGCAAATGGTGCTTATAGTCTTGCGTGTTTTCCCTGTGCTTCTTCTCCATCACCCTTTATTGCTATATCTTCTGAATTCTCCCTTCATTTTCTTTCAACAAAGGCAAGTATGCCATGAGGGATCTGGTCCACCGACTGCCAGGAGCTAACAACAGCAACAGCTCAGCAAGCAAGGCCATGTCTGATGACACCGTTACTGCCATTTGCTGCACTCTGCATGAAGTCATCACTAAAAACATGGAGAATGCCAAGGCCTTACGAGACGCAGGCGGCATTGAGAAACTGGTTGGCATATCTAAGAGTAAAGGAGACAAGTATGTTTTGCAAATCACCTTGCACTTTTTTAATCTCTCCAGTAGTTATTACTAGTCCTGAATGTGTTTGCCTTCTCTGTGCAATCATGAGTTGAATTCTTTAGTTTCATCAAAAATCATACGCCCAGTGTGAAAGGTGACAAGAAACAGACAATGCGAGTACCAAAAGTCTCCCTCTGCTTTGGTTTATTTTTTATGTACCATCAACAGAGCGGGGAGTGGACTCCATGTGCATTTTAAGGGAGAGTAATTAGCTACAGTAACCACTAGCTCTAAGCAATTCCAGAAGATCCTGTTAAACATTAGGGACCAGAGTAGTTGGATTGCACCGTGCAGAAGGGGTGACTGCTCCTCTTGCTTCAGGAGTGAAGAATGTAAAGTCACTGTCCCTCTTTACAGCACCCTTTTCCTTGCCACCAGCTTGTGTAAGGTGGGGCACAGTAAAAGCAGATCCATGGATTTTCCTAACTGCTTGCTTCTGAGAGAGCATTAGGATGCTTTGTGAGGCAAAAGAAGTCTTGCACACAACTGTGACATTTTCAGAACAGCTATGGTTTCATCTTGTGTGTTTGCCTATGTACACACTCTTCATGAAGAGTTCACTCTTTATCCTTCTTTTGCCTAAAACAGATAGCCTGGTTCTCATATTTGTCAACCTGCTGAAGTATAGTGCAATGGGACTATGGCAGTTTGAAAACAAAAAGCCTTCACTGTAGTGTACAAAACCCATCAGTCCACCTACTCGAAGCTGTCATCACACAGCCTACTGCAGCATCAGAGCTCTAAAAGAGCCCCACAAAGCCAGGCCACAACCCGAAGGAAAGATTTATGCACCCTACATTTGGTATGAGAACTTATGCTCGCCTATGTGATTGGAGCATTGCCAATATAACTTAATCACATTTCTTTTCCTCTATTGTCACCCTTTTCCTTTCATACCAAATTCATTATTGAAACATTCTTACATTCTAATGGCAAGGGGTAAAAAGTAGTAGTGTGACCAAGTATGTGATTCCAGTTGTGAGAGCTTCCCATGCTCTGCCAATTTATTTACATTTTGTTATTATGAAATCTATTTAAATTTTTATTTATATTTTCTAGATCAAATGTACTGATATTGCAGGCAGGTTCATATCCATTTCTCTTAAACTGAATGTGTCTTTCCTCAGAATAATGCTTTTGTCTACCTGTTTCTGGTAGAGATTATTAATACCTGTTGAGTTTGGAATTTTCAGGGTATCCTGAGCAGTTTTAGGAGGGTCCAAGGGTATAATTCCCTGTCTAAATATCCCTCTTAACTGAAAAATATCTGTTTCTAATGATATATTTAGCCCAGGTAATGTTAAGCAATTCCAAAATGCCCTTCCAAATACAAATATCCTTCCTCTCAAGTACTTTGAGTTGCAGTTCTGTGTTATTGTTACAGGTTACAGAGTTCTAGAACAAGAAAACCTGTCAACACCCAGTGTTACAAATGCCTGTCTTAAGTAAAAGTTCCATTTTTCAGCTTTCAGAAATGTTAGTATGGTGTGCTATTGGTTTGGTTTGGTTTCCTACAGGTAATTGATTGTTTAAAAATCAAAATTGCTGGTTGTTGAAATGATATAAAATTGTGGCATGCTCACTGTAATACAGTAAAAGACTTCAGTTTGAAATCATCTTGTCCACTACAAAGCATCTGTTTCTACAAGTGCAGGATACTAGACTGGCCATGCATCCTGCTATGCATCAGTGCCAGGAGTGTGGGGTTGGCCCTACTAGCCTTTGGAACATGCTCAGGGCTTGAGCGCTCTCCCTGTATGACCACACGAGAGAAGTGGTGTTGGTAAGGTCATATTGGCCAAGCCCATATCAGTATTGCATAGTTCCTGTCACTCAGTACTCATACAGTGGTTGGCACAGTTATTTTCCTGGTTACTCCATGCTACCAGGACCCCACTAGCCAGTACAGCTGGAAGTATAATAAAAACAATTACCCTTGAAAGGGTTTATCAAAGTCCTGTTTACTCACCAATTACCCACATACTGCTGTACTCTTGGTGAGAAGTGGAATAAAAGTGGGGAAAAAGCACCAATTAAATTACTAGGAAAATACTGTATAAGTTGATTGAATCAGTTGTGTCATGAACATTGCTTTACCAGCTTGAGTGTCAGCCTGCCAGTGATCTTTCTCAGAAGTCACAGAATGAAGCAAAGTCTGACCCCTGAGAAGGCTTCTGCCCAAAGCAGTAACTTAAGCTGCTGGTTTTCTGGTTTCTCTTTGGTTGTGCAATCCATATGTCTCTTGTGAGTAAAACATGAATCACCGCACTCTGGACTTTGGACTTTGCAAGGTTTTCTAGAGTTCTGCTGGTTTTTGGTCTAGCACAGTGTATGCTTCCTCAGTGGGCTGGGTGATCTTCCCAGTCCGTTCCTATCTGACCCTTCTTCATGAGATGAATACTCTCTGATTTTTTTTTTTAGAATTTTTTTTAATTACAATTACAAAAATTCCAAGAGGAATATTTTACTCCAACGGATTGTAACAATAGTTAAGATCTTCTTTCAAAACCTGTCTAAAGAGAAAGTCCGTGTGAAGTTACATCCTTTTGAACATGATGAATTGCCATACTTAAATGGTAATGGTGTGAGCAACATCCAAGTCCTCATTTGGATTCCTGAAGAAATTTATCATGCCTTTTTATAATCACTTGTATTTCTGCATCTTGGCTCTGCACTTCAAAACCAGTGCTCATCACCCAACTAGAGTGTTTCTTTTGGCCACTGCTGAGAGCAGCTTAATGAGTTGAGCACACTGTCGAGAGCTGAAGTTTGGCAGCTTACCGAGAAAGATACTCTGGCTCTGACTCCTTGTCCTTTAGGCCAGAAGTTGTAGCCAGGACATCTTAGATGTTTATAATGCCAGTTGGGTCCTCAAAAATTTTGCCAGTTGCTACTTCCCTCTTACTATGCTCTCAGCATGAATCCCTGTATGAACTGAGTAACTTGCCTTTTGCTCCTCACTGAATGACTAGTACTATGGAAATAATATATATTGCCCGTGCTTAAAAACTCATTGGAATCCAAGATACCAATCAAAGATCTTGTGGTGTACTTGAAACACACTATAATTGTGGGCTTTAATCCATAGCAATGCATTTGAAAATTAGGATGAATGGTGTCTTGTGCTTAACAGTCTCCTTCTCACTCTTTCTTTCTCTCTCTCTCCCTTTTTAATATATGTGTGTAACAGACATTCGCCTAAAGTGGTGAAAGCAGCATCTCAGGTCCTCAATAGTATGTGGCAGTACAGAGACCTGAGAAGTCTCTACAAGAAGGTAAGGCTTGGGATTTTTCTAGATTTGTCATCTTTCGTACTCTTACCCAAATTTGGGGGCTGAGAGACTTTAGGCCAAAACATTTTTTTTATGTGACTGAAAATTCACTTGGATTTGAAAGTTTCAGATATTTGGAGCTCTTAATTTTTTCTTAATTTCTACTTTTCACATACAAATGCCTTTTGAAAATACATGTGGTGGTGAAAAGGGGGTGTGAATTTGATTTTAAAATAAATTCATACAAAAAGTGCTGGATCTGGCAGCCCTGGAGAGTGAAATCCTCTGTTCATAGAACAAGCTATCTATGCGAGCTCTCCTACTGGATCAGTCCTTCTTACACTTCTCCACCCTGTCCTGAGGATATTATCAGATTTCCAGCCCTTCAGCTCCCAAATTTCCTCATGAGATTGTAAACAAGAGTATCTGAAGGAGTGGTGCTTAGGGACCAGTTACGTGTGGAGCTGGGCTGAAACCTGATAGCTTCACTTCTAATCACTTGGCAGACAGTAGCCTCATATACTTGGTTTTCAGACAGTCTGTGGAGTCCCTAGTACAATGCCATTCCCACAGGCCTGCTAACCTCTTTAAAATGAATTGCAGTAGGGTAATACAGTACTGTGGAACAACATCCTATATAGCTTTTTAAAAATAAGTGTCTACTTAGTAAAAAGACTATTACTAAAAGTAATTCTTGGTGAATATTTCCAAACTGAATTGAATTCCATGTGATTTTCAGCCTGCAGATTTTGTTCTCCAATGTCTTCTTGCTTGGAGTTTCACATCTTATCTAATTAATATTTGTATTTGTAATCTCATCAAATAGAGAGCTAAGACTTCATGTGGCAGAAAAGTTCAGGTCCTAGTTAAGGCTGAGGCATAGGAATGGTGGAGTAAGGAAGGTTCACAGTGGCATAGTCTGTGTTGTATGTATTCTGCACAAGAAAATAACTTAGTTACATGAAGTGTATGCATTGAATCTCAAAGTGGCAGAAGCTGACTTTCTGTTTGAAATGCTGTTCTTTTGCATGCCTCAGCCCTGCTTGTGTCAAGTCTGAGGAGTGAGGAAGATATTATTGAGTCTCTCCCATTGTTCACTTCCAGTATTTTCAGTCATCCTTGGCATCCCTAGGAATACCATATGTGAAGACATTCCAACTAACAAGCTGGTACTCAACTGTCCCATTAAGAGGTGGGAACAAACATGAGCTAGAGTAGGCTTTTCTTGATGCAAGGCAGTAACACACTGGAAGTGTGCATAGGCTGACTTCTGTGCATGTGGGTGGCTGCACTGTAGAGGCTGAACTGTATTGCACCATAATCTCTTAGAGGTTCTTACAATGTCTGGCTCATTTCCAGCCTTCTGTCTGTATAGATATATATATATACATATATATATATATATATATATATATGCTGTGATGGAAAAGCAGTTTCTGGGGTTGCTCCATGCATGAGGTAATATATATGCTGTATGGCTTCTGAGTATACTGCCAGCTAAAGGACATTCTGTTGGCTGTCAGCGTGAATGCCTGGTAATGTACTTACATACTAAGCATGCTTAGGTACTAAGTACCTTGCATGCTTAAAAACATTTTCTGTGGCCACAAATACATACTTGTGGTACAGAAAATAGGGCAGGCTAGCCTTTGAGGTAGCTTCTAGGACACACATAGCAGACAGATTGTTAATATTCTCAGAAAGCATTCTATTAACCTCCATATTGGCTAATTCCTATAGGATTCACAAAACCTTAAAATGAAGGTCAGTGTCTGCTACTTATTGGTGTACTCATTACATGCCATTATATTTGCTGCTAAACCTTGTATAAATATGGTTTCTTTTAATCAAAATGTTCAGATGGTTAATTTAAAATACTCCTTTTTTAAAAAATGCATACAGTAATCTTTATAAAGACTTAATAGTTACTAAACTTGCCAGTAGTAGGCTGACTCTTAATGCTGTCTGTCTGAGTTTCATTACTGTTTGGAAAGCAATGGAAATGTTTTTATGATAGGAAAATTAGAAAAGTTTGCATTTTACTAATAGTCAGCTAGTTATGTAATATAAAGATACTGGGTCGATGCAATCTTTATTTTGTCCCATTAAAATATACGTGCCAGTAAAAATGCGTGAACATACAGTGTAATACGATCAGCACTTTGCAGTATCTTGCATTTGCACAGTCTTTCTGGAAGTGCAGGTAAATCCCATTGCATAACCATGAGCAATTTCCTCCTATGCACTGAAGTATCTATACAATTGCCTTCAAAGAACTGGCCAACAGAGATACAATTTTGTATAGTAATACAAGGAAATTACAAGTATCACATCATATTTAAGTGAACGCAGCAGCACTTATCTTCTGTTTAAGAAACAGTGTAATCAAATAGTTGGAATTGTGGTATATTTTAGAGCTACACATTCACAGTAAAGTAAGAAGAGGTAAGAAGAATAGAAGTATTATTCTTTATATTAAAGGCAATATATTTTTACTGCTGATAAAGTAGCAGTCAGTATATTTAGCCCAAATATGACTGGATCAGCAAAAGCTTTAAAACCTCTTTCACTTTTCTAATTTTGCTCAACATTGCAGGAAACATCCCATAGGTGGCAGAAGATAAACTGCACTGACAGAAATCCAGAGTTGGAGGTTGGTGTGAATGCCTAATGACTTGCCACACCTGTGAAGGACCAAAAGCTGAGAAGTGCATAGGCACCAATTTCCCATTTGCAGCACTCCCCGATAAACTCCCGACTGTGGAGTGAAGTGCAGAAGTCAGAAGCTGGTCCCCCCACCTGCTGCCAGCAGCAGGGCTGCCCTAAGCAGGGTATGTGCAGTGCTTCCTGCCGGCTCCACTCCGATCATGAGTGAGCAAGATCTCACTTTTAACAAAGGCTATTAACAGTAATGCACCTATATAGTGAAACCTAAATGAAGTAGTCTCTAATTACACTGCCAAAGTCAACTATTGCATAAAAAATACCCCACATGTAGCAGATTTTAAGGTTTCAACTTCAGCTATTTTGCTTAAGAAAAATAGTTGTGTGCACAAATTTCATTCTGCTGCTAAGTGTCTGACCTATATTTGCTGTTTCTCTGGGCCATTTGCAGGCAAAAACTGTAGCAACAACTGCAATGATTCACACTGACCAAATCAAGCAACATAGCCTATCTCAAGATCGTAGTGTGTCTGACTAAGAATACAAACAGTATCTTATGATGACACAAAAGTTTAAAGTCCTATCCATCTTTTTTATCCTGAAAAATGCAGAAGTATTCCACAAGTCGGTGAGATGGGAGACACAGAAAATTAAATCGAGTAAACCAGGTTAAGATAGGGATACGTTTCTTGAGAAAGGGTTTCCAACCTTCTAGTACTGAAAGGAGCCTTCCAGAAAGATGGAGTGAGACTTTTCCCAAGAGCATGTAGTGACAGGACAAGGGGGGATGGCTTCACGCTGAAAGAGTGTAGGTTTAAATCAGATATTAGGAAAAAATACCGGGGGGGTGGTGAGGCACTGGAACAGATTGCCTAGAGAAGTTGTGGATGCCCCATCCCTGGGAATGTTCAAGGTCAGGTTGGATGGGACTCTGAGCAACCTGGTCTAGTGAAATATATCCCTGCACATGGAAGGGGGATTGAAACTAGACGAACTTTAAGGTTCCTTCCAACTCCTGGGCATTCTATGAATCTGTGATCCAGTGTGTCGTGAGATTCCCAAGATTTTATAAAAAATGAGGATTTTCAAGGTTGTGTGATACTTTCCCTCAGTTTGCTGGAGCAGAAACATTATCCCCTTTTATTGAGTAGCTAATACAAGAGGACTGGCACTCCTTGAACTGCTGGTCTCTCTTCTCAAATAGGCTTTTTTCTCTGAAAAGCATGCTCAGGTGGAGACTGTAGCATTCCAGGCCCAGGAGAATGATGGATAGATTTCTGATTTTCCACAGCTTGAACTGCAAGCTCAAGGAGGAGGAGGCATTGGCTTTGTTGTCTCAGTTTCCACTTGGAAAACCCTTTAAGACCACAATACCATATGCACTGTATTTGCAGAGCCATGTCACACCCTGTGCCCTCCACTGGCAGATTCCGTCCAGTGTATTGGGATTTCCAGTTCATAGTTTTGTTGTGGCTTTAGGTGGACCTATAGACTCGTTAGGGTGGGCTGGCATGGAAAAGATACAGAAACTAAATAGCATTCAGATCTGTGAGATGATAGTGTTAGATAGTCTTTTGTAGGCTTGTGTTTTGAGAAAAAAAAAAAAATTCCCTCCCTAGTATGGTTAATTTGGCATTATCCAACAAGAAAAAGTTGTAAAATGTGTAAATGTTTCTAGTCCTAAAACTGTAGGGGAAAAAAAAAATAAAAGAGACACTTGACAGACAGAGAGGATGCAATTAATGTAGTCTTGAAATGAAGGAGGTGCCAGACATCCCAAAAGTTGCAGGTCCTTCATCATGGAAGAGATCATAGGAAATACTGCATAGTTTCCAAGTAATAGGTGAAAGAGAGATCTAATCTGGAAAAAAGTCCCCCAATAGGAAAGCAAGGTTCAGATTCAGTCACATGTAGACAGTGGTTAGAATATTTAGTGTGATTAATTTCTGAAACAGAGGTGATCATCACAGTTTTTCATCAGTAGATGAAATACTGTCTCCCAAAGGCAATCTCATAATTTTCAAACTTCTTCTCTTTCTGCAAGCAGAACATGTTTTCATAAATGATCATTTTTATGCCTCTGTTTTCAAGAGTCTATTCTGAAATACTTAAAATCTGATTTTCAAATGCACTCGATGGTCACATGATCCACAGCCCCATGGGTAGGTTAATGGCTCAGCAGTTACTGAAAACCAGGTACAGGAGCTATCCCACAGCTTGTCCCTGTGCTTCAAACTCCTGGTACATCCCTCTTCTTTGGGGCTCTTGGTAACCTGTATAGTAAGCAGGAGAAATAAGTACTGCAGAGAGGTCCTTTCCTGTTTATGTTTAGCCACTTAAGCAATCTGAAAGAAGCTACTACAGTGCTTCTTTAAAGACACCTATATCCAAATCTGGATCACTGGCCCCCACTCTAGTATCTAGGGTATTAGTTGGTTGAGATTCGGGAACACCTTGGAAAATACGGATGTGACTGTAAGAGGGCAGATTTCTATTAACTCTTCTGTGTCTCAATATTCAAGAAAATAGCCAACTACTCTTAAACACAGATAGCTTGTTAAATTGCATGAGGAAATTTGAGCAAAAGGGTTGGGCTAAATGAGTGTAACTTGAAACAAAAATTATTAGCTAAAAACAAGTTTCAATTAACATTAATGTGTGTAATATTAAAAAGCTGGAGGAATTGTCAGGAAGAATATGTTTTCTATTAATTGGTTTGCTTTGCCTAACCACTTAGGCTCCAACAAAATGTGTTTACAATTCTATCCTGTTTAAACTTCCTCTGTCTTCCAGGATATAAGTAGGGGTCATGATTATTTTTTTTCTCCCCATTGTAGGTTTCTGTTCTGCACGGAATATTAAAAATGTTTGTCCTATTTGCCTGCCATATAAATTAAAATACCACCCAGTGTTGGAAACTAGGGAGGCTGTTAAAAGCAGTCGTCCTTCAGCGTGTAGTGTGCAATTTACAACAGGGGTAGTATTGGTAGTATTGGTTGGAAAAGATACATAGAATTGCCCAAAGCCTTAGAAGCAGTTAAGCCAGTCTGGATATAGAAGAGGACTCGCTTTTCATGTGACTTTCAGAATAATAAAATGATGACTCTATGAGAAGGTCCTTTATGGCTAAATGTTCCATGAAAATTGCCAGCATTAAACTTCAAAACACTAGTCAAAGTGTTTTAGAATCTGAAGTCCTGTCTTAAATAAAATATAGCTACTCACCCTTTAAAAATGTTAATTACAACGTGCTCTCATACAGACTTGGGACACATCATGTGGATTTTCTTGCGGTATGATTATCATCATTCAGACATCCCCCAAAAAGCTGGTTTAGGTTAAATTTATCTGGTGAAGAGGTCTGTGCAGAACTTAAACCCTGTATTAAGGATCTTAATTCTAAATCCAGAACATAATAGTTCCTAAAAAAATTGGCTTGACTTGAAGGAACTATTCATGTGCTCAGGTTTTTCATCAGCATATGTATTTTGCAGTGCTGCTCTTTCAGAAGGGCTTAATTTATTTCTGTACAATTGGCAAGGGCTTTTTCAGATTAATATGTCACCCTCTTAGAAAAAGGATGAATTAATTTAAGATAAAGACCCCACTGTAATATAAAGCTACAGTATCGTTATAGAGAAGGCATTGTCTAGAGCCCATTTTTATAATAACTATGAAAATGCAAGTACCTGATTAATAAATGATTGACTGATTGATTGATTTATGGCAGTGGGCGTCCCCAAGCTTCAGTGTGACTGATGACAGAGGATTTTCACCAACCCACGACTCTGGGTCATGGCACGCTCAGCATACTCTCTCCCAGAGCCAAGAAACCACAATCTATTCCCCAACCCAGGTATTCTGGCTGTCAGCTGACCAGTCTTGAATTGTTATGTTTACTGCATACTGACATTTGTACTCCAAAGAGTCCTACAGGAAACATTTGAATCGAAAGTAAAAAAGCCTTTCTGGAGAATTATGTTTTTAGGTTCCAGAGTTTAATTCACTGAAGCCTGTAGGTTCTAGATGCAAAGCATCTCACTTTAGAGAGTACTCCTGTTCATTTCAGCCACATGAGAAAGGGGTGCAGAGTTCTGCTCTCAGGAAAACATTCAGTTCCCTGACAATGTTTCTAGCATTTCTGTGATCTCTTTTTTGATTGTCTGAACCTTTTAAACAGAAAGGCAGCTACTGATAAGCACTCTGTTGCAAGAGCAGATTAAATTTATCAAGCACATTGCTTTGTTTTCTGATGCAATGGTATCTCTTAAGGAAAAAGCAATAGCTGCATATTTCAGTAAGGGGAAGCCAGGTAAACTAGCATATCTACAGAAAAATCAGTATGTTCAGGAGCCATTTAAATTTTTAAAATGCTAATTTTCAAAATCTCTATCAATAGGGACAGTGAAGATTTCCTTCAGTCCGATTTATAATTGATGAAAATTAGCAGGACTGGGCATTTTTTTGTTAGATGCAGTCTTTATTTTAATGTACTAAAATTCCATTTTCTTAACCAAGTGTGCTTTTTTCCTCCTAATATTTTGTTTCACAATATAATACTACTTTGTGGCATTATTGCAAAAACAAAATACTTTCTGCATATGCACAATAAGTAATTCCATGGACAAACCTTTATATTTAAATATATATATATATGTATGTGTCTGTGTGTATGCATATATATGTACTATATATATATATTACATGTATATGCATTATTATATATATGTATTACATGTATATGTATTATTATATATTTAGAGATGTATCATATATATATATATATATGTATGTAATATTTAGAGAAAAATTGGAATTTACGTGTTTTTGCTGGCCACACAGGACATGGTAGTTATGCTATTTCTTTCAGCTTTGGGAGTTTTTGCACTGTTTGCCTGAAAGACAGAAGACATTAGAGAAGATCCAATTTAAATACTCTAGACAGAAATATCTTTCAAGGTTTGGTTAAATCCTTTTCATCTTTAGCTAATAGTAATACAATACTTAAAACACCCAGCATTTCGTCATCTGATACATGACAGTAATTTCTTTTGATAAGTAGGAATTAAGCAAATTCCTAAATTGATTTTAAATAAAGGAAATGTAGACATTTTCTGTGGATTTAACATATTCAAGCCTTTTTAAAGCACCATCTGAATAGTTTTAGAAGATAGAGATTCTATAACCCATATAGCAAAAAAATTGTAGTCTTCAAATGCGTACTTTCTTCTTTTCTTTAAGAACATGTTATTCACCTTTAATTGAGCATTTTAAATGTGGCTTTTTATCAAATAACAGTCTTGTGAAATACCAAATCATGAAATCATCATTGGTTTCAGTACTGGAGAAAAAGTTGGCATTACTGATTTTTTGGTATGTGTGCTGAATTATTCTTACTTCTGCATTTTGTCCTGTGTGTTAGTTTCCAGTGTTCATGTAAGACAGGTTTGCCTCTCTCAATGCATGCTCAAATACAAAGTATTTCTTCCTTAAAGCAAAGGCATATTTTGTATTCTGCAGGAAATAACAGGTAGTAGCTGCAGACCAAAGAATGATGTGATAATCTTTCTTATAGACTCAAAATCTCTTCTGTGAAGAGTGATATGATAGCGTGGAATTTTGATTTTTGTTTTGCCTGTTTTGGTTTTTTTTTTCTTTTTCCCCAACATAATTAGCACTAGGCAGCATCACTGTATATGTAAACTTGCCATCTAATTTACTTCATCTGTTGATTGCATAAGCCTTCCCAAGGCTTATTTTTTAAGAATCATTCAAAACTTTGTCATGTAAATTTTAGCATTTGTGGCTTTTTGATTGCCAGTTGCCTGCTTAAATAACACCCTGTTTGTCTGTACAAGAGGAATGTATATATCATGAGCAAAATCATGAAGCCTTAAAAAATAAACTGTGCAAATAAACTTAACTGAGAGGTACAGGTAATCTCTTTGGCATATGCAGAAGTGTTCTGGAGTATTCACACACAGAAAAACTGATGTATAAACCATTCTTGAATTTTTTAAAAGAGAGATTCTCATCATTTGGCATAAACCAAACATATTTAGTGTTTTCACCTAGTTGTGCCATCATTAGAAATAATTTGGCTACTTTTTTAAGAAGAAAAATTTAGGGAAAAAAGAACCAAAGTATTAAAAATGCTAAGTCAAACTGAATGTTGTTTTGATTTTATTTTATTGTCAACAATTATCATTTCACTTGTGCTGTCAAGTAGAACATGTTCTGATTTTCTTAGCTTATCCATCATATCAAGTAATATTTTTGTAGTCCCTTCTAACTTGCAGTTTATTAACAATATCTGACAATACTGGAAAGATACGATCACATTTTTAAAAATGTATTTTACATGGCCTAAAGAGAGTAGAAAATCTTTTGTACTCCAAAAATTAATGTTCTTAGCTAAATCACAATAACAACATATGGAGGAGTATCAAAACGTGTTTCTACATAAATTGTTTGAAGGAGATGTTCTCAAATGCTTTATCCTTCTAGATTCCATCATTTACTGTATATTAATAATCATCATTTATTTTAATTCTTTTGCATTTTACATAGTTAAATTCTTTGTGATGGACTCAACAAGGAGTTATTTACTCTGCAGTATCACTTAACAATCCTTTAGTTATGTTAGAGTATTTATATGTTTCTTTCGGAAACATCTTCCATGTCTATTATGATATTTGAAATATTAGCAGTAATCTAAGATAGTCTGGGCTGAACTGAAGATTCAGTATCAAGAATAGTATTTTCATTAAAACAGTTCTGTGTAGCTGAAGCCAGACCTGCCCTTACTTGTACTATTTTGGTGCAGGTTTTTTACTGAATGGTGTCTAAAAAAATCATGAATGATGACTGAGCACAATTAAAGCCAAACTAATGGGGTTTTTTTAGCAAGTACTTGTATGTCTATTGGACAATATATCTGTATGTTTGCTGGTAAATACCTATATGTACATACATGTATATGTATACACAAATGGGGGGATGTGGATGTAAAACTTAACCACAACTCAGCATAGACACAGAAGATGCTGCCTTAAAGTATGATGTCTACAATACCCATAGGTTGGATATTATGGCAAGGTTCTTCACCCAGAGGGTGGCTGGGCACTGGAACAGGCTCCCCAGTGGTCACAACACCAAGCCTGACAGAGTTGAAGGAGCATTGGAACAAAGCTCTCAAACATATGGTGGGATTGTTGGGGATGGTCCTGTGCAGGGCCAGGAATTGAACTCGAGGATGCTTGTGGATCCCTTCCAACTCAGGAGATTCTATGACTCCATAATTCTAGGTCCAGACAAAGAGAGCTTGAGAATGTGTAAAGGAATAAACTTTAATGGTTTGAGTATGAGCTTAGCAAATATCTACAGCTATGCTTGACTGTTTCTTTTCCCTTGAGGGCCTTAAAGGCATGATAGTACTTCCCTTTAGCATTTAGCATTGTAGCAAACAGTAATTCAGCAACCAAATTTAGCAGTAGTTCTTCCAGATAATCACTAAGTAGTGCTTGGAAGCTGGTGCCATTCTCATCCAAAACATACTAGACTCGAGAGGTGCTAAACAAATAAAAGAATCAAAGTTTGTCCGAACGATTCTCTAGGATGAGCCCTACATATGTGACACTAAATCATCCTCAGCATCGATACTGAGCCTCCTGGTAAGATCTAGCTGACTTATGAGGGAATGACAGGGTATTGTTCACTTGAAAACTCAAGTCCATTTTAAGGTTACTAAGTACGGATTTAGAAGACAGAAATTTAATCTCATACTTGTGTAAAGTCTGTCTCTAAAGTACTCCACCCTTTGAAGTTCTCTGAAGAAAAGAAAATTTAAAATGCAGCCCAGGAGTCGGTATCTTAAACTTAAAGCCTTCTTTCTGAAGGGAATTGTATAACTGAAGTTTCTGAAATATCCTTAGGGTAGAGCTGTGAGTAGGCATCCAAAATGTAGAAGGTTATGCAAAAGTGGAAGGTCACATCTACAGATTTTTTTTCAAAAACAGGGTCCCTCAGAGTAAGATTGGATTTCAATACTTGAACACAAAATAGAGACATGAGAAAATTAACTGCATGTCTTTTGGAACTAGAAACATTTTTAGTCCACTTAAATAATGTATTGCATATTTTAAAACAAATACAAACATTAATTAATGGCAAACAAAGTTTAGCTGGATTCATATGTGCAGTACTGAAAAGAATCCAAAGGTCTTTCTAAAGACTTTCAGAAGTGTTTTAAAGATACGTGCTAAGAGAAATTGTTTTTAATCCATGTCAATATTTTTCTCCAAAATTCATTCAAGGAACATGATTTCTACTGTCCTGAACAGAATACCATATGTAGTTAACCTGCAAGCTTGATGTTTGCATATCTAGATTCAGGCCCAGATAAAAGTAGGTGGGTAGTAAACAGTAGGGGTGAGAAACTCATTTTCTCTCAGCACACCTGAACAGGTATTTTGGATGGCATTGGATGGCTGCTTATAGTTTTGCAAATTAATCACATCATACAACTTTTACTTGTAGCAATAGCATATGCACTGAGCACAGAGGGGAGGGAAATCAAATTAATTACTATGGCAATTCACAGCACATTTCTGTTTCAGAGAAACAGACCATCTAGCTGTGATGGTCTGATGCATAACAAACACTGGGCACCTTTTGCTGATGCCCCCTGTGTTGCCATATTATGTTATTATCATCATCCTCATTCTTCTGGGTTCTATAAGGAGGTTAAATGTGTTTGTTTAATTTGGCCAGTACATGTAAATTGAGTCAAAGGTCAATAAAATATTAAGCTGCTGTATCAATATCCTACTTTCAGTTCTTTGATGTTCTACATGGTGTGATAATGGGGGGAGTGAAGGCAGGAATGCTGGGAAGTCCTTCTCATGTCTTCCCTCTTCTCTTCCTAAAACCGCTAAAAGAATTAAAAAATGTCTTGAACATGTCTGCCATTTCAGACTTTAAGAAAGAAACCTTGTATTTTGAAAGGAGTCTCTTTTGTAGTATGTGTGCTTTGTTCTGAGTTTTTTTACTTCCTTTCCTAGCTGATATAGTTTGTCTTATCTGATAAAAGAGCTATAGCTACTTCTTCCTGAAAAAAAGTAGAAATGCAAGTTTCACTGGCAGTCTCTGAATTGGTTTTATGGCTTAATTTTACAGAGTGCTTTTAGAAGAAGTTGTGGATCCTTTGAGAGTTGTAGGCTTTGGTCCAATAGTGTGCTCCTGTTTGAGTTAACAATACTTAAAGCTCTTACTTAGTGAATTAGAAACTCTTAAAGGTGTATCAGTAAAAGATAATGTGCATTTCTTATTATTAATGTTTATGTGTGTTGGTAAACTACATGTTCAAAGCAGCATATCCTTAAAACTCATGCAGCTTATTGGCAGTCACTCAGATCTCTAACTCTCTAGTTTTAAGTGCATTTATGAACAAACTTTTGGCCTAAAACCAACGACAGCATGAGTTTATCTAGTGATTTTTCCAAAGGGGCACTGATTCCTTGTTTGTCAGGCAGCTCCATGTTTGAATAAAATGATCCCCTGTTTTCAACTGCAGTGCTGATCTTTGGGAAGCACAAAGTCCTAATGGCTCTTCATCACAGTCAGTATCATCAGTCATACCATGTTCTTCACCAGAAGAAACAATAGTGCAAATTTTATTCTGATAATATTTTTTTTCATATTTTATGGTCACAGGTATGATAGAAGAGTTATTTGGTTGATATTATGGTTTAATGCATGGAAATAGTAAGAGTTTTTGATTACTTTCTAGTTTTTGGAAAGACAAGAGACTTAAAAAAACTGACTCTTAACATTTGTCTTACTGCTAAAATTTTGTGACCAAGAGCCAGTTTGCATTTCTAGGTTATAAACCTGTTAAGATAAGTGAAATTGCTTTACTGGAATGAAAACAACAATACAAATCAAAAATTACTGCAAAAATTTCCTTGCTGGCAAGGATTTTTTGTATGTACAAGATACAAGCAAAAATAGTTCTTATGTGATTTGAACAATTTAAATTAGAGCTTATATACCTTATGCAGGGAAAAATAGAACAGAAATTCTAGCTGAAGGGCCAAATACTGCCTTCATTTCCTCTAAAATATATTAAAACAATTTTATTTCTCTGTAAGAGCTGAAGTGATGTTTGAAAAATGAATTTATTACATTTTATTGCACTGTTTTGAGAGTTTTATTATTTAGCTGCATATAACCTCAGCAAAATGAATAATGAACTCTGCTGTATCTAAAGTCATGTCCTTCATGCTTTGCCTCACATACAATTCCCTTTTCTTATAGCTGTTTTATTCATCAGATTAGCTCTTGTCATCTTTGCAATTTGCACAACAGGAAATCAATAATTAATTATGGATAGGTAAAGCAATGCCTCACTGATTGCCTGAAATGTCCGAGACTTTATAGAACAACAGGGGATAGTTACCTAGCTGTTTCTCACTTGAATAGATTTGGCAAGTAATTAGCATTATCTCTCCCTTATCGTGTGCCTCTTCCTAGCTAAAATCAAGGTATGAGATGTTAAATTATGGTACAAGATCTGTGATTAGAAGATAGTAACAATGCCCACCAAAAAAAGCATTTGAAAAAGAGAAAACTGGCCAAAGCCATCTGTGGCATTTTGAAAGAAAAAAAAAATTGTGTGATACTCAGCAGAATATAGTACCCCATGCACCACAATGGCAAGAGAAAAGCAGGGAGAAAAAGTATCATAGATTATTTTGAGGTGGAACACTGACAGTAGGAGAATAATGGCTTTGCTTTCAGAGAGGCTGAGGTGGACGCTGGGAGGTGTATGTCTCATTTCCAAAAAAATGAGTTTAACCACCAATTCTGAAAATGTCACTTCAAAGAGCCTACAGAAAACTTAATAATCCTCAGCCAGTGCCAGACAGTTTTGCTGCGGTTAATGACTGTCTGACTAGGAGCCCTTCTTTAAGCCTCATGCTGCCCTAAATACGTATTTCAATGTGTATTTGTCTTTCACTGTCTTAAGCAATTAAACTGCTGCCGTGTCTGGGATGCAGAAATGGTCATTTATAAGTTAAACCCATTTGTACATTGAAATTCAAAGTAAAAAGAAGAGAAGTGCTGAGGTCAAACCTGTTGCACAAGAAAGGAGGCTGAAGCACTGTGTGTGTATCATGCTGCTCCGCTGGCTGGGGAACAGCGTGGCACCTCTGCCACCTGCCTGGCTTGGTCCTTCCCAGTCTGGCCCTGCCACTGTGGCTGTTTATCTTGGCTCAAGTGATGGCACTGCTTCCACGGTGCTCTTGGTGGGGACTTGGTCCTCTCCCATCACTTATGTTTGTGCAAGGGAGGAGTGAGTGGCCTTTCTCCCAGCTCCCACAGCAGCAGGTGTCATACTCCCAACAGAACCTTTAACCAGTGAACAACTGGCTTCATCATCATATGAGAAGACATGGAAAGCAAACTGTATTTTCCTATAACCATCTCAGCTAAGTAGTCATATTGTGAGCAATTATTTTATTCAAATCATTGCAATATTTTTAAATCCCCCAAACTTGATGGATTTCTATGTTGTAAGTAATTTTCTAGCTTCCCTAACTGTGGAAATGAGACTATAAGCACAAATACTAAAATCCTCAAATCAAGATGAGCTTCAGTGATTCATGTCTTCACTTCATGTCCACTGATTTTCAGGGTGTGGCTCATAACACTTTGGAAGAGGAGGGGAGACAGAACAAACAAGAGTCAGCTGCCCCTCTGAAGCCAGTGAAATTACTCTAGAATGAAAGATTTAACCCAAACAGCAACCACTGATATATAAACTGGGAGAACACCACAATTCTCCAGGTTCAATCCCTGCTCCTCTCTTGAACAACTTATCTTATGACTTTGGAAGCAAAAGATAAAATCTTAGGAGTAAAACTGTCAGTATGCTGCTTAGAAATGTAGCATAACTGATGGCAGTAAAATAACATTTATGCACAATACATCATAAAGCAGATCAATGCCCAGGAATTCTTTTCTGATTTTGAGTTTTCCTGGAAACAACACAAGCAAACTCAGAAAGAACAATCCTGTCAGCAATCATTTACTGATAATAAGATTTGGCACTGTAAATTCAAAGAAAAAATGAAAGAACACCTTTGTTTTCAAATTAGATAGTTTATCTGAAACTAGTTGGCTTGTTTTTCATGAGTATTTCTAGAGTTTTTTAAGCCATAAGAATTTATTTGAAACCTCTTCCAAAGTAAAGACACTTGAAGTACAAAGGCAGGAGCTTTTTCAGAGAACTGCTGTCTCATCTTCTCTCCTTCAGCAGCTGACATTTCCCTGTCACCTGCCTGGGTGGGGCAGGTGTATTGGTGGGGGTGGTTAGCCTCCACTGCCGTGGAAGAGAAGAGGACATGGGGAAAGAAGTCAGGCTCTCTGTCTCTGTTGAGAAGCACTGAGAGATGTATTTATTCATGCTTTGTATTAAAAGAAAATAATGTAATTGCAGGTTGTAAAGCCTACTGATAAGTAAGGGCGGTTGTTGGTGACCATTTACACTGCATTATTTCAAAAATCCCATTTAAAGGCTACATGGGATATATATGTGGATCACCCCAACCTTGTGATCATTTTAGACTTCCCACTGCAGTCAAGTCACACACATAATTTTCATATGCCAATGTATGTAGATTATTTGATCCAGTTCTAATTTCTGTTACGTCTTATTAGCGTCGTGACAACAAATTCCCAGTGAAGAATTGCTCAGACTTGTGTAAGTCTGATGAGCCTTGACTTAATTCACATCAGATTTATCGTTTACTCTAGACAGTGTCACTTTGGTGCACACCAGGCAGGATGTTTCATTTAACCTGACAGCAGTGCTTTAGCTTGCCAAGGAAGCAACACCAGCAACTCACGGCAGTGTCTATCTGAGTTTCAAAGTGAAGAGATCCTGTGTTACAACCTTACAGGCACTCTCCCTTATTGCTGTATCACCTACTGCTGACACCAGGGTTGGTCTAGTTACTGATTCCTGCAAGAGGCTGCCTATCAAAACTTCACATTTCTACAGCTTACAACCATTACAGGAGCAGTTATTGCTACAATTAATATCCTGGAACCAGTAAAAAGCTGGCTTACAGATAAGGAAGTAGGTTGACAAAGCAAGTCTGGTCCTGCGTGCTTCAAGTAATCCGTAAAATGTCTATTAAATCAAGTCATAAGAGGATCAGACTTGAAGCAAGAAGTTGCATACTGGGGCAGTTGTAAACTTGAGGGAGGCAGGATGCAATAATTTCTATAGTTTTTCAGGTTTTAGCTGTTTTGTTACTGGATTTGTTGCATCATTTTTATTTTTTATTTTTAGTAGGATTTTTTTGTTTGCGAGAAGTTGCTCTCTGTCGCTGACCATGTTAGGACATCTCTGGCCGAAAGTCAGGGCAGGCTGTGCTCTTCAGCACTGAAAGATACTGATGTCCATGCGGACATCATACAGTTTTTCTAGACTACTCAGGGCTTTTCAAGTCAGTGTCTTCTCAGCAGCTGATCAGCATGATCAGTCAGAGTGTAGGGCTTGTTTTCATTATTGCTCCATGCCTATCAGCACATGAGCTGATGTGGGGTTTCTCTCTGAGTGGATGCCATGAGGCCATTCCAGGCTAGGCACCACACCATCCCTGTCTCCACCTCATTCCTTGGCCACCTCATTCCTGTATCCTCTGTGAATATTTTGGGCAGGAGCTCTGTTTCCTTGTTGGGTCAACATGGTGTCACTTTCCAACAGGGCTTAATTTAATCCAGACCTCACAATGTTACAGAAGTAGAAGTGAGAAAATAATGTGTCTGATATCATCCAGCTCCACAAATCGCCTCAAATCAAAAACTCAGCTACAAGAGAGTTCTGAAAACTTGAAATTCTTGCAAACAATAGAGGGGGGGGTTTTGTCCCTACATTTTAAATACAAAAGTAATACCAAGAAAAGAAAGAAAAAAACAAGTTAGACTTTCGTAAGACACATGTAATAGGTGTTTGACACAATAAGTTTAGTCACCCTGACAAAATAATTATTTTCCCATGGGCTTGATGAAAATTACTTATTTTCAAAATGACTTAAAGTTGAGCACGGAGACAAAGAACATGTTCAAACCTTAAGCCCAGTAAAAGGTGATCACTGAGACTACAATATCACTTTTATTTTCTACAGTGATCATCCAACTCCCATCCCAAATTTAATCCGTGCAGCTTTCCCAAGAAGATACCATCAGAAACATGTCACTGCCAATCAAGCTTTGACATTTGGGCTTTATCATATAATTCCTTTTCTACGTCGCATTTGTGGCTGGTAAATTGGTAAATTCAGTCTCACATCCTTTGCTCTTGAGTTAGCTTTTTTCTGTGCAGGACACTGCTATGAGCTGTACCTTTAAGTACCCAAGTCAATTTAATTATATTTCATTATAGGCAGTAGACCTGAAACAAACTAATGAAAGCAGCCATCATGTCAGGTGGTATTTATCTTGCCATTAAATTGAAAATACCCCCTTTAGGCTTTTAAAAATTAGGTTTCATATTAAACATTAATAGCTTTTGGAACTGTTAATGGGGATAGTTTTAATAAATTTGTTGCAAACTGTTTACCTTTACAAGGAAAGAAGCTTGTTCCTTGCGGCAGAAGAGAGCTAAAGATAGATAACTTAGAAGTATTAGGATTCTGAAAATACTGTGAGCTCTGAGAGTATCCCACAATCTGTTGGAAAACACCATGAAGGTCATCATACAGTGGTAGCAGTGTGCTTTGTTTAGTCAAGAGCAATGCCAAGTCGCCACAGTACTTGTGTTAGAGTTTATTGTTTGCCGCGCTTGTTTTATTGAGCTGATTTGGCTTGCCAGCTTGAGAGTTTGTAGCAGAATGTATTTGAAGACCTCATTATAGGCACTACTGCCAGCAGAGAGAAAAACGAAAATTTGCAGGGAAGAGAAGAAGGAAAAACATCCTCTGCACCAAGGAATGCTAGTGCCAGCATCCCAAACACAGCTCCCTTGCTACTGAGGCAGCTTCCAGTGCTCTTTCTGAGGAAGCAATGCTGACAAAGTGCTTGTTGATATTCTGCAGAACAAAACTGGTGACATATGCTGTTCCTGTAGAGTCTGTGGAGCAGGGCAGGTATTGGGGACTTATTTAATCCACTTCCTGTCAGAACCAGGCTGCAGGCATTAATGTTAAAATACAGATGGAATAGACAACAGGAAGAAAGGTTTAGGAGTTTTACTTGAGGGAAGCAAGAGGAGAGTATATCTGGCCACAAAGCTGGAAGCATTTTTAACTTGTGCTATGTGAGCATGGCTGATACCTCCTCCTCTTGCAGGCAGAGAGTAATAAATAGTCTATTCCTTTTACTTTTATCGGATCTAAAGACTGTCCTCTTCTTCCTCCTCTTCAGTCTGTTTAAAAGAAAATAAATAATCGGAAAACTACAACAGAGTGAATTGTAGAGTGTCACCTTTCTTGTAAGAAATTCTGACCTGGAGAAGGAGAAAGAAGGGAACCATTTTTCTATAGCAGAATAAAGACATGAGCTTCTCACATGTTTGCTCCTTCAGTTTTATAATAGAGACATCACCACAAAAGTTATTATGAGACAGAGATACAAATATAATGCTAAGTATGTTCCTTGTAGTTGTAATGCTTGGATAAGATTATTGGAATTAAGCTATTCATTATAACTATAGCTATAAACTATTATGTCTTTAAAAATACATGTATTTTGTGTATATGTGCATACTATATATAGTGTATATATATGGAAAAGTTTCTAATCATTTCCACTTTGATTTAAGAAGTCAGGGCTTTACAGATGTTTTTTCTTGCATTCTCATGGATCCTCCCTCTAGACTGGAGGACATGGCTTGTATAGAAACTGTTTTTTGGAGACTGGATATAGATTGGGAAGATTGGATATAGAAAATTTTGGTTTAAGCAGATGTCCTAAACATGAGTGATCTCTCAGTGCACAGTCACCGCTGATTGTAGGGAAAGTCCTGACTGTACTGTAAAAGCCTACCCCAGATTTCACTCGTCTTTATTTTTTCCCTTGAAATTGCAGCTGAGATACACACATTTGTAACAAGGCATTACGTGAGGAGTACAGACACTCAGAATCTGTAGTTAGGTGTCACCTCTAGCTGTCATAATTTACTTACAGCATTTCTCTCTACAGGTATGAGTATCTGTTTTCCTCCTGCTGTGTCACACTCTTGCTGAGTTCTCTTTCCAAAGAGTTTAGTGGAAGGGGGATTTTCAAGCCATTTTCTCTTGCAGTTCTGAGAGCCAGGTGCCTGTGGGTTCTGCGGATGCAACACAGTTGGAGAGATGCCTTGAGCAAAGGCAGAACATGGGAAAGGGTGGGATTCAGTGCTGGATATCTGGAGTAGCTGAAATATGGGGTGGTAATATTCTTTACTACTCCAACAGTGAATTATTCTTCTGCAAGCAAGAGGAAAATTCCAACTGTTTTTTGGTAATATTTTATTGTGTTGATTTTTTTATTCAGCATTTCATTGCAAAACTTTTGTTTAGCACCATGCCAGGTGCTTGATTTGATTTCCACTGAGCCCAACAGAAAGCAGGCATTTTTAAAACCGTGTGAGACTGGGAAAACTCATTGTTACTGATTTAGATTTAACTAAGTAGTGATAAAGACACTTGCAATCTATGAATACTGAAGGTATTTGAAATGCTGTCATTTAATAAGAACACTAGGAAAAGCCAGTTTATTCTCCTGTGGTGGTTTCAGACTATATTTAACATCTTTTAAAATACATGAAGTACATTGTTTTGGATTATTGCATTATAGTACAGTGCAGAATAAACATGAATTATTCAAACTCCTTTTTTATTTCTGAACTAGCTGTTTCTAGTATTTGTATTACTTTGGGTTTTGTTTTTGTTTTCTTAAATGCATCACCATTAACACAGTTTTAAGTAGAAAGAACAGAATTTCTTTCTCTACACCTTGGAGAAAACTGCGACAAAGATAATTGCATTGATTCTTTTTTCCTCAAGTGTGAAAAAATGGGCAGTTGGGATAACTAAACCAAATAGATATCCAGTCTGGTAATCCTGGAGCTTCCCTATCTACTTACTCCAAAACTTCCTTATAAAATGGAAGTGATTTCAAGCCACAGTGCCATTTGCAATGTGAAAATAGAAGCATGGAAAAAGACAGAACTATTAAACAAGCAGCTTAAAAAGCTGTTAAGAATTTGAGTCCCTCTGAAATGTGTTATAGAACTTTCTACATTTTATTTTTTCTCCTTCTGTGTCAGTAGTCAGCACACTGTATCCTGCACCACTAAGAGTATTTGCCACCCAGGGGCAGGAAGAAGATAGTAGCCTGCTTGTGTATCCATAGTGAAAATACTCAAGGAAAATACTCTGTACTTAAAATGGGAAACTGTATGGTGTGTTCACTCACTGTTGTCCCAATGTTTGATGTTGCAGGATGGATGGTCACAGTATCACTTTGTAGCCTCATCTTCAACAATAGAAAGGGATCGGCAAAGGCCGTACTCTTCATCCCGCACGCCCTCCATCTCTCCCGTGCGCATGTCTCCTAACAACCGCTCAGGTAAGAGCAGCCTTCCGGGACTGAGCCAAAACCAGGTATTCCATCACTGTTGTTTTCCTTCTTTAAGCCTGTCGCTGACCTCTGCATTTGTTCTTCACTGTGGTGGAAGTGTACAAAGTACATTCTTTACTCTTATCCAAATTACCTCTTCAAAACAGGAATTTTTTTGTTTGTTTGGTTTTTTTATTAGCACCTTGTAAGGCTTTACAGAAGAAAGAATATTCCCAAACTTTTTGTTACGAATTTTCATGAGGTGTTTTCAGGATTATTTGACTATGTCTCAGAGCAATGGTGTCCATTAACAGCATGAGGAAATTCTATAGCTCGTTTTGCTAGTCATGAAAACCACTGTGTTGTTTATGACCATTCTGCACACTTAGCAGAAGTTGAAGGATCCACATTACTTTTCTGCCAGCATTTATTCAGGGTATGTATGTATACCTAGGCATATACATATGTATATGTATGCCACAGGTCTTCATGTAAAATTGATGGCATATTTACACCAGCTATTATCAATTCTCTATTATCTACACAATGAATTAATGTAAGCATCTCAACTTATGCCATAGTGTAAATTAATTTGTCTATTCAGAAATCAGGTATCTTCCCCTCAGCTTATTCCAAGGCAGAACATACTGTGGTTAGATAAAGCCATTCCCAGTGAAAAACTTTTAACATAAACAAGACTGTAACTGTCAGTGTTTCAGTGTGCTTTTTGCTATTTGTTTAATCAAATGCTGTCTTTCCAAAAGTACACCAAAAGTTTAAGATTAAAATTGGTCAAACTTATTGCCATTAGCATTGTGCCATAGTTTAGGTTTTAGGAAAATTGTTTTGTTATTTGTCTAGAAGCTGCTTCTTAGTCCTGCAGAACAACCACAGAGGAGATTTGAAAATGTAGCCAGGAGTGCAGTGAAAGCTGCTATTCTGTTTTCAAAATCTGTCATTACACAAGTCCATAAAGGGCTGCTATTCCATTTTTTTCTTCTCCAGAATCTCATTTTGACTTTAAGTGCAAGGTACTTGAAATGTCTGGCCTGACATCTTAGTTCTGTCTCTTGCCAGAACTGTCTCCTCACTTTTGTTACTCTTAATTTTTTGATGAAATTTTGCTGCCATCATCAGTTATCATAAGACTGGAAAAGGACAAATAATAGTGGCTGGTTATGAAGGAAGAAGAGCCCATATCATTATATACTGGTCAGCCCAATGTCATTCTAGAAAATTGCTGGAACAAATAATCACAACCTAAGCACCTCAAAGGTAGTAGGAACATAAGATAATACTTAAAT
Organism: Margarornis squamiger; assembly: GCA_035222235.1. Classification (NCBI taxonomy): domain Eukaryota; kingdom Metazoa; phylum Chordata; class Aves; order Passeriformes; family Furnariidae; genus Margarornis; species Margarornis squamiger. Next base: position 78,167,187 of record JAWWTY010000077.1, read on the forward strand.
CTGAGAGTATCTATTTTTAAATAGTAATATAAGTTGTTGTGTGTCTGGTAGTATCCATATAAAATAAAAACGTTGATTCAGTACCATTTGTTCTTATTAAATTCACTTGAATGCCTGCTACAATGTAGTTAAAGCACTTTGTGGAAAGAATAGTCAGTAAATACAATCTACTGTAATCAGTAAGACTCTTTCACAAAACATTTTTATAGGTAAGTTGGCAAGCTAGCAAACAGTTCAGAAAATGTCATGTGTGGTAACTACAAAACTGACTGAAAACCATTCACAAAGACAGGGTATTGCTTATTGCCAGCATGGAGGAATGCTTTGCTTGGAGGTTTGCCTGGGTCCAGTACTCTTCAGTGATTTCAATAATGACCCAGATAATATGCAAAAGATATATATTAGCTTTGTGGGTGACATAAACCTGGGAGAAACTCTTGTTCTTTGAAGGGCATTATTGAAATTCAGACTAATCCTGAGAAACTGGAGATAATGTTCAAAGGGGAAAAAAAGGTCCAGTCCTTTACAAATAAAGGAGACTATCTGGCTAGATGAAAGCTCTTTAGAAATGATTTAGGGATTTTTGTCAGTTGCACACATGATTTGGAAGATGGACAAATTCAGAATACCCTGAATGGACTGTAAACTCAAGTGAAAGAGATGGGGACAGTGGGAAGAGGTACACACCAAGTATTCAAGCACGTAAGAGCCAACTGCGAAGAGGAGTCACATGAACTTTCTCTATTGCCATAGCAGACCAGTGGAAATAAAGCGCAGCAAGGAGACATCAGGGAACATTTCTTAACAGTGGAGCAAGCACTGGAACAGACTGCTTGGAGCAGTTATGTGATCTCTGTCATTAGAGATCTTTAGTTTAGGATTAAAATCTGTCAAGGATTATTTTGGTATACTGATCCTACCTTAGGGTAAAGAATTGAAGTAAATGAACTCACAATGTCCTAGGACTTGATGATAACATGCTTAAACTTGAGTTGTGAGCTTTGTATTCTTTTTTGTGCCCTTTAAGAATAAGAACAGAAAACCATACCAGTTTTCAGTCTAGTATAACCAATGATTTTATATTTGCTTCCAGTAAAATTTTCTGAAAGAGAGTGTTTCTTCATTTTAATGCTTGCCAAAAACTAGTTGTCCTCCCATGAGAAGAGAGAGATAACTCCCACAGGGAACAGAGAGAGATGGTTTTGTCTATACCAATCAATTTTATTCAAAACACCGAAGTGTTTAAAATCATTACCAGAGTGTGAGACAAAATGTGTCCCTCTGTAACAGCTTTTTCAAGGTTTGCATTCTTGTTTGTTCCCTATTAAACTCAAGCTGCTGTTAGCTGATTTGGTAGTTTAATGTCATGTTTCTTTATATCTGCTGGATTATCAGCTTTAGATTTACATCATTATTGACAAACAGTTTAAGAGCAATCCTCAGTTCTAATGACTTCATAAAAAACATCTCTCCTGCATTTGCTCTGTAAATGCAGAGACCAGGGCCAGCATAACCAGTTGAAGCAGAATTCAACATTACTGGTGCTTCCCTGCTCCTTAGTTAAGTACGAATGCTTTGCTATTCCTTAACTGAAAGATGGAACAGAGTTTAGAGATGCTGAAAGACACAATTTATTTTTAAGCTTCACAAATGAGTTTGTCTTACATTTTTAAATCTTTTCCTTCTTTTTAAACAAATACATTGTTACTGCTTTTGAGGTTCTTTTGACATAGCAAATATCTGGGTGGAGAAGGGAGTGTGTGGAAGTAAGTAGCAGCACTTTAGTTATTTTTTTGCCACTGTGCCCTCACAAGGCTCTGGGGAGCTCTGTCACTCAGCCTGTACTCCTTCTCCTGCCCTCCACAACAGGAAAACTGCACTTTATCTATCAACACCTAAATATATTGAAGTCAATGTTGAAAGCCATTATTTTTTACCTTTACTTTTTTCCTGTCTGTAAGCATCACAAGCTCGAAGGCTTCATGATCAGTGCCAGTGATCACCTTCCCATTTTTCAGTGCATGAGACTCAAGTATAAAACCCAGTTCACTTCCTTATCACCTGTACTTTCCTCCTTTTACCCATACCATGAGTAGAGGTGATGAAGGATTTCTTTTTAATAAAAATAGCTTAAAGTGGCAGCTGTTGTTTTAATGGCAATTGTTCATATAGAGATCTTTAAAGACCACAATTATTTGAGTTAGGCATTATTAGTGTTAGGCATTCTTTGCTATGTGTTTTCTGTGAAAAAAACCCCTTTCTTTGTTTTCCTTCACCGTTAGAAAAACTTCATTGGTTTGTTTATTTTCAAGAGAAAAACAAAGAAAACATTTTATAAGGGGTTTTCCACACAGTTGAAAGTTAACAGTCTTTTCAATGGAGGTAAAGTAACCATTTTGAGGAGAAAATGAAAGTGCCTATACCAGAAAGTTTTGAGAAATTAAGGAAATTGAAAGGCAAAAGGAGAAAAAAATTATTATTATACTTTTTTTCATAATAATCATCTTAGACATTGGATGTAAGTAAAAAAAAGGGAAAACATTCAGAGAGAAAATTATGTTTGCATTTGATTGTCCAATGAATGCATTTGCCTTGAACTTGAAATAACAGCACCTTTTCTTTTCCTCCATAATGTTGGTAGTGTTTCATCAACCAGCTTCATATTAAAATGCTAACAAATATAAACTGTACTAAAATATTTGCTCTAGAGTCAAACACTACATTCAGTTGTGTCCGGTAAAAAAAAAGAAAATCCATTTTTGTCATCCAGCAAGTGCCCCAGCCTCACCTCGGGAAATGATCAGCCTAAAAGAAAGAAAAACAGACTACGAATCAACTGGAACCAACGCCACTTACCATGGAAATAAAGGAGAACACACTTCTAGGAAAGACACCATGACAGGTGAGATTCTGCTTGCATAGCATGTATAAAAGTCATCTGTGATAGACTGCCGATTTCACAGGCTTGGCAGGGTTTGCTCTGCTGTGGAAAAGTCAGCCTGCTTTGGTTGATTCCAAAGCTTTAGCCACCTGTAGAAATACAACTGAACATATATTTGAATTAATACAATGCTATGTGAAAATTATTTGTCAAGACCATGTTTCTTCACAGAAGAAAGGCTCTAAACTCATTTTCTTATCTTTTTGAATTTTACATTTGTTTTCATTTTAGAAGGAAGTTAGTTGATCACTTTGAATTTCCTGGTATAGTTGAGCATGTGCAGTGATCCCTAACATTTGTTTTTGCAGGGAATGGATTTCTGGGATTGATTAGCTTATTTTGCGTATCCGTGGAAATTTGTGCCTGTTCGTACAGTCTCTCCATGTTGCTTTCTCAGCCAGGCTGATTTAAATGCAGTAATTTTCTGTGTATGTTGTGGCATCTGTTGCAGGTTTCATTGAAGGCTTCTCTTTCCTGGTGAGCTCATTAACCTGTTAGCATTTCATTAATTAGAAAACTTTGAGCACTTGGCCCAGTGATGCACCTCTTCATGAATTCTCTTGCAAAATACTTGTTGGTCTCCATCACCATTGTACAAGGCTTATATAACCATTATTGAACGTTCTGTTGCATTTATTGTAGTGCCGAGCATCACAGTGTCCTCTTCTCCAAATGCTGCCTCAGGGCAAGCAAAAAAATCACAGTGAGGAGTCACTGCACTTTCTGAATGCCTGTTACCTTCTCCCATGCCCTCTGTAGAGGTCTTGCTCAGAAGCAGAATGGGTTACCTTTGTGTTCCTCGGCCCACTGAGGACACCAGGAACATGCTGACTCAGGGTCAAACCATCCATACTAGCTTCCAAGACTGTGTTCAGGATATGAAGATACTCACACTGCAACTACTGTGCCATATGTGATTGTGTAAGCAAAACCTGAAGGCCAGCCTTGGAATTTGTGTGAAAATGCAGTGCGGAACATTAATTAGCATGAAAGTGAAAATCTGAAGAGAGGAATGACAGTTAAGAGCTTCTGGAAAACGCAGAAATTAGGAGTGTCCTGAATGGCTTCTGCAGGGTTCTACAGGAGAGTGCAGCAGACTCAGTCAAGGTACTGCATTTTATGTCTCTGTAATGTTTTGAGTGTTTCATAGTCACTGCTAAAGGTAGTTCTCTAAAACACTTGAGTGGTCCTTACCTGTCTGAATGTGAAGGACTGCAGTTTTTCAGCCATTTGTCAAGGACTCATGAAGGGCAAATCTCAGGAAAAAGAGCATCAGGCTGAAAAGGAAAAGACAGAAACATTAGTATTTTATTTTAGCTGTATCTACAAATTTAGACTACCAAATTATATCAGAAGGTTCACCAAAAACAGTGTCTCCGTGTTGAAAATTTGTGTTTCCTTGCAGATAGTCTTGTCTCCCTCCACACATTAAAAGAATGGGCTTTTTATTTTCCCCACCTCTTTTCATTTTGTTTTTTACTGTAATGCTTTTCTTCTCCTGTTCCTCTTTCCACTGTTTCCTTTCTCTTGCAATATAATTTGCAGATTGTGAGGTTTCTACTGCCCCAGCAACCTTTGCTCCACTTTGATTTTTGCATTGTTTTCTTTTAATATCACCTTGTATTTTGTCTTTTTCTATTGATTATTTGAGTGGGCTTTTAGTGAGGAAACTTGAAACTCTCAGCATCATGCTCAGCTATCAGCTATCTTTCCAGCTACTGAGCTCAGTGAGAGGGAAAAAAGAAAAGCAAATTCAAATCAAAAGTGTAACAACATTTCACAGTCTTACATGACCAATGTGCAAATAAATATGGAATTAACAAATAACTTTCTCTCTCTTTCAGATCACCAAACCTCTGCTCATTTGGTCTAAGCTCATATTAAGCACCATTTTAAGAACAAAAGAAAATGACGGAGTCTTGCTCATCAGCATTCAACAAGAAATTTGTGTAACTTAATTGTAGCTCATTAAATAATAAATATTTGATTAAAAACCAATATAAAATCAGCATTTGTGATTCTGTGAGCAATTTTGGCTTTACTTGAATGGCCTCATGTAAGTTCGTGTAGCAAGCTCATTGCAATGCCTGTGTTTCCTTTTGTGCATCAGACAGTGCACTGCAGCTGATACATCCACCTAGATGGGACTTAGATGAATGTTTTTTCAGGTTCCACCTGGCATATACGTATTTTGATCTGCTCTTCCATTTTTGTGCCAAGCTGATGTATTACACAAGGCTTTCCTTGACTTATGGATTTACACAGAATGTAGAGCTGGACCTGTAGTCCCAATTTATCTATGACTGTCTCCATGCTCTTCTCCAAAGCTCTTCTCAGTTTATAGTTCAAAAACTTTATGACCTCCTGCCTGGGACTGAAATGAAGGTTTTTTGATGGATTTTCAAAGTAGAAATGTTGGCTTCCTGCCGTTGTGGGGAGTTGTCAGGAAACCTCTGGGAGAAATGGAGAATCTATGAAGTAAACAGTTTGGCTGAAGATGATAACTTATATTGATTTCACAAGGATAGCTAAAAAACCAAAGGCACAATATCAAAGTTCTCATTGCCCTCTTCACAGGTTTATGATGCCTTTTATGTTTACTGTCCATTTTCCCCTCTCTGTAGAAAATAATAACCAATAATAAAATGTTGTCATCTAAAGTATATTTTTAAGACAAAACCTATTATATTCCATTTAAAAACCCAGGAACTATACGTGCATGTGATAATCTTATTAACGCCATGGTGTTTTCTTTCAGAACAGGGAAGATAACGTTCCTATATACTATCATGGGATTCCTCCTTTGAAGTTTCTTTTGCTGTCTTAGTTCTCTCACTGAACTAATATGTGCATCATAGTCTGTATGCTGTGTCTTCGCTTCCAGCTGCAGAAAAACCTTTTGATTAGTTTATTTTTCTTTTGGTTGTAAAGAATCAATGATTCATACTTACATTATTTAAACTTCCTGGCAAGTCCCTGCACGTTCAGAACACAACCAATCACCATCAGGTGTTAAAATAGCTACAGGTGCTCAGGCTACTTGAGTTTATTCTTACTTTAAGAAACTATAATACACCGTAATCTTTTCCCATGCCCTTGCCTCCCTTTTCACTGTGCAGGAAGGTAACAATGGTAGTGACAGGTAATGATCTCTGTTACCTAAGATTTGTGAGACACAGAAGCATTTTCCTTTACTGTCTTGAAATAAATTTTATAAAATGGACACCTGCTGCTTATAGCAGAAAAAGCAAGTTATGCAATACCAGAAGTGGATGACTACCTGTCCAGCTGAGCTTTCCTATCTTATTATCAGTTTGTGTTTCTGAGGACAAAAGGGTAGCATCTTGTTATTTCAAAGTGTCTGTAAATGTGCTCAGAATAAGAACTTACAAGACCTGAAAGCTGAATGTTCTTGTCCATAAATCAAGTGACTGGGACACATGAGGATGACTTCGGTCAGTGATATTTTTGTCACATAAAAACCAAGTAATATAATTTCCAAAGCTGTCATCACCTTTAAAGAAGGCTGCTGTGAGGAACCATATGACTTTTTTTTTACAAAAACCACCTTGAAAACTGAACAGAGGGAAGAAATAAAGATATTTTTCTGTAATGTTCTTTATGCAATGCAACCACAAAATACTGCAGGCTGATAATAGTATTTATTTTAGAACTCTCACAATTTTGCCTATGAAAAGGTGTCTCTTCAGTACTATCATATACTGATATTTAAGTACTGCGTAAAATAAACACAAATACTCACCCTGATCACTCAATGAATTTCATCTGCAGCTACAGTTCTCATATTTCTGGAAGGAAGTGTAGCTGCAGGAAAATCTCCATCTCTTCCTCCTTTTACTCCTTTCCCTTTGCTTGTCATGCTTTGAAAAAGAAAATTTTTTCATTCACCTCTCTTTGTCTTTTACGATTTTATTATGATGGTATCTATACCACATTAACAGGGAGGATCTGATACTAGCCACACAATATCTGTCCATTCATCTAGCTCATTCTCTCCTTTCTATTCTATTTGCCCTCTGCTTTTGGACAGCAATAGTCAACTGCTCCCTGAAGCATGGCAGAGCAGGAATGGAGTTCCCAGGAATGCTACCTGTGTTCAGAAGTGGGTATGCATGCATTGAAGTGGGTTTGCAGGGCTGCAGGCATTGGTGGCAGCTACATTGCTTCACTTACATTTCCTCCAGAAACAGGATTATCTCAACCTCCAAGCCAGCCTAAGCCAAGATTTCTTATTCTGGAATTCTTGGCATTTGTTTTCAAGTGTTTTATGTCTCATTGTTTTTATTACATTAAGAAAAGCATACTGGGTTGTTTGGAGTTGGGTTTTTTGCATTTTAAACTTGTGACTTTGTTATCCACATCACTGCAGTGAAATCAGCAACGCAGAGCTTGCAGCTACTTTCATAAGCTGATAACTATCCATTCTCCATCGCAGAATATGTGATCTAGGAGACCGTAAATCTTCCATCTGGCATGTGACATTTGTGAGCATATCAGTGCAAATGTCAAAACAGTGCATTGGACAGCTATGCACCAAGTCTGAACTATTTTTGGTTTTAGGATAGTCACGGCTATTAGAGGCACATATGTGCCATGTGCCTTTTTATGTATCTGTATGGAAAGGTCATGATGCTCCTCTTAAGTCTTTCTGGTTGCCCACAGGAACAACATAAAAATTAGCATGTATTCAGTTTGCTCTTTTTCTTCAGATTCTTCATAAAACCCTCAGATGTTGCACCTTATACCAGTCTTTTACTCTTGACATGGAACAACCATGAACAATATTGGCTTGTCTGGACTGAATATGTTAAGTCATGTCTGACTAGAAATGTGCATGTATGAAACTTCAAACCTGCTTATCTTGCCATTTATCTACATGAAAACAAGATGGTTACAAGAAGTTCTTCCTCCATCTATGACAGTCCAACACATTGAATGTCACTTGCAGTTTTTTTCAAGAACTAGGACCTCACAAAGCAGATAGCTGAAACACTGGGTACCTTTAGATCTTGAGAAAAGGACTTCTTTGTAAACCCAACTTCTTCTAGCACTTTGTGAGGCAAGCAAGAAAATCAGAAAAAGAGCATAAAAAAATTGGTATCAAGGAAAGATCTGGCAGTTGCACTACTGAGAGTCATGCTGGCATGAGATGCACCAGAAAAACCAATGTTGATGTGAAGTCCTAATACCGAAAGCTGTCATCAGGAGGGGTGTTTTCAAGCACTGAAGCAGAAGCTGCAACTGGGATATAAAAAAGCACACTGAAATAGCAGTCCAGTCTCACACATTGCTCAGGTGAAACAATGTAACCTGAACAGTGAGAACCTCTGCAAATTGACTCGTCACCACTGACATCTACAACCAAAGAAAATTACTAAACAGTAGTCATGGGTTTGAGACTATCTAGGCAAGACATCTTCAGTATAACTACATATTTCTTTTTTGCATAACTTGTTTTTCACTTGCATTTTATCACTTTTTGCATTAATAATTTCATGACATAGCAAAATCACTACTGTGTTAACTAATAATAATGACCCACATCATCCAACTGAAGTGAAGGAGCTGAAATATTTCTTAATCTCAGTATTTACTACTGCTACCTATTTATGTGTGATATAGAATCCCGTCTACAAACTGAAATATATTGTTTAATGATAGCTGTGTATGGAATTATTTTGTTGATTTATACACGAAGCACACAGGATTGGTATGAACATGACATAAAGCCTGTTACCATTCCTGCATACCAAGGACAGGTATGTACACCAAAGCAAAGATGATGACTGTTTAGTGGGAGGAAGAGAAAAGAGAAGTCAGCAGATGCTTTGAAAGACTTTGGTGTGTGGGAAGCAGGCACTGTATGATGTATTTAATGAAACCTTAAGAATTCACTTGGAGGTCAAAGAGGTATGTTTGGTAAACCTGCTTTTTCCTTCTTTTTTTCTCTCTCCAGCTCAGAACACTGGAATCTCAACTTTGTACAGGAATTCGTATGGTGCACCTGCTGAAGATATCAAACATAACCAGGTAAGTACAGAGACTAAAATGTTACTGTCCAGATGGCAGAAGACTGGTGCAGCATCTTATATGGAAATAAGTAAAAATACCACAAACTAAAATATCGCATATAAAGAGATTGCTTCCTGCATATTTTTTTTTTTCTCCAATGTCCAAATTAAACACCTGTGTTTTAATACATGAAATTAAATGGAGGTCCTGAAGATCCTGTACACCTTGATAGCAGTACTGGAAATAGAAACCAGAGTAGTTTTGCTCACTTGTGCAGTTCCAATATTGGGCCCAACCTTGTGAGATCACTCGCAGGACTGCTAAAGGTAGTGAACTTAGGCAATCTTTTGTACTGTGTACATACAGTCCAATACAGGCATGTTTTGAACAAATATTGCAGAGTGTAGTCCACAGCAGTGCAACTGTTCCTGTTGTCTTGGAGGATTACTAACTCCTGCAGAGTCAGCAGGATCCTCAAAGTCTTCTGACGTCACTGTTGGAGCAAAAACATCCCCAGGGATGACTATGTGAGGATTGACAGGCTACATCATTTTGCAGTCACAAAGTCTCCCCAAACTTATAGAGGTGGTATAAAGTGAAAGATACTCTTCTCAGATAATCAGCATGTGTTTATACATTTCAGATTTTAATAAAGTTCCAGGTATAAAAACAGACATTAGCTAGGGCTGTCTGAAGAATATTTATGGCAACCTTAGGTTAGCAGACCATCTGAGATTATTTTTTTTCTGCTTCTCATAAACTTTTTGTCTTCAAGACCACTAGCTGGAATGTAGCAACATCATGAGATTGTCAACATGACATGTTGAGGAGGTGGTAAGAAGGTGGTTCTGCTTAACAGTAGCACAAAAACCCATTTCAGGGCAGTTTGCTTGAAATTTTCTCCTGTCAGTGTCCTGAAGACTGTAAATAGTTCTTAAGAATGCGGTGTCACCTGCCTCCCTAAATCTCACTTCTGTTGAAGGCAGCTGCAAAATGTTTAGCATCTTTGGAACATACATTGCTTCCATTCAAATTCTTCAAGGCTGAGTTTTGGTTACCAATATTTGCATTCTATAGCTGCAAGTTATACACGGGTTGTAGTTACAAAAGTAACTATAAGCTATGCTATATGAACTACTTTTGACATAAAGCAGCATCTTTAGCAGCAATAATATTAAATAATGAATATATTTGATAATAATAATAATAATACTATTACACTTAAAGAAATAAAATTACAAGGCAGAACTGTGGAATTAATTCACTACCAAGCAATCCCTTGAGCACATGTTAGGATAATGCACAACATCATATTTCGAGCACGATAAACATCAGTAAGATTTCCTCCTTCCATCCTGTTGCCTGCAATAAGTTGTATCCAACAAGCTGTGGGTATTACTGTCTTTCAGGTTTCAACACAGCCAGTTCCACAGGAGCCCAGCAGAAAAGATTATGAACCATATCAGCCATTTCAGAATTCAACAAGAAATTATGACGAGTCCTTCTTTGAGGACCAAGTGCATCATCGTCCACCTGCAAGCGAATACAACATGCACCTGGGACTAAAGTCAACTGGCAACTATGTCGACTTCTACTCAGCTGCTCGTCCCTATAGTGAACTTAACTATGAAACAAGCCACTATCCAGCCTCTCCCGACTCCTGGGTTTGAGACTTGGGCAGATACAAAAGCTCCAGGAACTGTGCATGTGCATGCATACCACAAGACATTTTTTTTCCTGCAAATTTAGTTTGTTAAAGCCTGTTCCATAGGAAGGCACAGATAACCAGTACGGAAAAAATTAAGAGATCTTTTTTTAGAAGGTTAAAAGATATGAAAGCTAAACCTGGGAGTAATTAGAAAGAAATATATATATACATATATATATTTTACAATGTGGGGCAACTTTACTGTTGGCCTGTAGAGTCTAAAGTTCAGTGCTGTATATTGAATGTGGCAGAAGGAAGGAGGAAGAACATGACAGTGGATGTGGGTCAAGAGTTAAGCACAAGTTACTGAGCAGCGTACATACTTTATGGGGAACAGCTTCTCACACTTTGTTTAATATCCTCATTCATTGTGAATCTAGGCTTCAAGTTGCATTTGGGGTTTCCTCTGTACAGCAAGATGTTTCTTGCCTTTTGTTAATGCATTGTTGTAAAGTATTTGATGTACATTACGGATAAAAAAAAAAAAGGTGCATTGTGTATATTACACCAATGCCACAGTGTTTCTTCATCTATGGTTCTAAATATTGCTTCAATTTCAAATTTTGAAAGATGTATGAATTTCCAGGTTTTTTTTTCTTTTCCCCAGTGCGTTTTAACAAAAAAAAAAAAAAAATCAAAAAAAAAATCAAAAAAAAAACCAACAAGGAATATTTAGCAGTATTGTTTGTTCTGATATGTGAATTTGTTTGTGGCAACTAAAAAAAAAGGCATTCAGCAGTTTCTGACAATTAACATTCATCATTCCACACTCCTTGTCAACAAAGTGCTTTTTCACTGCCTAAAATTTTAGATGTAGATATTTGAAATAGATTTTTTTCATTTATACCAGTTTTCTTTATGATGATACAGTGTTAAAAGAAAATAAATTACAATTGATCTGTCATCCATATTTGCTAAGAATGTCTATTTCCAAGAACCTACCATACAAATACACATTCTTACTTGTGTGTGTCCACATATGCATAGTATTCTGTGTGCGTGTATTTGAGTGTGTGTTTGTGTGGCGTAAGACTTCTTTCCATCCAATGTTCTCCTTGTTAAGCTTCAATTTTTGTTTGATTTTCAGTTCTTTTAAACAGTGGAAACTCCAGTATGTGCTTTCCCTTACTCGCTTTTGTAACCATTGATAGCAATTCAACACTTGTTAGGCCACATGCTCACAAAAGAGGGGGTAACCAGTTTTTTTCACCAGCTCCATCACCCCTAGAAGCCACTTCCATTAAATTAGCATCTCTTGATCTTCTCTTGAAGAAATTTTATTACTCTCCGGCCACCAACCAGTAAGTGCTCAAGGAAGGCAGAGTTTGATCTTGCCATCTCCCCAAGGGAATGGAACACAAAGACCCAAGAGACTTAAGTCTGAACTCCCCAAACTCTTTAGACTACAAAAGGGTCCAATTCCTGAACCATTAGGACAATCATTTATTTCAACCCATACCAAAAAGAAAATCCAACACCCAGAACACATTCCTCAAATATGGAAATAAAGACCATTTCTGTGCATTTAAAGTAAAATTCTAAAAAAAGAGTAAGGGACAGAGAAATTTTTTTTAATTTAAAAAGAAAAGCTATCTAGGCTAGGAGGCCATAAGAACCGGCATATTCATTTTAGCTCTTGTGATTTGAAAAGAAAGAAAAGAATCAAGCCTTTCTTAATTTCTGTGATTCAGGCAACAGTTCAGCATACGGTTTTCAGAGCATAAGACCCACCACAAATGGAGTAGTTTTAAATTGCTTAAATTGCAAGGAAGGAATTTCTTTTAGGTTGCAAACATTCCTGTGATTAGTCATTGTAATAGTCTTAACATCACCTGGCACACTTCTGGCTGTGCACAGGGGGAGAAGTCTCTCGCTCTATAGGACGCAGCCCAAGTAGTTCATGCAGGCGGGTATTGTGATGTAGAATTGGTTTATCAGTAATCTAGGACTATAGTTTAATCTTTTTGGCAGCTTTTCCCAGTGTACGATATGTAACCTTTGCTCTTTGTAGTAAACGGGGGAAAAAATCGCATGCAAAAAAATTTTTAAAAAATTTAAGAAAGGGTGGGTGGGAGGGGCACAGTGGGCCAGATGTATAGTGAGGTAGATAAAAATACTATTCATAGTTTTGGACACAGGTTGTTTATATTTTATTTATTACATTGATTTTAATAAGTGACATTTGCAGTGCTCTTTTGAACAAAGCACATTTTCAGTATAAAAACTTTTTTTTAATAAAGAATGTCACTCGCAACTGGAAGTTCTTCTTGACTGCCTGATAAACATCAGGCTGCTGCAGTTCTCCAGGTGCAGGTTTGCCAACAGGCCAAGGGGACGCATCGTTCTATTTGAAGTTCTTAGGACAGGAGGTTATTGTAAGTTGAATTCTTCTAACTACTGAACTGCCCACATTGCCCTCTTTCAGCTCCTCTTAGGAATTACTTGGAGTCAAATGTTGACCATTGCTCAAGTGAGAGATTCTGGATCGATGACGTGGCATAAAATACCTTTTGTCTATACTTTGTGTTGGTTTGTTTCCATTCTTCTGTAGTGGCAAGTGCTCCGACTGATAACATTCACTCTTGCTGTACTGAGTTTTGAGACGGTGTTGAATTACCTGGCTTCTTTTCCAGGCTTGGAAATCCAACACTGCTGCCATACTGAGCAAGATATATATGATGCATTCTTTTTAATATTGAGGAAAGTATCGTTACCTATTGCTGTTCCCTTCATTCTTGTACTAGATCACACACAGAAATAGAGAAGAAACAAAACTGTTCCAAAAAAAATGTATAAAATGCAATTGATGTACTGTAAATTGTCGGATTTTTTTTATTTTTTTTTTTTAACAAGCTTCGTATTAGAATCTTGTTCAGCTGTGTAGAGCTATATAAATCTCACTGTTTTATTAAATGCTGTTTATGGTCTGGAAGAAATGGTTAACCTATCTCAAGATTAACAAATTTGCACTAACATGAGCAATATTGATTTGAAGAAAAAAAATGAATTCAATATTTAAATTTATGATTTTAAAGGTATATTAACACTGAAAGTACATTTTGACAAATAGCATATTTAAGCCCAAAATATAAATGGTTATGTCAGATAACACAAAAGAACTATAACAATATAGATTGAGAAAAAAAATGTGTTTCACTGTACATGTTGCTAACATGTACAAAGACAAACTCATATTGACGTATTTTCTATTAATAAATCCTACTGTATTGTGGAGAATCGCTGGTCATAGTGCACTATGTTTAAACTCAGAAGTTGACTCCATAGATTGATGCCTAGCTTCACACAACAAACAAATCCTTGCCATTTTTTGTATTTTAGATATTAATGGGATAGTTAACTTTCAGCTCTCAGGTCTTTCACTGCCCCCTCCCTCTTCACCAGGTTGATGAGCACAACCTACTCTAGAACAGCCAGCCAAGAGGAAAGGTATTTTTGAGAAGAACACCCAGTTCACCCCTAGAGAGGCTGCAAGAGTCAGCTGCCACCACTTGCAGACAGTTTATCTACACCTGTAAAAAAACTCTGAAAACCTCAAGGCTGGTGCCACTGGTTAGGAACACGCTGTAAAAAATACAATCTTGGCCACAGGTTACATAGACCACAGCCAAGAGACAAAGAGCAAAACAGTAACTGACTTGTGCATTGCTGGGAGTCCCAGCATGCAGTGCATGTAAATGCTCGGCAGTAATTGTTTCCTGAGCTGCATGAGCCTGTAGAAGCATCTTGCCAGGGAGACTTACAACTCAAATCAGAAATGCTGACTTATTTTTTTTTATATCTTGGCACAGCACAGGCTGTGCAAGCCAGTGCACTGCAAGGGAGGCTTCCTCAGCTCCTCCATCACTGTTACTCATCCTCTCCTGCCAGCAGGCAGAAAGAGCTGAGTTTAATGTTCTTGCTTGTGTCTTGGGGAGGAGCAGGAGAACAGAGACAGCAATACAAAGTGGAGGGAGGAAACAAAGGGCATGAAAATACTTGTAGTGTGTGCGTGAAGACAGATCCACACCCATAATTACTAAGAGTAGAATGGACCCAACAGGAGATTTTATGCACTAAGATCATCAAATATTACCAACAAGTTGATGTAATGGACATTTAATAGTAGCAACGTTATGCACGCCGCTTTATGCTAGGAAGGTGGGAGGGTGCAGCAGAGGGAAGTCTCAAGTCAGTGTCGGGCACTTCCAACTTCAGCCAGCAGATGCTGGGCTTGTGGATAGACACTGTGAAGAAGAGGAGAGAGGGATGAGACTCTTGATAAAAAAGTTTAGGTTCGAGCCTTTCAGACTAGGTCTAAACAACATCAGGCATTAAAACAGAGGCCACTTTTTGCAAACCTGCCCCCTTGCCCTGCCATCCTCAATGGCAGAGTGTGGTCCCCCGGACAGATACACAGACATGGTGAACATGGTGGGCAATCCCATCAAGGACCCAGCTTGCAAAGGCCCTTTACCCCCAGCTGGGCAGTACCTGGTACAGGTGTGTGTCTGATGGCCACCTGTGCTGAACGCTGCCAGGGCCAGGGCTGGCCTTGTCGAGCAGCTACAGCCACCTCTAATTTGAAGCCCAGTATTGTCCCTGGAGGACAGGTGGGCACCAACATCTGTTGAAGAACTGTGAATTCCTGGCTCTTTTCCAGGGAACTAGACAGTTTTTAAGGAGTAGCCTAAAGCCATTTTCAGATATTTCAGGCTGAAAGTGAGATATTTGATTTTCATCCCCAGGCAAGGGGATTGAAGGCTGCCACTGATAACCTGTAGGGAGATGGGCATTCCCACCTTCAAGGCTATTCTAAAAAACAAGTGAGAAAAGCTGTGACTTTTGCACGTCTTTTGATAATCTGGGTTAGGAGCACATGCTTCTAACTCATGTTCCACTCTTCTGAGGGCCAAACCAAACAGCTCCATATAATACAAGTGTTTCAAATTCTTCCTCCCCAGTGCCCCACCTGGGTTTTGCACCATCTCAGCTGGGACATATCAATCAAAAGAATGGCACACCACTTCCTCTGCTAGTCACATGCATGGGTACTAGTGCTAGTCAGGTGCAGTACTCTAGCAAGACTCTATGCCAATTCATTATTCTTAAATCTAATTCCCAATCAAACTCACCTTAGTACTTTTAATGCAATTTTCAAACCTAATTTTAAAGCCCACAGAAGTCCCTGGAAAGATTTCCATCAGCTTCACCAGGTCCAAAGTGACAACAGGTGAAAAATTGGTGCAACCTTCTCAAAAGATGTGCACATCGAGGTCACTCTTGCCAGCACATCAAAGGCTCCAACCTTCTAATAGCTAACAGGAGAAAAAAGAGCAAGTTATTTCCTGGTACCTGCCTGTCAAAATTTACTATAGAGCCTTTGTACCCTTTGCCTCCCTGCGCTTTTATTTTCACTGCTTTCAGAGAGTGACATAGATAAAAAGGACTCACAGTGACTGTTGCTGTTAGTTTCGGTAGTTGGATGAGTAGTTTCAGACACTGAAATACCTTTCTTTTCCAAACAGGTAAAGTCTGAAATGTGCCACTAAACCTAGGAAAGCAAAATAGCAGTGGCTTGCTGATTGACTATTTTCCACAAATTCAATTGAATTAGTAACTCACATCAGTATTTTCATTTATACATAGCCCATTGGCTGTGGGGGTTGATTTTTACATAATTTATTTTACATTAATGTTACATAGGCAGAAAATGTTGATAACTAAACATGTCATGACAGTAATTTGTTTAATAACATCAAGGCTGAAGAGAAAATTTCTGGCAGAGAACTCAGGCTATTGTGTATAGGCACAATCAATTATTACCTCTGTCATCAACTGAGAGAAAGAGAAAAAAAAAAAAGCATCTACCATATGAAGCCTAACATCTTTCATAGCAAATATAAGTCCATTTGAAAAGACTTCCACCATTCCCTCAAAAACAACAGTAAAAAAATCCACCCCAAAACAAAAACAAAAAAAACCCCACACCACCAAACACGAAAAAAAATCCCAAACCCCACAACCTTTCCCTCTAAGCTACCCTGTGTTTGACTTTTTGATTGGGGTGGTAGGAGGGGAGGAGAATTTGCACTATATGATTTGTGTTGCTTTTGTTTATGCCTAATGTCTGTGGATGTGGACAAGAGGGGCACTCACTCCTGTAGTGCTGTAGTAGCATTGAGCAAATCAAAACATGCCAAGTAACAGCCACATTGCCAAATGTGACAGCCACCACTTCCCAAACCCTGCCTACTACTGCAGGCTTCTCATCATGGGAAAGAACAAAAGAGAGCCGGTCATTCTTTTGAAATGTCAGCCTCCACCAGCATTCAGTGAAGAGTGAAAAAAATGAGTGGTGGAAAAGCTGCTCAGAAAAGCCTCGCTGCCTTTGGGGTGCCCTCCACTGCTGGGCTGAGTGGGGCAAGCTGTGGCAGAGTGTGGGGCAGCCCACAGCCTGTGGGAGCACCACAGGTGGGAAGGAGAGTGGGACTCAAGGGCCACAACAGCGGGTAAAAGTGGGCAGAAGAATCTTAGACCTTGGCAGGGCAGAATTGCTGAGGCCAAGGAGTGGGTGCTGGCCAGAGAGCACTGGGGGGTGCTGCATCTTCAAGGGACTCAGTGCTGACCTGGCACTGCTTCTTACACTGCTTCTGCAGCTCGGACAGGGGCTTTCCTGTCCAGATTTTTGCTTTCCTTTCAGGAAGAATGGTTTAAGAGGTCACCTGTTTGTTTGTTTTAATTATGGTCCTCTTTTAACAATGTAACACTTCATAGAATCATAGAATGGTTTGTGTTGGAGGGACCTGGCCCAAACTCCCCCCATGGGCTAGGACACCTTCTACTAGGCCAGGTTGCTCAGAGCTCCATCCAGTCTGGCCTTGAACACTTCCAGGGATGGGACATCCACAGCTTCTCTGGGCAACCTGTTTCAGTGACTCACCATCCTCATGGTAAAGAATTTCTTCCTAACATTTAAACTAAATCTCCTCTCTTTTAGTTTAATACCACTCTCCTTGTCCCATCACTATCTGCCTTTAGTTAGAATGGTTTAAGATGTTAACTTTTTTTTTTTTTTTGCTTTGTTCTCTTCTGTTTCCTTTTTCATAGTGCAACAGTTGTTATGGTCCACCCCGATTACCAGAACCCAGGTGCCAATGCTTTCATGTAAGCAACTCATTCTGCTCATGCAATCACAGCTTATCATAACAGAAAAAAAAAGATCTTACTTAGTAGAAGCTGATAATTATGTGTTCTGATTAAAATAAAGGGATCTTTAGATATTCTTGTTTTGCTGGTGCACTTAAGCTTGGGCAGCAGGTCAGAGCCCTGAGCGAGGCTCGGATCTGGGCACAAGGAGAGAAGATGTTGCCCAGAAGACTGCCCAAGGGGGGAGACACTGCCCACGGGTTGTGCCACAGTCCCCACCGAGGAGGAAGGCTCTTTGCCAGCATGCGGGCATCTGCAGTGTCTTTTCAGTTATTAAGACAGGAATGTAAATTTAGAAGCCAGAGAACAGGAGATTAAAAGCTGCAGTTGTTAAACACGGTAAAATGTGAGCTGTTCTTTCCACAGTTAAAGTCTGGGGTTTGGGCTTTTTTTACCTTTTTTTTTTCTTCTTTCAATAATTAGGATTTAGAGCAACAACATTTTTGATAAAACTATCTGTGGAATGTGTTTTGACTAAGCAAAAAGAAAAGAGATGTTAACAAATATAACTGAAAAATATACAGTTGGAGACAAGTTGTTTTGACTTCCTAAAATTTGATGTTTATGTTACTTTAGGATAAGGGTTTGGTTTAACAACACTGTGATGTAAATGCAAATTATGTACGCTAATAGACTGTGAAATTCCAGGTCTATCAGCCATGTATACCATATGTAGTTAATTAATGACTGTGCAAATCAGCAAAACTAAGGTTAAAGAGGTGTTAAAAGACAGGAAGATTGTGGAGCTGCTTGCTAAAGTGACAAACGATGGCTGTCATTCATCTTGACTCTGCCATGCCACAGTTTAAGTAACAGGTTTGTCTGCTGTATTAACTTCGATTTAAAAAAAAAATAAAAGCTGTTTTATAAACCAGAACAACTTCAGTCACAGCTAAAGCTGACCCCCTGAACTGAGGGATGTTCAGTGGGAAATTAACTATATAGTCTTTTATTGTGTTTCTGATACCATGTCCTGAAATCATGAGTTATCCTAGAAAGGCTGTGACTCTTTTACTTCCAGGGATTTACTCTGTGCCTTGCTGATGGTACTTAATGCCTCTCATAAACCATCTGTCAAGGCACTGATGGATCCCCACCAAATGGCCAACAATATTTTCCTGAAATATCAGCAAAGAGGTATGTGTTTGGGAAGCAAAACAGCAGGTCTGCATCTTGTCACAACTGAACTCCTGATCCTTGCTCCAAGACCTTGGTCCACCCCACGCAGGGCTAGAAGAGCAGAAAGAGGATGTGACTGCCCCAACCTGATATTTGAAATAAATCACCACCTGGAAGTAGGAGCACCTAAAATTGTCTAATGACATCTTAGCTTACCTCTTTTGTTTCAGTGTGAGGGATCCAATGGCAATGGGTGCACTGCGGCAAAGGGAGAAATTCAGCTTATTGCATACAAAAAAAGTTTTCAGCTTTATTTTCCTCCCCTGTCTGTAAGGGTGCTGAAGCCAGTGCTTTATTAGCAACCTCCTTAAACGTACCCACTGCTCCTGTTCCTGCCAATCATGTCCTTGCAGACTTGACCAGTTACTGTTCCTGGGTCAATAAGCAAACAGTGCCACTGGGAACTGAAGTTGACTGAGGCTTAACAAAGTCAAACCAGCCTGGTGTAATGGAAGAGACTTGCAAGGCAAAGGTGCAAAGGTTCTGAGATCGTTTAAAGTGCCCTCTGGAGAGAGAGCTCTTCTCATCACAGAAGGGATGAAAGGCAGTGTGCCTGCAGGAGAGGCAGGGCTGCACTGTCTGTCACATCTTTGCACAGCTGCCTGCTAAGCTGGACATGCAGTTTGCTGTGTGTTTTCGTGCCTTTGCTCAGGACGAGAGGCACCAGCCACTCTTACTGCCCCCAGGGAGATGGAACAGACCAGGGCTCTGCAGCAGCTTGTCCTCTGGCACTGTTCCAGTGAGTGGCCCCATCTGGGTGGTGGCAGGACAGCAACAGGGCTTGTCCCAAGCATGGGTGCCACTGGCAGAGCGAGAGCTAAGGAGAGCCATGGGTAACCAAGACTTCCCTGAGCGGGGACAATGGGACAGAGACAGGCCAAGGTCTGCAAGGCTCTCAAACAAAAATGTATTAGTGGCAATGACGTATTTGTATAGTAATAGTAAGTTTTAAGCTTTATAACAATAACAGAATGTTTTAAGCCTCAGGCCTTGTCTGGATTTGTCTGGGTTTTAGCCCATTTTAGCAGTATGTGCAAAAATTATCCTAGAAACTTTTGTAACAGCAACTCTTATCCATCTTTCTTTGGCTGTCTTAGTATTTATATGTCTTAGCTGAGGTTTTGCTTAGCCTTGCACAATTGTGTGGTGTCAGCACCCAGCAAGAGCAAAAATACTCATCCGAGTGCAGGAGGGATAACATATAACCAATTAAACAGTTGCAGATTAAGGCACGAACAGCATGTCATAAGTGAGGAAAGGAGGACATGAGCTGCATCCAAGGCCAAGCTGATACCTGTTGTGGAGCATGGATGAGCCCACAAGCCAAGCAACCTGAGGGAAATTAACGGGGACTGGATGTTAACCTGGTTAACAGCAGATATGTAAGGGAGATACTGTGTTTTCCTTCACTGGAGGGATACCAGAAGAGGATGGTCTGGGCAGGAGGAGGTCTGGTCTGACATTCCTCAGGCCAGGCAAGCTTAGGGCAGGAAAAGGAGCTTAGCTCTGAACGTGTGTCTGTTCTTCACATGTGTAAGATCTTGGTAAAGCTACATCAAGGATCGGGAAGTGTTGCCAGGTTGTTGGTGTGCAGCACAGACAGTATCCAAGTCTTGTAAATCAGTGTAGCCTCTGTGTCTGTCCCAGCATGAAAGCTCACCAGAAGGGGCATTACTTTTCCTTAGCACACTAATGACTGTGAGTTTACAGGTGAGGAACTCATGGCGTTCCTTCATACTGGAATACAACAGGAAAGGACTCCGTAGCCTGTGGAGCAAAAGCCCTGCTGAAGGCTAATTGCAGAAGAGGAGATCTCCACAAGACAATGAAAATATCGTACTTGATCAGGTGGGGATTTTTCTGTATCCAGCCTTTTTTCTTGACCTCAATTTTCTAAAAGCAGAATGGAAGATGCTTTGTCTATGGCCTGATGAAGCTGACTCTGATTAGGACACATGCTTTAAAATACAGATAAAATTCAGTGTAGATAGAAGAGATCAAATACTGTTATTCTCATTTGTGTTCTTTATGCTCTTATTATTGTCCCCTGAAAGAATGATGAATGTTCTTTTTATGTGCTTGATAATTGATTTGTATTGTTATTGAATTCCCTTAATGCTGATAGAGCTAAGTAGAACAGAATGGATTATATTGATTTTTCTGGAAACGGAAATTTGTTTGGAATTTCTATTAATTCACTAAAGACATTTATGCCTTAAAGTGATAATCCAATAATGCATAACTGGCTTTCTATTGCTTTCAGGGAGCATCTGGGATGAAGTGTGATCAATCCATAAAGTTCAATAGACACTGGAGCTCTGTTCTGTATAAAACTGTCTTAAGTGTCTTCATAAAGCAAAAATGAGATCCTAACACTGCATTTACATCAGAGGCTGCCTAGAGCTCTTTGTCCTGTGTCAAGTTTAGTTCCAGAATTCACTTAATTATCCAATCAATCGAAGTCAATTAACATTTTGTGTTGCAGGGAGCATCTCTCATTTTGGACAATGTAGATGTGATGTTGGCTGAAGGAAGAAGTTCTGAATTAGAAAGAACATCCATTTTAATTGAACTTTTCCACTAGATATGTGTTTTTTGAAAAGCACATGCACAGGGACTTGTTGAAGAGAGTTTTATAAATTTCAGTAAGTCAATATTGCTTTTCAGTTCTGAAAGGAAACTACCCTCATTAGAAAAATCATCCATGCCTGGTTCTTCAGAGCCAACTATGAAGAATCTGTATGGCCATATCTCATGTCAAGCTTCAAAGCTTATGGTTCACAATCCTTTCATAGCGATGTGGCTGAATTAAATTGTATTTGCCTAATCTAGCACCTGTTAGCATAGGAAGGCTTCTTTTGCCTTTTCCAAATGGATTCCTGAAGGGTCTGCATGAGGGTAGGTTGTTTTACCATGTTGACTAGAGTTTGATTGTGCATTTTGTCCAACAAAATAAGAAAGATAAGCCTGCAGCATTTCTCAAAATGACAGTTCAGTTTCTGCATATCATCTCTCCCACTAATTTAGCTCCCATTTTTTGCTTGTATCTTACACAAGAATAATTTCTTTTTCATGAGAAAACAATTTTCCCCTTATCCATTCTAAAGGGTTAAGTAGCTTTTTCATCACACATAGGAACATAACTGTAACCTTGACTTTTTCATAAAAGCCTTTCTTTCCTTCAAGGGTATGCTGACTACATTCATCTAATTTTGCTGCTCTGATTTGCATATTAAAAAATTGTTTCTTCTTGCAGAAAAACAGTGTGAGCAAAATCCATGGCTTTTGATGCCAACTGTAAGCTAGATTAATAGAGAAAATAATTACAGAAACAAAAATAGTATATGACTTACTAGAGAACTAACAAGGCAGTATCTAGTCACAGGGTTAACAGCTTGAACAGAGAGCTCTGTTTCAAAGGCTTTTATCTTCCAACAGATGTCTGTAAAAGAAAATCATTATGAGAATACCATGTGGTATCTTCGAGCTGAGCTGGGAGGGCATAGATTACCCACACACAAAACCACATCCCAAAACAAACAAAAATCCCAAAGCCAATACTTGGTTGCAGTATGCAGAACAAATCAAGGATTAGGTAAATGCTGTGAACTCTCCTTTTGCGAAGTCCAGCTTTCACATCCAGCTTTCAACCCCTTTTGCCCAGAAGTAAAAGTGCTAAAGTACACAATATGACTTCTGTCTTACAAAGAATTTAACATACAGCCTGACTGTTGGCCAAAATTAGATCAATGTGGTCATGAACTTGACCACGGAAGGTGTTGGAACAAAGGTCTTTGGCAGCTTCAAAAGGTTCCTGGGAGAACCAAACAGACACTCTACTGTTTGTGTAGACACATTCTTTGCATACCTACAGACTGCATTTTTCCTGTGAGAAGATAAGAAAACTGAACATGTCTATAATACAAGTTATTTGTCTGTATTTGAGAAGCCAAATACATTTCCCTTGTGTTTCGTATTCCCAAAGTGTACAATATTTTTAGTAATGACAGACATTTAGAGAAGAGGCAAAAATCCTTAGAGTTCTTCTGTCGTGCAGTTTTCCATGGTTGGAGTTAGCAACATTTGCAGGTTTCTTTACCATGCCAGTAGCCACCTATCTCCTACAAATTTACTTGCATATAAATCCTGTCTGAATGTGAGGTCTGTGGCCTCTCTCACAATTGTCTGTCTCTGTTATGTTAGGACTATCCTACTAACACAGTCCTGAGGTGCATATATGCCACCCAAACAAAATTCTGCCTTTTTTTTTCTGTTTCTTTTGCCTTTCATGGAGCAGCCAAGCATTTGATCAGCTAAATAGCATAATGTCCTAATGTCCAGAAATTAAAGCACACTGATTTCCTACACAGCCTTAAGAGAATAGTAGCAATCTCAGCTATGTCTTTTGCTGTCATTTGTGGAGGATGCCTTTCACTTCCTGTCAAGGCTTCAGTCTTACCATCCATCAGTCTAAACCATTCCTATGTAAGAAAGGGTTGCCATCGTTAACATTTAGCTAACATGCCATCACAAGCTTTTGTATCCCATTATGTGATAGCATGTTCTGTGGTAGTCCTCTTCATATTTTCTCACTTTTGAGCATCTTTTTTGGTAAAGGAGGCACATACAAAGCTCTCCAAAACAGCTTTCACGTTCTCATTCCATGAGTATGTACCTTTTCCATTTCTACAAAGACCATCCCAGTAGCTGCCTTTTTTCTCTGCATTTTCAAGAAAATACGTACAGCAAGCTTTCCACTCTTTCCTGTCACAAAACTGTCTAACACATCTAAATTTCAGTCTCTCTACAGATGCTTCCAGTAATCTATGCCAAGGCTTCATATTCTGCAGCACCATTTCACTTGAATAATTTGTGCTGAGCTTAATACTTCTCTACATTTAAATATATACTCTGCAAAGCTTTTACAGCATTGGTTTAGTACTTTCTCAGACTTAGGAAAGCAATCAAGCATGCCTTCCATAACAAGTCACTTCAGCAAATGTGTTGGCACTTCATCAAGAGACTTTCCTTGCTTTCATATTCCTACCTGCTTTTATGACTTGCTCCTTCTAAATACAGCCTATCTCATCCCAGTTGGATTTACATGATTTAATGCCTCTCTTGCATTCTCTTCATGTGGTACTCTTGCAAAATAATCACTCCAAGCATTGCTAATTAATTCAGCATTCATTTCCAATATACCTTATTTACCTCTTACATAAGCAAGTGTGTTTGTACCCCTTATCATTTGTTCTCCTGCCTGGATGAGCTGGCAAATGTGGGTTTTTTTCCTGTGTCTTGAGTCTTCCCCCTCCCTGGAGAGCCATAAAATTGACTGCTAACTCCACTTTTAGCTGACACTGCTTCTTTGCCTTCCTGTTTTGCTTGTCATAATTTCACTGATTTCAAGTGATTGTTCCCATCTTTTCAACTCAGCTGAGTCTTTTACTGGAGTTTTTAATAAACAAGTCTACTTTATTATCCAGTTCATCTCCGATATCAGCACTGGGGACTTTTTAAAGGAAACCTACCTATAGATCCTAGTCTGCTCCATTTATGGTAATTGCATTTAGCATATCACAGATGTCAGAGGTGTTCTTAATATTGCCTGGAAAATGAGGATTAGATGCATGCAGTAGGATATGTTCTTGCCCACCCAGTGGGTTTGTCTCAGTGATTTTTCTTGGGTTGTGATGATATTCTAGACAGCAATGAATTCCTTTGCCCCAAATGTCTGTAAGTGGCAAAACACTGTTACACAGATGAAGAATCAAGGTAATGCAAAGCGCACAGGTAAACCTAACAAGTGTTCAAAAAATTTATAAAATGCTCAGCACTGTAAAGCTTCAAACAAAATTTTCATGGACACATATCTTTTTCAGGAGAGCTCCTTAGCAAAGATGAGTTCCTTCTGAAAAATTTCTCCCTCACCCTTTTTCATGAAATACATCTTCTAGGAAACAGCTGATGGCTGCACAGTATGTTTGTAGAAATGCCAGCAAAACCGGGCACCATACCCTGACTCACTATGTTGTGCTTTTAGAACTCAAAATCCTTCCAATGTGCAACCCTTGTTTTGTCTGGCTACTGTGCATAAAATTCAACAAGAAAGCAGAGATAAAAAAGAATTGGCTTTCTGAAGAAGAGGAAAGATTAATCATCTTTGCAATGTCTCAGTGGTGCAATGGAAAAATAATTTCAGTGGGGCAGCAGAAAGCTGTGTGCCACTGCCACTTGCAGCCAAGAAGAGAGAAATAGGATAACCTCTAAAGCTCTATCGTGTCACTGGAGTGTTAATTTAATTTTTTGACAAGGTTACTTTAATTAGTTGGCAGATTATAGAAAGAAACATGACAGGTAAGCATAACCTGACAGGTCTTGAATCCCTGCTGTCCCCTCTGCCTTTTCATTTTGAGTTGAAATTTGGGCTAAAATTTGCATTGCCATGAGGCTAAATGTTGGCATGGAAGTTCCTGCACCAGATGTTAGTTTCACTTTTAGGAGATTTTGGATGCATACTTAGAATATTTTAGCAACAACAACAGAAATGCACAAGAGATTAATTTTTAAAGTACCGAAGTCAAGGCTGACCTTTTCCGGTTCTAGTCAGCAAAACGTGACTGTCTAATTCTTCCCAATTTGGGAGCACATATTACTCTCTGAAAAAGTGTGGGTGTGACAAAATATAAAAATTAAACAGCTTTCACTGTCAGTGAGACAAAAATGAAATAAGATGCATTTCAGGGATGGGGATAAATTTCTGTAAATCAGGATTGATTTTCATTATGACTTAAACAATTTTACAGTGTTTAAGAGCATACTTTGCTGCACAATTAGAACAGTAAGCTTTCTCATTTTTAGCCTGTCTGCCAGCAGTTAGAGCTAGGCCTGAGAAATGGGAATTACAAATACCACGCCTGGGACTGCCACGGATCATTTAGGCTTGGTGCTGCAGATATTTCTGTGTGTGAGTACCACTGCCTGCATGAATAGACCCACAGTTCAGCAAGACCATTTGTAGATGTTAAGCTGCACGGGACCCGTGCAATCTTTCCAGGACTGGAGTCCGAACTCCCGACTTCACTTTTGCAGAGCAAAATGTGCCTCCATGCCCTCAGGGTGAACACAGCCCGCAGATCCCTTTCCTCCATCACTTCCAGGTAAATCAGTGGAATTTCTGTTTAAAACTACTTTATTTTCCCTTAAATTGATGTGATTTTGTACATTCCCTGGAGCCTGAATGCCAGACACAATATTTAAAACCTGAAAAACTTTTGCATGACATTCCTGTTCTGCAATGTTGTTCTGACTAGTAGAAGTGAGAAAACAGTGAAAACCCGGTGTGGAACAATTCAGGGTACTATAACTCAGAGTGCATATTGATAGGGTGGGGGTTTCCTGTGTTGCTTTGATGTTACCTTAGCTAGAATATTCGACACTACTCCATAAAGCAGCTTGTAATTTCTCCACTGAGACTTTTATAGCTTTCAGGCTCACCAAACACTCCCTTCGCTGACATCTGATATGTATTATATTGACAATAGATAACATCCACTTGGCACGAGTACTACTTGTCTGAAATTTTTAACCTATTTGACCACAGGATGGGATATTTTTTTTTTTATTTTTTTTTTATATTGAACTTAAGAAAATATTTTGCTTCAGATTACTCACTATTTGTGAGACTCATCCAGTTTGGGCCAAGAGACATTCTTGTTTTCTATGTATTATAGAAATGACCCTGCTCAGCTCTAGGTAAGGGTCTGCTGACTTTTCCACCCAAACCTGCAGTCAGAGCTGAGCACCGGAGTCCTAAAACACCTGGTAAGGCAAACAACATCTCTCCTCATGGAGGATATTATTATTTTAGTATGGGAACACTTCACTGTGGACTGGCCTCCATTTCTGGCTCTTCTTTTTCTATTTTTGGCTAATCCAGTGCAGAACCATACAAGGCATGCTGCTAGATCCCCATTTCCAGGGAAATGGCCTCTCCTGGGTCTAGTGGATGTGCCTGTTTTCGGGCTGCCTTCATTTGTTGTTCCGTAACTGAGGAGAGGTGTGTACCTACACTCTCCCAGCCCACATCTACAGGGGGTGTGCTTTTGAAGTCTGACCCTCAGCCCCACTGTTATGGGTGACAGCCAAAGTCAGCAGTACCTTCAATGCTGACAACACCTGCAGAGAAGCTGTGGATCCATAAAACAGGAACACGGTGTTGCCTTTGCTGTCTAGAGCAGGAATCCCTTTGAATTTCTTTCTCAGCTTTCTCTACAGAGAACCTGAAAACCCTGGCAACCACCTGAATCACAGCCATAAGGAACTTGCAGGAAAGGAAACTGGTTCTCCCCAGCCACCTGGAGGTGGTTGTTTCCTTATAAGATTCAGGTAAGTATTTTATAATTAGCACTACTCAATGAATCCCATTAAAGGACCCTCTGCCTCAGCACAGAGGTTCTGATCTGGTCTCTCGTGCAGCTGGTTGGTTCATTGCCACCTTCACTCCTGACTGAGTGACGAACATTTCAGAGCTTCTTAGTGAATAATGATGTCTTAAATGTAATGTTTTTTTTGTTATAAGAACACAAACATCAGAAATACTGGCTTTTAATTATTAGGGGTTTATATTTCAAACCAGTAGGCAGCTTCCTCAAAAAGTCAGCCCTAAACTTGACTATATGACCAACATACTAGTGTATAACTTTGTTTACTGTTACTCCCAAAAATAAATTTTGAAATATTTAAAAGATTCAATTCTATGAGAAGAGTTTCTGCTTTCTCAAATTTTATTTCCATTTTATATCATCATCTTGATGACTATTTGCAGCACCTGGCTTGGAATCTATAAATAATAACCTGACTTTCAATGCAAAAGTTCCTTTCCAATAAAAAAATAAAACCAAACAAAAAACCCCAAACAAACAAAAAAACCAAACAAACCAACAACCAAACCCTAAAATCAGCTGTTAACATGACAACAAAGTTGTAGGGTTTTTGAAATAAAAAAGCCAAAACATTGAAATCAAAGGTTAAAGCTGACATGCTGAGATAAAGTGGAAATGAAATTAACAGAAAGAGTCTTTTAAGAGTGTTATTAAACACTTTGTCATTGATGTCATTCATGTGTATTTTGTATATTCACAGTTCATGTGGGTATGTGTATGCATATTTGGTACATGAGTACTTATTTCAACATCTGGCTCAGCACAGTTCTGATGTCGTTAATGAACCAACCCAATTAGATCTTAATGCGTGTTATCTACAGATTTATCATAACATCATGGATTGATATTTGGACCATCAAGATTGCAAAGATCAGTACTAGAATCAGAAAATAATGGGCCCAGCACTGTCTAACCTGCCAACCCGTGCTATGCCTCAGTCCTGCTCCCCAGGGTCACATCCCTGTTTCACAGCAGGCGTCCTTCCCAAACAAGAACCATACACAAAGTCAGAGGAAATCCACAGTCACTTTCAGAACAACCCCTGACAGGAGCTATAAGAAGAGCTGGGAAGCAGGGCACACCAGGAAATGCCTTTGTTTGCAAAGTACACAGCCTCAGTTTCTCTTCCTTATTTATATTCCACAACTTAAAAATCCTGGTTATGGCAAGGTATCCCACTCAAACCAGGGCAATTATTATCTTTGGTTCCTACCCTACACGCAAAGCTGCTCAAACATTACTTGACTATCATTAAATACATGAAGTTCTGGAGACTGATATAATTGTAAGAAGACACAGTCCTCAAACTTCTTTTGTAATTAAACATTTCTTTCATCACTTTGCAAAAGTCTCACATCATTTGCACAGAAATAGATTTTACTAACTGCTCCGAACACATGCTTTGAAGAATTAACTACTATGTAAAACATAATAATTTCTATTTTTAGAAAAAAACACACATTTTTTAATTGAAAGATCCATCTGACCTGGCTGTCAGCTTGCGGCCTCTTTTGGTAAAATAATGTGGGACAATGGGGAGAAGTCACTCCCCAGCCTTGGTGAATTGTTTCAGACCACTTCAAATAGGTGGGGTTTTTCCTTTTATCTTTGGTGAAGGGAAGAGGCTGGGCATTGCTAATTGCTCCATGCACAAGCCCAGACACTGGTGGCTAAATAAAGTTCAGGAGTGCAGTTGTGATGTTGCTTACTGAGCTTGTACCTGTCAGTAAAGGAGTGGGAGGCCACAGTTTCAGGCAGGTTTTTCTCAGATTTTACAATCAATTCCTTCAAGACACGTTTCCTTCACATGCAACAGCACATAAAGTATTGCCCAAATGTTCACTGATTCTGCTGGAAAGCTGATGAAAGACTTCCCTCCAAGGCATTTTACTTTGTCAGAAGGAGGAGCATTGATGGGATTTCTAGCAAAGCTAAATAATTAGAAGGTAATCTTGCAAACACTATTCTTATTGCACCGGTCAATATAATGCTTTTGAGATGCTGTCTCAAGGCCAACTGCCCCACTGCAAAATCCAAAATACATATTGCTTCTGAGGTGCCTTTATAGTAGTGCCATACATATATGGCAGTGATATGCTGATAGGAGAATAACTGTGAAAAATCCAAGCCCTTACAAGGTATTTTTCAAGTAATCTACTGAGCTGCCTGGGAAATGGTGAGTCCACGTCTGAGGAAGGCACGATTTGAAGTCTGTGTACACATTGCTAAAAGCCAGGTGCAATTGCCCTTCTCCATCATTGTTCTTAATAAATACCTTAGCTTTATGAATTGACTTTGTGAGTACATTGTTAACCAGCACAGGGTAAATTCATCATGGTGAGCAAGACAAACTCTGAGAGATCCCCTACAGGGAAGAGAATGTGACAAACGGATGTGGAGGGTGGAGAAGAACTTGAAACTACAAAGCAGTTGCAGTACAGGGTGTTGGGCTGCCAGGAATGCTGTATTTCAGGGAAAAAAAATCAGTTCAGGGTAGACAGCTGTCAGAGCCCTATGATTTTGGAGAAGGAGATAGGGGTGCTTCTTTGAGAAAACAACATGAAATGTAAAATAAAGATGAGAAATTGCGTCTTGCCTGACAATATAATGTGGTTGGGGGAGGTTCAGAGAGGAAATTTCTTGTTTGTTTTCAAAACAAGAAAACCTACATGGAAATATTAGCGGTGAAATCAGAGAAAACTCTTAAGCAGAATGTGTTAGCTGGTTAATTTGGGGGCTTGTTTTGAAGATCTAGAATATGTATGCATAGTTGCTTATCCATGCATGTGTATACAAATATACATGAATACACACTTTTATACTTATGTGTCTATATTTAGGTATGTGTATATACAAAGACACCCCCCTCCCCCCTTTTCATTTCCACACATAGCAGATGTCTTACTGCCATTTCCAGACCTACTGCATACTTTGAGAACCAGTTGCCACCTGCTTTAAGAATAAAGCACAATACTGAGCAGGAGTTTAAGCAGCATGCACCATTAATCCAAGTAAAAGGTAAATCATGTTAAACAGTGAGTCAAGACACGCTTACTGCCCCTCTTTTAGCTGCAGAGTATGGCAATGAATACGCCCACAAGGTTTAATGATTTTTCCATTTACCAAGCAGCCAACAAAGTGAACAAAAGATGTATAAGACAGGAAACTGTAATGCATTTGGTTTACATCCAAAATGTTCTGTTTTAGAAATACCTTATCAGACACAGAACAATTATGAAAATAGAAAGCTGCCATTCCAGTTGCTCGATAAATTTCTTAGTCTGCCAAACACTAAATATAACCAAAGGTGAAAAAGTTTTTATCTTCCTTTATTTTCTCTTTCTCCTCCCAAGTTTTATTCTACTAAAACAATCAGAAAAATTGCAAACTAGAAAATAGCTCTAGAATGAATCACTGCAGAGAAATTCACAATATACTGCCAGAGAATGTTATCAAAGAAAAGCTTGAACCTCACTAGCCCTTTACAATATCTACAGATTGCTTTTACTATCTTTTTATCAACACTTTTTTTAAGACAGAAAATGTTCTTGAAAACACTACCATTAGATTGAGCCTCTGTGTGTCATTAGCAATTTTAAAGTCAGAAGAAAAGCATCACATTTACCTTATGATTTCTTTGTGGGCTGGTGAGACATAAAAAATTGTGAAGGCAGCAGAAAAAATATTCCACACAAATGTACTTTTAGTTAGTGTTTCCCTTGTCTTAAAATATAAAACGAATATGGAAGTATAGTAAGAATATAGGAGTCAATGGAAAACTGAAGAGTCCTCATTTCTGAAATCCATTTCCATTTGAAAATCCTTTTTTTTTTTCTTTCTATCAGGAAATTGGATAATTTAAATAATCAACATTAAACATAACCAACACATAATCCTCATTATGCTATATTGTCTTGTAATCCCCTTGCTAACCTTGCCTTTAAGAGCTTTGGATGAAAACTTGCACCTTATATAAGCATGCAACACTTAACACAGCCGTGTCTATGGGCACCACAAGATACAAAATCTTAAATTATGTATATTGTAGGTTATTCATTCTATGAATAAACTATTAAATCAGCAGTTCAAACTTCAGGAGTTATGCAAATCTGTGACTGCAGTCTGTGCTGTAGCACTGAGGTGGCAAGTTGAGGATGGCGGGTTCATGAAGGTTTATCAAAATCCAAACATCAAATGCGCTAACACAAATACTTTTGAGAGTGTCTGGATAAAAAACTTTCTCAATGCTGCAATGCTCTTGATAGACTTCAGATCAAAGATGTATTTAAAAATTACATGTATTCAATGAATTATTTGCTTATGTGATTGTTGCCAAATCAGTAGAGAGAAACATTATTGCAAACTTGAATGAATATTCATATGGCACAAATAAACAATGAATACTCATCATGGCAAGCTGACAAAAATTATGCTAAAATTATGTTGAAATTGGTTTGGGAACAAATTCAAATTCATAGCCTGTTGACAAATGATTTTCTGAAACAAAAAGAGCTACAATTGTCATAAAGTCATTTGCATACGTCAAATGTTGCACCAAGTAATTTTATTTCGCCATAAGGACTGTAAGACTTTCAAGTCCGAAATCAATTCCCATGTGAAATAAACAGGTTTTAGAAGATGTGCTGATTAATTGCCTTTGGTTCCCAACATTAACCCTCTTATGAAGACAGATGAACAAGCCTGGTCTAAAGATTCTCTTATTTAAACAGCATTATATATCTTTGGATAACATTACTGGAAATTAAAAGATATTAATTTTCAATTCCTGTTTCAATATGGAACCTAAGCTGAACTTTCCTTTTCTTTCCACATCAGCTGATGTTTAAGGCAGCAGTTTAGCAGGCAGCCATCTCTGTTCTGGCCTGACTTTTTCCTACCTTTTGGTTCAAAAGTCCCTGCAGTCACTGGAACCCATTTACACCTGCTGTACCTCTCAGCCAGACTCTAACTCACTCAGCACTTGTTTGCCTTTTCCATCAGCTGGCTGTTATTGGAAACATACCCCCTTTTTCTTTTGTTCTTGTGCCCCTTCCAGCACCAGTTTATTATCTACTCTATCGAAGTATCTCACTTTAAATAGTCTACAAAGGCAGCTGTGTTGTCAGATGCCCAGTTTGCCTGGGAGATATTTATTTTTCTGAGATTGACCTTTCATAGCATGGAGCTGAAGATGTAGTTTCTAGAGAGAGACCAGCACATTTGTGCCTTTATTTATAATACTGAAATTCTTTAGTTTTGAAATTCACAACTTACATTGTCTGAATCACTGCTGAGAAAACTAGAAAAGGCGTATCATTTTGTTTTGGTTTGGTGGGGTTTTTTTTTAAACTAAAGGAAAATTCGAACCTACAAAAAGTGGTAACAAGATGCAAATATATGAGTTTAGCCACAGTTAGGGCCTGATAACTGAACTGATGACAGTGTGTGCTTTATTATGTAACTTACTGTGGTCCTTAAATAAGGGACTGTGCTGTAACACTTAACTAAGAGACAAACTTGGAGACAGTTTTTCAAGTACCCGGAGCCATCACATAGTCAAAATCTGTTTCTTTTCTCAAGAAAATAATTTTGCTAACAAAAGCAAGAGGCTGAAACACTGAACTCCATTATAATGACTTCACTTACAAGATTTTCATAAACTCAGCAGAGCTCCAACGAATTACCACAGTTTTATAAGGTGGAGATGAAGGCTGCTTAGAGGAAGATCTTTAGAAAGGCTAAATATAAGGAATGCAGGAGTTAAAAACTAGTCATGAAATCAACATTTTGAGCTTAATTAAAGCCCAAGACTTTTGTCTAAAAAAACCAGCCCTACTACTGAGACATTGAGAAGTAGTTGGGGGAATATTCCCAATTCAGTTTAATGACAGTTGAAATCTTATGGGTATTTGAGAAAACAGCACAAATTTGATTGAATACTCACTAACCCTGCCAAAGCTTTACCCTTTTCTATATCTTCTTGGCTCTGCCCTTTCTGGGATTGCAGCCCCATCAATAGCTTTGTGCTGTCTCCATTCACAAATGTGAGCAGTGGTGTTTTGTATTGTAATGAACCTGAGCTTTTCTGAGTGTAAAAGCTGCTTGGGGAATTCACTGCAGTAAAAGGCCCAGGCAAATCCTCTTCACATTTGTGCACCATCTGGAGTCCTGTCACATGCAGTTTTGAGCATAAGGCAGTAAATGCTGAAGGGCCTTTGTCCCATTAGATTTCCATTTACACATTTTGCTCTTTAAGTGTCTCTGGACAGCACTGCTTCCAAGAAACATATCTGGAGGTCTCCAGCTTTCCTTTTGGGCACCTTCATCCCATTGTCTGTCCCCAACCTTGCACTTTCATTGAAGGATAACTAAGGAGTACACTATCTCTCTTTTACAGCATTGCACCCAGATCACGAGTAGCCCCAAAACTCAGTGACCTATTCCAATTGAGTCATGACAAAACCTTCTCATTTTCTCTCTGAAACAAATCCAATAGCAGCATTTAAGATTAAAAACCTGTCACACTGTAAAATTGAAGTCCTTACATGGTTTGCATTACCTAAAGTCTGCTGCCTAATCTGTGCAGTAGTCTATTGTGAACTGCACAGTCTGCTCTGACATCAGTAGGTCTTGGATTTCTAATTTCAAAACTACAGCTTTTGCTAAAATCTCATCAGGCAAAACTAGCCACCTTTGCTCCTTTTTTTTCAGGAATTTGGAGGTGACATTGTGACTTTGCAGAATGGATTTGTCTGCTGTGAGTCTCTCACCTGCATGTAGGCTGAACTCCTTACAATGCTTGTGCTACCTGTATTCTCTGCTGTTTTTCTTGGGGATAACAGGAACTAGGATGCCAACGTAACATTCTTTTTTGTGCTGTTAGGTTTTATTGCCAGCATTGCAGAATATGATTTTTTGCTTTAAGTCAGTTGCAAATTATTTGTTTTCATCTTCTTGGGGACTCCCTGTAAGCACAGGGAATACCAGTCATGTGTCTGTAAAGCAGATACCTAGTTAACTGAGAACTAGTAAAACCATCAGAATTAAAAACTGAAGGCACCCTCTGTGTCAGTTTTGTTGGCAGCTGCTGTTTGCAGACCCAGAGCAAGGGGCTGCTTTCAGTCTCCCAGGTGTCCTCCAGGCTTCTGGAAAGATGCAGTTTTTCTGTAGATTTTAAAGGCTTCTTCATGCTTTCCAGGTGGGCTTTTTGTTGCAGTTTTGTTTCAGGGTTTTTTTCCTCTGGTTGCACACTAGGTTCAGTGATCACTGGAGAGACTTGACAGAGGTGAACTGCCTGAAATGTTTCAGTTGCACCCGAGTGTTGTACAGGGGAGCCACCCACCACTACCAGGGCCAGGCATGTTTGCTATTTGCTCCCCTGTTGATAGGACCACTACTTTTTTATTTTATTTTTTTTTTTTCCTGCTGAAAATACATAGAAGGGTTTGCAGGAAAGTTTCGGGTCTCTTTTCACCATTTTTTCCATCAGGAAAAACTTTGCAGCATGTCACTCATAAAACCCCCTTTGCTTCTATTTAAAGAAGCTGCTACCACTCCTTTTCTTTACATTTGCAGCTACAGCCCCCTTTCTTGTCAAAGCAGACAGATTCTGAGCACAGAAGCTTGAAGTTGCTGGTGCCTTAAAAGGTAGAACAGCCTCTCCTCTTAACATCTGACGGGGAGAAGAGATTAATAAAACAGACCCATGGAGCACATCTTATTTTAATGTATCTGTGAGAATATTTTTTCTATTGTTTCTTCATAGTCTGCATTTTTATAAAGCCAATTAATGCACAAGTGAGGATGATTAGGTCACTGAGAAACTGTGAATTTAAATTAATTTCCCACAGTTTCTAGATAGGAGTGAAAGCCAATGTTTTATTAAGGATTATGAAATTTGAACTTATGGCCAATCCTTACTGCTGTCAGCTGGGTCCTGAGACAGGGTTTGAACACAGATACCACAAAACAAGAATGTTGCAGATGCGGCACATCCTGTAATCTAAGGCACCTGCATTTACAAAGAGCTGCAGGGATGTGTGGTTGTCTTGTTGCATTACTTGGGCATGAACTGACACAAAGGCATGTCAGATTCCCAGGAATTTTTGATGCTGACAAGGATAGGAGAATAGATTTATAATACGAAGTTCCATCAAAACATTTCTTATAGTTGTGTCTTCACTTGGAAGTAATATGGTAGGTGACTTTTCAGTCACTCCATTTTAGTTTGGAGATTCAGCACTAAGAATAGCTATTGGCTGTGCAGTAACTTCTAAAGCCCCACATCAAGAGCCTCCAATTGTATAATATTCATGTTTAATAAGAAGGACACAGAGAGGAGGAAAACCAGAACAGCAAAACATGTCTAAACCTTCAAGGCTTTATTAAATTAGAAATTCAAAGTTTAAAAAAAACCCCAGAAGACAAAAAAACCACCCAAACCCCCTCTCTTTCCTGCAGTGGCTAGAAGTGCCATCTTATAACTTACCTTATCTTCTTAAGTATGAGAGTACATGTAATCTAGAATCATAGAGAAAGTAGCAATAATGCCCTATAACTTCTACTAATTTGGCTGTTGAAAGCATTGAGGACTTCACTTGTGCTACTGGAGATTTTACTGGTCACAGTTCACTGTCTCTCAGTAGCATGGAACTCAGCTCTGGGTCCTCAAGCTGCTCTAATACAAAAGCAAAAGAAAACCAGCTCCATACAGTGGCAGACAATAATAAGAAAGAGCAATACCTGGCAGACAAGACCACTCGAGAGACAAACTCAAGAAAATGTTTATAGAAAGGAAGTGTAAAAATCTACCTGCTTTCTTTTGTGAGCCAAAACATGTGTTGTATTGAGGGAACTGAACACATCAGCCTGTCCTGAATTCATAATTGCCACAGTTATGGAAGCAGATGTAACCACATTTGCATTTATGGGAGTTACCTTCCGCAGCTTGCCCTTTAAAGGCCTTGTCCTTGTAGAAGGTGACAGCAATACACTGTGAAATAATTCCCTTCTTTCACATGGGCAAGAGAAAAACTGTGCCAGAAAACAAACAAACCAACCCAAGTCATACTGTGATTAATGAATTATCCACAGAATGAACCTCTTCCTGTCTTCAGGGATTAGCTGACAAGTATTGCTCTTGATGTTACCCTAATTGGTGGATAGCTCATGTCTGGGCTGGATGACCTACTTAACTCCATGTCATTCATAATGATTTCCATGAATTTGGAGTATTCAAAACAGTTTCTATTTTCTGTTTACACTTTGCTGATTATGGAATAAATAAAGTGTCTCTTTGTCTACATTTTATAGACTGGTGGTAATGAGATCTCCTAATTACCCTTTACTACATTATGTATTTAGAATATATAAAATTCCTGAAGGGTACAGAATAACTCTCTATCTCATAGAGGTGGCACATGGGCTACCTGCAGCACACCCTCCTCATACCCCTCCATCATTCAGGACTGTGTGTAAGAGGTGTTAGAGGGGATGCAGTCCTGCTTGTTGCACTTATCATACGTGTGTGGACCTGCGGACCCTGAACTTGACCACTCCCCTCCTGCCTTGGAGCTGCTGACAGTGTCTGCTTTCACAATATCCTGCGGCCAAAAAGCCCAGGTGCTCACCACCCACAGCCCGGAGAGGTGCTTTCATTTCTCTGCTTTAAGCCAGTCTCCTACCAGTTTCTTTGAGCATAACCAGTGCCAGTACTTCATGGGATCCAGTTAACAGCCCAGTTATACATCCAAGA
Source organism: Margarornis squamiger (assembly GCA_035222235.1). NCBI lineage: Eukaryota > Metazoa > Chordata > Aves > Passeriformes > Furnariidae > Margarornis > Margarornis squamiger. Next base: position 78,204,452 of record JAWWTY010000077.1, read on the forward strand.
AATCCTCTGCCTGTGATTCGTAAAGCTCAGTCCTATCCCCCATCCACCTCCTGCCCTAATCACTGAAGACCACAGCTTCTTTAATCAATCCTTATGGAAAAACTCCAGCATCCCTTTGATTGATGCTGTTCTTCTCTGTACCTTCTCTAACCCCACCATGTCCTTCCTGAAATGTGGCATCCCCAGCACTTTCCATGATGATGCCCAGAGCCTCATTGGCTTTTCTGGCTGCTGTTGCACAGCAGGTCAGTGATTCTGGAAAAGTCAGGAATGGCTCCAGGACATCTTTCCCAAGTCTTGCCTGTCTGTCCTGAGTTGCAACAATATTTTATGTTCCCTTATCATATCTTCTCTCAATACTCTTTCCAGTAATAGCCATGGTTATTTGCAACTCCCTTCACAAGGGCAGCAGGTCCAATGATCTGCTGCCCTTCTCTAGACAACTGCTTCTGTTTTACTTATGTTCTTTTTGAAAACTAAGTAATAAAGTCTGACTGGGCTGTGCAAGGCAAGGAGAGCAAGCCATGTGGCATTTCTGAAATATTTTTTATATTGCACTGTGGCATTTGTGAAATATTTTTTATGTTGCAATCTTAGTCTTTTGTTCTATAGTCTAACTTCACTATCAGAAATTTTATTTGGTATAGAAACTATGTGTTGTTTGACATACAAAGTATGCCCTAAGTAGCTGATTCATTTTATAGCTCAAAATGAGTCACAGTTTTTTAAAGGAATTTAAGCATATCCAGAAAAATGGAGTATTGTATTATATGGTTGTTACCAAATGATAACTTTTTATAGAATTTGAAGTTCTTCACAAGCATTTCTAAAATATGGAACCATATACTGTGCTCTTTTACTCATTTCTATTCCTCTTCCAAACCAATCAAGACCTCAGACAGGTCTATCAGGATGAGCTCCATACATGCCCATGTATTTTTACCTTGTTCTTTATCTGTAGAAATGTTTTTGTACATGGTAGGGCTTCTTGGAAACACTATACTATTTATCATAGCATTTATCTTTTGAAATACTTAGGTGCTAAAAGAAATGCATGGAAGTTATGAGTAGGTTTCAATAAATATTACCCCAGAGAAGCTCTGGCCTGGCCCAGCTACACTATATATATCGAGAGAATAGGAATACGCAAAACTGATTAAAAAAAAACAAAAACAAAATCAAAAACAAAACAAAACAAAACAAAACAAAACAAAACAAAAAAAAGAGTTTCCAGCATCATTTTTTTATCTATGAAAGTAAGAAATCTTTTTAAGGGCTAAGGACACACAGACAGTTTTGGAACATGGAAGCAAAAAGGAGTTACAAAATCACACAGTGTAATACCAGGAGAAGGAGAGAGAGGAGAATTTATTTGAGTCTTAGGAATCATGGTCTGTAATAAACTTTAACTGCTGTTTTCCAAGGAAGGTTGAAAGCAATAAAAGCACTGATAAGTGATAACCTGAAAAGCGGAAAAGCAAATAAAAGGTGTTTGGGGTTTTGTGGGGCTTTTTTTAGTTGTTGTTGTTTGATGGTTGGGGTTTTTTTGTTCAGTTAGTTGATTGTCTGGGGCTTTTTTTATTCTTCTGTCAAGCTTTGTAATTTCTTATCATATAAATGGTATAACACGTTTGTGTACTATATATTGTATATTAGCATAGATACAGCTCAGCATTCACATATATAATATATTTGAATTATATATCCAAAATACAGATTTCATAAAAATGAAAAAATATATGCCAGTTCCTTCTTTAGATAACAGTTTTGCAGGAGGTGCTAAGCAAAAGAGGTTTTCTACCTCCTTCACGAGCAGGCCTATCAGTATTTTGTAGTACTCAAAATAGAAAGTTATCTTGATGTTCTGGATGCTGCTTCAGTATTAGCAAGAAATGGCTGTCAGTGAGCCTGCAAGAGTATGAAGTTTTACTATGATCCCAGATATCTTCAGGACTGTCTTTGGTTAAATTTGATGTGTGGGATATGATCCTGATCATCTTGACTAAAACAGCCTTTGATTTCTTCATCCAGAATATCAACATAACTTTCTACTTTGAGTAGTCTTACAAACCCTAATGAGGAAAATCCTTTCTCTGCTAGGCTTTTCGTATCACAATGCTTTTCTCGAAATTGACTTCCACTCATTAGCTGCTCTTTTGTATGAATAAGGAGTCTCTGAGTGGAGGCAATACTGATAGCCTTTCTCTTCCTATAAAAAGAATCCTCTAAAATGAGTTGTCAGCTCTGCTTTCCTTTGGATCTGGGACTGCTCTTTGATTAGCAGTTGGTCTTCCCTCCCTGGCTTGCCTGTGGCACCTTTAAACGTCTGTTGCATTACAGAGGTCACATCATGGAGCACATGGGGGATTTGCCTTAAGCCCCACTACCTCTTAAAGGGGGGCAAAGGTGTTTTCATTGATATTTTAGGCTATTTTAGGAAATTTTGGGGGTTTTTAACCAGTTTTCTATGGAAGAAGCAAAGCATGAACTGTATTTCAGTCAAGTATAGGCCTCTTAGCCATGGACCAAACAGATGCACAAATCAACACTCTTGGCAGCTATGTGAATGTGTGTAACCACATCTATTCCCTTCCTAGGAAGCTTCTTGTCTAAACTTTCATTCATTACCTTGAAAAAGCAGGGAAAATGGCACTGCTGTGTCTCAGTGCTCTTTTGCACATCTATCACGTCTTCATTCTGAGAGGATAGACCAAGGCATGACATACGATGTTTGTTGAGATGGCAACAGCTCCTGCACCATTAGATGCTTTCTAATAGAGTGTCTGGGCTAGCTGCTGGGCTGCGTGCCTTCCAGCATCTGTCTGGCAACTGACTGGCTTCAAAGGAAGGCTTACAAATTGTAAGACCTGGGACTACCACTGCACTTTTTCCTGTCAGCTGGAAGAGCTGAATAACTCCAGCAGGTAGGCTCATTTGGATGCCACTGATGAGGGAGGCAGTTGCAGGCACTGGTGCAAACATTCCAGGAGGCAGAGCCCAAACCCAGCTGTGATGGATGCCTCAGAGCACGAAATGTGTTGCTCTATCCTAAGACACTTCTCTGCTGTAGATTTGGACATATGGAACAACAGATTGGTGGACAGGGACACTGGTTAGGTTAGTCTGTGAATTTATTGACGTTAAGTCTAACTAGTCTTCCTGAATGATGATTAACATATTTTCAGTTGAAAGGGTACAGTTTCAGGTCTGCTTCCAAGTGAAATCTCATTGTTTTGTGATCTCTGGACAGATTGTTATACGGGAACATTCTTGCAGGCTGCTAGTAACCTAATGTCATTACTGCTAAGCATTCTGCCCACATGATGTGCAGCATGTTTTCTCTTTAAAGTGCTTTGTGCTTGTAGGCCTACTTGCTAAAAGACGTCACCTTTCTTGAGAAAAACCAAGTGAATAAAAAGTAATAAAATTACTTTCAGAAGTGCAAATAATATTTAGCCCTGTAATGCTATGAGGGAGACCAAAGCCCAGAATGAGATTTGCAGATGTAGATTCCAGGACACCAAGATGTGACTAATATGTCTCTCAAGCATGTCCCCTTGTTAATATATGAGCTCTGCCTACACTGTTCTTTATGGTAAATTTTAGGACCATATATCAAGTAGTAACCATCCAGCTGTTAATACCATTCAGTGAACATTTAAAGCAATTTAGTAACATCAAACTCTTTCTAAATAAGTTTAATTTTGCAAGAAAGTACCTATTTTACCATTAATGCAAAGCTGAAATAAACAGAGCAAAGGCAGTCATTAATAAAAAAAACCAAACCAAAACAAAAAAAACCCACCATCACTCAGGATTCCTTTTGTAAACTTTTTTTTTTCATCTAGAATATTGTATTCCATATCTTTTTGTCGCATGATCATCTTGCTTGGAGATTGAAATTCAAAGCTATAAGCAGATACAGTTCTATAGGTGCAATGTCCAAGCAAGTGACCTGGCTAGTGGCAAAGGCAAATGAGGCATGGTCTAGAAAATGTTGTAATGTACTGTTTTGTGTGCATATGCATCTGTGCCATGGAGCCACAATAAGTTATGTACTGCTGTACATTTAAAGGTTATTTCTCTAATGTCCAGGTAGCAGAGTCATGCATTTGCAAAAGAGGACTTGCCTCTGCCTCCGGCTGCTGCTGCTGCAAAGGGGCTCTGGCATGGAGCAGCAGCAGGCACAAAGCTACACATATCTCTACATTTACAACTCTAATATCATGCTGGGCTGGTGCACACCAAATGAGGCATGGACCTTTGCTGATTAGAGTGATCACTAGGAGCTGTGTACAAATAGTACATGCAAAGTGTTGGTTGAAAGCAATCAGGGGAAAAGTGAAGGAACGCTTTCTAGGTATTTGCATAGGTATTTTTGCAATTTGGTGCACGCTTGCTGTCATGCAAGATGGACAAGGATTCACTGTGCATTTGTACTGTAGTAGACAGAATACAAGTGGTCTAGTAGGTTTATAAAGCCAACTTATAATACTGATTTTCTTTCATCTCAAATTATGATTCCTGACTTTTTAAAGATCAAGGATCTGGGCTCTCACTGAGAAATTCAAAGCTGTCATACAATATAGTACACTGGAAAACAGAGAACAGTGTAGGGTCACAGTTCTTTCTCAACATGACTGCATATTTGAAGTTGTTATGAAACGTATTTGCAGATGCAGAAGAGCACAACTGTGGGATGTTTGGAAACAATCTAAGTCTTCAAAGTAAAGATCAAAGGAAGTAGATATAAATATACCTGAAGAACACTCTGGGATATGGAAACCTTGCTTATCTACCTAATTCAACTCATATGCATGAAGCAGACTACCCAGGTCCTGGATGGATCTCCTGAGAGGTGGAAAGCAAGAGGACTTCCCTCAGACCACACAACAACTACAATATCTGAAGATCTGGTTCTCTGAATACACCCTACAAGGTGCCGACAGAGACCTGCTTAAACTGTACAGACCAGGAAAGAAATGCCTGGAGTCAGGAATTCTCCACTGGTCCACAAAGTAGAGAGAAGGTGGATGGCATAATATCCAGCAGCAACTGCAGTATCTATTTTCTTAATGATGAGAAGGTACCTGTATAAGCTGCTATTGGAATAATGTGTTCCAAAATTGAAACTTATGAATAGGCCCCATGTGGTGTGCCATTTAGCTATCTTTATATATGCTTTTTAAAAATGAAGGAGTCAGGCTTGGAAAGATTATGCTGCACTTTGAGTAGTTTACCTTTCAGTAGACATTACAGAAAATAATTTGTGGAGTCCACAGAGACTGCATATTACACAGTGCATAAGACAAAGAAATGGATACCATTTAAAACAATGAAGGAAACTGTAGAGAGCTGATCTGAAAATAACAGGAATTTATTTTCTTCTACACTGCCCATTCCAAATTGCAGAAGAGGGAAGAAGTAAAGTGAAAATTTTGAGGAATTAAATAACTGAGTGATGTGGGAAATCAAAAAGACTAAATACGTTTCTAAAACTAAAATCTCAGTATTACTTGTAAGCCTTCAGTGTGCTAACTTGTATATCTGCATGAAGAGATGAGAGCAAGTTTACATATTAACACCACTTTGCAGAAATACTAGTGGTGTGGTAGGAAAATATATTCTGGTGGTATTAACAGGGCTGACTTTGGAAACAAGAGACATAAGATGATGGACAGATTCCTGTCCTCCAAGGGAGGGCCATGCAGTGCATGGTTTCACTGGAGGGAGGCTCTGTGGGGTTGTCCATTCAGATATTTTGAGATCTGAGCTGTAGGACAGAACAGTAAGACCATGGTGACCTTTCCCAGCAAGCACGGCTTTCAGGTAACTTCTCTGGAGTATTTGCAAGGACTCAGGTTCAAGAGCCAGATGGGAAGCATATTGAGAGGGGTTATTTTTTTGTTATTTTTTTTGAACATAAGGGTCTTCTGCTGAGGATCCTGGAGAAAGCTTTGTGAAAAACAAATAACTAAATATAGCCTCTTATGTTGCCCTTTTTTTCCCAGAAGTGAGTGCTCTCCTCAGCAGTGTACAAGCTGGGTACATTTAAATTAGACACTGGAACTCAGGAAACAAACTGATTTTTAGGTCCTGCTCTTTGAGTGCTTCCTCAAGGAAGCTTCACATGCTACTGAGAAGCATAGTCACTCCTGGGAACCAAAGCTTTTTCTTTGTATGTAAAGCCTGGTTTTCAGACCTAGGTTCTGATCATAAGCACTACATAAGCGTGAAAAGAACCAATGGGACACTAAGCAGTTGCATGCTGAAGTTCTGGATAAAAGTGACATGACCATTTGAAGATCAAATATAAATATGAAATTGGCTTGAAAAACTTTGCCTTGTGCACTGGGATGCTGACAATAATTAATGACTACAGAACACCCAGAGATGTCTTCAATTAAAAAAACTGTCTCAAAATAGGGAAACTCCAGGATAAAATAGGTCTAACCCCTTGATGGTTCACTGGCAGGACTACTCATGTTGGTTTTCTTATGTTTATGTTTACGTATTAAGACCTATAAGCAGTTGTGCACAAAATATGTTCACAAGAGGAGTGTTATTGCAGCTGCAAGGTCATGGCAATCTAAGTCAGCAAGAGCATCATTTGACACAAAAAATGCCTTCTGCTCTGGATAGAAAATATCAACAAAAGTTAATGTACCTGGAACAGAGTGGGAGGTTGTGCTTATTTGATCAGAGTGAAGGGAGCTCTCTGCGTGGTCCACAGTTTTGTTTTCTGTATCTGTATCTTCATATCTATATTCTGGATTGTGTCACCCTGCCTTGAAAACTTTGTTCATGGTGCCTGTGATAGAAAGAGACAATAAGAACTAAAAAGAGCAGGGGGGAAAGAGAGAAGGCACTCTACACAGCAGTTGCTGGGCTAGACTGACACTCAGTAACTCCTCCATTCTTTGCAAAGTGGGACTGTCATTACACATTACACCTTGGTGTCGACACTGGGCAGTGGTAAAAAGCCAAAATGAACAGCTAGAGCACTGTAGCAATTAGTGCATCTACTGCTCACAATTAACAGTCAGAGCATGGAGATGGTCTCCTTTCCTTTCCAAAGACTAGGCAATAAATGAACTTTCAAGGGTCTCATGAGCAAAAATTTCAAGGTCACTCAACCTGAATAGGGTAAATGATAATAACCTCCACTATAAACAGCAATTCAGTGACCTGTTTTTGTTAATCTATGTGAGTTATCAGTGATGCACTTTCAAGTGCTCACCATTGAGAATACTACACACTACACTGAACTTCAGTCTGTAGAGGCTGTAGCTTTTTTCCTTCCTCAGACACTGGAGCGAGACACATTGCATCAAGCTGCAGCCATTATGAGGCATCTAGTTTAAGGTAGTTACTTAAGCTTCCTCTGTAATAAAGAGGGATTCATCCTGGTATCAAATGAATTGACTTCTGGAGGTGCCTGTTTTCTTTTCAGTTAACTCTGACAGGAGCTTACATGACTGTCCTTAAACTGAGGATCTGTGTTTTAGAATAAAAGTGTAAATTCCATGACTATGTGCAGTGATATCCAGTGCCAGTGTAGTCACTAGGCATGACCTTACATCTTTCCCTATAGGGTTAATAAAATGAAGGACATTTCTTATACCAGATATGGGCATCTAAAAAAAAGTGTCACTAAATTCACATAGGAAGAAAAGGAATTAAATACCTGGCAAACAAGAAGGCATTCAAGTAAGCTTGGAAAGCATCACTGAGTCGATGCAGCCACATGAGCTGGTTCTCCTTTCCTCCATCAGGAAGGGGTAAGAGGTGGTGTTTGAGTGGGGCATTTTTTGTAGTGTTAAATACACACACAAGTGAGACAACAAGAAACCTGGTTGTCCATCAGTCTCAAAGACTTTAAAAAATGTCTTTAAAAGGAAGGTAAAAGCATAGTATAGTCTCATGATTCCAGGAGCTGAGTGCAGCTTTAAAAATAACACTTCTGAGAGGAAGAAAAAAGTAAGAAACAAACACAACAACATGACATATGACAGCTTTAACTGCTGCCTCTCATTAATCTCAGGAATGTCAAGGCCTGACCCATCTCTCATGATAATATTTGTCAACGTAATTCCATTGTAGCAATCTTCATCTTTCTTCAAAAAACCTGAGGGGAGGGTTTACACCATCAGGAGTAGGGGCCCACTTCTATTGATTACAAATTTTGCATCTCAGCAACCACAATGATTTCAGAGTAAATATTCCTAACTTTTTACAGTACAGGCAAGAAGAATCTTACAAGTGTGATGACTTATTCTTTGTCAGTCATAAACTATTTAAGTAAGGCATATTCTCTATTGGGTTTTCAGTGATACTGTATGAATGTGAACCTGCATTGTTTAATATCAATTTGCTGCTAAACAAAGCCTCTTCTGACTTCAGTGTGGCTCATGAATAGCAAATTAATCAAATTTGGAGCTATTTGTTTGATCTTTAAAATGATTTAATCAGACATACCTCATTTAGAAAGTAATTCAATAACAGAGGTAAAGTAACAGTTAACACTGCTTCAGGGTTGAAGCAGATTTTTTAGAACAATTGGCTTATGAATCCAAGATGCAGTATATAAAAATGCAGACCTATCAGCCTACTCTTCTCGAATCAATAACTTCAACAAGTTCCTAATAAAATATTTCATATAAAGCAATCAGACAGAAGTTTCTTATTTTGGTTTGTGAAAATAAATGTTTGGATTCGATACACAATTTTAATATACAATGCATCAAAAAGTCAGTATGGATCAGATTAATAATAATTTACAAAATCTGAATCACTGATAACTCTGGAGTTGCTGCAGCTCATACCTATGATGGATGTATCCCTAAACAATGCATTGTAGAATAGGTAAAAGTGCAACAAGAAAATCTTTCTCTGTGGAGAAAATACTTGATAAGCAAAGTCATGAGTAATAACTCATTAGTCCATAAGGAAAGGATTTCAACTGTTTATGAAGCAGGACAAAGACACCTGGTCAGTATTGTAACATTGTCACAGGAAGAGAATGAAGACAGATGCTAAGAAGATTTGGGTTTCCCAACAAGCTTTGTCATGGCCTTCTAAAATGTGTCTTTTAAAAAGTGCATGACAATTACTACAGGAAAGGAACAAATAATGAAGAAAAGCCTTCACTTGTATGTCCACATTCATGCTGCTGTGTGAAAACCTCCATGTTTCAGCAGGCACCATGGAAGAATTCAGCTGAGATATAGTGTAACCTCTTCAGTTTATAATTTGTATTACATCATTTAAGATTTGCATTTATCTGTCTACAGCTGAGACATGCAAACTTCTCCTGGGTACCCAAACAGGAACTCTATCATGAGTCAAACAGGCATACATTCAAGACTTTGTTACAATCTGTCATGGATGTCTTCTTGATATAAGTTGATTTTTGTGTGAGGAATCATCATCCTCTCAGCTCTCCCATATCCCCTACCACCACTCCTGTGCTAATCTCACCCTCCCTGGCCTCCCATCAAGTGTTCAGCATCGTATCATGTTCCTCACCCCATCAGAAAATGCTCTCAGTTCTACAATCTCACACATCTCATTAATACTACCCTTCTTCAGATCCTTTGTTCCTTCAAACCCCCAAACACAAGGAAGAACAAACTAGGATGCTTCCCTGCTAAAGATGTGCTTTTTAGGTGGCAGTTTTATAAATGCAGGAGGCCAAGAGGCATTGGTATCATATATAGCTGACAGGATTACTGGATTTTGGCTCCATCTGTGTTTACAGAGACATAAAGAGGGCTGCAGTGGGGCAAGCAAAGCATCTGTCTAGTCTGGGATCCTCAGTTCAGCAGCAGACAACAGCAAATGCACGTGGAAGAGGCTATAAAGTAAGGTAATGTACAACAAGAACAATATTTTCTTAAAGTTTTCTCCTAGCTGTAGCCCTGTAAATACGATCCTTGACACTAAGAAGTAAAAGGACACAGGTTTCAGGTGTGGCATCAAGTGCCTGGTGGCCATGTGCCTGTTGCATTGGGAGTGCCCAGGGCAGAGGGTTGGAACCCCTGTGTAGTCACTGTGGGACAACCAGCCTCTCCAGGGCATGGAGCACAGTCTGCACATCCCAGACTTTGCCCGAGAAGCAGGGACAAGGAGGTAGGCTGTGAGAAAACTACCCCCAAAGAGACACAAGGCAGAGGAGAAAGAGATCCCTGGTCATCCTCACTCTGCTCACAGCAAATACCTCAGGAAACTGATGACTTGTTGCAATCCTACCTCACTTTCTATGAGGAAGACTCAGCTCTTTGACCTTAGCACTGAGAGGGCCCTTTGGAAGGTTCTTCAGAGCATCAGAGAAAAGAAGAAATCAATAAATCTTCATGTAAAACAATTTCAACCGTATTACTCATGAGGTTTCTCTATATTAAATTCGAATTCAGAGTGCATGTTATTGTAAATGTACTGGTAATCTGGACTATTAGGCTGTTAAAACATTAATAGAGCAGATGTTAAACTATTCCTTTATGCCAATAACAAGGTTTGGAGTGTAAATATATGCAGAGTGTAAGCAGCTTCCTGTAAATTGCCATCCCTCTAGGGACTTCCTGAAGCAGAACTGGTGTCTCTGGAGTTAAGAGCTGTGAATAGGTTGTTTCTACCCTGATTTTGTCCAGTCACTTTTTAAACCCACACAGATCACTCATCTCACAAGGCTAAATATACATCATATGTTATCTCACAAGAGAGCTGAGCAAAGGTTTTTGGGCACATATATTTTGTAAACCTGCTCGGCTTCATATTACAGGCAAACAGAAATTCTTAGTTTTCTCATTAAGCTTTGCAGAAACTTCTCCATAATTATGAAGATGCATGAGAACATTGACTGTGCATATTGTGACAGTATCCACACCAGTGTCTTCTTAATGTCCAAAAAGCCTTGTCTGTGTTTGTCTGTGCTCTGTGGAATGGTTTTACAATGCACAGACTACTGGTGGCTGAAGGGCTCTTCATTCAGTGCCTTGTAGACAGCACTTCGCCTCAATATGCAGAAGTGAAGAGGTCAGCTTTGAACACAATCTGGAATTCCTAAAGGAGGAACCAATGTTTGAGAAGTCTGGCCTTGGAGTTCACCCTTGGCTTACAGGAACCACAGAACAACACAAGAAAAATCTGTCAGATCAGCTAAACCCAGCAAACAAACCAGCCCAGGACGCACTGGGGACTTTTTCCTGTATTTGTACACTGCAAGATACAGCTTTACATCCACAGGTTTGTCTATCACGATACTGTTACCCCCACACACACACACACTTATAAATGAGTCAGGCATGACTGGTGTTAGAAAATCCAAACATGAATTGTCACTTCAGCAATTTGCCACTGAGGTGTGCCTCTGCCCTGAGCAATGTGTATATACTCTCAAAGGCAGTGAAGAAAATAAAACTGTCACAAGAACTTGTCTGCAGTTCTTTATGAAAGAAGACCTGGGAACTTCACTGCCTGTGCAGCAAGCAGCAGGGGCAGAGACCCAGGACACTTCATTAAAAGCATTATGAAAGTGTCTGTTCTCCCAGGGAGGCTGAAGAACATGATTTTCCGAACCCTCCACTCTATTCATTATTGGGGAAAAAAAACCCAAATCCCAAAAAAACAACACCAGTTTTTGACAATTATTGGAAGACAGTTGTGCTGTGGTAGTACTGACTTAGACCTTAAAGGAACAACATTCATAGCTCATCTTTCCCCACTGTAAACAATGTTCAGTGAATCATGGCATATGTCCCTACCTCCATTTTCTACTATATGTACTCCCTTTCTTCCATTCCTTGTCTGCCCATTCATTAAGGCAATGATTTACTCTTGCTATGGGTAAGAACAAACACAGTAGTGAAAAATATTTTGGCACTGCTGTTATCATTACGTAAAAAAAGAACAGCATTTAGAGAATCTTGTTCAATGTAACAGCAATCAACAGAAAGTCAATATTAACTTTTACGTTTGGGGAAGCCAGAAATTTTATATGTCCTTAATTCAGGAAAATGCCTTTATATAGGACATCCTGTGCTTAAAGTGTCTAAAGAAGTAGGCAAAATTGAAAAGTGAACTGTTAGAACTCTTTCTCATCAGGAAAAATGTAATACGGTTCTTCTGGGAAATTAATATTGTGCTTATAGCTCCTGTGGATAGATGATCTAGAACGGCTTTGCAATTGCTGATGATATAAAACCTCTCATTTGCACTACAGGTTGGTGAACAATCAAAGAATCATGATAATGTTGATGGAAAGGGACCTCTAAAAGCTATGTAAGCCACTACGCCACTTAGTGCAAAAGTGTCACCAGTACCTTATCAGATCAGCTATGGCTTTGCTAGGCCACTTCTTGAAAACCTTCAAAGTTTCTCATGTGCTCAGGTAAACTGTTCCTCTGCTGCAATGACCTTAGTGAAGAAGTTTTTCCTCACGTCCCATCAGAACCTCCCAAGACACAATTTGTATCCTTTGCATCCCACTGTATCATCTGTGACTGCTATGCAGGATTCATCTCCCCCCTCTTTGTGACTTTCCCTGAAGTAGCTGTTGGCCACTATTACATGGCTTATTATGTACCTCTCCTCCAGACTATACAAGCACATCTTCCTCTAACCACAGGCCCCTGACCATCCTGGATAGTGAAAGGCTGTCAGCACCACTGCTTTGTTTGACTCTCCTAAATTAATAAAGTGACCTTCTAGTAAAATCTAGGTGAGAAAAACAAAAAACCCAAACAAACACAAAACCACAACCAACCAGTTTTAGTTTTTTTAGAATAGGAATTTACAGAATAGTTTATCTCACACAAAGTCAGAGGGATTTCTTTTTTCCATACAAAAACCACATTATATTGAACTTCAATTTTTTTAGCCATCTCTGCACAACCATACACTTTCCCAGTAGTCTCCTGTAATAACTGAAACTGCAGTTTGCATTTTAATGGTTTTTAGTAGTACTGAAATAGTGCATCAATTGCTATTGGCATATTAAGCACAACAAGCAAATCTCTGTCTAGCACAGCAGTACACCTATGTAATATACAGGATTCAGCATTTACGTGATATGTATCAAAAGATATATTTTCATGCAGGCAATGAACCACATAATACAGGCTAAAAAAGTTATAATCTCCAAAAGAACTGTGGGATAACAGATTCAAATATGTACAGAAATCTGGAGCCATCCTGATTCTTTTCCTCCATAAAGAGGAGGGTGTAGAGTGCAAACTGGCCCAGTGCTCCAAGGCAGTACGTAAGCAATGCAGACTTTCACACTTCAGAAAGTTCTTTTACACTGGCTGCAAGTATATAATTTCAAACACCCTGACTGAGTCATGGGAACTGCAGGCCCCAGTGTGCACTGCAGGGGTGGAGAAGCTGAACTGCTAGGGCACGTCCTTGTCACCAGCTTGTAGCACACCCAGAGGAAATGAAGAAATGGAGTCCTTGCTCACTCTTCACCCAGGAAAACCTCTGGCAGTACCAAGGCAAACAGCAGGGCACAGCACTCGAGGTCACCACATTCATCCCTTGCTTTTCACTTCCCATTGGCTCATAGAAGCATTGTGGTCTCCTGTCCACTAGCAGTGTCCAGTCCTACAATGCTGCACTGCTTCTCATCTTTAAATAGAGAGTCATTGCAGGATAGCATGCTTTAGCCATTCTTCCAAGAATTTTCTGGCTGGTGTACTGCTATTTCACATTTATTTCTTCAATAACAATCTTCTCCATAAAAATATGTACGATTAAATGAAAGGCAGTGTGTCGGTGTTGAGGGATTTCAAAAGCTGATTTTTCCAGCTTTGTGCAATAAGCCTTGAATAGTTTGGTTTTCTCCAGTCATGAAACATGGTTCTCCATTTCTGGAAAGGGCAGAAAACATAGTTTGCTTTTTAAGGATTGCTGAATCTGTATAAATTAAACACAAAACATAAAGAAAAAAAGAAAGGTAGCATTGGATAGCCTAGCTGTTAATGAAGACCTTCTTGAAACCAATACTTTTTTTTCCCTCACTGGAGACTGTCCACTTTCTGATGTGAAGGAAATACCCTGGGACATCTAATAAATGCTTTCTAGGGCTTTCATCTGTTTTGAAAATTCCTTCTGAAAAAAATGAAGGAAGACTGTGAGCTGAGATTTCATAATCCCAGTGTGAGAAAACCTTACAGAAGAAGTGTTTGTCCTCTAGGAGGGAAAAGAAAGGGAAGAGAACCTGCTAAATGAAGGGAAAACAGGAGCATAGATTTATACTGTAAGACTTCCCGAATTTGTTTTCAAATTCTGAACTTTATCTGCTCTTCAAAACAAGAAAATAATTTCCTCTGGTCTCAGTGGAATCCAGAAATGATGGCAACCTGCTGCCTGCTGCTGCTTTACTTCAATGGCACCTTCTAACAGCAACTCCCCTTCAGGAAAGGTATCTTTTATCTCTCAGCAGGGAAGAAAATAAGCTCATTAGCACATTTTCTTGGTACACTAGAGATGCTTTTCTGTGTCAGCCCAGAATGTGGGGAGAGGCACAGTTCCTGGGACCTAAGGGTTGTCCAGTCTAATTTTCCCTTCCCTTGTGATTAGGAAGTTGTCTTAAAAGAGAGGGCCAAAAAGGGCAGAAATGACAGAAGTAGAGCTTTGTGTTCTGTCTTCGAGAGTTTTATTGCACACTACATTTGGAGACTACTTGTTTGCTATTAGTTTGACCTTTTTACCTGGCTTTGCCTGTGTTCATGACTTTCCCTTCATCCTGACAGATCCTAATGTCCATTATCAGGATTTCTTTTCCCTATAAATTTGGCTACCAAGCTAAACAACCTGCATTGAAAAAGGATACTAATGTTAATTACAACCCAGCTAGAAAGCATTCCCTAAAGGAAAAAAAAAGGCACGAGGAAGAAGGCTTGATAAAAACGGCAGGCTTCTGCATTTTTCATGTGCAATTTTTTTCCTAAGATGGTGAAAAACACTGGCTTATAGCAAAATACCCCCATCTCCCAATAACCACAGCAGATCTGTGACTTCTTCAAATTGTGGTGTCACAGCCATCTTACCCCTTTCCTGGGCGATTAAGCATCAGAGTGCAAGTGCTTGGTTCCTTTTCTCACAGAAGAATTTGTTGAGGGCTCTTTCTAACTCCACAAAGTTCCTCTAGTTTAGCTGTAATTCAGTGAATTATTGCCTAGTGGAAAACTATTAAACTCATCATGACAACATTTTTCATCAAATTAAGAAGTGTTGCTAAGGGAGGAAAAAGTTGTACTTCCAAGACAATGCACCTGCAGAGAATCAGCTGATAGATGAATTACAGACATGTGGCTAAAAACATTAATGGGGAAACATATTTTTAAAATGAACTTGGGTTTTTTATCCAACAAATCTGAAATGCCTCCACTGTGTGATCTTAGCAGTTTAAATATTTGGCTCTTCAAAGATGCAACACTACACTTTGTGCCATGGGAAACAAATTGCTCAGACATTTTTCCCCCTTGCATGCTGTTTGATGGTTCTCCTCCCTGTTATTTTGTCACTGACACTAGCATTCACAAATAAATCATCAGGGCTGGTGATTCTCTTCCACTCCCATGGTAAAAAGCGGGAGCATATAACTACCTGCCCCAGAGGGGTAACCATCTCTGTGCTATTTTTACATACTTGTTTCAAGTTCTGTTAGCTATAGTCTGCAGGTTTATGATAATTATTTTATATCTATACAGTAACAGTAAAAGATATCAGCATGTTGCTGCCAGGTCCTCAGAAGTATTATTTGGATGTTTAACTCCTGGGCTTTGGTTGCTTTGCAGTGCCTGAAGTGAGAGAAGGCTGTGTGCAGATGGAAGAGGCAGTCAAGCATCAAATTACACCATTTCCTATAGCTCCCTTGATTCCCATGTTGCAGTTTTTGGGAAGTATGGTGTAAGTAAAGAGGGAGCCTCCAGGAATAAAAAGAAGGTATGAGCCAGTGGAATGGTACCATGGAGAAATGTACTTTATTCCCCAGTTTCCTGCTGGAAAATTCCTACATGATGCTCATTATTAAACTTTCCAAAGTAATTAGTTCCTTGGTATCTAAAATCAAGCATAGCAAGGGCTGGATTTTCCAAAGTGTCAATCTCTGAGAACAGTGACTGAGAAATCTTGGGGCTGTGCGATGAATTGCTGTGAGAAAACAAAGAAGAAGGAAGCGATGAAAGGTGGTTTCACAGTCATTCCTGAACGCAGAAGAATGCACAGAGGGCCTTCTGGAGGTGTTTGGAAAGTGGTGGGTCTGGAAAGGTCTGGGAGGCACTAAATCTTTCTGACCACTTTTCTGGATCTATACCCCAGACCCCTAAGGGGATTCTCTTTCTCATCCCCATTCTCACCTTTTTGTCTTCCAAGTGCAATCTTACTTTCCCCTCACCCCTTTGCTTCCTCTCACCTACTGACTCCTAATTCTCCTCTTTAATCTTTCTTCCACAATGTTATTTACACTGTACTTCACACCTTTCCTCTCTCCACATCACAGCTTGGAGTAGCATCAAATTCAGTAATTGTCAGGAAAGTTTTGATCATTCCCCGAGTCCCCCAATATGAGCAGTCTCCTCACTGAGACAAATCAAGCTCAATTGTCTTAAATTTTCTTTCAGTGGAAACATGTAGTATGCCTGATATCCAGATGTCTAACTTGAATTTTTCTCCCTGAGTTTAAACGTATTGCTCTATCCCCCTGCCTATTACAGACATAGAGAAGAGTTTGTTCACTTACTTTTAGCAGCAACATGTTTACACACCTGAATACTGTTATTATGTCTCTCCTTGACATTTTCCTCTCTAGATGAAATAACCTCAGCTGACTTAACTTTTCCCTGTAGGTGATGTTTTATAGTTCTCTCTGCAATGCCTTTTTGCACACCCATTTTGAAGCATGTCATCAAAAGTGGACATAGTCTTCCTGCTGAGACCCTGGCAATGCTGACTGTAGTGGAATCCAGTCTTTTAAGCTATAATCCCTTCTTTCTCTATCTATATATAGAGATATAAAAATATAAATTATCTTTCAGTATAGAGGGTTTAGTGCTTTTTTTTTTTTTTTAGAAATAACATGACATTGATGACTTATATTCTTCATTACATTTTTTTCCCCCTGAAGAATGATTTCTTACCAATTCTTACTCTTGTTATGTTTGCATAAAGGACTGTTCCTGACTAAATGTATTATTACTGAATAGTAACCTGTCTTTGAAGAATATTCCTCCAATTCAACAGTTATCTGGAGTTCTAAGCTTGCTCTCTAAGGTCCTTCCTAGTTTCACACCATCTGCAGATTCACTAGTCATACTTTCACTTCTATTGCTTCCACTGTTCCCACTTTCTGTTCCCAAACCTCCTGATCTGGGTTAATCTTGATAATTTTATGAAACACTGTACACAAATGAACCCTTAGTGGAAAGGTGCTTCACATATCTCTCATTCTGACAGTGTCTTATTTTCTAGACAATTTTTCCCCTGTATAAAATTAATTCATGTTGTAGTTCATGTTTCTTCAACTTACTTATAGAGTGTAATGGAAGGCAATGTCTTTCTAAACACAAGATACATGAAATCTGATGTTTCCTCCATATACACAAGACTTGTAATTCTGGACAGATTAGGAAGTCCATTTTGGATGTGCCACCTCACCTCATTATCTTCTACATGCTTATGTAGAGCTTGCTTGATTATTTGTTCCACTGTTTTTCTGTGAATGACTCTGTGTCCTGTGTGTTAGCATAGATATTTATGATAGCTTTAGTTCACAGTATCAGTATTTCTAACAGACACTGTGAGCATTTATTACTACTGGAACAGACTGCCTAGGGAAGTGATGAAGTCACCGTCCCTGCAGAGACTTAAAAGACACGTTGATGTGACACTTGAAGATATTAGTTGTAACTTGGCCATGCTGGATCAATGGTTCTCTGGACTCACTGACTCCAGAGGTCTTTTCCAACCTAAATGATCCTATGAACCTATTAATGAATGCCATTTCTTGTGCAAAGAGCCACAAAACCAACAGAGAGACAACTGAAGGAAGTGAGTAGCTTTGGCAGTTGACATCTGCTGTGTTTGTGGTTTACTACATCACGTACATTATCTTGCCTTGGCTGCTGCAGTCTGAGTCAGAAGGAACCTCTGTATGGAGCAGAAGATTGTGTTCTCCCTGGAAGCCATTTAGCAAGGCCAGGGGAAGTGTCAGGGGGCAAGATGGGCCCAGCTAAAGGGAGGCGGGGAACAGGCAGTCAGGCGGCAAGGAGCCTGAAGCATCTTTGTGGCACCTGCCATACCAAGGGTATGCCAGGAACATTGGTGCATGTACTTGCAAAGTTAGAAGAAGGGTTAGGAAGATACTAAACTATCTGTGTGAAGCTATTCTGTGCTTAACAGTGTCCTGGTTCCATCCAGGACAAAGTTAATTTTTGCAGTAGCCAAGAGGGGCATGGCTAGGACCCAGAGGTTATTCCATATTTACAATCTCACATCACTGCTGGGGAGCAGGGGAGGAAGGGGTCAGTTCTGGTCAAGTAAGTGTGTTGGAGAGAGCAGTTGGATACCACCCAGTTCAGAGCAATCATGTGTGAACTGTTCCTCTATCTTGTACACTTTGTTATTGATATTGTAGCTGTTAGTGTGTTTTCCTATTCCATTGCTGTTGCCAGTAAATTGTCCTTATCTCAATCCATAGTCTTTAACTTTTGTGCCTCCAATTCTTCTCTCCATCCCTATGCAGGGGAAGGAAAGGAAGAGGTGGCAGGGAGTGAGCAAGTGGTACATGGTTTGGTGTTTCTGTGGGAGCACTAAATTGTGGAATACCCTTCCTAAACTATGAAAGACAGATTGACACATGCCAAAAATAAAAGAAAAGGGAGGAGGAGTTTTCTGGTTGAAGGGATAAAAATATTCCTTTTCTTTCACAGGGTTTGTCTGATTTGATGGTCATCACACATTCTCTTAGCTTTAGTTTTTTTTCACTCTTAAGCTACTTTAAGACTTTTAGATATGAATGCCTACTAAATAAAACTGTAGCCACAAGGCCATAAATTCATTGCTAAATTGCAAGAAGAGTCTGATGGCTTCCTGCTAGGCAGGGCTTTTCTCCAAGAAGACTCCCAGGAGTCTGTGAACAAAGATTTGTGTAGCAAGTCAAAATCCAGGCAGCTCAGTGAGTGTCTAAAAATGTGGCCCCTAAGCCAAAACTCTAGTACCGTAGCAAAGAATACCAGATTCTTTTTGATATTATTTGCACTGCTGTTCAAATCTTTCTGATCAGTGGCAGCTCAGAAAAACCTCAATCCTACAAACGGATATTCCTGGAAGACCCTGTGTCATGCTGGGCTTCCTCAGATACTGCAGCTTCTGGAATTACAAGACAATTCTTCACTTATGATCAGGTAGTATTTACTGTGTAAGAAGACATTTTTAAATATAACCATCGAATGCTTTGGGTTGGAAGGGACCTTAAAGATGATGTAGTTCCAACCCCTCTTCCATTGGCAGGAAACCTATCACTAGACTAGGTTACTCAGAGTCCCATCCAATTTGTCCTTAAAGACCTCCAGGGATGGGGCATCCACAACTTCTTCGGGCCACTTGTTCCAGTGCCTCACCACCCTAATGGTAAAAAGATTTCTTCCCAATATCTAGTCTAAACCAATACTCTTTCACTTTAAAGCCATTTTCACTTGTCCTGTCACTGCACGCTCTTGTGAAACATCCTTCTGCAGCTTTTCTGGTAGGCCCTTTTAGGTACTGGGAGGCTGCTCTAAGGTCTCCCTGGAGCCTTCTCTTCTCCAGGCTGAACAATCCCAACTCTCTCAGCCTGTCTTCACAGGAGAGGTGCTCCAGCCCCCTAATCATCTTTGTGGCCCTCCCCTGGACTCCCTCCAGCAGGTCCATGTCCTTCTTCTGTTAGGAACTCCAGAGTTGGATGCAATACTCCAGGGGTCTCATGAGAGCAGAGTAGAAGTTCCATTGTGAAACTTCCAAAGACTAACTCAGTGGCAAATTTCTAAGCCTTACATTGCTCACTGATATCCTTGAATACATTTCTTTTAGGGTTATAACATCTGAGATGATCTGTCACGACGACTTACAGCTGTGAAAATTACTTCATTATAGAGACTTTTGAGTTTTAAAAGGGAGGAATTAATTCTTTCAAGAGGAAACATAGATAATATCCCACCAAGCAGAAAGTCCGGCAAGTCTCTAAGTTCTCATTACAAGGATTTTCTGTAGAAGAAAATTCTGCACACTGGCCTGAAGCTGCCTCAGATGTGCACTTCTGGTCCCTAGCACTGTGTATCAGGAATACGACAGCTGAGAATGAAAATGATGATCTCATTCTGGTTGCAGATTAGCTTGAAACAAGATTTCACTAAGTCATGGATGCTAGAGGGTTTCTCTGGGTTACTGCAGTCATGACTTGTGTGCGTGCTGCAGGATGTAGATTGTTCTACGCAGGCTCCCAGGCATTAGCAAGGCTACAGAAGGTAATTTTTTTGGCAGCAGCAGTCTTTGTTGATTGCAAAAACTGTAAATGCCAGGAGCTCCTCCAGCTAAACAGCATATTTCATCCTTTGGAGTCCTGAGAGAGCAGGCAGGCTTGGTCAGACCTCAGTGACTTATTTCATCTAAAATAAGGAAGCAGATTCAGCATAGTGCTGTTGAACTGGCTGCTATCTCCTATGTCAAACTATTCACACAAAAGAATTCTTATCAGGAGACTTTGTCACTATAATACTTTTAGCCTTAAAGTATTACTTTAGCTAAAAAATAAATTAGTTTAGTTTACGGAGCACTTCAACTCTGTCTCTTTGATTTTGATGCATGGGTCTGATTCTAGAAACTCTTAGTGTCTGATTTGTTCTTCTAGCATATATGTTCGTCTTCAGCCTCATGCGTGTATAATGTATTAAATATCCATCTAATGATATGTTGCAAAATAATTTAATTAAAATATTAATGAATTACCAAACATCTATTTGATTTTTACTTAATAAATGAACAAGGCTGAAAACAAAAAAAAAACATTTATATTCTGGATATAGAACAATTTATTAATTACTCTGCAGTTCCTTCTCTGGTAAGACACTTCTCTTTTTTTTTTTAACACTAATCGTGGATGTTACAAGGATAGTGTGATTTTAGTGTAAGTATTTGGTTATATTGTAGGCTTTGCTACCTGGGTGAGCCACACGAATCTATGATATTATTTTTGTCTTATATGCCTAGCCTGAGAATACCATGCCTAGAAAACAAGGAAATAATTAAAGCTCCACACTCATGGAGTGGTTTAGCACCTTTGTTCAACACATTGACACAAGGAGTTTTTTCACTGCATTTCACAAATTGCAGTTTATATTAAGATAATAATTACTGATTAACTAAAAATATGCCATCATATTTGATCTACTAAATGGTTCAGGAACAGACTGGGAAGTCATTACCTATCATTAAGTCAATGGAGGAAAAGAAGAATTTCACAACTGTTCTGTATCATCAGCTCGTCTTTCATCTGTTCTTTCTTAGCCTGGGCTAATTCAGAAACCTCTTTCATGGATCAGGTCCTCAGCACAAACAGAGCTGTTTGTAAGTTCCTTAAAAGCACACACACATGCGCACTCACACACAGTCACAGAGGAGAAGAATAGGGCAGAAGGTCGAATAACTACAAAAACAGAATAATTATTTCCAAGTCCTTACCTATATTAGTGGCACGTCATTGTCATGTTTGCCTTTGTATGTCAGGAGAAATTATATGACCCTACTGGAAAACTACTGGACTGACATATCAGATATAAAAACTAGATCATGCAGCAATGTCTGAGAGCTGAGTACAAACACATGCAGAAGATGAGAGGCATTCTGAGGGAACTGTGTCTTTACATGATAATTGTTTATGTCTCTTGAGTAACCATATACACCTCCCACTGCTAAGATGATCAACATCTGCTTACCAGGGAATGTATGCCTCTATATATTTATACCCTGCTTACCTCAGTGGCAGAAATTGGCACGCTTCAAAAGCTCTTACCTGTATCATAAATAGACTAAAAAACTTACTTCTTCTTAGAGGCCTGGATTTGTTACATCCTGACATCAATGAATCTAATCATGGGGTGTGATAATAGCACAAACCAGAACAGCTCTCAAATTCCAGCTTGACTTGGACAGTAAAATCAGAATTAACTCTCTTTTATCATTCCTCTCTGTTCTTTCTTACATATGTACACTGCAGTCATTAGGTTGAAAGTTCCACCCATAATAAAAGATTTTTCTGTTCTTGCTCATCAGATCACCTCATTTAAACATCTCTGTCACTGCTCTTTTTTTGTACAATTTTCTTTACCCTAAGTGAGGAAATTTGAGTTGTCTGTCAGAAAATACTGGGAACTCTTCCTGCAATTTTTCTTCCAGGAAGTCTATAACAAGAACTTCAAACCTTAAGACTTCAGGATATCTGTAAAAAATTTTGAAATCCAACTGGGACATCTTGTCTGAAAAAGGCATTGTGACTTTCAAGCCATTGCCCCAAACCTCCTCCAAAGCCCATTTAACAGTTCTTTCCTCTTTTTTCCCTTGTGTGCCTAACAGCTACCAGACCTCAGCACTCTCATTTTCTTGAACTTCTCTTCCATACTCCTTTAGCATCCTCTGATTTCAGCATTGAAAGATAAGCTTTACTGAGACATGAATGCCTAGAGTTAAGTCTTTACATAAGATGCTTGATTTTCAAAAGCACTGGACATTTCCTACTTTGACTGGAGTGGATGGACTTGCTGTAGAATTTCTTCATTAACGTTTTGTGAGAAGAGTGGGGTGCCATGCACCTCAAACACCAACCTTACCACGGTGGATGGGAAAAGACCAAAACAAAACAAATACTGGTGAGGTAATGGCAGCAAAATGATCTTAACTCCTAATGATTTCATGATCCTAACTGATGACTGGTTTAAAAAAGAAATCATATCTAGATTTTCGTTTGTTAGCATGAGTACACTGCTTGGGTTGAAGTTACATGATACTTCATAATAAATAAGGAAAAAAGGCAAAATTAGTCTGGTCCTGAGACTGTGATGGGAGTATTTAACATGGGTCTAAACCCTATAAAAGATTCTGGGAAACAAGGGCTGAATTCCTGTGGAACAGGCCCAATTTTGACCAGAGTAAACTTGAGCCTCAGCTAATCTCAGACTGATGCTCAGCCAAGTCTTGATTGATACAGAAATTATTTTCTTGACACAGAAAACTCAGCAGCAGCAGCTTTCATTCTACAGACAAAGCCAAGTAGGTTCTTTCATTCTTTTTGGAAAGATTTCATTTCCTTTGGCCCAGAGCAGCTACCAAGACTGCTTGGGAAAAAGCGCCTTGAAGCCACATGGGATCTTTCCCCACGTGGAGAAAGGTAAAATCCTAGACAACAAAAGAGCAACAGGGAGGAAGAGTAAATAGAGTCAGAAGAGAGCTCCTCAAATGTGACAGGAAAATGAGGGACAGAATATAAAATTACCTCCTTTCTATTGCAATCTCACAGGTTACTAACCCCAGCTCCCGCTCAGTTTGTAAAGCTCATGGAGTATCCTCCTGTTTGGAAGAACCTGCAAGTCCTGGGTTTCACAAGCCATGAGTGCACCAACAAGATCTAAAAAACTCTTATGGTAGAAAACTGGATGTCTCCTACCCACTAGTTGATAACTTAATGATCACATTTAAGTGTTAGAATGATTTTTTAAGAACTTCCAAGTAGATCTAGTTTCCGTGCACCTAAGCCATACTGAGACATTACCAGAAGCTGGTAGATGGATTTGTGATTTGCTTCAAAACTGCACCAAACCATTCCCTTAGCCTTTGTGATCCAAAATGCACCAGCTAAACACATTGACTAAGAAAGATGTTGATTTCCACATGAGGGTCTGCAAAGGAGAAAGGTTTCCTTCAAGGGTGTCCCATAAACGTTCTCTGTGAATACTTCAATATTATAATAAGAGAAAAAATGCTTACTTTCCCCCAGAAATGCTCAAAATTGTAACTGGCATTAGTGTACAGTAGCAAGGCACATACTGACTGAAGAGAAGAGTTAACACAGACTGGGCAGTTAAGCAGCACTACACCAGGGGACCTGGACATGAGGCTGTGTTCTGAAATGCTGAAGTAAAATTTTGCTTTCTACATTTGTGAAGCCTCAATTGTAATAATACAAAGAATATCAACTCTTGGAAACCAAAATTCACATTAAGCAATGTTCACTTTTTTCTAGAAACCCCTTGTGGAAACCATGCACAATGCTGATTTAGAGAGTTGCCCATGTAATGGTGCAGACTGCAAAGAACATGTGCAGCTATAAACTGCCCATGTCCTAAAACAATCCAACATTCAGAAAACAGACTTATCTGCAAGGGCACAATTGAAATATCCAAAGGGTTTAGGTATGTGTATAAAAGTATGAGTCAATCACACGTAAAAGAGCAGATAGTAAAATTCTTTGTGTTCAATTTGCCATGTCATCCTGCACGTCTCAGGCATGATGAATGGCTGTTTGTCCTTTTATGTAGTAAGGTCTTTATTACTATAAGCTGTACTTTTTCAGTAAAGTCCTAAAATCAGGGAAAGAAAACAATCTATTAATTAACTGCAGTCATTACACAGCAGTGTGAGTGTCTGACCACAGTCTAGATGAGTAGTAACTGGTGAGGGGTCACATCAGGTCAGTTATTTGTGCTCTTTCCTCACAGTGTTGGGCTAAACAGCTGTTCATGGGATTACTCACAAACAAGACTGTAAAAAGAAGACATTCAAAAGGTAATCTCCATACTATTTTAGGAACAAAACTAAATTCCCCGATTCTGAATAATCTGCAGTGCTCGTTATGCAGCCTTTGCTCTGGCAATAGTCTCAAAGTTAATTACCTTTTTTTATTCCAGTTTTTCACACATCATTTCAACTACAGTGTTAGTAATTTTATCTCTGATGCTCTTTTTAGCTGCTCACCAGTTCCGGCAGCCATCTTCTGGGAACTGTGATATTCTGGCTGCAAATTACAGCTCTACAGGCAGGGTGCTCAGAAAGAAAGCATGGTCAAGGAATGTGGCATCAGACTGTGTTCTTGACAGGGATTTTTCGATAGGTTTTGACTTAGGTTGGTCTAAACATTTCCCTCTCTTTCCTTGATTGGAGCCAACATTTTTCTGATTAGATGCCTTAAGGAACTGTGCTACACTGAAAAAAAAAAAAAGAAGTGTTGTTCTTTGATGAAGAGAAGAAAAAGAAAAAGCTGTCATGTTGACTAAGACTCATTAATAGTTCCACTTTTCAATTTTTTATAACTTTGCTGTGTGTTTTGGGAAAATGGGACATGAGGAAAAAAAGCATCAAGGCAAAACTAGTGGCACTGTGTTCAGCATCTTCTTTTTAGATTAACAAGTTTGTTGTGACAAAATAATGAAAAGAGTGTACTCAGAACAGAACATCTTGGCCTCTAGTTGTCTGAACACTGATCCACTAAAAAGCATGCATTGAATTTACAAGCTACGTATATATGTGCCGGAAATACAAAACAGATTATAAAACAGAATAAAGATGTGTTCTGTACAATAAACTCAACTGGACTG
The DNA here is from genome assembly GCA_035222235.1 of Margarornis squamiger. Lineage (NCBI taxonomy): Eukaryota > Metazoa > Chordata > Aves > Passeriformes > Furnariidae > Margarornis > Margarornis squamiger. The sequence goes on from JAWWTY010000077.1 coordinate 78,230,074, forward strand.
CAAGATTTTCAGGTAGATTTATATAAGCAAGAACCTCCATTAAACCAAAGCCTTACATGATCTCTAGCATGATTATCCAGAAATTTTTAAACTACGCTACACTACTTGTCATCTGAGGACCTTCCAGTGGAGCGTGAAGCAATTTCACTAACATCTGTCACAACTTTTTCTTCTCATACTCTTAAATCGTGCACACTGGTGTCATGAAGCCATCAACAAGGCAGAATACAGAAGCTTTTTCAGGCTTAGTTTCTCTGTATAATCCATGGAGACAGAGCGATACATGCCTTAGGAATCCACACAAGACAGCAGGCTGGCTCCGCCAGGCAGCTAGCTTACCTAACCAAAAAAGAAAAGAAGGAAAAAAAAAATCTGAGATGTCTGTCTTACATTTTGCCCTCACTAGAGCCTGGATGCTTTACCCTAACAATGAGGAAGGTGCTTGTCTCCCTTCCGGCTCCTGCATCCTCTCCCAGGGTCAGGTGCCAAAGGCAGTATATGACAGAGAAAAAGAGGACAGAAATAGATAGTATGTGACAGCTCAGTTACCGAAGTGGGATCTTTTGGTTCAGCTCTCTCTTGATATAGCTCTTATGAAGGAAAATGTTTTGACTGTCCAGCTCCAGAAATCCCCAAAGAAATACAAGCCTTACCAAGCCTTGTTCCATTGGAGATGAGGGCTGTGTAAAAGAACATATTTTGTTACAGCAACATTTTTGCACCTTCTTCTTGGGAAGAAGGTGGAGTATTCCTGTTGTTTTGCAGGAAAAACAATTTGGAAGCCACCAGACTGCATCATTCAATTGTAAAAGGCTGTGGAGAACAGTCTGTTTCTTCTCTCACATTAGCTCCACTTCATGCGAGACTACTAGAGAAAGAAGAACATGTTTCTAACCTACTGATTTGATTACCTGCTTGGGTAGTAAAAAATGCAGGTCACTATCCACATTTCAATGGGGGTGCAGCTGAAGCTGAGACTTTTGAATCCTGGTCAAGTGCTCCAGTGAATACCTCTCCTACTGTCCAATATTTGAAGTAGTTCTTCCCTCCTAACAATATACCCTGAACACTGATGTTTTTAGACAACATTCATACTACTTTTTCTAACATGGCTCTTTTGAGTAGTCTTCTGTATGGTAACTTCTCCTTTTCTCATAATTCTAATAGAACTTTTTTCTAGCATCAGTTCCATATTGAATTCAATTTTCTCTACCATAGGCAACTTGAAGTAGGACATTATCAACACAGGTGTTTGCTCCTCATGGAAGCATTCTGGATTTTTCTTTTTTTCTTTTTTTTTTAATACATAGAGAATCAGCACCCTGTTTATTTCAAGTTGAACTGCATCAAATAATGGAACATGCTGCATTTATTGAACTGGATGTGTTTTAGCTGGAGCATCTCCAATATCATCTGTTTTGGAAAAGGTTTCCTGAATGACTAAAGCTTCAGTGTGGTTGTAATTTGCTTTGTGTACCTGCCAAGACCCTAGAAAATAAAAATATGAATTATGTTAAAGGCCAAGTATTTGCAACAACTTCTGATGAAACTCATAGCAGAAATATGTCTTTCATTAATAACCTTTTATTTCTCCTAGTTGCAGCATTTTCTATAGGTTATGCCTGGTATTTTTCAATTAAATTGAAAATAAACCCCAACCATCTTACTTCTCACAGATGTTTTCTTTTACCACATGCTTATATTTTTGTTCTGCCTGTCTTCCCCACCTCTCTGTTGATCTATGTTTATTCTTGGCTCTTACCTTAGTTTGGTCCAATCCTTCAAGCACTCCTCCATCTGCTTGACATTAGCGCCCTACTGAAGTAGAAACATAAATTCCAAAGTGGCTGAAGTATTGGACTAGAAATATTTTTAGGATATAGGATGTATTTCTGATTCATAAGCCCTCGCACAAAGTGGAGCCTCACTCTAACCTGAGTGCCCGCATTTGATTGAAAAATAAATTGTTTTATAAATAACCTGCAAAGAAGAAAGAATTGTTGCCTGCCTCCTGATCTAGGAACTGCTTTTCTCAGTTACCAAGCAGAGTGCCTGGTAAAAGTAGCTGGTTTTTCACCACATTGAATGAGAAGAGCAAGAAATTTCACAAATTGAAGTTGCTCTAAAAAAAGTTGCACACAGATGTGCTGGAAATGAGGAATGGATTTTTGAATATTAATGTTTATACAAATAGCAAATAATCACTAGAAAAATTTTAAATGCTTTTAACAAAAATATAAAGATAGATGGCCTTCAGCAAACATAAAGATCAATGAAAAGAAATGCATCTGTATCTGCCGTTTCAAAACATTTAGGAAGAGGCTGATTCCAGAGATGCATCAAGCATGTCCTTAACCTGACCACTACACTTCAGTGCAAAACTAATCCCATCGGGTTTATGGATTATTATTTTCATTTGTCAACAGTTCAAGTGCTCGGAATAGTGGTAGCAATAGTAACATAGTATTCCCATGTCTTGTATTTAGAGAAATGCAGGACTTCTCGGAGTGCTATTGTTCAGTGTTTACATATTCACTGTAAGACAAAAATCCAAAGATGACTTGGAATTGTACTTTAATTTCTCTACGTCCCTTATATATGGGGATATTATTTAGATAGAGCTGGGAGTTTTTTTCTTAGGGAGATTCATTGATGAACTTTTCTGAGTACTGTTAAATATAGGGGGCAATTTCAATCACTAAAGCAAATCTATCTTTTCTGCCAGGCACACCCCTGACCCTGAACTTTTTTTCTGCCCATGTTGTGAGCTGAAATGGAAAGATATTCATGTGCTCTTAAAAACCAAAACAAAAACAAAAAAACAAACAAAAAACCCCAACCAACCAAACAAACCAAAACCAAAACAAAAACCCCAAACCAAACAAAAAAACAAAAACAAAAAACCCAGCAAAAAAACAAAGAGATTTTCTGCTGTGAGAAGTGATGAAGATCACTCATATGGATATTACAGGCTTCTGCCTTTAAAATCAGAGTCCATTTACACCAAGATAAAAAGGGTGCTGCAGTTAAGGTAGACCTCTGTGAAATATTTCAACTGTCTATAAATAAACACTTTGTGGCCTTTTTAGTACTCTTCAGAGTCTTCTATGCAGTGTATCTCTGTGACACCTCTCTATAGGGTAATGGAGAAAAACGATCATTCTACAAATAAACTCCTTCTACACTAACTTTTATTTTATTTCCCCTTACTCAAGAATAAACTTTCACTTGAAGTTGTCAGATGTGATTATTGATCTGAGTCTGACAGCATAACTCTAGTCAAAGGGTCTGGGAATAACTAAGAAGTTGAGTCATTCCTTTTTCTTGCTTTTAATTTACATTTGATTGTAAAGAAGGGTCACAAAGACTGGAGAAAAATGGAGCAATCTACTGAGGTTAAAGCATACTACCAAAGCAGTGTCATGTTGTTTATGGCTTAGAAGCCTGGGAGCCCTACTGGAACAGCAGTGTACGTGTGGTCATAGACCTCTCTGTACCTAGGAGACTTGACATACCGTGCTGATTGAGTAAAGACAAAATGACAAAAGATGCTAAAATTGGAGCAAAGTTGGAGCACTGGGAATGCTGAATGAGGTCTGGTAGAAGCATCTTTCACCATGATCCTGTGACTTGCCCTGCACATTCTACCCCACCTTCTCTAATTTTGTCAATTCTTGCACAACTAAAACTGTGTGTTCTGAAAATTTTATTCGTGAAGTTGTGTGACAGGTTATGGTGGGTTTTTTATATATGTCCCTCTGTACTACTGTTATGACCTGCCCTGCCAGGCAGGAGTAACTTTTGTTTTATTAATATATCCCTTGTAGTGAAGTAAAGTAAATTGATACTAGGTGAACAGTGTTTGCATATATAAGTATGAATATATACATATATATATTAGAACAATTTGATTGCAAAGGAAAACAGGTATGTAGCAATTTTGGTTGTTATTATCTATAGTAACATGGCAATATAAAAACATAAAAGTATTGCAAAGGAAACCAAGTGTTTAGCCATTTTGGTTGTAATATAGCAAAGCATATCACCCAAGAGAATTTGTATGGGAAAAGAGAGAAAGAAAAAGAGGAAGAGCACCCAAGAAAATGTGGAGATCAGGCTGGTCAAGCAGGACCTGTGTGTCATAAACCCGTGCTGGCTGGGCCAGATCCCCTGGTTTTCCTGTACGTGCTTTGTGGTGGCAATCAAGATGATCTGCTCCATGATCTTCCTCAGCACCAAGCTCAGGCTGATAGGCGTTTAGTTCCCCAGATCCTCCTCCTGACACTTCTTGTAGATAGGTGCCACATTTGCCAGCCTCCAGTCATCTGGGACCTCCCCAGTTAGCCAGGACTGGTAAATGATGGTAAATGATGAAAAGTGTCTTTCATCACTTTCACCAGCCCTTTCACCAGCTCCCTCAGTGCCCTTGGGTGGATCCTTTCCGGCCCCATTGATCTGTGTATTTCTAAGTGGTGTAACAGGTCACTGACCATTTCCCTTTGGATTATGGGGCCTTAAGATCAGAAGTGCATATAGGCTTGAATTTTTCCATCCAAAGATGATGTGAAAACTTATTTTTTTGTCATTGTGAGGAAAGCAAATAATTATTCCACAGGAAAATTACCTTTTTGGGGGGAGACTAGAAGAGACTCAGGATTGATTAGAAGTGATCTGTAGACTAAGTATGGGGAGACAAAAAGATCCACTGTGAATTTTGGAGATCTGATTGTCCCTTCATGACTGCTTCCCTCAGATAACCAGCCCTAAGTAGGAGAAGGAATCTTACATTGGCAAGTAAAAGCAGATGTACTCAGTTGGTCCACAAGTCCAACAATCCAAATCTTATTTGTGACAATGACAAAAACTAGAAAAAACTGATCAAAACTTAGAGTAGAGGAGAAAACAGGACATATTGCAACCCGCTAAATTTTGGTTTTGCCATCACTAGCACAAGGCCAGAGGCTTGGTTTAGAGCTGGAAGCATGGGGTCTCAGGACACGTCTGGTCTTGCCTCGGCAGGAGCTGTTTTTAACTGATGCAGCAATTACTTAGTGGCCATGTACCTCTGGCCTCCCCTGCTCTGGTTTCACACTGAGAGCACCCAGGACAGGGAGCTGGCACCCCTACCTAGTCACTGTGAGACTAATAGACCCTCCAGAACAACAGGGTTGGGGGAGTGCTCCCAAAATTTGCCTGGAAAGCAGAAAGAAAGAGGGAGGCTGTGATAGGAACACTTAGGAAAATAACCCAGAGCAGACTCCAAGACTGAAAGAGGGACATCCCCATCTCTGCATCCAGCTGAGACCTGAGGATGCTGACAACTTGTTCTGATTCTCATTTTGATCATTCATCTTGAGGAAGACTCCAGTCTTAATTTTGATGCCTAGAGGGACATCAGAAGGGTGAGCACAACACCAGAGAAAAGGGATAAGTATCCATAAGTTTTCTTGCGTAACAATTTTAACAGCATAATGAAGATTATATCATTTTTGCCAGCAGACTGTTAAAACATTAGATGGGCTAAGAATAAATTCTTGATTCTATATATATGCCTATATCAAGATACTGATTGCAACAATCTGCTTTGTTTCCCAAAATTCTCTCCCACCATTCCACATCTTGTGACTCAGTGACTACCTGAATCAGATTTGGTGACTTAGTACTTGATAATTTCGGCTAATTTTCTTACCCCCAGAACTGTCCAGTTGACCCTTAACTTACAGAAAATTCCAGCAATCACATTGTCTGAGGAAAAGACATTTAAAAGGTGAGCTATAGGATGTATGAAAAATTGCCTCCATGTGCTTGTAATGAACTTGCCACCAGCTCACTCTGCCTGATGCCTCCCAAAGTGGCAAGTAGAAACCACTACCCTTCTCTGTTTGCCACCAGCTGACCTTCTTTCTTGTATCTCTGGGAGTTTTTGGTTTGTACCACAACTATCCCATATGGCCTTCTTTTAGGACCTTGCTGCTTCCTAACGTCTAACACAGCCCTTGTCTTCCCATCTTTCCATAGAGGATGCAGGAGAGTTTGTTCTGCAGATATTTGTGCCTCCTGCAGCTGTTCTATTATTAAGAAGCTGCCTTGCAAAAATGACTGGCAAGTCTGGACTCCCTGTTGCTATTTTTAGCTGGGAGCTCAAGACTTGAGATGTCATGGAAAATGACCTTCCCAAGAAAAACAGCATTTGTAGATTAGCATAGTAAAGTGGGAATAACTCCTGCTCTCAGGGAACCTGTTTGGATGACAGAAGCCTCAGGGCTTCTGGATACATGAAATACCAAACAGAGGAAATCATAAAATCTGTAAAGATATTTTACATTTTCCAAGATGAAATGCTCAATTTATTCAATCCATTACAGGACAGTTTTGAAAAGCTTTAAAAACAGAAAAGCTGCAAATCATCTAATGCATGTCTCACCAAAGCTGCACTCTTAAAACCAGCTTCTGGAAGGAATTCAGATTGCCTGAGCCAGCGCGCTAATCGTAGAGCCGAGTGGAAGTGGAGGAGAATGGCAGTCCCCGCTGCCCTCCGAGCAGATAACCAGCCATTTAATGCACGTGTTGACAGGGCCCCTCTGGCAAAATAAGTGGCCAAGTACCTGTCTAATGGCTGCTGATGGAGATTATGCATGAATAGGTAAAAAAGGTGACTTTGAGCCAGTTAGGCATGAGCATAGCACAGGTTTTCAAGGACAGCAATATCTAAATCTAAATATTTAAATTCTATCCAAGCAGTTATGCGGGTCTGTTTGTAAACATCTTTTTCCATTTTTCTAGAGTGGTAGGAAAAACCATAAATCATAAGCTGTGCCATCATGAGCACTGATTATATATTTTTTTACAGAATTATGGAAAGAAGAGTCACTTTTTAAAGACAAAGATTTCAGGCAAGTGCATTGTGCCAATTAGATTTAGTAGAACCATGAAGAAATAAAATTGTATTATTCAATTATCAGTCACATTTGTAACCATTAGTTCCCCTGGAAACTTGTCAAAGCTTTAGACTACAGCTGTCAAGGCAGAAAACACAGAAAAAGAATACTTTAAAAACAATTTGCAACTGACCTTTAAATGTTATTTTCATCAATGAAATTATCAATTTGGAAGATTTCTTAGAATAAATATCTTATGCCTGACTAAAATTATATAGTATTCTGCTTGTGTTTTACTTGATATATCTACATATACATATATATGTATCTATGCAAACATATATTTAATTGCTATGCATGCATCTCTACATATATGTAAATATTACATTAGATCATTCTTTTACGTGCAGTAAGTTTCCAAAAATTCCTTTTGGACAAAAAAAGGACATAAGTGTTAGAAACAGAAGCATTCATTTCACTTCCTTCAGGTCTAATAATCTAGAGTGAAGATCAAATTTCTCCCCATATATGTTCAGTAGTACACAATCAGATTTAGGTTTGTTTGTCTGCTGCCCTCCTCTGATGCACCAAGTGCTGGCCACTGACAGAGTTTCCAACTTGAATTGAAATGTATTTAATGTAAGCTTGAAACTTTATGGTTTCTATGCAGCAAAAAAATTGAGAGACTGAGTAAGAAGTTTAATCTAGGTTTACTATGCTCCTAAATAAGAGTTGCATTCATGAAGGAAAGATTGTCTCCACAGCACAGTATCTAGGATAAACATAGGACATGTAAAACATAGATACATTTTTATATAAGATATATGCAGTTCGCAACTTTTTTTTTCCAGCTTCAGAAAGCAAAAGATATTTTGCAGGTAGACTGCTAATTAAAACTGTTTTGTAAATTATTTTAGAAACTAGTATAACATTACAGGGGAAAACATTCAATAGCAGTTGCTATTTTATAATCTAAGGAGTTTCACTGTTGTAAAGAAAACTGTTCTGTCCTTAAATCTTTTCTTCTTTTTCTACTTTTACTCAGGACTTCTCCTTTCCACAGCTGTCTTGTTTCTGTTCCTGGTATCAGAAAAAAAAATAGTGTAACTTTTCTTATATCTTCACAGAAACACTACGAATAAAGGTTTGCTGCTTAGTACTTTAGGGTAATAATCTAAATTGCCTGGTAGAGATTTTATTCCAGCTTGGGTTCAAAATGCAACCATGAATTGCTAGTCAAACAAAGGGGGAAAAAAAGCTTATAACACTCTCTCAAATACAGAACAGTGATTGCATTTTTAATAGCATCATCATTTGCTATTGATTACTCCCAGGGAACATCCTAGACACAGTGGCAGTCTTCTAACTTCTGTGTGTGTGTGGCTTAGATATATTTAAATACATGCTACAAAGGGAACATGCTGTGGGAAACACTGCAATGAACACAGGTTCTTCAACTCTACTAATAAATGTGACAAAAATATATTTTACAACTTATGTTTCAAAAACATCTAGTAAAATGTAATAAAAGAAAGAGTAAGGATGACAAAGGCGTAGGCACATGATGTTACCAGTTTAATGACGTTCCCTCCCTTTATTAGTAGTAATCCCACAGATGCCTGAGGAAGCACATTTGCCTTTGTTAAAACAAATCCATTCTAGAAACTGTTCTGACATCCATCATTAAAGCATTTTATGTGAGTAGTCTTTCTTACTGTATTATTAAACCATTCATTAACATGATAGATAAAAACTCCATTCCACTGAGAATCTGCCATGGCATTACAGAAATGTGCCCTGCTTGGCAACGATTAAATATACCATGACAGGAAAACAATAGAACAATGTAACTTAACAGTAGGCTTTTCCAATTGTGGAATATTTCTATTGTGCTATTTAGAACACATACCAAAGTCAATTTTGTCTTACAATAAATAAAGGAATAAATAAATTCCATTTGTACCAGAATTGAATCTATGCGGTGCAGCCTACAAAATGATTGCTAAAACAAGACAAAAACAAAGACAGAAAGCTCTGAGTACAACACTGACTCTATGTCATTTTAAGTTCCTGATGCAGCTCTTAAATGTGCCTGGACAGCCTGAACTGTATCTTTGTTATTGACCAAATAGCAAATGACTGTAGTTAAAAGACCTGAAAGTGCACAGGGTTTAGAGCGCAATGTATTCAGGCATGAAGGAAGACATCACAAGCCTCTTCTTTCTTCAATATTCTACAGAGAAAACTGTATTTGCAAAACTAGCTTTTATAGGTAATTGTTGATACTAGTACTGAAGTATTTAAGCAACCCACAGGCTTCATCATCTCTTGTAGTGTCTCTGTTACACCTTGGAAACATAAAACAGAATCACAAAATCAGACAATCCTGTTGGAACAGGCCTTAATAAAAAGTTTGTCCTTACAGGCCCCCTTTACATACTGAAAGGCTGCAATAAGGTCTCCCTGGAGCCTTTTCTTCTCCAGGCTGAACAGAACCAGCTCTCTCAACCTGTCTTCATAGGAGAGGGGTTTCCATGCTGTGTGCTTAGGCAAAAGACCAAGTTCTGCTATGGTGTGTCCTTCAAAGGTGGTTGGAAGTAGTAATAGATAACAAGAACTGCACCAAAGCCTGAAGGAGAGGGGCTCCATAAAACTCAGAAGATTTAAAGACACTCCAAAAGCAACATGCTAGAGGACATGTACATTTTCTCCAGTCTACAAAGGGAAAAACAACAAAGAGGGACTTCTGACAGCACTTGACAGAACTGAAATGCTGGCATCAGGCAGCTTGCCATCCAGCAGACAATGAGATGAACTAAGCCTAGCCTGGGAAGGACATGTTACTTTGCAATGAACTTCCAGTTTCTGGAGACTGAAGGGGGTTCCACTTAATGGTGCTGTAATGCAGATTATAGCATAAAACAGACAGAGCCTAACCCACCTGGGATCTCAGTGCACCTTGGAGGCTAACATGCTATACGTCGAGGACTTTGTTGAGTAATGTGGGAGATTCAGATGAAAGGAGGGAGGACAAGAATAATTACATATATCAATTTTTGTATCCTCATCACCAGTCATATAAGAGGAACCTGGCTTAGGCACATACTACTGCTTCAGTGATCATCCAAATGGCTACAGAGGTATCTGGAATTGGAAAATTTCAACACAATACTATGGTCAATTTACAATAGTGCAGTTAATTGTGGTTGACAGACCTGAGAGAGTCTACAACACTGAAGGATATTATTGCAGTCAAACTGCATTTCTGTTCTAATGGCCAAACTACTCAAAGTCCTTGTTTGGCCCTCATTATTCTTTTATTTGAATCTTGTAAAATCATTAGGTTATTCATTCTCAGAACACTGACTAGAGGGGCATGTGATTACCCCCAGTGCTGATAAACTGAGGCACACAAAGGCCAGAAATCAATTTAAGCAGTTGATTCTTAAAAGCTCCTTTCTGTTCCAAAGAGCATTTTTGCTTCCAGCAGTCAGGCTACTTAGATGCTTGAAGCTTTGCTCTTGTACATGCACTGATCCTTTTCTGACTGTGCTTCTGCACCTTACTAGAACAAGATTTAGAGGCATGTTCAAGCACTCTGGGGCTGCCTTACTCTGTGCCACATTGCTAGCACAGTCCCTAGCACAGGTTTGCCCATGCCTGCCCACATCCTCTGAGACAGCTGAACCAAAGACCAAGAACACGAGGCAGCATGGACAAGACTGTGCCACATTTGTCTGACCTGCACTGTCCTTCAGTGCATTTGCAGGTGACTGTGCAATCACAAACATTTTTACGTGCTGTCATGCCACACCATAATGAATGTAACAAATAGCTCCTATTTCAGCTGCCTTACAGCACTCTCATTGCTCCAGACACTGTGAACTAAGAGGTAGGCAGAAACATAAAATTTACATACTGGAGCCACAGAAGCAACCCATGGAGGGGACTTGAGTCTAGTTGCTACCTCATGGATGCATGCAGGTCAAGCCAGCCAGACCAGGTCTACAGAGTTCATGGGCCACAGAATATTCTTTATCCCCTGTTTAGTGTATTGGAAGAGACATCTGCAGCTAAACAACTGTCCCTAAATATAACGTGGATCCTTAGGTTAAGTGTGCTCCAGCCAGTGTAGTGAAGAGGCATGTCCCAGGAGGAACAGCCTCTCTTACTCCCTTCCATTAAGATAAGGAACTGTTCATTGGTGAGAATATTCTCCTAGAAAACCACTGTTGTGGATTTGAATCTTCCACATATTTCTTCAGAGGAAATGGGATCTTTGATTTCTGTTTCCTAGTGAGAGCTCCTACTCAGGTAACTGTATACCTTAAACTTCAGAGTTATGACACCAGACAATATGGCACATAACTGATTCTCTTCAAATAAATATTTTTAACTGGCTTGCTTAAGGCCACCATTGACATCAAGGTGCAGAGAACTAAATCAGACTCATAGGCACATATGCCATCCACCCAGCTGGTCTCTGTTCTAACCTGCTGGAATTTACACATGCAGTGTGTATCAAACTAATACTCAACTTCTATTCAGTTCTATTTCTCAGTCATTAATTTTCCACAAACTATGTCTTACTAACTATATCTTACTTATACAAACTATACAAACTTATTAAAAGATGGTACTTTACAATAGGAATAATGGTTTCAGGACTCCCTCCTAAAAGCTGTCACCATTGAAATTATTGTTTTAACCAGTGAAAGACACATTACTTGTATCATATAACGACTGGTGCCATGAGAAACTAAGTCATGCCACTGGAAGCTTCTGCTCAATTTACCAGACATATGACCCAAATATCATATATATATATATGTATAGTAGGAAATGTCATGAAAGCAAGAAAAATGTCTGTCAGGATGTAAAGATTTAGGACAGAGTATTTACTACATCTTGAAATCAGGTACGGCAATTATTAAAAAGAATTTTCTGAAATAAAATGTACTTGTTAAATGACTACTTTGCCAAATAATAGAGCAAAAGGTCCATTTACATTTTCACTATTTAAATTAATTGGATACTTAATTAAAAACTAAGAGACTGTGGTACTGTGATAAAAAATGCAGCTGGTGAATGCCTTCTCTGAAGATAGGGATCTGTAAATATTAGTTACTGAAGGGCAATTAAGCACAACAATGAAATATTGAAGTACAGAAATTCTAAATAAATGTCAAAGGTATAATGAGAAAAGATACAAATTAATTTTTATTGTGAAGGCTGAGTTTTTAGTAAATATCACAAGCTGCTGAAGCTATGTACAGCAGGGAGGCATCTCGGCCTGACCACAAGTTACCATTTATTATGACTACCAGAAGCCACCATCAACATAGCTCCATCTCCAAATAAACTTTTGGATTCAGCAAAGAATATACTGTCAGGCTTGTAGCCCCACCTCCGGGGCTAAAAGTTAAAGCTGCTATCATGTCAAGCCTCAGCAGCTTCTGCCTGGACATTATTTCTGTCACACAATGAATCCTGCTGCTCTGGATCTTCTTGCCAATGACACCCCCCAATCAATAAATGTAACTCATGAAAAGATTACATGGTCCCCAAGGGGGTGGTTCAGTCATAGAGACATTCAGAGCCTTGAATGACAGTTTAGTTTGATCAGAACATATATGCAGCATGTGGTGAAAGAAATTCACAGAACCTACAAATAAATACTGACCATCATTGCAGCTCTGGCCATTCCGGATCAAGCAGTGGGGCACTAAGGACAACCAGACCACACTAGTGGAGACAATGGGACAGCAGAGCCAGGCCTCCTACTTGAGGCAGGCAGTCACTGCAAATAGTTTCCAGAAGGGCTTTAAGACAGATAACAAACCCAGGGGCACCATCATCCAGCCCTGGTCACCAGCAACGGAGCTTCAACACCCTCTGAGGAAAACCAGCAGTCTCAGCCCAGCCAGCTGTGCAGTGATGGGACACCGAAAAAGGCAGTAATTAATCCAGACACAAGGAAAGAGCCATTTTTAAGTTGGACACAGATGACCAATACACCATCACATTGTTTCAGGGTAAAAAAAGACAAGATAAAAAATATAGTCAGCTAAATACAGTAAAGTGAAACAAGAAATTCCTGTAAACATACAAGTCTTGATGGTAAAGACCTTAGATAAATGATAAAACACTAGGTAAGATTATAGTGTTAATGGTGATTGCCTGTGCAACACTTCTGTAAGATACTTTTCTTGTACTCTGCTCCGTCAAGCAGCCTCAACCTTTCAGCCAGCCCATCAGGAAGCTTTGCTCGTTTGTCCAGACCAGCCATGCTTCTGGAGATACTTCTAGAAACGTAGCCTACCTTAGGCATCTCTTCTTAGTCTTTTGTCAGACGCAGATGGAGGACCACATGAAGGCCTTCGAGGCTGGGAGTCCACAGGACACACGTCAGTGAATACTGATTAGAGCCTCTCCTTTGCAGTTATAACCCACGTGGTTGCAAAATGGCTTTGTCATACTAGTTTAAGCATCTAGGTTTCAGACATGGCTGACAGATGCTTAGGTATTACATCTCAGGTAATTGCTTTTTGGGTTCTTTAGTTGGAAAGCCTGCTACCAAAACCCTCGCACATCTGTGATGCACTTGTGGATTTTCTTTGACTTAGAACAGAACAGTTGCATTTAAATTGATTTAAATATTTAATATATGTCCTTCTCAGAGTGAATAGTAATGCTCTCTAAAGTTTCTTAGTTATGTACCTCCAGGAATGCTTTTTCAGTCTTTCCTGTTGCTGTCAGCTAAATGTGAGAAATGTGGATTATCGCTAGCAAGAGTGTGAGCTTTTCCTTCTGATTTGTAAAGCTTCAGACATGATTCTTTGGTGTACAGTGCTCTGCCTGACCTCCTCTTTCTTCTAAATAACATTGAAACTATTATCACTGGCTCTGTCTCCCCCTCCTTATTGTTCCTTTCTTCACAAACTCTTTTCCCCCTGACAATTCAATTTTCTGAGTTTCTGTGGTATAATTTGAATCTTTTCTGTGGTTTTCTAGAATTTTCTTCAAAGGCCATAAAGTCTTCTCTCACAGGTCTTTCCTGCTGCTGCTTCCTGTGCTAATGTGGCTTGCATAAGTTTGTAGCAATTTAACCAAAATGAATGAAAATTTGAGTTAAATTACCAGAGCTCAAGGGCCTGTGCTTCCTCTTTATTTGGGTAACTGACAGAGCCTAAAGAAGTACCATAAATATCTCAGTGTTGCTCACCATGGAAAAGTATTTTAATCTTCCGACTTAAATCTATCCACAAAGTGTGTTTTGCGTGTTTTTTTCTGATTTTATCCAGCAGCCTCAAAGCATTTTTCAAAAAAAACAACCATGTACTGGTTTGGTGTCAGGGTGTTTTAAGAGACAAATAAAGAGAAAAGTGCATGCAGTAAAGCTGATTTACCTGTGGTGCACAGATGGAAAGTGAAGCAGCTCTCTAATAGACTCACGCTAAATGTAGCAGTCACCCTGCTCAGAGAAGCGCACTGCCACGTACAGCTGATGGGCTCTCCAATGAAGGAGAACACGCATCCTTCTTCAGCTGCAGAGAATGACGTGCCAGCCATCTGGCCCAAAGGCAGCCCAGTATCTCTGAGTGGTAAATCTGTCTGAACTGTGGGAAATGATGGACACTAACTGGCAAGGCAGATTTCCTCCCTGGCATACATCAGCCATCTCCTACTATTTTGAGAACTAAGTAGGGCTCCACTGTATTGTTTATGCAGTTGGAGACAGATTTTTTTTATCCTTTGTGCTTTTCTTCTGAACAATACAAGGCTTGCTGGGACTCGATGTAACTTTCCAGGAACCATGTAATAAAATCAGAACAGTCAGGAGTAACAGCTGTGAGTCCCAGTTGCCACTAGCTGTACTATCACTATATGAAAATCAGATACAAAAGAGTGGTCTGGGTTTTTTATTTTTCTCCTTTTTCATCTGGAATATATTCAAACCTCTGAGGAATTGTTAACTTTGATATCAGCTGTTTCCCCAGCTGTTTCTACTTAGAAAAAGCTTGTAAAGTGTGGACTGTGCCTTCGAAGGCATCCCAGTAAGAACTTGAAATACCCCAACAGTGAAGAAAATGCAAAACACTCGTTGAGACACTGAATGTCCGTGACCAATTCTAACACTTTGACCAAACTAAGTTCAGTTTCAAGCAAGGAAGCTTTATTCAGCGGCAGACTAAAAAAGCCTATCTCACTAGCTCAGATCTGCCTCTTCCTCTTTCCCACCCACTCACCATCCTACATTTCTTTTTGATGGGGGGGAAAAAAAAAAGTAAATTTAATTAAAAGAGCTGTTAAAGCAGAAAATAATATTTTAGTTGTATGATCTTCTGAGTTCTCTCCAACATCATCTTAGGTAATGGCTTATCACGTAACATTTGCTTTATTTTCTCTTTAACAGTAGGATATTTCCAAACTTGTGCATCCCATCTGTATCCATTTTCACAATGACTGAACAAATGCAATTAGTCTGCAGTCAGCCATGTAATGGTCTCCTACTACTACCACTTGGTATTTTTAGTCCATGGATTCTCTTATTTCTCAGCTATGCCTTCTTTCTTTCCCTAGCTTACATTTATTATCAGAATTGCTTTTTTCCCTTCACTGCCATTCTGTGTTATTGAAAGAATCCCATATACTTCATCTTTTCTTAGCTCTTTCATGGTCACCTCATTGTAACCTACAGATGGTTGTAAAAGGAGGAAAATTTTTAGTAAAAATATTGCAAAATTTGCCATTTATTTCTTCTCAAATTCTGCGTTTTGCGTTATTCCCTAGATCTGTACAGTCTGGCTTCTTCCACTGATTGCTGTGTTTTTACGAAGATATATGAACCACTGGAGAAGAGAAAATCTGCATGTCAACCTATCAAGAAAGGGATTGTTTCCTTCTCACCCAACAGATTTCCAGTGGCCCACTCACCTGGTAGCAGAATGTGACATTGATTTCTTTGAAGTCCAAACTGCAGTTCTTTTATGTGCTGAACAGAGCAGGAATGAACATGACTTCGTGTGTGCTCTTCTTTGCCTATGACATGCAAACACAGCAGCCTTTCTGACTTGGCTTCAATCTGTTAAAATCAAAGACACATTGCTAACTCCTCTTTCGTCTTTCAGTGTTAAACATGACATGCTTTAAATTCTCTGAATTTGTCAGCTGGTTCCTTCACCAACCTAAATGTGATGTTTCTCTCCCTGTATGAATGATCTTGCTTTCCTTCACACTGCTTGTTGAATAGGCCCCTCTGTCTTTTATTGTATTTATTTCCTGATACTGGGCTCTGATTTCATGCTGTATGTGGAATTTCCTGTTTGTCTGAGGTGTTGGGTTTTGATTTTTTTCTTTTTTTTCTGAAAGTCAGACAAATTTTCTTATTTCTAGTTTCTTTTTCAAAGTACTTCTCTGAAAAAGGGTGAACCCTCACTTGTACCTCCTCAGCAGTGAAATACTTCTATCAGGTTTGCCTGTGATGCAGACAATGCACATGCAGAAAGACTTCCTCACAACAGAAAGATGCACTGATTTAATTTAAACCAAGTTTTAAACTGATCTACTTTAATGAATGTAGGTTCTTGTGTAGATCTTCTTACTTGATATAGCATATGAAAGTTTTTCATTGTCCTGAATTAAAAAGAAAAGAAAGTGGTTTGAGCTCAAAGAGGAATAACTATCACGTTTATTTAAAACTGCATACCTAAACAGATTGGTGTAACTTTCTCATGGATAAAAGGCTTTAAAGTAAGATAAGAAAAAATTATATATGGTCTCATAGGATATTTTCCCCTTTATACTATGAGTTCCCCATCCTTTCCACACAAGCATGATTTTTCAGTTGTTTCACAAAACAGAACGTTGCATAAATTTCACTGCAGCTTCTGGGGACCTCAACAATCTCAAGAAATGTTCTTGTGGTTACACTTCCTATTCACCAGTTCCTGTTTCCTTTTTTACCCTTCTTTTTCCACACTGTCTCTGTAGATTGTACAGGCTCTAAAACAATTTTGAACATTTGGACTACAGCATCTTCTTTTAAAATTTAACCAAGCTTCTAAGGATATCTTCAGAATATATCCCCCACCCCCAACGCATTCTTACCTTTTAACAGAAAAAGAACCATTAAAAAGAAATATTCTGACCGTGAATACAAAATGAAATGGATTTGGCTAAGTTACATTCAGAGGCAGAATAGACTGAAAAGTTACAGAAATAAAAACAGCCTGAATCTTTCATTACCTTAGAGAATAGCCAAGCTTAGCGGCAGTGATTTCATCTCTATGTCCAAAATCTTCAGCTTCCTTGCTTCCTTTTGAACAGGCTCAGAAACCTTGTCTTCCTTCATCTCAGTTCTCAGCGAAAGAAATTTTTCTAGTTTTTCAGTTACCCCATTTGCACTAAGCATTTCAGTTTGCACCCTCAGCTCAGGTTTTCCTATTACACATAGGCATATTTGCTATTACATTTCCTTCCCTTTGATATCAGATTAGTGAGGCTACATTAATTATTCATTCCTCTAGGTGACAAACACTGTGTGTTCAATAGTTGATTGACCCAATTTTTAAAACTCAATAGAAATATTAGTTTTAGCTATACCAGGGAGGACAAAGGAGAAAAGATACCCCAGCAAGAGTTCAAATATTTGTAACAGACCATTTTCCTACTCCTTCTCACAGTGCTGCATGTTTTTGACTTTACGAAACTTGACATTTAAAAAATCTTTTCATTCAGTATTAGGAAATACTTTGACACCCAAACTGGCAGAATTCTTAGGTTAAATGTTCTCCACTATTCTGCTGCTTTCCACGCTAGCTCAGGTCACCATACAATGTTTCTTTCACTTAAACCCCCCTCTGACAAGCTCGAAAAAGGAAAAAAAATGTATCAGGATGCTGGGTATTGCAAGAATATTCCACTAAACTGGTTCTAAGGTTAGCTGCACCCATGGGATTAAGTCTTTAGCTATTTACCTTGAACTCATCCTTAGTTCAAGCCAGGCTAAAGTAAAGGAGAAAATGATGTTTGCCTACAGGATTTGAAATAGGTGGTTGCAAAGTTTTCTAAAGTCAAAGTGCCAAAAGGAAACAGAAAACGCATACAGATCTTCAGTCATTATTTATGTTGGCTCTAAAGTTTCTTCTCATTTGTTATGAGGCAGCTGAGGCTGTTAGAAATTCACATCCCCTAGACTGAGGATTCAGTCTTGAAAAAACTGAAAACGTTCTCAGGCTGAGGTCATGCAAGGGGATCTTGGCTCAGGAAAGAATGCTACCTTTCATAAAATGTTCATTTAAACACATTTTAAGGATGTGTTCAAAATCAAACTCTTTTCTGTCACACGAAAAGGGAAGATTTGCTCAAACTCTTAGTGTTTGATTCATCTGTCAGTGGTCCAGGAGAGCTGAGACCCTTGTGCCCAACAAGTCTGTCAGCATCCTGTTATGGCAACCCTTGACTGAACAGTCCCATTGGATTGGAGGGCGGGTCCACTGATTTGTTCAGGGTCACACTCCAAACAGAGAGACCCTCTCCTGGGTGTCCACACCTTTACCCACTGCTGGCAACTGCCAGCACCCTTGAAGGACTCACATCAACATTTTACATAATTACACTCTTTATTAACAAAGCTGTGACAGATTAAGGTTTGAGAATTGCCGCTGATCATATGCGACTGCCAAAATATATTCAAAGTAATATCCTAATTCAACACAATATACTAACAAGCTCTAATCCCCAATAAAAGCTAGCTCAAGATAATCATTCAGCTCACAGGGAACACAGTTCGTACCCAATAAGCATCCCTATGGGCCACCGAAGAAGACAGGTTCAACTCACCGACTGACCCCAGGGGTTACACTGGAGTCTCCCCCCACTTCTCCCCATTCTTAACTTACTTTTGTACTATTTTGTTACATTTAGGTGGAGTTTGGGTGACTTTATTCATACGTCTTACTCAGTAAGGGGTGCTTGTACCTTGGGGCAGGTATCTCAGGTTATTACCGGAGATAACCTTGGGATGGGGACATGTATCAGTCCAAGGAGAGTGATTTTGATACGGTCGCTGATTCGACAGCAAGTCATCTTCGTTTATCAACCTTGGTTTTCAGCTGCTTTTCTCTTTTTCAGCTAGAACATACCACCAAGTTCCCTCCTCTGCAAGGGCTTCCACAGAGCCTGGCCACTTTGCTCCACCCTCCATTTAGTCCCCCTTAGACTGCACTATACAGAGAAGGTTGGGTGTGATGACTGGGTTCCATCCAACTAGTAGCAACCATACTTTCCCCAATAATTCCCATACCATTACCTTTTACCCCCAGTCATCATCCCACATTTTTCCACAAAATTTTTAACTTTCACTTCTTAAGGTGAAAGGTGATCCTTCACTTTGGATCTTTTTCTTGACTATTAATTTCCCTTGCTTCTTTTAAAATGCTGCTTTCTTTCTGGCAAACCAGACATAGCCATCTCACTGGCTTGAGTATTAGCAAACTGTTAACTAGTTTATCTCCAGCTGATGCACTTTTCTTCCTACCTGATCAAAAGTGAAAATAGTTCTTTAAGTCACTTTGATCAGAAGGGTTTATTTCACCTAAGGCTACACCCATGTTTTATACAAATTTAACAATGGACTGTGCCACATCTCTCCATCAGATACAATCCCTGGACACGGCACAGGATAAGTCAGGCATGGAATGTCTGAAGAGCATCCCCAGCTGACAGTTCTATTTTTAGCATGGGGTTTGATTCACTTTTGGTCCATGACACAGCTAATTGGGATCAGTTTAGCAGGCAGGCTCTCACGCAGCACTTCTCAGACATTGCCACAGCAGTCCAAGGCCACTGCAGGAACAGACAAATCCTCCAGGCACAGGTAACCTTTGCTGGATTCTCAGCATTTGCAGAGAAGATACTCAGGGTGAAGTCCTTCAGAGCTGAGGGGACAGCGGAAATTCCAATGTGGGACAAGGACTGTGAGAGACAAGTCACAAAAGCCACTCCAACAGATGGACTGTGTGAGATATTTTGTTTAGTACTTTCTTTTTTTTTCCCTTACAGACTTGGAAGTCATGTGATATAAATGCCTGTGAGACTAAAAAGCAGCGATACTGTTATCATATATATTTCATTTCTGAGGGTGAGTTTGATGAAGCAGAACTGTATTCCAGGATGGTTTCCAAGGGTCAAAGAATAGAAGAAGGCAAAACAACAGGTATTTAACTGACATATGGGGCTGAGCAGAGCAAAGAAACAGGGCATTTCTTTCTGAACAATCTGTTGGTGGATGGATTTCCATCAAGAGTTAAGAGTTGGTAGCAACATGGAGGACTGGCTAGTCTTCTGGAAAGACATTTGGAACAGGACCACAGGAAACAATTTTCATTGCTGCACTGGGAAAAAATAGCAAGAGACCACAGAAAGGAGAGGCCAGAGCTAACAACAAGCATTACAGAAGCAGAAGCATGCCCAATACAGTCTCTTGAAGGATGCACTTTTAACCTGTGATTGAATTTAAACAAGAATTAACTGACAGACAGGGGATAGTGGCATTAGGCGTGACTCACAGCTGTTGATGACAGCAAAAATGCAGTTCAGTTTCAGTGTAAAGTGCTGTCTTTTAGGTGGCTTATAAACTTCCATACTGCTGTGTCAGACACAGGTTTGGAAACCATGATTAAGTTTGTGCCATGGAAAAGGGCAAGCACAATGATTAGGAGTAGATGAAAAGGGCAAGGAAGGAGCACTAATCCTTGTGCAGAAGGATGAGGTAGTTTGGGGAACCAGAATTTCTCCAGTTAATCTCCACAAACTTGAGGCTATTTCAGGATGACCCTGATAGACAATATTTCTAGCAGACTTGTCCTTGAAAGGGAACCAGGAATATTGTAACAGCCTAGAATTTAGAATCAGTAGAGTTGGAAAGAAATGGCCTTTAAAAAAGTAAAAAATGAGGTGGCTGGAAAGAGGATTATGGGTCCCTTTACTCCTTTAGGACAAATATTGACAAAAGGATGTGATGAATTCAGAATGATCCATTCGGCCCCCCTTTTACCTTCTCAGTGTGTCCATAAATGATGGTGGTGACCCTCAATGAGTTCGTTGACCAGGCAGTATCAGTCATTCTTCCCCATGGCCTTGTAACATGGCTTGCAAATTGTAACACCAAATTGGTATTTCAGCTATTACCAGCTCAACATCATGATTTCAATTTGCTGGGATTCAAGATCCAGGGACAGTATTTCTTCAAGAACGCAATGTCAATATGTTGCTTGGTGGCTGGTGCTGCCTCTGCTAATTCATCAAAATGCAGTACAGGCAGTGAAATGGGAAATGGAAAGCCTCTGGTAGCTTACTGTCCTCAGGAGTTCCAACTACTGTCCCTTTAGTTGGAAAGGGAGAGAAGAAAGTAACACATGTGACAAAGGATTTGGAGAAGGTGAGGTACTCGGTACTCTTTTTGCCTCAGTTTTTATTAGTATGTTCTTCTCTCAGGCATACCAGGAACCTTGTAACAGCCAGTGAAACTCAAGCATTACTCATGGTAGACGGTAACTAGCAGAGCTTGGGATAATCCAGCAGGACATATGAGACTGGATGGGGTGCATTCAATAATGCTGGGACTGCTGGCTGCTGTCGTTGCAAGATCTCTATCCCTTTTGAAAGGACATGGCAATCAAAAATAGGTTTCTAAAGACCAGGGAAATCAAATGTCACATCCCTCTTCAAGAGCGGTAAGAAGGAAAATCTGGAGAAATACAGACCAGTCAGCCATGCATGGAAAAGTTAGGGAACAAATTTTACTGGAAGCCATTTAGGATTGTAGGGTCGACTGCTACAGGTGCTAAAGAGCCGTCATCAACATAAGCTCATCAGAGGTCAGCATCTTTCGGTACCTGACAGGGTGATGATCTTGTAGCCTTGGCACAAGCAGCCACTTCTAAGACATGAGTGAAGCTGGTTCTCGGTCACCATTGTCATGGGATGACCTGGGCCAACAGCCAAGCACCCTCACGCCTGTTCACTTCCCTCTCTCTCACTTACTGTGGAGTACAGAGTGGGAAAAAGAGAAAGCCTTGATGCTGTGCAAGCACTGCTCAGCCACTGCCAAAACACTGCTACAGTAACACTTTTTTGGTCACAAATCCAAAATACAGGACCATAAGGGCTGCCATGATGAGAATTACACCCATCCCAGGCAGACTTAGGACAAGCATGAAAAACCTTCTAATGATATTTTGACAAATGCTTGACACAGAATAATTGGTGAACATAAAATGACACTTCTGTGAAAAGTATAAAAAATGTAATACTAGCATCTAAAAAAAAATGAATTTATGTAGCCTGGACAAGTGGGGAAAAAAGGAAAACTGCTAAATAAACTGAATCTTTGTGCAAGCAAAAACAAAATATAGATACATACTTTAAAACATCTTATAACCTTAGCTCTCAGCCAGCAAGTACTTTGAAAACACACTCATTAAAATTGACATAATTCTGGAACACAACTGAAAAGTAAAACAGCCCTTCCACCATTGTTCAAATGCTGCAGTTTCCTAAGGAGAGGTCATAAAGCTTCCCAACCCTAAAGAATGCTGATACTTTGCATTCTTTTCATGTAAGAAGAAAGAGGACTGGAAAGATAACAGGAGAAAAAATGTGTTAGCCTTATACCCTTGAGCTGTGATGAAATACCAGTCTACTTACATTTAATTATGTTCAGTTTATAACAAAGCATTCAGCAGAAAACATCAATAAGAATGTTGACACACCAAGACTCTTTCTAATAAGAATGAAGAATTATAGCTGGAAATCTGGCATCTAGAATTCAACTGAAAAGGGATTTTGCTGTTTAGTAATTAGTTCTCTCTGTAACATAAAGTAGTGTTTCCAAAGGAAAATTATTGGGTAGATTTGCAATTGAGCTATGTGTTCAGATCAGTTCAAAGATTAAAAAATTACTACATTACTCTAGACAAAGACAAATTTGGACTAAATATACACCACAATATATAATTTCTTGTTCTCTATTACTTAACATTCTCTGTAAGGAACATAAATAAATAATGCATAGCATACAGATCAGAACTTTGCAACTGATATATTTACTGCAAAGTTAACAGAAACCTTAGGTCTGAAACTAAGGCACTAAGGCTCTTCCAGGAGAAAAAATGTCTTTTAGAATAGGTCTGACTACATTGGAAGGATAAAGTGGGGTCATGTAAAGCCTATGTCAGGCACTGCTGCTGTGGGAAGCTGAGTACCTGCTTCACTCGTGTCTTAGGAGTGGCTGCTTGTGCCTAAGTCAAGTACAGAAAGGTGCTGACCCATGATGAGCTTGTGTTAATGGCAGCTCTTTAGTACCTGCAGCAGTCAACCCCACAGTCTTAAAAGGTTATTTCTTAGAAGTTAGGGCGAACTACCCATGCTTGGGTATATGCAAAACTCCCTCTGAAGACAAAAAAATTTCTAGGAAAGAATAAAAAGAACCTGAAGATACTGAAATCAATGAAGCTTGGTGCTATTTACCATGGTATCTGACCTGAAATATGAACATATGGACATATGAAATATGGACATGAAGCAACAATCAGTTCTGTAATAAGTGCCTACTGCAAAGCTTGTAGTCAGCCAGGTTCTCAGTTTCCATCCTAACCACAAAACCCCCACATTCTGATGCCAACTGTTTTCAGAAATAAAATGTACAAAAAATCCAATCAAATTCAATGTGTTTGGAAACACTAAGAATTTAAATTAGCTTGACTTTTCTTTATTTTTGCTTTCAAACCAACATTAATTCTTTCCTTTATTGAACTTGCACAGCTTCTACGGGTCCAAATCAGTTGCAATCTCAAAGACAGAATGGGATGGGAAACAGAGGAAGAAAGACATGGCTAAGACCCATTTGCCAAGCACACCTAATTCTCTTGAGCCTCATTTGGTATGCACACCAATAGTTCCCAAGAGCAATCACAGTCCCCATTCACACTGATCCTGAAGCTGCGATGTAAGTCAAAAAACTTAAGAGAGTCTGCACCCTTATGCTCATGTGGAGGGAAGCCTTGTTGTGTACAGAGCTAGAAGCATAAGAAGCTCTCTAACTGGGTATCAGTAATGTGCCCATTACTTATCATGGTAAAAAACAGTTTCTTTGTTAAGTCCCACACTAATGAGACAAGGGAGAGAGCTGTGCCTCAAGGGGCCTGGCTTCTGTTTTCATCTCTGATACTAATTTGGCTTTGGCAACTTATTTTTACCTCTCTGTACTTCCATTTACCCATTATAAGGCGGTGGATAATGAAAATTTTGGCCTTTATGCAGAATATTGGGTTCTTTGGATAAAAAACCTCCAAAGAATGGCTTTTACTTTCCCTGTTGCAGCAAGTATCTCTCGCCCACTCTATCTCCCTTCCTACTTTCCTTCTTTTTTCCTCTTTCCCTCTCTGTCTTCTTCCCTCTGCCTCCTCCCACCTTCCTGCTTTTTTTTTTAATCTATAAATTGCTTTATTAATCTGCCATATCATAAAACCTCTGTAGTATTATCACTGTGAGTAGTATTCTAAGGCAGAACTTCATTGCACTGCATTGGAGGAAGAACGAACAGCAATATTTTGCAAGGCAAAGCCTCTGGAAACTCACAGAGGTTTATTCCCTTTATTTTGCTTTATTTTTTTTTTTTTTTTTAGTATATAGCAGTAAAGGCATTTATAAAGACTTCAATGAAAAGCAATAAATTTTAGCTCAATGTGAGGCTGTATTCTGGTGGTGGTTTCCATTTGGGTTTTTCTTAAAGGCAGAACTCTTACATGGAATCAATATAAATCTTTACTTCAGCTATATGGCAAATAACAACCTGTGACTGTCCTTGAAAGAAAAGAAGCCTAAATCAAATTATGTCACTCTAGCATGCAACATGTCTAAAACTTAACACCCAAAATTATATTGTAAACAGTGGGGAGGAGCAAATGTATAAAGTAGTCATTCCAGCTAAGATAACTATTAACAGAAAAACAGAATGCTATTGTGAAAAAGGCATACAGAACAACTTCTTAATTTGCTAGTCTCCTGAATTTGATTTATATCTCAGCAGTAATCCATCACACTGAGAAATTGCTTTTCGTGCTGATTTAATATTTGATAAACGCTCAGAAGTCTGAATTTTATGAGAATATAACATAAGAGTGGCAATGTAATGTTGCAACGTTTCTTTTTGAAAACATCATCATTCCACCCTTCTCATGAGATAGACCTGAAGCATACTTTTTTTGAGAAATATTTCCAAGGAAACCTAATAAAACACTAAGAAAAAATAGCATCTGAATTTTACAATTACACTGTGGTTCAATTCACTAACTTTAACACTCAACAGATTTATATTTCCCCCAATGGGAACTTATTCTAATTCTAAAGGAAAAAATTAATTATATAGGTTTTCCTGGAAAACTGAATCAGTAAATCAAGCGAGCAAATAAATTTGTGTTCCTTGTCAGAGTAACAGTGCAGTTAGGGTAACAACATGTAATTAATCAGATCATCAAAATACAGAGAAACCAGAAAACAATGGCAACCCAAGTGACTTTAATGAGTGAATGCAACAACAGTCAGTAAGGGAAGGGTGGAAAATTGTCATTAAAGTACATGTTGCTTCTTGCCGCAGATTTGTTTGCTTGTTGTCTTACACAAACTGTTTTCTCAGGTCTGCATACTATAACAAAATCACCTTTTTGGATGGTGGCCCACACAATTTCTGAAGATTTCCAAGCAAACCATAGTCTTAAAGCCAGCACCTTTCTTCAACCTGGCATAGCAGTGAAGAGAACTGAAACAACGTTATCTGGTTTTTGCTAAAAGCTTTACATGTTTCCACATAACTAGAAAAGCATGGAACTTTCCCATCTGGTGACTAAGCCCATTCTTTTAAGTAGTGGTAGCAACACATACAAATAAAAATCTGTAAACTCAAAAAGTCAAAATGAAGGATTAAATTCCTAAGTAAAACTTTTGATTTATTGTTTCTCAGAAATTATCATGCTACCCCAAAGATGTCACGAAGGATTGGAACTACTTGGAGAACTGATATTTTCATTAACTGGCAGGGAAAAAAAGAAGGAAAAAAAGAGAAATTAATTTAGTTCCTCTGTGGTTTTTAATATTTAAAAATAGCAAAATATCAAAATGTTGTTGAAATAAAACAGCTAACATTTTTAAACAACTAATTGTTTTCAGGCATTTTGGATGCATTATCAAAGTCAACTAGTAGTTTTCATTGACTTGGTGCTTATCTACAAATTTGGCAAACTCTTACTCACTGAGAGAATTCTGCCTACCCTATAGCTAAATACAGAGCAGTTTATCGTAAGTCCCAAGATTTACAGCATGCCTGTGCATGTGTGTGCTGGAAAGGACAGCAGAAGTCGTGCAGCAAAACATTTAGCTGCCTTTTAAGCACTGAGTGACCCTGGGTTGCACTGTTATAATTTCCCATTGACATGAACCCAGAAATTGCTTTTCTGTGTGTCAGTATTTTCAGAAAGTGCACAAAACTTTGCTGCGGGCCCCGAGTGAGAGCACCAAAACTGCAGCCATCTGCTAAGCACTGGGGAGTATTTTCAAAATAGACATAAATGGTGTCCTAATCATAGTTCAACAGACTGTTTATTTTTAAAATAGACTGCTTACTGAACATACTTGGGGCTATAAGGCAAAAAAAAAAAAAGCAGAATCTAGTATTATTGTCAAAAGTGCTGTGAAGGCCCAACTGCCACTAAAAATACTTCTTATGTGCAAGCTTTTACATACTTTCCTAACTAATCTATTCAAGTTTGTGGTTTTGGGTTGGGTTTTTTGTTTGTTTGTTTGAGGTTTTTTTAACTTTGCCTTCAGGATGTGTAAAGGGCTTTTTTCCTATTTTTGGTTGGGCTTTTTTTTTTTTTTTTAACACAGGAAGTTTTTGCCTGCACCACCACCACAGAAGATGTAGCTTGTTTCTTCTTGCTATTTTAGTTAAAATTAATAGTAGTGGAAGAGTACTCTTTCTTGGTTACGCAGGATAATGTCACAGATACCTGAGACATCTATTACAAGCTCTTACCCAGGAACTGAAGAGGTGTGTGGTAGAATCCTACACAAAAATGCTCATATTCTAAAACATCCAGCAGTCTTCAAAACACGTTAAAACATGAAATATTCTAAGCAACTTGATTTCACTTACTCTTCCCTCACTGTGCTGCCACATTTCAGTCCCCAGTCCTGTGATGCTGTCATTCACTCCTTTTCCAGTAGGGACTTGTCTTTGCTACAATCGCTGGGGAAAGTGTGCCAGCACCAGGCGGGGCTGACTTGGCAAAGGAAGTGACTCCACAGCCAACTTTTTGTAAAATCTCTGCCTGTTTTCCGTTGAAGTTTTCCACTGTTGCTCCTATTTGTGCATGCTGCTACAAACAACGGGCCTGCTGGAAATGACTAAGTGACTGAAAAATCCTGACATTTTGCTGCCTGTCATTAAGAATGCCTCTGTATTTCTTATATGTTGGCATAATAGAGAAGGACATTGTTCAGCCTAGAGAAAAAGAGGCTCAGGGGAAACCTTATGGCTCCCTACAGCCTGTGAAAAGAGGCTGTAGCAAGGTGGGTGCCAGTCTCTTCTTCCAGGTAACAAGTGACAGGACAAAAGGAAATAGCTTTAAGTTGTGCCAGGAGAGGGTTTGATTGGATATTAGGAAAAATGTCTTCATGGAGAGGGTTGTAAAGGATTGGAACAGATTGCCCAGGGTGAGCTGTGGTCACCACTAAACCGTGTCCTCAAGTGCCATATCCACACTTTCTTTGAACACCTTCAGGGGTGGTGCTAGGCTGGCGGTCAGACTTGATGATCTTAAGGGTCTTTTCCAACCTTAACGATTCTGTGGTTGCTACTAATATTATGGCACCACCGCTAGCTGGGGAAATGCATGTTGCCTTACATCTGCCAAAGGAATCATCACTGTTTCACCAAACTGAAGTCTCACAAACTTTATGACCTCTCTGCATTTACATGCTTGATTTTACAAAACAGAATTTTATTTTTTCTTTAATTTGTGATTTTCATCTCCTTTTTGCTTTTCTTGCAACATTTTAAAACCAGAAATGGAGTAAATACCTGGAAACAAAACTTTATCCTATGGTACATACTGACACTTACATAATTCCTCTGTAAACATAGAAACTTAGCATTTGCACAGGCCCCTGTCGCTTGAGGAAAGGAGTAATTATGTGCACTGACAAGTATAGAGAGGTCAGTCTGAGAACCTCCTGGCTCTGGAAAGCAGTGAAGATCCTTCTCTCTCCTGCCCACAAGACTGATCCTCTGTGAGCTTGCTCCTGCCCGACCTACCTTCAGCCCTTCCTCCCTTCCCCCTGGGCTCCTCATCCTCATCTCACCCAACCAGTCCTGGCTTCCTTTTCATTGTTTGACAAAAAATATTTCTTTTCCTCTACTGTGGAACTCATCTTGCTTTGCAATTTTCATGCCACCTCTCCATCATCCTCCACTCAACTTTCTTACCTCATCTCCACATCCCCTTAGGCCAAGTCCTCCTGTTGCTCACTTCTTTCTCTTTCGATATCTCCTCCCCTCTTCCAGTCCTTGCTCCTTCTGCACCAGAATGGTTTGCCTTGAGATTCCAAACCTGATGCACAGCTGCATTTGCAGGAAACACCCCATTTCAGCCCTGTGTCTCTGAGACATACTCAGGATGGGTATTGTATTTAGCAAGCCTTCATACAAATACTTGTGTTAATGGCAACATGCGAAGTCTTGTAACATTAAGAAATGTTGCTGGCTTTCACAAGAGCAGCCAAAGCACATCTTTGATGTAATACTTCCTCCCAGCATCTTCACATACCAAACCTTTGGACTGAAATATGAAATTAACTACTGACTGTTGGAGAAAAAAAAGATTTACCTCTGGGCTCTTTAATGTCATAAAGTACATTTTCTTTAATTTCATTTCTGTAACAGTTGGTTTAGATGAAATCTGCAACAGCAAAAATTTCTATCACCTCCGGTAAGCAGCACTTAGATTCAATTCACAGAAAATTCAAACCAAACATACCTGAGAAAACCAAGAAAAAATGAAAATGTAATACTTTAATTCAAATTCAGAAGACAGACAAAAAAAAAGCATTAAAAATCTCCATTTAGGAGGTAATTCTACCTCAGAAAAAAAATTATAATCTGGATAGCCTTTGACAGAGACTAGAAAGGGAATTGGAGTAATTTGTGTTAGGCTACACAGAAGGTGACAGAGCTGAAAATATAACCTGAGACTTTAAAGTGCTTCATGTGTAAGAAATTAAAGTGACCCAGCAGCAAAATGTAACAACCTAGTTAAAATATTTGTACAACATTTGTTCATTCAGGCTGTTACGGATACTATGATGTGATTATATTTTGGACTGCTGCAAAAAATCCCACCAAATCATGCATTTACCCATCACACATATTTTGGCAATGGTAGTACAATTGTAATAGAGAGTGATAGCAAATAACTAAAATATTATTACATTACTTTCGCTATAACAAATGTGTGATGAAATATTTCTACACCACTTGGGGGCGGGAGGGTGGCGGTGGAGGTGGAGGGGTGGAGTTCAACTTCCAAACATCATACACACATCTTTTGGGACACTTGCTTTCTTATGTCAAATTACAAAAGAAAACCAGAACGGCCTGCGTGGTTTACACTTTGCTGCTAATAAAATTAATTCAGCTATCATGCTCTATGCCTTTCCACATGACTTGGAAAACATAAGCGTTTGAAAAAGTTCCTTAAAACGACGTGAATCGGGGCTGTGCTTCCCAACAGAGGTAATGAGGACCGAAGCACGGGCAAGGCTGGCGCCTGTCGGGGTTCAGCAGCAGCCGCCAATTCCAGCTGCACACCGCTGTTCGCTCACCCTGCGCTGGTGGGAGGGAGCGGCGGTCGGAAAACAGGGAAAACCCGTGGGCTGAGATAAAGATCGTTTAACTGGGATAGCAAAAGCCGTGCATACGAGCAAAGCAAGGCACGGAACGCATTCACCACTTCCCCAGACAGGCCGGTGTTCAGCCACTCCCAGGAAAGAAGGGCTCCATCGCCTGAGATGGTGATTTGGGAAGGCAAATGCCCCAACTCTCAACATCCCCCCTTCCTTCTTCTTTCCCCAGCTGATGCCATGTGGTATGGAGTATCCCCTGGGCCAGCCGTCCCGGCTGTGCCCCCGCCTTGTCCTCGCTGCTGGGTTGGCAGAGCAGAAGAGGCCGGGGCGCTGTGAGAGCTGTGCTCAGCTATAGCCAAAACATCCCCGAGCTCCCCGCGCTGTTCGCAGCACACCCCCACACCCTGCCCACAGCAGGCACCGTGCAGATAACGCGCTCCACCCCACCCGAAGCCAGCTCGGCGCTCCCTGCCGCCTCACGCCTTCGCGGGGTAGCAGAACACAGCAGAGCGCACGGTGCGAGCGCCCAGTTATCCACCTTCAGACAGGCGGTGCTGCCTGAAGAGACACACACGGGCCATTCAGGGCCACGCTGACAGCACACCGAGGGCGCAGCACCCAGGCCGGCACACGGGCACGCCCGGGGCGGGGAGCGGGCGGGGAGCGGGCAGGGACTGGGCCCCCTGAGGCAGGGACCGGGCAGGGGCCGGGCAGGGAGCGGGGCTGGGAGCGGGGCTGGGAGCGGGCAGGAGCCGTGCAGGGAGCGGGCAGGGCCCGGGCGGGGCTGGGGGCGGCCCCGGCACCGCCCCCGGGGCGCGGCCCGGCGGCCACGTTGACAGGGCGGGAGCGGGGCCGGGGCCGGGCCGGGCAGTGCGGGAGCGGTGCTGCTGCCACAGTAAAAATGTCTTCGCCTCCCAAAGAGAAAGCAGAGACGCGGGCCGGACACCCTCCTGCTGGTACGGCCGCCGGTTCCCGTCTCTCCGCCCTGTCCCCTCCCGCGCCGCGCCGGGCCGGGCCGGGCCGGGTTCCCCGCGGAGCCCCGCGCTGCGCTCCGGGCCCAGCAGGGCCGGGGGCCGCGGGCAGCTCCCACCGCCGGCCGGCACGGCGGGCGGGCCCCGGGGGCTCCTGGCTCCCCCGGGCCGGGAGGGGTGCCGGGGTCCAGGTGGGATGGGATCCGGAGCCCTGCTCGCCCGGCGGCGCTCCCTGCCCTGCCCTGCCGGAGGAGCCCGCTGGCTGTGGGCAAACCCTCACCGGGTGTGTGCGGCTTTGGCATCTCCGGGCTCCCACCCCGCAGGCAGCGTTGTCCTCGCCCTCATCCCGCCCTGGAAGGCGGTGGAGGCCTGGGGAGCACCGCCCGGGGCTGGCGGTGATGGGATGGGAGCGGGGCGGTCTGGGGCGCAGGGCAGCCTGCGGAGGGCCCCGGGGCAGTGCTGGCCGGGGGTGGGCAGGCACACTGCGAGCCAGCACTGCTCTGTGCGTCCCCTCTGCCCTGGGGCGGCTGCCGGGCGGGCTGCTGCTGCTCCGCATCCGGGCAGGGCAGGAGACAAGCCAAAGGAGCTCCATCGCCTTCTGCCCCGCCGCTCCGCTCCTGGGCCAGCAGGTGCTCGGGGTGGGAGCTGTGTGCCCACAGGTGCTCGGGGTGGGAGCTATGTGCCCTCAGTGGGACATGGGACACTCCTGCCCTGCCGCCTGTGCAAGGACGGCAGCTCCGCTCGGAACGCAGGTGGGGTGCAGTTACTGACAGTGCCCAGCTTGGCTTGCTCCTTCAGGTATTCTTAGTTTTGCTTCTCACAGCTTTCTTAAAAAAGGCAGCTTTGGTCCCTGCCGCAGCAACTTTTCATGCATATTCTAATGCCTCCCCATGGGATAGTTGGCAGGCTCTTTTTTTTAAGTGCTTCAGTAAAAAGTGCTGAAATTCTGAATTCACAGAGTGGTTAGTTGTATATTCAGATCAGTTGTTGAGATTTAAAGCTACATTTGTAAACTGTTGTTGAACCCTAATTGAATTCTGCTCTTTTTATAATGAGGACCTCAGATTCCTCTAAACAAATCTTTAAAGTGAGAAATAATGGCTTTGCTTTGCATGGGAAATACAGCAGTGCAGTTAAGCCAATCTTGTAGCTGAGCAGAGTCATCCCAGTTCTGCAACCTCCCTTGCCATGGCATTAGCTTTTACCTGACCTCCTGTGGAGCTGCTTCAGGGAACCAAACCAAAGCATCTTTCCCAATGTTGACAGCTTTTGCTGCCATAGCTCCTCAAGCTGGCTTGCCTTTAGGTACACGTCATCTTCAGAGTGAAGGGATAATTAAGACCTTATATTGGTTTGGCTTGGTCTCTCAGCTACACCACCGATGGAAAGAGAACAAAGGATAGATGGCAGATATTTTCTTTAGGTGCTTTGTAACTATATTTTCTGATGTTGTTGCATCTTTAAGAATGTTCCTTCTAAACTTGGCTTTTGAAACAGGTGGAATTCTTTAAAAGACCTGAAGTGAGCCTCCCTAGGCTACATGAGAAACTAGTGATGCACAGTGCAAAAGCATGACTGGAGTACAGTACAGGTTTCCTTTGCTGAGTATTTCTGTTTATTTTTACCTGTGTAAAACGGGTGCCCACATATGAACTGAAGAACTTTCTCAGCCTTTTAAGGTCATTGGCATCCCTTTTATTGTGTGTGTGTGAACATGCACCAATCGAGTTTTGGAAGGAAGGGGTTCACTAAGTCTGTCTTTGAGGTTAGGAAAAAACCTAACACTGTACGGTATCTTCAGGTTGCTTCAAGACAAAGATGGTTTTGAGCTGTTTGGCAGAAGAAAGTG
The DNA here is from genome assembly GCA_035222235.1 of Margarornis squamiger. Taxonomy (NCBI): domain Eukaryota; kingdom Metazoa; phylum Chordata; class Aves; order Passeriformes; family Furnariidae; genus Margarornis; species Margarornis squamiger. The sequence goes on from JAWWTY010000077.1 coordinate 78,262,734, forward strand.
GCCCTGTGTTCTTTTAACACCTGGAAAATCCACAATAAATGTGTGGACTAGCAACAGTTTAGTGTCTGAAAATGACTAGGTTTTAGTCCTCTATCTCAAGCTGCTTTAGATCCTTGAATATTGAAATAATGCAATAGGTCAGTCTGTAAACAAGTTTTAATAAAATGAAAGTAAAAGATTTTTTTACAAAAATAAATACAGGTGGAATTGTGTTCATAAATAATAAAGCAAGTTCCTAGCAAAGCAAAGATGTGGATAAGGGATCTTTATTGATATATGGCTTAAAAAGTTCAGGTTTTGCAGCATACAGTTGTATAAAGAGCCCTACCTGCAATTACAGATGTGTCTTTCCCCACTGACTATGAATTTGACATGTAAAAGTTAGGAAGGGTTAGGGTCATCAAATTAAAAGCAAAATTGACAAATCCAATTTTTTTTCATGTGCACCGTTGGCCCTCACTTACTTACTGTGTGCAGTCTGTTTGTTAGCTCCCTTTCTGCATTGATCTTTCACATATGGGGGGTAAAAAGCACTTGAAAAGACAAAGCATAATGAAGTGGAAAGAAACCTCAAGACCTCAGGCTGGTAACAGGGTACACAAAGCAACTTTGAACTCCTTTCTGAAATTTAAGAAGGCCCTAACTTAATCTTTATTAAATATCCGTCTGTCAGTGAGATCAAATGCACCTCCCTGTAATACATTGGTGAGTAGGTTTGTACAATCCCTCTAAAGAGGTCTGCTTAATTATGCTTTTAGCTGTTCATTTCTTCTAGTAGACACTGTGGAGGGATAAAGTGAGATGGTTGTGTTAATAGTTTATTTATGAAGCTTTACAGTAGGTTCAGGACAGTACTTGCATGCTTTTTCCTACACTAAAAAGTACAGCTCTTAAGCCAAGATTTCTATGAAATGAAGGTATACAAATAACTCTTACCTCTGTTCTTACTTTGTTGGACACAAATGTGTGCCTCCTTCATCTTGCACAACAGCATATTTTGTGTTTCCCTTTTCATACATCTTACCATTGTAATGGAATCTGTTATTACACGGTACATGAGAAATAATTTTTTGTGTTAATATTGAATACCGTACTCAAGGAAAATGGGAAGCTGCTAAAACTCTTGTTTGTAGTCTGGATTTTCAAAAGTTCCTGCCTGCATGCTGTGAACAGCAGGCAATTTGGGTTGAGCTGGGAGGTTTCCCCAGGGGAGGACTGCCTCAAGTCTGCACCCTGACTGAGCTGGGGCTGCAGCCATCACTGGTCTGTGGTGCCTCTCTGAGTACTTGGTGCTTGCTCCAGCTCAGTGGGGTTTATTGCAGAATTCAGTCTCAGAAACTGGGAGGAGTTTTAAATAAGCACAACAGTGGGGAAAAAAAGAAAAAGTAGAGTGGTTCCCCACTCCAGATCATCTTGAGTGGTAATTGATTAACACAGTTGTTTAATACATTTCCAGAAGGAGTAGTCATACCCTTAAGAGGAACACAGGTTGGCATTCACAGGACAGACAAGGTAGTACTGTCTGCCTCTTGAGGAGGGAAAACATGACAGATGATAATTAAAATCCAAAACTTGTCTCATATCCAGCAGTGAGGAAAACAGACTTGTTGCTCTTCTCAAAGCATGCTGGCAGATAATCCCTTCTTTATTTCACACTTTAGAGGCTGGTGGTACCTTGGCTGTCACCACCCTGGGGAGCTCTTCCTGGTCTCCTCTTGCCTTAACACAGGTCTCTCCTAAGCTCTCCTCATGCTTTTTAGCACAGGAGCTGCTTTCTTCCTAATCCCAACACAGTGTCATTGACACCGTCCACTTCTGGGCACTGATTTCTGACAGTGTTCTGGAATGTGGTTTATCATTTATTTGGATCCTTTCTTTGCAGGACTTATGGTAAGGATATCTGAGCTCTTTTAAGGATGACTCTTAAGTGTCAAAATCACCATGGTTAGCATCTGTCAAATTATGTAGTAAATGCTAGGCAAGTAGGAAACAGATGAATCCTCATAACTCCTAAGAAAATCTCCTAAATGGGTAGGGTTTTTATTTAGGTTGGTGGATGTAATCATAATTTCTTCTCTCTTTCTTACCCTAACGTAATGTAGCTTAGTTGGAACCTTTTGAAAAGGAAGGTGAATTTTTCTGCAAGGTTATTTATCTTAAGCTAAATATCTTGAAACTAGATTGGATATGAGCATGCTGTGTCATGGCAGAGATGTACATCAGCTATATGTACAGAATGCTTATCTAATTATTTAGATTTTGGTCTCAGAAATGCACGATTGCTGAAGTTGTTTGCTGGATTCTTCTTTTGGTTTCCAGGTCTGCACAGTGACCTTGGATTACTAGATATTATTAATTATGCACCAAAGTACTTTAAGCAGTCTGTACTATTTCTGCTGATACTAGTTCAAAAAATCAGATTATTAAAAATATTAAGTTGCTGCATTAGTCAGTCACTATTATGCCTTTTAGTTGTCTGGTTATTTACTTTATAATCCATGTTAATTCTGCATACAGGCAAATCTGAATGTGTTAGCTGCATATCTTTTCCAGTGACAGATAAAGAGAAAACAAGTGGCTGGTGGCCTGATGATATACAATATGAGAGAAGAGATTTTAGACCACCTAAATGAGTACTAAATCTTCAGGTACTGTTGTCTTTAGTTTTCTGTTAGATGGTGAAGGACATGGCTGTGTGTGTAATGTTCAGAGGTGCTGTTTTTAACCTGGTGGATGTTGCTGTGGAGACAGCATCTTCCACAAAAAGTAATTTGAAGTATATAAGTAATAAGAACTGATTGTGCAATGGTGTTAAATTTAGAAATTAATTCCAATAAATTATTAATTTATAAATGAATGTAAATAAAACGTACCAGTCGCTTTGATTAACTGAGATGTTCAAAGAAGAAAGCACTTGACAGAACTCTTAGTGTTCGCTTTTGCAAACAAATTTCTAAGGAGCTGGAATCAAGAAAATTAGGATTTTAATTTTGGTTCACCTTAGTCAACAAAGAGATGTAGTTTTTAAACTTTCTCACCTTCCTTGTCCCATGTGAAACATTTCTCACCAATTAACATAAAAGTTTTATGCTGGAGAGGGAACACAAAATGGTTAGTGATTTAGGTTTGTGTTTGGTTTTTTTTTTAAATGCATGATAAGAGGACACAGTGTAAAAGGTTTTTCTTTGGGTTTATCTGTTGATTGCCTGTCTTTGGTTAATGACTTTTGTTGAATCAGAAGTTTTATCTTTCAAATATCACAGAAAGCTTGAAATCCGCTTTTAAAAAGCAGAGCCAAAGAGCTGTCACTTTCTCCTAGGGCAGGTCACCTCTTCCTTCTCCTCTTCTTCTCTTTCTTTCACCCAGGCTGTAGAATGTATGCACAGCAGTGTCCTTTCCATTGCTGTCTTGGTTAAGAATTGAGAACTAGACCTGTGTCTAGGTTTCAGGGATGAGCGCTGAGGTGCCCTAAGCCCTCTGTGGCTGGACACAGGAGGGCTGTCAGAAGTGTGGCTTCCCCAGCCACACTGGCAAGTGCTCCAGCTTCTTCCAAGGGCTGCTCTGGCATCCTGCTCTCTCTAGCTGTGACATCTCTGCTGAGTCTCACCGCAGGCTTGCTGTGTCAAGGCAGTGTGAAACACAAACCCACGTGTCTGTAGGTGGTTTTATCGACTTCTGACTGCTACGGTGGTTTTCTGATGTGGTTGCTGATGGCAGTGTAACCCATCCAGTTAGCGGATGAGATGCGTTGTCTTGTCCTGTGCTGTCCAGTAAGCATGTATAGCAATGGTTGAAGGAAAAAAAAAAAGTACACTATTAAAACAGGAAGCAGATCAAAAGCATCCTACCTGTTGCTCTGCTTAGCAGCTGCAGTGGCTTGGTTCCTGTTTTATATTGCACTTTGGAGTGGATAAGTGATGAACATAAGTGGATTTGCTTTCACTTCTTGTTTTGTGTTTCAGAGGGATGCTTTCACATTTGCATCACTTCTAAAACTAAGTGATGCAAGCGTTTGAAATGTTGTGAATGCTAATATGTTTTATAAAACAAAAAGCTCCATTCTAGATGCAAATTAACAGTCCTTTTAAACTTTGCTTTCTGTTGCACTATTTGTAAAAATACTATTATTATAGATGTAGTTTTTAACTTGAAATGACAAGTAAGTTTCTTTGGCCCTTCTTGTTCTATGGGAGTGTTTAACATTCATGTTTGTGGCCTTCCATGCAAGTCATTGCCTCAGTTTCTTCTCTGGACTGCTGCAAGTTAGTAGGGGGCAGAGGGAGAGCTAAAGCAGAGCAGAGTCTTCTAAAATGACATGGAAAACAGATGATAAAATGAACTGCAGCTTCTCAGGATAAGCAAACATAGCATGATGTAAAAGAGAATGGCAGATGTTGTCCTGAAGTAGCTGTTCCTCAGACTTGCAACTTTTTTACACTTCAGGCTCCTTTTTCAAACTGATTGTATTAAACTAGTCTGCAAAATATCAGGAGGGAAGTGGAGAGTGTCGTGCTTAAAACAGTCTTCATGTATGCTGATTTGACTAAGATTTGTTGTATCTATTTAATTTTCATTCCAGTGAAAGCTGGTGGGATGCGGATTGTCCAGAAACACCCACACAATTCTGATGCCAAAGAAGAAAAAGATAAGGATGACCAAGACTGGGAAACCAGCAGGTGAGCACTTTGATTTGGTGTGTGTGCTACAGTCATTTCCATGACCTTGAACCTTATCACCAGTTTGCTTTACATGTGAATATCAAACCAAAGATACAGTTGGTTTTGTATCATAAAGCAGTAGCAAGTTAAACGTCCTTCAGAAGAATTGGAGAATTTTCACATTGCTGAGCCTCTTTTCTATTCTATATTTCTATTTTCCTTCCAGGTAAGAGAAGGTTGGAGAAAAAAGTGCAGTTACAATAAAAACTTGGCTCTCCTAAAATGTCTGAATTCAGACTGTGCAGAAGCATAGGGGCTAGGCACATTTGGACACAAGCATTAGGCTGTCAGTTCATATATGAGGTGTTCTGGCTGTGTGCTGAGTGATTCCTTTTACCCTTTGGCTCCTGCTTCTTTCTCTGTGAGGTATTTGACCATATGGTGCTTTTAGAAAGACAAGTAAAAATAAATGGTATTAATATTATCCGCTTTTATTTTAAATGGGAGTCTTATCAGTTTTGGTGGTGGAGGATATTAAGACAGATAGCAGTTCCTTAGCGGTTTTAAATAGATTTATTGGATTACTACTATTTAGAAATGAAAGCAGGGAGGTTCAGTGGACTGTTGCTGTATTTCTGTTCGTACAAAAGCCACCTGGTTTTGTGCTGCTTTCCTTGGCTAGCTGTTTTTCTTTGTAGCCAAGACTATATTTACCTGAAATGTTTATCTGCTAACTTACTGCCTGAGTTTGTCCTTGCTATTTGCTCAAGTTAAAATAAACCCAGGAGCCGTTCCTGTGCTTTGGTAAGTAGACTGACTTAAATTTATTTTACATGTAAAACAATGGCATTGTGAAAATGTCTGTATAAATGAGAACAAAGGTGTTTATTTACTAAATCACAACTTTAATAGGAAACACCTTTATTAGAAAGGAAAAGTAATTTTAAGTAATATATTCAAATGCAAGGCAGGAAAATGAAACCTTATGTCCTTTCTTCATCAACCAAGGTCATCTTGTAATTCTGCTCAGTGGCACATAAGTTGAAAGAGTCTGTACTGCAGTCAAGTTTTGTCTAAAGTAAGAAATTGTATTCTGAGGTCAATTTAAACTTTGCTTGGGGATATATCCTTTTATTTAAGGTGTGTTTGTGGTGGATTGACCTTGGCTGGACACCAGGTGTCCACCAGGCTGCTCTATTACTCCCCTACTCAGCAGGGTGAGAAGGGAGAAAATAAGATGGCAAAAAACTATGGCTCAAGATAAAGATAGTTTAATAAACTAAAAGCAAAGGTCATGCATGGAAGCAAAGGAAAACAAAATATTTATTTACTGTTTCCTATCAGCAGACTTATGTCCACCACTTCCTGGGAAGCAGGGTTTCAGTATGTGTACTGATTGCTCTGGAAGACAAACATTATAATAATGAATGTTCCCTGCCTTGTCCTCCTCCATTTTCTTAGCTTTTATTGCCAAGCAGATGATGTGGAATATCCCTTTGGTCAGTTGAGGTCAGCTGTCCTGGCTGTGTCCCCTCCCAGGCTACTGCCCACCCATAGCCTGCTGGTGAGAGGGCAGTGTTGGAGAGGCAGCCTAGATGCTGTAGAAGCATTGCTCAGCAGTAGCCAGGACACTGGTATGTTATCAGCATCTTTCCAGCTACCAAAGCAGAGCACAGCACTGTGAGGGTTGCTATGGAGAGAATTGACCACCTCACCCAGACCCAACATAGCTTTACATACCTGCTTATTCTTAGCTTTCCTTGGTATGCCATCCTCATGGTGAGGGAGCCTGGTTAGGATCCAGATGAGAAGACTTCTTGTCGCAGACCTAAGCCTCTGTTACAATATAGCACCCGCTTTATTCCTTTCTTCAAGAAAGATTATATTTCCCCTTCTCACTGAAATAGTGCAGGGAAAAGTTAAAATTTAATCTTGGTATTTGTGGCTGTATCTGCTGTAGCAGGTGCTGTGGCACAATAGAAGCCCATCTGTAGAGGTGAGCAGTGGGTGCTGAGGGCTTCATGTTCACACTGTGTTTTGGAGATTACTTCGTTTGGTTGTCTGGACTGAGGGCCAGTCCTAGCTGGCATGAGTCAGGTGTCTCCTTGGACTATGTGTTGCGGTTTAGCAGCATCTGCAGGCCCTCCAGGTGAGGTGCCCTGAGACCAGTCCACAATGTGAAACAAAGCCTGAATGATGAGGAGAGGGTTGTGTTCCTGATCTGTAGGTGCTAACAAAGACACGTTTTATCAATATTGTAAAGCAGGTCTGTGAGAAAATTTTATGCTTTTATGGCAGAGGATGAAGTTTAATGACTTCTTGAATTACCTTATTAACTAGTGAATGATTATCTGTTGCAGCTCATAAAACCCATTCCCTCATCCACCTGATCAGTTGATTGTCAAAATATGCACTTAGAGCGTGCTCTTTGCTTTGGTTTTTATGTAGAGGGTACATTGTTGGTCTGCATTAGGCACTTGTGCATACAATTATTCTTGAGCCTGTATATTAATACAGAAAGCACTGGGCTAAACTATTTTATTTCTTTGATCTAATCCTCTTGAGAAAGAGAGCAACAGGGGGAACATACAGAGCATAGTTAGGTGGGAACCAACATGAGTTGTATTACAAAACTGTAAGTTGGTTTACAAGTTGAGAGAAGTTGTTTTCCTGGTAGAAGTGGGAACCTTTTATGTATGTAAGGGAAAGGGCTTAATGCCTGTTGTAGGCTCCCGTGGGAATACTTGCACAGCTCTGGTGGCAGTACAAGCTGTAGATGTGAGTAAGGAGGTATTTAGCCAAAGACAGAATAACTCCACAGGCCAGAACTCCACAGGCCATAGTAGATAAAGTTGTTGTTGTTAGTCAAAATTAAATTATGTTTGCAGCATGTCAACTGTTTTTGTGCTGGAAGGTGCAGTCCCCCAGAGTTTGTGTCTCTTCCTGGTGATTCATAGTGCCCTTTGAAAATCCTTGGATTTCTGATGCCTGTGGAGAGTGGTTTATCAGGAGATGGGGATGGGTTTGTCAGGAGTGGAGGAGTGAGCATTCTGTTCTGCTTTCTCCAGCACAATATATATGTACTCATGGGGCTTTGCTAGCTGGTGTTTTATGTCCCTTTGCTAAGCAGATGTGGAGACATCTGTTTTTTTAACTTTCTACTCTCATGTTTTTAGTCTTTGCCATTTTAAGGTAGTATTGTTGATATGATGCAATCTTTACTCCCCATTGCATTCGAAGTCAGGAGCAAACAACCCTTCAGGAAATCTGTATCAGGTGATACGGGCAGCTGACAGTGATGCAAGAGAAAATCACAAAACAGAGAAGAGTAATTTGTTTGTGAAGAGGGAGGCTAAAATGACTGAGTCATTATTTTAATCTCATTGCAGGCTTAGCTGAGGGCAGATTAGTGGAACTGGCAGTAAATGGAAGTAAAAGAGCTGTCTCTCCGAGGGTTCTCTAGGAATTCTGAGGGCACATGTCCTCCCCATGATGGGACAAATCTGAGCAGTTGCCCAGCAAGAAAGCTTTCGGCTAGGGTTCATAGAAGTGCTTATTGCCTAAGAGACAGCTGGCATTGTTTTTGCAGCCTGGTTGCAGAAAAAGGTGTGGTGTCAATGTTTCTAGTCTTAATGTAAACAAAGCTGAAATAGGCGAACATCCCTGATTTAGCTCAGTGGGCTGTGATAAAGGTAACTTTAACATTCACTGGTACATCTTCTTTGACATGTTTTTTTTCCCAGTTGTTTAGCAACTTTTAGCTCAGTAGGTTAGAGCACAATGCTAGTAGTGCCAAGGGTGTGGGTTTGATCCCCGTAGGGGCCATTCATGTATGAATTGATCTCGATGATTCTTCCTACCAACTGAAAATATTCTCTGATTCTCTGAAACTAGACTGTGAGGTGGGCTTCTTGGTCCACATGTTCTTCAAGACAAGAGTGACTTTGATCAGCCAGTTAGAGATGGTCTATTGGCTGGATGAACTTCTGGACTGATCCATTACTGATTTTCTTATGTTTTTGTAGTTGCTTATCCCTTGCATTGATTTGAGCTTTATTAAGTATGGTTGCAGTTTTTACTGATTGAAAGTCATACTGATTGCTGCCAGAAGTGGTTTTTTTACAATGTTAGAGGAAGGTGAAACTTATCATTAGAAATAATCAATGAATTAAAATATATATAATAATGAATCAAAACTATAATTTTTCAGAGCTGTATGTTGTCATAGAAATTATTTGGTATAAGTAGGCTACTCATAGTCCTGGACTCTATTAAAATCCCATTAATGCATGTTTGACTGAGATTTGCTGTATCATGTGCATTCCTGTGCCAGTATCTGACTCTAGGCATAATAAATACTCCTGAAAGACAGATAATTTGAAGTGAAAGCTGCTTGTTCAGTTTTGCACTAGAGAGTCATTAATTGATGATCTGGGTTCTCAAGAAGAAGAAACTATAATTATCTATCAGCATCTGGATTTAAAAAAAAAAACCTTTAAAACAAATAGCTGACATTTTTAACAAACAGGGTAAACTGCAAGGGCTTTTATGTCTAAAGATTTTCCTTCTCTTTTGTTATATTTCTGAAACAAAGTGGGTAATTAGTGATTTAATTACTCAATATAAGTGCACTGGAGTGGTTTCTCTATATATGTAAATTGTATTTGGTTTGTATCTTAAACTTACCTGGAGATTATGAACTCAGCATTATGTTTGACTTACCCATCAGCTCTAGAAAGAATAAATTATGCAGCCTGGATTTTAATTCAGTTTATGATGTGGATATTTGCTTTAGTTATGTTCGCTGGGTGAAAGAAAAAAAATGAGAGGGTAATTTAGAATGTGATGACTCAGAAGCAAAATCATCCTAATGAAGCATATGAATGTTCGTATGTCAAAGAGCTGCTCTTGGTACTTGCTTACATGGTGAGAGAGGAGTTGCCAAAGGCTCCTGTTATCCTTCACGTAGCTCTGTGTTACTTGTTAAGTCTGAATATGCTAGTTAAGCTGAACCTGGAAGTGCAGTGGAAATCTCAAAAATTTGTCTGCAGGTATATGCTTTCATCCAAGAGAAAATTTGTTTTTCCTTTCCCTCACTTTGCTCTGTTGCAACTGACAAGAAATAGGTTGCAGGCATTATTGCCATTTTTCATTTGCCACTGAAGAGTCTACTGTCACTAAAATATGTTTAGTTTTTTGCCTTGTAATGACCCTTGCTGACCAAACTTCTGTCAGAATTTAAAAAATATAGATTATATAATTAAACTATTAGAGAAGTTTTGTATGTTTATTTACACCCTGAATGTAGAAATGCTTGAAACCATTTTACTCTATGTATTTTACCCTGTTGTTCTGGTTATTTTAGCTGGGGCAGAAACTGTAGAGTCAGAGTTCTGACCCATTAAATTGGGAATAACTCTTCTGCAACACAGCTAAGAGCTGGGAAATGATGTCCAGTGTTCAGCTTGCACACAAGGAGGTAGTTTTCATCATGGATGAATATGTTTCAGTCCAGTTAGTCTGATGATATAGAGTCAACAGGTGTTTCACAGAGGGAAATCTTGAGAGTTCTAAGTAAAAAAAAAAAACCAAAAAAAGTTACAACTTGTTAAACATGGAAACCAAACCCCTGCAAACAGGTAGCGTACTTCCATAAATACTCAGAGTGAACAGCCCATTAGTGTTTCTCCCATGTAGTTCACGGACATAAAGCTGAAAAAGACCTTGCTACTTCTGTTCATGCATCTGTAAAACCAAAATACTGGAAATATAAGCTGGCATTGATTCAGTATGGTGAATATTTAAGGTAAAAGAAAGAAACAGGTCAGGATTGACAGACTGCTACACCTTCTACTTAAGTTTTTGGAGAGGAAATGTGTGTCTGTTGGGTAGAGGACTGACTGATTCTCCTTTTCTGGCAACAGAGCCACTGAAGTGTGGGCTTTAAAGGTTGCTTGAGCTATTGTGTCAGAGCTTCAGGCAGCCCTGGAGGAGCAAACTGATACTCTGCACAAGCATCCATTTTCAACATACAGATCCTCCTCTTTGACAGAATTCAAATTTCTTCCACCATATTTCTAACCATCTTTCTTTCCTTCTTTTTGGGCCCTAATTCTGTTACCTCTATGAGCTGATGTGGCTTTATGCAGAAATTATGTTCACAGACTGTATTGTCATTTTACACTTGACAACATAAAAACCGAAACTTGATTATATATATGGATATAATGGATATGACTCAAAGTTTTTTATTCCTGTCTTGGGCCTTTGAGCTCCTTTTTCTCAGGTGTGGAGCTTTGGAGGCAATTGGCTTTAAAGGTTGAAATGTCTGGGGAAAATGCACTGGAAAAGCAACCTGGCTATCAACACCGTGCTTGCAATTTCTGGGAAAGATGAAAATTGCAGCAAACGTGGGGTGTTATGCCATGGTCAAGAGGAAGTTCTGTGGGAAAAAGGCTGTAAAAAAAAAAAAAGGGCAGCTATAATTTTATAATATTGTTAAGCAGAATAGTGAGCATAGTGCAGTAAGGGAAATAGCCTCCTACGTTCTCCAAAGCATCTTTATTTTCTGAAAAGATTCTGTGCTTAGTGCTTGTTTTTTGGTTTTATATTTTGGACTTGAATTCACTTCACAGTTAAGGGAATAGCTTAATAGTGTTGCACCCTTCTACTTTACATAAGTAACATTGCCTTCAATGCATTTTTCCACTTTATTATTCATCTTTGTGTCTCAATCTTTTGCATAGTGTTTTTATGATTAGCAGATGCTCAAGTCTGCTAAAGTTTATGTATGTGTAATTTGTTTAGTTATAAAACTCAAAAGCAATGTTGGCCATTTTCATATGATTTTCAGGAAATACCTTCTGCAGGTGACCAGTTACTTGGAGAAGGAGCAAAGTAATTGCTATGACCTGTGTTGAACCCTATCAAATGTATATATATTTATAGACTTAACTGTATGTACAGAGAATAGAATGTGTAATACTAATTTTTAAATGCGGAACTACTGTAAAGCAAGAAAATAGGCTGTGAATATCCCCATTTAAGAACTGAAAATAATCTGTGAATCTAGGGAATAGAGAAGAAGCTAGGCAAGATTATGAATGAAGCATTTTCATACAGGAAGATATGAGAGTCTTCTGAAAGACTGTTTCATGCTTTCAGTATTTCTTGATGATTGAAGCAGTAAGTTGATAAATCCATCAGTGTAAGTGCCAGTTATGACATTATCTTTTCATATTCCTGAAGTACTCTGTGCATGTGTGAAAGAACTAAAAAAGATCTGATATTTCTCCCCCTCAAAGTGAATAGAAGATACACCATCCAGCTCAGCGAGAGCCGGGTTTGGTCCCAAAGAAACATATGCTGTCTTATGAAATTAGCTGGAAAGCTGAGGTGAATTGTCAGCCAAGCTGGTGTAAGGAAAAAGATTTTTAAAAGAATGAGAGTCTTTAATTTGTATTCTGTGTGATGAGGAAGGTGAGAAAAGCTTAGTCATATGTGAGAGGAAAATGGATGGGAAGTAGTATCTTGTGAGTGGCACAGCTTAGTTAGCACAGCATTCCATATCGGTACAGAGAAGTAAATGATGTTAAACTAATAGGTTGCCTGGTCTTTTCTCTTGGTATCTTTCTGAAGTATTGGAATGCTTGGGACAAAGGTCACTATGCCAGCCTGAAGGCATAGACAGTGTTGAAACAGGTATTACACGGCATTATAAAGCATAAAAATTTCCAAACTCAGAAGTATAGTCAAATCCATTTCACTATGCCAACTAAGCCAGAAATTCTATTATTTAAGTGTTCAGCAATGCTGAGACTATTCCTAAAGCTAAAGGTATGAATTTTTACTAGAAAAAGCTTGCAGAGGACCAGATGCCACTCATTTATTTAGCATCAAAAACCTATGTTTGAAGTGAAATCACCATGAACTGAAAATGAGTAGGAGGTGTGTGCGATTGACACCATGTGTGCCAAGGAGGGGGATAGAGTTTTTCAAGTAGCACCTTCCTCTCCCTCAAGATTCTTCTGCCTCAGCTGCATCAGGCACCGAACTTTGAAGCAGTTTAATATTAAAATAAACTTAGAATTATCATTTGTTAACTTCACTGGGCCAAACAGGAGGGAATTCATTTCACTCAGCTGCTCCCAGAACACAGGTACTAGAAACAAGAAATACAGGATAAATAAAAATGGTGCTGAGAAGCATTTGTTACATTGCCATATTCAGAGCTTTATTTAGTCTGCCCTCGCAGCTAATAGAGATGTTTGCTGCAGCGCCTTGCTTGATGGGGGAGCGTTCGCTACTTGCTGCCTTCTGATAGTAGTGTGACATTTTAATGACTGCCTCTTGGTCACAGACATCCTGCTACATAAATGGCAATTAGTAAAAAATACTTTAGCAGCATTCACACACATCTTAGTTCTGATGAATTTCCCTGGGACTCATTCCTTAAAATGTATGTAAGGTGGTGAGGCTGGGGTTGTTATTTTGTTCAGTGGGGAGCTGCCTTTCTTGGTGTCGGGTACAACCACAGTGGTTGGCTCTTTTCCCTGATAATCTTGAAATGTAACTTTTTTCTATAGTGAGTTATATTTTAGGTTAGCTTTCAGTTATGACACTCTTCATCTAGCACCTCATACTGCAGTACTGATTCAGACCATGCTTAAGATCAGGTACTTTGTGGTGCTGAATGTTTATCATTGCTTCCCAAAAACCATTCTAAAGCCTTCTGTTCTATTTAAATAAATAAATGAATGCAGAACTCCAGGTATTATAGTGGAAGAACTAGACTGGGTTTTTGTGCTAGAATAGCTTAAGTATCTTATTTGCGAGTATTTGGAACTACTGAAAAATCTTCAAAATAATTCAGTATACAAAATTTCATTACTCACTGTGTGTGTTCTTGTACACCTTAAGTGTTGCTAATAAGCTTGACTGCCCTCCAGTGCTGATGGTCACTGTCCTGAGGCTGTAACCTTGTGTGAGAGTTTAGAACATGCATTAGTAAACCAAACTTACTGTTCGGTGGTTGTTAGGATAATCAGGAGTACTTTGCTTTACTTATGAAAGATGCTGATTTTTATTTTTGTTTCAAGCGTTTATTTTTGCATGCAACATTTTAACATGTGCTAATCTGCAACACGTTGTTGTTGCTAATAAGCAACTTGTTTGCATGTACTTTTTGCTTGACTTTTGACTTTGTGGAGCACTAATGAATTAACCAGTTAATGCACAACCCCCCGTTTGGCTTGTTTGTTAAAATGTTGCTTTTGTATGGGAGGTGATGGAATGTAATTTTAGCAAACTGAACTGGATATTTTTCACTTCTGTGATTCTCCCTTTATTTCTGGGATCATGCTAACTTGTGATTCTAGAGGAAAAGTGGTTTTAGCCATGTGTGTATGCTGTTTTATATCAACAGTGACACTAATAGCATTACCACAAATTCTTCCACATAAGGCTATTTAGAAGGCTTTCGAGTAAATGAAATTTAACATTCTTATTTATTGCTTTGAAAACTGTTGTAGAATTAATTTCCTGTTTTCAAGGATTACACAATTCTACTTGTATTGGTGTGTTTGGAAGATTTTATTCTTGTTCCAGTTTACGTAGGGCAAAAAGGCCAGAACCAAGAAAGCTCCTGAGGAGTGCAGCTTTGTGTTCTGCTGTTTTCTCCAAACACAGGCCTTCTGGCTGATAACACTGGTTCTTCTGGTTCCTTCCCTGTATCAGGATGGTTTGGATGACCTCTATGTGTCTTTGAAGTTTAATACTACATTTTTACTTTATATATTATAAACAAATACCATTGCAAAAAACTTGCATTCCTGCTGATAACATATTATTATTCCTGCTGGTGGCCTTCAGAGGATCTCCCTTTATAACATGTTTCCCAGTTGTTTTGTGGTGTGTCGTACCCTTGAAATTATTTCTGTATTAGTGATTGCCAGTTGTTCTCTTCCTGTTGTATTTTTGTAAAATCACTTCTTTATTTTCTGAGAAGAGCTCTAATGTTGAGAGACTTCTGTGTATTTCTTAACCTCCTATGCAGAGCTGAGTAATAACTTAGCTGGTCTGATGATCAGGACTTGACTCTTTTTTACAAGTTTTCTGTGTCAGACTGAGAAATAAATATGCCATTTAGGAGCTGCATATTTCTAACAGGAATAGATATGTAATAGTCATGTATGTTTTACAACCAGTGATGTGTCATTTCTGTTTCACTATTCCAGTTTCTGACCCTCAAGAGTGTCTCCTACTTTATCCCATGCCAACTCAGTTTAACAAGAGGTCTTGCTGGCATTTTGGAAAATCTGTGCATACTAAGTAGGCTAGATGATTTTTTTTTTTCTTTGATAATTCCTTCAGGTTTTAATACCTGTTATTAGGAAGAGGAAATCACCACGTTAATGCACATTGTTTTCCCCTGTCATAGGAGGAGGAAAAGGAAGATAACTGCTTGGCAGTTAATGCACAGGATTTTGTCTTCCTTTCCACCTTTTTTAAAATTTTTTGTAGGTTTATTACCTAATGGCTTTTTAAGACACTGTGTAGTTCATACTTCTCCCTGCCTGTTGCCATTTCTTCTAAAGCAATAAAGAAGTAGTAATACAGTGAAGGAAAGAGGGACTTATAACCTCATTATAAGCTCTTCCTCTTCTGTTCTAAAGAGTATGGATGTCTCTGCAGGGCCAGCACTCCCCATCAGATGGTCCTTTGGGGCAGTGTACAAAAAGAGCTGTTGTAGAATGAGCCTGAGGGACTCTCCCAGTATCCAGCAATCCAAATTACTGCTTAGAGACTTGCTAATCAAATTACTGTCATTCAACCTAGTTGCTATTTCTCTAACCCTTTTTTGACTGTATGTGCATTTCTAACCTTGATAATCACTCTCCTGTGAAGTCTAAGTAGTGTGTGCTGCAAAAAGTGGTTTCTTTTTGCATGCCTGGTAACTTTTTCCTGTGTCCTCGAAGTCTTACAGTAATATAAAATAACTGTATTTGTTTCACCTTCTCCTCCTCTCTGCTGTATATTTTGCCTTGAGTTTTCTTTTATCTTTTTGTTTGTTTTTGTGGTGGAATAATTAGTATTTGCAGTGTGGAGGGTAAAAGCATGCCGCAGACTTATGCACTGGCATAGTTCTATTTTTCTGCTTCTTTTACTTCTCTTAATTGTTCTTGTGTTCCAGTTGTCTTTTTAACTGCCTTTTACTTATTCAACTGCTGATTTCAAAAATCTTTTCCTGGTGATTCCAACATTTGTTTTGGAGTTTAATAACTGTGCTAGAGCCCATCATTATGTAGGATACAGTTAGGATTGTTTTTCCCAGTGTGTGTATTCTGCACTTATCATGGTACCATCTTTTCTCTTTCCCTTTATTGTTCTGTCATTCCTCTGAGATCCCTTGTGATTGTTTACATTCAGGGTTTTTTTTTTTACCTTGAATAAATCACTAACATTATCATAAATTGTCATTCTTCTACTTATATCTCTTTTCAAGTTTCTTGCAGAATCCCACTGTTAACCTCTAGCATTACGATATTTGATTTATTCCTGTGCTCTGTTTTCAGTTTCTGATCCTCAAGAATGTCTTCTGCCATATCCCATGATAACTCAGTTTATTTGATGAGGAGCCTTGTTTGCATTTTTTGGAATTCTGTGCATACCAAATAGACTAAAGTTTATTTCTTTACTTGATTATTCATTCAGATTTTAATACCAGTCATATCAAATATTTAGCCAACAAATATAAACTTTATTTTGAGGTATCTTTACAGTAACTTTACGTTGAGAACCCACTCATTCTCTCTCTAGAAAATCCTGAGCTAAAGTTACTGTTACACTCATTAGGTGGCATGCAAAAATGCAATAATATGCAAGCAAAGGAATTAAGTAATAGATTCATCTGCTGAATCTAAATCAGCATTCGTATTGCTGAAACAAATGAACTCTTTATTTGCTTTGTTTTAGTATTTCCTTTTTTGAGCTATTTTAATGTACATATTCAAGAGAGAAACCTTGACAAATAAATAGCTTCTGTGAGATAAGTGGCATTCATTTGTTTCTGTTTGAACTGAATTGTGTTACTATAAAGTGTGGTGAAAAAGGTTATCAGATTGGACAAAGTGTGTCTGTGCAAAGAAAGTAACAGAAAATTTCCATCAGAAATCATCTTGGGTTTTCACAGCCTTATAGTGATGTTTGCTAACATTGGAGTTATTGAATCCTCACGGTTGATTTTAGTCTGCCATAATTTCAGTGAGTGTTTACTGCTCTCAGATTCCATAGTACATCTTACCTTTCAGTAGGGAAGGCAGTGTTCAGCCAAGCTGCTGGATAAATAGTCATGCCATTAGGATTTGAGTGAATAAACAAAAGCTATGTTTATGGAATTGGTAACCAAATGACTTGATGTATGCGACAGTAAAAGCATTGATTGTTGTCAGTGACTTCAATATGAAAATAAAGAGTGAAATCTTTGTCTGCTGATTGTACAGAGCTGTCTTGCTTGGTTAAATGCCCTACCAGTGGTGAGGAACTTCAGAAAGACATGACTAAACTCTGCAAAAAGGAGTTTTGGATTACAAAAGCCCCCCCTGGAAGATTCATGGAATATAGTTGGTACTCTAGGCCAATACAAGAACATAGCCTCTGGATTGGAATGTTCCCGAGCAGCAGATCTCTGGAGAGCGCTCTCAGGAGCACTCTTCTTCATGCTCTATCTCCATCTCCTTCCCCACGTGTTCACTGCTCCCGCTGAGAGGCAGCAAGGTAAGTGTGCGGTCTAGCACTAATTGCAGGCTGACTTAACATTAAGATCAGTTGCCATTTTAGTAAAGACATATGTGTGTTGGGAAGAAATGGTCATCTCATCAAAAATTTATGTAGTGAAACTGAGAAAGAAAAGTGCTTGGGAATTTGACTTCTTAGGAGGTGCGGTGGCATTCGTTGGTTACAGAGGCAGCCCAGTAGTACTGCTGCACTGGGCTGCAGAGCATTTGTGGTGCGTGTTTAGAGACTTACATTGGAAGCACCTTCTAGGAAGGCATTTTAAAACTGAATTCCAAATTATTTTAATAACTTACTGCTTTTCTTAACCCTATTGTAAGTAGCATAAGTAGGCTAGACTCTCAAGTGGTGTTGACAGCCCTGCCTCTATAGCCTTAGACGAGGATCAGGTCTCCATATCCCCTACACGTATGTTGTCCGTAGCATATTTTTAGGCTCTATAGCGAATTCAGGGAACAATTCAAAAGCAGTGGTCTTCTCTGGATTCACCACTGTTGCACATTAATATCTTTAACCTTGCAAGATTCCCTATGCAAAAAGGGCCAGAAAAAATGTAAATGTAGTTGCTCAGACATAATGCTGATACTGTTTACGGTACCTCAGGAAATGTCTCCTGGCTAGATTCTGAGAATTAGTCTGGAGGGAGGGTGAATTCAAGGCATATATATGTTTGTTTGGTTTGGTTTGTTTTTTAAGATTTGGTTGCCAAGGAGTGCTTCCAGGACTTCAGTTTTGGCTTAACAGTGTATGAGTTAACACCTTAGCTCTCCGAGGCTTTCCTTAGATTTGTATCTGCTATCCTTAATATGTGGCATAAGTTGGATATAATTAATTCTTTCCTTGCTTTTTCACACTATAGTCATGGACATAAATACACACTGAGTTCTTGTAGTGGATACAAGAAAAGAATGAAAATCAAAGAGAGGAGAAGAGCCTCAATTTATAAATTTTTCAGTTTAATTTTCTCTTTCTTAAGATGAAGGAAGATAAGAGTGACAGTGTTGGTGATTCTTGATCTGCCAAAATCATTTTGACTAAAAGAGGGGGGGGAACCCACCCAAAAGCCATTTTTTAGCTTTCAAAATACGGAAAAAGAAGGAAATATAACAGTTCTCTGAAGAAAGGAATTTTACCAAAAACCTGGCAGATATTTTGTGGAGAAATGTCTGTGTTTTTCCAGATGAAAGTTGAGAAAACAATATGGTAAATAGAGATGAAAAATTTAAGTGCCACATGTTAGTCTAACTAGCACAGTCTCTGCAAATAAATTCTAGTGAGACTAGTCGATCTTTGGATGGATGTCAAGACATGGATGGTTTTCATGTAAAAGTTTAATTTGGTGCTGTACGTCCATTGCTTACTTTCACTTCCCTGAAGTAAACTATTGGAAGAGGTGAAGTATCACTGTGTGGAAAGAAGCCCAGAAAATCTTCATGCAGATTAGAATTGCTTTAATTTAGTGTGTAGTACTTGGTGTTCATGACTTTCCACACTCAATAATTAGCTTCTCTTCACCTACCTGCCCTCTACAGCCCTGGTGTGGTACTTCTCATTTAGGATGCAAGTCTGTGGTCCATCTGCTGCTAGGCATCTTGAAGTAATTTGGAAGTGATGTTCTTTTGGATACAAAGTCCTAGAAGAGTTCACATTTGGTGGAAGTAGTATTGGCAGCATAAATACTGACTTCTGTGGTAGTGTGTGTCAGCTGGTAATTACTGACAATCCTGAAAAGATCAGAACTGGTGTCTGTCACGTGCCCACGCAGTAACTGAGACCAGAGACACTTCTTCAGCAGTGTTAAAAAGTAAATCTCTATAAGCTTGAGCAGCAGCAGCATTTCCTGCGGCAAAAAGAGTCTTCTGAAAGCACGCACCCTCTTGTGTCCTTGTATTTAGTAGCTTTCAACAAACTATTTTCCATTAATTTTCCAGGGGCCTTTGTAATCTAAACCTTTTTTTTTGCAGAGTTTAGTGGTGCCCTTCTAGAGTTCCTCACCACTGGCAGGGCATTTAACTTAGGGGATGCCATCTAGGCTGGTGAGCAGCACTGGTGCTTGGGCTGTGACTGGTGCTGCGTTCTGTGAACAAGATCCCAAGCACCAAGCTCAAAGTGCAAACCCAACTTGAAGGTCTGACCTCACAAAGGATCTGCCTGTTCACTTCCATTCTTAGGCCACCCTGGTTTGGAGCTCTTTTCTGTAAGGCTCATAATAAGGAGGAACTTTCATTATTTTTGTTTTGCTAATCTTCCTCAGTCTTAAACAATCCAGGAGTTATAGCTAGGGAGAGGTTTTTATGATCAAATACCACAACAATGTGAGAAACCAATGAAAATTCATGCAGTTGCACTGAATCAATCTGCCTTGCAGATTGAAACACTTCCAAGCAGCTGGCAATAGTGTTAGTGTCTGAAATATTCATGTGGTACCTTAGCATCTTGACTAGATTCCTGTCTTTGGTGTGGTGGTGTGGAGGGAAAGAAAGGTGGAGGTAGGGACAGTGTGCTGTCAGCGGGGTTAGACAGCTGGTAAAACAGTCTCTGCAGCAGGAGCTCTGCCTCTGTTGCAAGCCTTGGCTGTGGGCTAACACAGTTTTGTGCTGGTTAACAGATAAAATTACTGAAGTCTAGCCTGCAGCCAGAGTGAGAAATAACATCCTTACCCCCCTTCCACCAGCTAGGAGGATTCTGTTGCCATAGGTTATTCATGGAGAGTTTGAACCCTCTGCTTACTTTCCAGCTTAGCTGGGAACCAGATACTAGTGCTTTTGGGTTAGCAAACTGTACTGCTAACCCCCTAACTCCAACTTAAAATACCTTCTTGAGGAGAAAAGAATTAAGAACCTTGGTAGGGGACAATGTTGACTTCTTTTTCTCCCCTTACAGTTCTGTAGAGGTGAATGATTCTGTTATATGAGCCCAATTGTAAGTTGGAAACTACAGGCCCTGTAAATTTATGATCTTGTCATCATAAAAAAAAAAAAAAGCAGCATAAATGTTTACTTCTATAACCAGCCTCTGAAAAAAAATTGGTTGTGAAATACAGTTGGATTATATTCCCGCCTGTCTGTGATCATCCAAGAGAAATTGCAGGCAATTGTTCTTTTGCCCTAGAGGCCGCTTTAGCTTTTATCCATGGGTATCTGCAGTGTCTCCTGCTCTGGGTAACATATAAATAAATTCTGCAGGGGCTGAGGCACATTTTAAGGCCAGCAAGCTGGCTTCTACTCAGACCAGGTGAGATGAGATGCGATATTGAGGAGCCCTGCAAGGCCATCGGATTGCTGTTAAACTCAGGATAAGCAGAGGGGGGGAAGTGTCAGGTTCAAACAGGACTGAAGCTGAAAGAGGGTATTAAATTAGGTATTAGGAAGAAATTCTTTTCTGTGGGGATGGTGAGACATTGGAACAGGTTGCCCAGTGAAGTGGTGAATGCTCCATTGTTGTAAGTACTCAAAATCAGGTTTGATAGGACTTTGAGCAGCCTGATCAAAACTACTGTAAAGATGTCCCTGCCCATGGCAGAGGAGGTTCAACTAGATGATCTTTAAATGTCCCTTACAAACCAAACCATTCGGTGGTCCTATGTCTACAGGGAATACTTGTTTTCTGTTCTGGGGGGGCGGAAATTTCAGAACATTGAATAGCTTATTACTGTGTTTTTAAAAGCCCAAGCAAAAAAAGAATGTTTAACTGAACCATGTTTGACCTAGAAACTTGATGTCATTGCAGACAAGAGCTTTAGAGGGCTTTAAAAAGACTTACAATACCAATGTTTATAGTCTCATTTATGTATAAACCATCCTCCTCAAATAATACCAGCCTCCATGTGATACAGATTCTTGTATAGTTTGCTTGCTATTGTATGTCTAACGCCTCTTCCTGAGGCAGGATGGGGATGAGAGGGAACACTGGCTAATACTGAATCAAAAATACCAAGTCTTGAAGGCTGATTTTCCTGGCATTTCTTTGAGTGTTTCTTTTCCTTTGGTGACAGCTGACAACGGGATGACAGCTGTTCTTCAGTATCCTTGGTTTCTGGTAGCTAAACATCCAGTCGCCCCACAGTGTGACTTCCGTTACTGTTCCTGAATCCTGGTGGTACTTTGTAGACCTCACTTACAAAGGGGTAAGGGCATGGATAGATGAAGAATCTGTGTGAGGATAAGCAGTGAAGCGTGGAGTGTACTGTGCTTATTGAATGTCAGTTACTCACAAGGGATTGTCAGTCTTACTTAACAGGCTAATGTGGAAGTTACCTTGTTTCTATACATTATTAGCAGCTTCGCTCGGTAATTGATGGGGACATGGAAGTAGGGATTTCATGTCTTCTTTAAGAAGGGGAGAAAATCTTTGTTTTGTTTACCACCTGATGGTCACTGTGTTTGCAGTAAGAATTTGTGGAATGACAGGAAGAGCAGTCCCACCTAGTAGGGAGAGAGTATCGTAAAAGCTGTGTTCTTGATGGAAGAGGTATTTTGAAAGAGAAGAGGTATGTGTTTTACTTAAATTAACATGTGTTCTTTCACCAAGGGACTGCCTGTCAGGTTTAATTTGAAATGAAGCTAATTGTTAGTCTGACAGCTTGATGTGCTGGGAAACGCGATAAATACATTGGTACCAAAAATCGTTTTCAGCTCTATTATCTAACCGTTGTTTGACTTAATGAGAAAGGAAGAGCTGAAACATGCATGTTTTTAGGAACAGCTGCCTGTAAGTTTTGCTTCTGTAGAAATAACGCAAGTTTTTGTGCTCTTTTCATAAGATGTTTTGAAAAACTGTTGTACTCTGGTTTCGTAATCTTTGCTAATTAACATAGACATAAAAATATTGCTAGCTCTGGCAACATGTTAGTATGTTCATCCTGATGTTTTTGGTTCTGTTAATATTTTTTCCCCTACTCTGGCATATCTGGGACAGAGAGCAATCTCAATTCCCTAAACTACCAAGATGTAGAACTAAAGAATTAATTTGCATTTTTGGTCATAAGAGATTTCATTAGAATCACTTGAACTTTAAAGAACTAATTGCAAGCTTATTTTACAGCTGGCATTAAAAGGACAGCAAGGTCACTTTCTCTGATCAAAGTGAAGACTGAAAAGAACTGCTTGGCAACAGGCATAGATAAACTTGGAACCGATTGTATGAATCATCAAAGTTTTATTGTTATCACTTCAGACTAGTGTAATTAGGCATTACCTTTTGGGCAGTCACAGAATGCAGTTGGTTCTCTTAAAAATTAAAAGCAGTTTGCTGTATTCTGCTGTGAGACTGGCTTTGAAATAGAAAAGGCAGTGGTTTGTCAGGAAGGTAAGACTTCAAGCACCAATTTGGACTAAGTGCTGTCTTTGTAGGCAGCTGTCTTTACTGCTGCCATCAGTTTCTTCTCTTTGCTTTGTTCCAGCAGTTGTTTAGATTCTTCTGAAGAAGTGATGTAACATTTATCAGCTTGTTACCGTGTGACAGTGGCCAAAACTGCACGACAATACCAGAAGGATTTTTAGCATAACTTTCAAGTTAGGTTGGCGCTTACATATATGTTAGCATTTGTTTCTTTTCTAAGGAATTGCTTCTCTCTCTCTCTTTGCAATCTTCTGTCATCTCTGGAGGGGTACTGGTTAGCAGCAGCAGGGAAACGTTCTGTTTTCTGAAGTTTCTTTTTGATCCTGCAGCAAGAAGTAAATCAGAAGAGGATCCTGGCTGTAGAAATATCCAGGGACTAATGTCTCCAAACAGTAATTTATCAGAACTAGAAAATAATGGGAAGAATTAAAGATCCTGAGGGGATGAATATCTTTCTAGGACAAAGAACAGAGGGTCAGGAAGTTAGGAGGAGGCTCTTGGAAGAAAAGATTGTAATTGTCTGAAAAGGTAATGGGAAGGTGGTTGTCTTGAGAGAGACCTGGATTGCTCTAGATAAGGCAGAATACTGAGTGATAGGCATGCTGAAATAAATAAAGACCTAGATAGAAAGATGGAAGGAAAGGAGGAGATCAAAATCAAGATTCAAAGTGGAATGGTAGAAGGGACTAAATCTGAGGAACAGAAGGGAGTTCAGAAATATGTATTTGCTTCTAATGCTGCTGCTCCCGTTCCTTTGTGGCCAGGAACTAGACACAAGATATTAGCAGAGTGTCTTTACCTCATGAAGTGCTAGCCAGTGCAGCGGATGACAGCTCATTACTACTATCACTTACACTTCTGGCTTAATTAACTAATACTTCCAGTGAATATAACAATCTGCAAACCTTCATCACTGTGATAGTTAGTATGATGAAATCTGTTTTCCAACTTCACCTGTTAAATGCAAATTTGGAGATTTCATCCCATGCAGGCTTACCATCTAATGAGCTATGTGCAACCCAGCACCCCTTGTGAAAGGGATCTTCAGAAGAGCAAAGAAAGGTTTCTCGTTTTTCCTTGCCCTGCTGCAAGAAAGATTTCAGATAGCCTAAATAATATTACTAGGCTAAGCTAAGTTTAAAAAACCAAAAATCCACTTAACCTTCATTGACCTTTGTTTTGGTGTTTTCTTCTAAAGGCTGTGGGAGCTGCAGAAAACCTGTCTGTTCTTTCAGACTTGAGAATTCAATAACAACTGGTTTAGATTTAACTTTTCTTAATTATTAGACCATCATGTTCAAAGGATACCAATCAGAAGCTCCATATATGCAAAAGTTGCCTTAAAGTAACAGGCTTCAAACAGGCAAACTGAAACCTCCAAACCTAAGGATTTGGGTTAAATCAGTTCCCATCTATATATTCACTGACAGACTTTAGTTGCATGATCAGCTCTCCAAGTTTTCTTCTGAACTTGCTTTATTCCACAGAATTTATGCCATTAAGCAGCTACTTGTTCAACTTTTTATAATCCCCATTGAATTTTCTGTGGTTGTAGTTCCTACTTATTACACTTTAAAAATCTTTTTATCACAGCAGTCTCTGAATAATTTCCTCATGAGCTTTTTGATAGTATTTATAAGTGGTGCTTTCAGCATCAGTTTATTTTTAAAACATTCCTAAGGTATGAAGAAGCCGAGTGTAACGTTAAAGTGCAGAGAGTATAGTCAAGTGGGTGGCCAGCTTGGCTCTAAGAATCAGTCATATTAGAATACTTAGGTTGCATGTGGCACTTTGTATCTTCCAACTATAGCTCCTGTTGCCTTTATTTGCATAGGCCTTTCTTTCATTGAATTGAGTGTCTCAAGTTAGACACTATAAACCAAAAAGAAAAAAGAAGTATAACCTGAGAAAAGCTTGGGTATGTGATTTGCTAAGTATAGCTTTGGCCTGTTCTCTGGAAATAACTAGTTTCCTTTAGTCCTAGATATTTTCTTTCTTGAGCATTCCCTAGCTTGTTTGCTAAACCCTTTGCACTTGTTACAGCAAGAAGACCTCTTATGTAATCCTTATTGATCACTAGAGGTCTGTTCTGTTTGCTGAAGAAAGACAGGGTTATATGAGGTAGCACATAAATGAGTGTTCAGCGCAATTTGTGAATTCTGTTTATTAGTAGACAAACTGAGTAGAATCATCTAAATTCCATTAAGTAACATTCAGTTCATACATGCTCTCATTCTGCTCTTCTATCAGTTTCTCAACCTCTTTCATTTTAAACAATTTACATACCATTAGCACAATTTTATTTTCTACCTGGGTATATACTAGATGGGAGTGTAAGTTCAATTGAAGATGATTTAAGATGTATGTTGACACCAAAGGCCATGGTGAGACTTCAGAAATGTCTCAGCTGATTGCCAAGTTGGATGGGAACAGATGAAGACAAAGAGCTGTTGATGAGATGAATAGCAGTGAAGTGATCACTATGTACTTTATGTAGTCATTAGCACTTTTGCTGAAGGTTCCAACTGGTCACTATTAGGAACAAATTGCCAGATGCAGATTGCCTGGTTTAAAGTTCTAAGCTTCTTATAAATTGTAGTATCTTAAGGACACAGTCCAGACTCTGGATCATAGGGTAATTCAGGTTGGAGAGGGCTTTGAGAGATCTCTAGTGTAAGCTCAAAGCAGGGCTACCTATGAAGTCAGAACAGAATGAATACTTAAGCCTGATGGAGTCAAAGATGGAAACTATACCATCCATACCAGCAACCTGTTCTACTGCTCCACTGTCCTCATGGTAAGTTTCTCCTCACAGCCACTATGAACCTCCGTGCTGTCTCATCCTGCAGCCATGCACAATTGTTTAGAGCCTGGCTCTATCTTCTTGGTAAACTCCTTGTAGGCACTGGCAGGCTGTTTTTAGGTTTCCCCAAAGCCTTTGCTCATGCAGATTGAACAAGCCTTTCTCTGAGCCTTTCCTCACAGGATAAGTGGTCCAACACCCTGAGCATCCTGATGGCCCTCACTGAGCTCAAACCACCTTATTGATGGTTTGGGGGCCCAGAACTGGATGCATTATTCCAGATGTGGTCTAGTGAGCACTCAGCAGAGCAGCTTCATTTCCAGCACAAAATAGTGCCAGCTTTATATGCTGCCAGGGAAGACTGCTGGCTCATGTTCAGCTTGTTGTTCACCAGGAATACAAGAGAGAAATCAGGTTTATTAATTGTAAAACTTAGTCTGGTCTCTTCATCAGCCTCATCATCTATAGCCTGTGTTGTATAATGTTACCACTCTATGTCAGGTTTCTCTCCAATTTAGCTTCACGTGTCTTTACCTCTTTCTCACAAATCCCAACCTTTTGTCTTTGTTTTTATCTCTTCCTGCCTGGCCTGTGAAGCTCATATTTTCTGCGCTCGGATCTCCTGGGATTTTCATTTGTAACAGTGTATAGTAGGGACAATACACAGAAGCAATGATGATAAAGAATAGCCAGTGTTCTGTGTGTTGTTTTTGAGGATATTGCCATCTGCCAAAATTCCAGGATGGTCTCATTTCGCCCATGAAGCTTTGAGAAATCTTGTACAGGTGGAACTCTGTTTGCTTTGCCTTAGCCATGCGTAGCAAATACTTGGAAGCACAAATGCTTTTTCTACAAGCACTGATGGTGTATCTCATTAGACCTCATAACACAGCTGGAGATTTAGATGAGCTTTTGGTCTTGCGGATCTTTATATATTTGAGATGTTCAGACTTCTGGTTTGCACCTGAAGATTCCTACGCGTCTTGCCTTAGGCCGTCATGGGAACAATGCTGCCTCTCAACACCCCATTTTTTTTGCCGCATGCACAAATGCCAAAGAGAATGTTCTTGATGAAGAAGTGGCAGGTGAGACTCTCCAATAAACTGGCCATGTCACAGCTTCTTGAAGTTTCTTTCATTCTCAGTACAGCAGGGCATTTACTATATACTATACTACACTACATGATCACGTAATATATGCACAGCATATGTTGGGAAAGCCTTCTGCCACAGTACATGTGAAACAGAGACAGAGGATTATCCAGACTATACATCGTGGAAAAAGAAGCCCCTGGATACAGGACCAGCGCTGTGACAACTTCCAAAGGACCAGAGACTTTATAATTCAACATTACCTGCGTCTTTTATGTACGGGTTTTCCCCTGTTTAGATTGCAATCCCTAGAAACCCCTGCACACATGTGAAAAGAGCTTTCCTTTTTCCCGGGTATCCAGCCCTGCCCCCCTCCCGACCTCATTGGATGTATCACTTCTCATTGCCTATTCCTGGGTTCCCACTGGGTTTTGGTCCTCCTGCTCCCTTATTGGCCCCGGTGCCCCCCAAACCACACCACTCCCCCTGAACCCTTACCCAATCACATCCTACCTCCCAAACCCCGCCCGAAGGGTTTAAATACCGTGCGCACAGGTAATTAAGGGCTTTTCTATGACCACTCAATCTCGGACTGCTACATCTATTCACTCCTGACCACGTGGGGGTTTCGCAATCCCCTCCAGACCCCGGGAGGCTGGGGAAGTAGAGGAGCCGATCCCCCACCACAGCTGTTAAAAGCATATACTATATACTGTATCTTCCCTTGACAATAGCTATTCAAAGAGTGAAGCTACATCCCTGTTTTCCATACCATGAGCAGTAAATACTTCTACCTGCAGAGGATAGACAGCCTTGTTGCTGTGGAGGAGGTCCAGTCCTGGTTGGAATTGTCTTGGTTCTGCTGACAATCACACAGGAATATTTCAAGACATATCAAGATGTATTTTTAATAACTTAAGAGGCAATATGATCAGACTTACAGGTGTTCAAGTAAGTAATGTCACGTGAGTCCCGCTCCATGACTTCTGCTGTACATCCCTTCAAGATCTTTGTTGTTTGCATTTATCTTCCCTTAGCTGAATTGCAAGAACCTGTTGATCCCAGAGAACAACCCTTAGCTAATCACTCTGCTGATATTAAGGTAACTGGAAGAAACAGAGGTAATTTTATTGGGTTTTTTTGAACTTCAGAGGATAGTAATATAGGCTGTGTAAGATTATCATCTGGCTGTTCCAACCAACCAGTTTCGTATCTCAGAGAGTCCTTCTTGCCATGGATGAGAAGTTCATTCTCACCAAGACAGACATTATCTTGGATGTCATTTGCAATGCGTGAAGTAATGCTGCCAAAGTACAGCACAGGAATAGCTGGCCAGCTATGCTATGCACTAGATTGTTTTTAAACTGTATTAGTAGATGTGAGCACACAGAAAGGTAGAGGTCTAACTATCCATATTGTTGTGTAAATGGAAAGAAATTTTAGTTCAAAGCTTTGTGTTTTCAATAGCAAAAGGTTGGCCCTATATCTTGGAGTAAGAGAAACTTGTTATTTAAAGTTTTAATATTGGCCTTATTTATGAAATGTGTATTTCTTCCTGACTATGGAAATCATCTCAGCCAAAGCAAACTTTAATGTGAAGGTATCATGTATTCCTTTTTCAGGGCTTATTGCAGATCCCAGTGACCAAGCTATAAACAGACAGTTCCTAGACTCTAATTTCATTTGTTTGCCATTGTTTATTTATTGCAGAATAATTTTTGTGGTGTCATTCTTATCAATGGTTCTCTATTCTCTCAGAACTGAATTTTTAAAGTCCTTGCATTTGTCATTTAGTGTGGTAACTGACAGAGACTTTGTTTCCTCTGATCTGATTCTGATCTCCCACAAAATGGAATTAAACACCAACCAGTCAAGCTTTGGACAGCTTTATTTTAGAGTGAAAAGGCTAATGGGGGAAAAAGAACAGTTTACAAGTTAATTTTCATGAGATTTGACTAAGGTGCTTCTGTGTCACAAGTTCACTGGTCTTCTGTTAAGTTTTTAATGTCTCTTAATCCTCACAGTTTCTGTGAAGATGAACAGTGTTGCCTGTAGAGGCCCATTGCTTTCCAGTTTATTTACTTTTCAGGAATTTTACATGAATCTTCTCCAGGCATTTTTAGGAGCTCAAGATTTGTTTAGACTTCATATCAGTGATACAGTACTTTTTTTGTGTTACATCTACCGCTTACTTCAAATAGGTCTCCATATAATATTTTCTGAAGTTTCCATACCCCAGAAGTCTCTTGTCTGTTAGATGATTATATTAAAATGGTTGAATTGTTGTATACAGAAGTTGACTTCATAAATGCAAGGAAGGAGGAAATGGAATTCTACTGTGCAATAGCACTATGTAAAAACTATTTTTGTAGGTAATAACTTTTAAGACTGTAAAAATGTAATACTGCTGAAATTCACTATTCTGGTTTTCATAGAGAAATGTATATAGTTAATTCTAAATCAAAAAATGTAAATGTGGATATCTTCATCACTTCATGAATTCATAGTTCTGTAATTATCTTTTGTATTTATTTCAGAGTAATCAGTGCATAATCTCATTCTGTGTCTCAAAAAGTTTTGAATGCTCTTTGTTGAACTATATTTGACACTTAAAGATTCAGCTAAGTTAAAAGATAAATAGAATCTTTTGAAGAATAAAATATTCACAATTTTGACATTCCAGTCCCACCCTTTCAATAGCTTTTATGTTTTCTTGAAGCACCTAACAGAAAGTCTTGAAATAATAATAAGAAAACTCCCAGTGTTTATAAGCACTTCAGTGCAGTCAGGAGGAGCCAGGGAACTACAGGCTGGTCAGCCTCACGTCAGTTCCCAAGAAGGTGATAGAGCAGCTAATCCTAGAAACATGGAAGTGGTAGGAAAGTCAACATGAATTCACCAAAGGGAAGTCATGCTTGGCAAACTCATTAAACTTCTGCAATGAAAATACCACTCTGACAGGCAAGGGGAGAGCCTTGGGTATTGTCTGCCTAGGCTTCAGTAAGGCTTTCAGTGCTGTTTGCCTCAAGATCTTCATAGAGAGGATATGATGAAATATGTGTTGGATGAGCACCCAGTGAGGTCAGTAGAAAACTGGCTGAATAGCTGGGCCCAGAGAGCAGTGATCCATGGAAAGAAGTCTTGTCAGAGGCCAGTAATTAGCAGTGTACCCCTGGGGTCACTGCTGGACCTGGCCCTGTCCTGTTCAACATCTTCATTAATGATTTGGGTGATAGGGTGTCCACAGCAAGTTTGCATATGACACAAAACTGGGAGGAGGAGCTGATACGTCAAAGGGTTGTGTCCACTTCTGGGCTCTTTGGTGCGTGAGAGAGTTGGAACTACTGGTCAGAGTTAACTCAGTGAAGAGCCACAAAAGTGCTGAAGAAACTGGAGCACCTCTGCTATGCAGAAGTTGAAAAAGCTGGGACTGTTCCTGAAGGTTCAAGAAATGCTTTTCAGTATGTATCAATACCTGAAAGGAGGGTGCAAAGACACGAAGCCACGCAGATTTCAGTGATGCCCAGTGACAGGACCAGAGACAATGGGCACAAACTGAAATACAGGAGGTTCCTTCTAAACATCAATTAAAAAAAAAAGTGTTTTCTCTGAGGGTGACTGGATACTGGCACAGATTTCCCAGAGAGGCTGTGGAATCTTGAGTCTTAGCGGTATTTAAAAGCTGCCTGGCCATTGTTGTGGGCAGCCTGTTTTAGGTGGCTCAGCTTGAGCAGGGGCTTAGCCTGGGTGATCTCCTGAGGTCCCTGTCATCCTCAATCCTTCTGTGGTTCTGTTGTGGCCCGCTCTGCAATTGGAGTTCTGTAATTTGTTTTACTAGGTTTTTCAGTGTTGTTTGACTTTTAGACTTGGCTCCTTTAGTTCTCAAATGATTGAAAACAGTTTTGATTCATGAACTTTGTAGGTGATGTGTCCAGAGAATAGATTAGTAATGTGTGTTTCCAATACTCTGAGCTGACTTGAGAGACTTAAATTGAAGAAGTGATAGAATCCAAGACAGAAATTTAAAATCAATCTAAAGTGTAGTGGCAGACGTTTAGTAAGAAGGGTCTTAGAGGGAAGCACTTGTCCTTTGTGCCACTGTCCAGGAGGAGCAACCCAAGCAGCACATACTAGAGACTGGATGATGCAGGAGAGCCATCTAGCCTTTTCAGAGCGTGACTTTATGCAGGCATTTCCCACATGTTATAAATTGGGCTGATGGGACAATGTGAAAGCAGCTCTTGGTTATCTGTATAACTGTACTGGTCCAAATTGTCTGACCAGGGTTCTGATCAATAGACTGCCAGTGTCAGATGAGTGCAAAAAAATGTATATGGGCAGTCATGTGCTCCATGAAGGAAGAAAAAGCTGGTGATCTTCAGAGCCAAACAACTGCCATGGGCATTTGAACCTCCAGAGAGACAGGCTGCCCTGAGCACTGACCCAGCACATTGCTGCAGTGATGAAAGTGTTATCTGTGGCCTGGCATCTGTTTATGGGCACTGCTACCAAAGCCTGAGCTGCAGTCAGATAAACCACTGGGGAAGATACTGAAGTGCAGGTCTGGCGGCAAGGTCATGTTAGCAGCAGTGTTTGAGTTGGCCTCTGCTTGCATTGCCTGTTCTGTACTTAAAAGGACTATGATCTTTTGGGCTGTCCAAGTCCACATTTTTCACAATACTGTACTTCTTTATCCTTAAAACCAAATTCTGTAGAGTCAAAAAAAACATATGCGAGATGGTGAACAACCAGCTGTTTTGCACTGTCCTGTTTATGTGTTCATTTGTGCTCAAATTATTTTCAAGTTTTCCCCAAGAATTATATCAGATAGTTCCCTTTTGTCGTTCTTCTGTGACAGTGGTGCTGCAGACTAAGTCACCCATTGTTCTGAAAATTCAGGAATGGTTTCTCAAGTGCAGGTACCCTACTTGATACTCTCACTCAATTTTTGTGGTACAGTGTACCTGTTTATATCAGTAGAAATTGTGAATGCCTAACCCCTGTGGAAATTGCAGCAGGGTGTATCAATGCAAATACTCAGAGTTCAAGTTTACAAACTGCTTTTGAAATTGTTGCTTTATGTGCACAGTAGCTGAGATATAGTAGGTTTCCTTAGATTTTCAAAGGACGTAAACACCATCAAATTACACCTTCCTGTTGGTATGTTAATATTTTGATCTGATCTAAAACCTGACCTACCTGGAATAATTACAAGCCTTTCTAGAGTTCTGAATATGCATTTCCATTAAAAACTGTCTACTGAAGTCACACCTGTCAGTCTGGTTTAAGTTTTTATTTAATTTGTTCCTCAAGATTGCCATACCTAAAAGAAATTATAACAGCTGATAAAAGTACTTCATATGCCCAGAGTGACAGTGAGATAATATTTGGTGAAATAAAAATGAGACTTTCTGAACACTGAGTGGTTGATGAGAAAGTTATGAGAGGCTGCTTGCCAGTTTGTGAGACCTAGAGAGAGACAGGAATTACTTCATGGTGGACTTTCATAATAATGAATTGGCTTAGCTTGTGTTTTCTGGAGTGTTTCCATTCTGTGTTAACACCCTACTGTTACTTGAAGCTCTGCAAAGCGAGTGCAGACTAAAATCAGCATGACTTCTGCTACTTCCGTGAAGGATCATAGCTCTCCCTTTGACAAAATGCTGGGTATATGCTTTCTGTCATGCCTTGTGGTTGTGTCATGCCAGCACAGACAGAGAACGGGCAATTTCCCTTGTGTTTTTCTTCTGTTGTGGAGAGTTGTGGTCTTCCTATTTCAAATGCTCAAATCATAACCTTTTGATTCATAAAAGATTGAGGATCTCCAGTGGTCTATATGGACACTGGGCTTCTGGAAATAGCAGAGGTACCAAAACTCATCCGTAGATGCCTGGTGGTTGATTACTGCTGATAGCTTATCAGTACTTTTCACAGGAGTTGCCAATCTGTCTTTTGATGATCTTTCAGAAGAATGACAGTGCTCCTTTTCTCTGCATAGGCTACAAAACACTTAGATCATTTCTCCATATGACATCAGTAGAATGAGGGGGGAGGGAATTGCATACATGCGTCTGTAGTTAGTTCACCCACACCGAAAAGGGGCAAAAGAGAGAATATTTGTGCACCAGTGTTGCCTCCCTTTGCACACTTAACAAGGTCAATGCTGAGCTCTTTGTCTGCATGAGGAGGTAAGCCCATGGCAACATGCCAGTTACTGATACCCTGTGGTATCTACATCAAAGCACTTCATAGGCAAATCAATGGCATTTTTGCATTGTCTCTTTTCATGTGCTCTCCCCAGTATTGCTGTTGTCTACACAACAAGATAGCTTGTTCTTGTTACATGAAGCATGTCTCTGGATATCTCTTCTGCCCTGTTATCTGGCCCTGTCACAGGAGCTCAGACACTGACTTGTGCTTTAGGAAATGTTTCCTGATGCTTATTCACCACTACTGCCAAAGGAGAGGATGTGCTTTTTTTCCTTCCCTTTTCTTTTTTTTTTTTTTTGCTTCCCTTTTTCTCTTCCTCTCCTTGCAGTTTCCTCTCCTACTACTGCAGTACTCAAAAAAGTCTTGAACTGTCCTTGGAAAGAGTGGGCCCTTCTCTTCTTATTTCCACTCACAGATCAAGTAGCATGATTGCACCCTGTTTGTTTCTGAACTGTGGATTCTGTTATTATCCTTTCTGTGTTACAACAGGAAGCCCTACTGTTCTCCACAGCAGAGCTTCACAACAAACTTGCCTTTCTTGCTTAAGGCTCCTGTACACTTCTTTACTTTCTACTTCTTTTGATGTGTTACAGCTATGAATGAGGGTTGCTGCTGTAAAATTCATGGAAATTTCTCTATAACTGGAAGTAGCTAGAAGAGATCCCTCTGATAGGCAAAAATGAAATTAAACTTCAGTTTGCAGCTGGCCATTCTGTAGCAGCAATAGCATTGCTGTCATCTGGGTGCCTAGGGTATGTCTCCATGGGCTTCTTCTGCATGAAGATTTTAAATAAATATGACAGAAGCCCAATACCCTTCTGTTAATTTTAGTGTCATAGCAGCAAGTATTCAGAGCAAGTATACTCAAGAGGTCTGTCTCCTCACTTGACAGTGCAGGTTAAT
This sequence comes from Margarornis squamiger, assembly GCA_035222235.1. Taxonomy (NCBI): domain Eukaryota; kingdom Metazoa; phylum Chordata; class Aves; order Passeriformes; family Furnariidae; genus Margarornis; species Margarornis squamiger. The sequence goes on from JAWWTY010000077.1 coordinate 78,296,531, forward strand.
AATGGGAATGCCACATTGGTTAATACAAAGTTTTGCTATAAATACAGAAGATGAAAATTAGAAAATTATTTGGCCTTTTGATAAATTAAGAATGTTCTCTTTACACCTGCTCTTTTTGCTTTTTTATTCCCGATGATAAACTCAGACTGAATGGATAGGCATTTGACATGAAAAGAGTGTGCAAAGTGATTGTTGGTCAAAAACTTACATGTACCAATTTATAAAATATGATCTTGGGAAATAATGTGAAAGTAGGATTGCAAATTGAATACAAGTACAAGCAGTAAATGTATCACACTAATTTGGCTTGTGTTCTTGAGTTTTTAAGCACAGCTATCTGATTGTGACCAAAAACCTGTAGTAATACATGTGATTGGCATTTTTTTCAGGCCCCTTCAGATACTACATATTCATTGAAGCACAGCTTTATGTGTCTGGGAGCAGCCTGAATTGTAGTCTGGCTTCACCAAATGGGAGGTGCTCTGAGAATCACTATGAGACTGAGAAGTGCCCGCAAATAGATACCATTTCCCAAATACGTTATTGTTACTTCTGGCTTTGTTGCATTCCATTGACCTTTGCTCTTATATGTTTGGCAGTTTGGTCTCATCTGAATAAAAAATTCAAATAATATCTCTCATTTTCATTTAAATGAAAACTTGAAAATTTTTTCGTGTCAAATTTTTAAAGATTACCTGTATTGTAAGTTGCAAAACCGGAATTTAGAGCATTAATGGAATGTGAGATCTTTTTCAGATACATGCATTTCTGTCAGTATGATTTCTACTTTCTATAGTTCACAGTCTTTCATGGTATGTTTTTCTGATGCGAGCAGGATAACCATTTGAATCCTTTCTTGATGTTCCTTAACTTAGCAGTTTCAGGGCAAGTATATCTTTAATTTTCTTTGATTAAAAAAAAAGAAGAAAGATCCACTGTGGTGCAGTTCCTCTGAAGTATTTTTAAGACTTCTCATTGCAGAGGTTTTCAGCTGCATCTGAGATCATGTGAATTCAGAAGAGTGCAGCTGAATGAAGCAATGCATCATCTTGCACTCCAGCTTGCAGCAAAATTTAGTTGCCAGAAGTTTCAAATTCCTAATGTTCTCTATTAACACGTGAAGTGATTATGCTGGAAGTTACAGACATGTTTTCTCAGGAAAGCACTGACTTTGGAAACATGTCCAAAGTCATCACTTCTTAGAAAATAAACAGTTTGATGGTTAACTTGCCGTTGTTGCACAGTTAATGTGTTGTTATTAAAAACAACCAAAAAAAGTATTTGTTTGGGAAATAACCCTTGGGAGCTCAGAGGCTATTAGAGTTAGCTAGAGATGGAGAGGATGGAGAGAAGGATAGGATCATTACCTCCCTTCCTGTATCCTCTGCCAAAAAGGACCATTAAAAAATTCCCTCTGGTTCTTGCTCCTGCAGATCTTGAGCTCCCTCTAACCACTTGCTTTTGTAATGAAAACTAAACAGGGATGTGTTTGGTACTGAACTCTTAAAATAGTCAGCATTACACAGATGTTTAGCTCTATGTACAAGCACATTGAGAAGTCTTAGTGGTGGGAAGGGAAATAAGAAAATGTGACGGAACCAAGAGATAAATAATGGAAAACACATTTTTGTAGTGAAAATGTCTCATATTTACAAAATGTATCTTCAAAATGTGAAAATTTGAAATAATAAGCTATGAGTAAATCACACGACATTATGAAAAATTATGTTAGTGTAGTGTTTACAAATTGCACACCTGGTTATGTGTATGATAGAAGGTGTAGTAATTGTGACAATTGCTATTTTCACTTTTTAATTAATTGAAAATTTGATTGCAGTGGTGTTCATTTTCATTAATCTTCACACTGACAGACTGAGCCTCTGCTGAACTACATAGAGTAAAAATGACCTTCTGAGTCAGGAGAGATCTCTGCATTTGCTTGTTATTGGGCTTCTACAAAAAGTGTATCCCGCTTAATTAGTAAATTAAAAGCCATTAATTGCAATGTTTCTATGTCCAAGTACATACAGGTTAACAGAAATAGGTTTTTGAAGCATACATAGGAATCAAGGAATCTTTCTAAAGTTATTTTTGCTAATTAACCTAAGTTGATACTTAGGTAAACTTTTCAAAGGTGAGTAGACTAATGATTTCTTAAGTCAGTTCCCATTATTATATCGTCCCTGTTGTAACATCCAGACAGTGCCCACAGGTACTAATGCCAGGCAGTTGTTCTGGAAAAACTCTGTTCTTCCTGAGGACTTCCTTCAGCTAGAACTACAGAAACATAACTTTATTTCAGCCTGAACTGTCTCACCATGCAGTAGATGAAGTAAAATGAGTTATTTTTAGTGCATCTTTTTTCTCTTCTGTTGTGCTGTGTATGGAAATGACTTGAATAAAATACAAACTAAAAAAAAACAAACTACCAGTATAAAGTACCAATAACACCACTAATGTCTAGTAAATGTAAACTCAGCTGAGACAGTGCATCCTTGTTTTATTTTCCTTGCTCAGAAAGGAGTCTATTTGTCCTGTAGAAGTACAGTGAAGAAGCAAAGCTATATGTGCATCACAAACAGAAAAAATCTAATCTAACCTAGTCTAATCATGCTCTGTATGGTAGAAGGTAACATTGCCAGGTGGTCAGCTGCCATCCTGCAGGTGCTATAGTACTTCTTTAAGGAAATTAACTACTTTCACTGTTATTGAAGACATTAAAAGGCATTCAAACAAATAGAACACCAGAACGTGACAGATCTAACTAGACTGAACTAGGAAATTAGCAGTCCTTCTTGTTAGATTAACAAAAAAATCACTAGTGGTATTGACATTCAGGAGTTTGTAGTTGCTTTAAGATTTCTACATCCCATTGAAGCAAATGGGTACTACTTTAGAACTATATTCAGATTTAACAGCACATTGATCCATTACCCATTTTTATTGTCATGGCTTCTATTATCACTTTACAAAGATAGACATGTATTTCATAGTACCAAGTTCCAGTCCCGCTGACAGTGGAAATTTTGCAGATGATTGTAGTAATATCTGATATTGACCTTCTAGATTAAACCTTTAAGATAAATATAGAAGGGAGAAACAGCCTGTTCTGACTGTTCAGGGAACTGGATGTTTCTAGATGGAAAATGAAGATGCTGCCTTTCCAACCACCACAGCTCAACACAGGTGTAGTAATGGTAATAGAGAAATGACGTGGTTGCTTCCTCTCAGGTCAAGGGAGGTCAGTTTCTCTGTGGAGAGATTATATTTCTCCAAGTTAATTTAAACAAAGATGCACCCATGCCTGAATCGCTTTGAGAGAATTTTTTCTTGAGTCACATTAAAAACCTACCTGGGATACGTGTATTAGGGGCTAGGGGCTTTTTTGGTATTAAAAGTAAGCTGTTGAAGTTAAAAACATTTTTTAATTCTCATTTGTTACTCCTTTGTGAGCTCTGAATGTAAGATTACATACTTAAAGAATGTTTTATTTGTTTTCTGTGTCTGAATTAAGAGGAATTCCAGGTTCCAGGGTTTACTGGCTTCTTATTCCTGTGACAAGATCTATGCCTCCACTTGCCACTGGGGAACAGGGAGAATCATGTTGGCAACTTCAGCAGGTTTGAACTAAAGCAAGTTCCTGGCCAGTAACAACCAACTCGCACATGGGAACTGATACTACCAGAGTATCTCCATGACCTTCCATGACACCCTTTATTGTGCTCAGAGTTTTCCCAGGAGTGGCCTATTGAAACGGGCAAGAATTTTATCATGGTCTGTTGTGCTGTGGGGAGAGCCATGTACAACTGTGAAATGGAAACCATTCAGAATGCATGGTGTAAAATTGGATTGAGAAGGCTCCTCACAACAACTGTGTGATTGTGGAAGATGATGTAGTATTTATACATGTGCAGATGAATGCATACACATTAGACCTTGTGTCTGCAGTGTCATTTGGGGTAATCAGAAATGATACTGCAATTGCTCAAAGCAGTAGGAGAGTGAAACGTGCACATCTACTAAATGATTAATACTGTGAAACACTGGAAAACAAGATTCAGGTTACAAATTCTTGACAGGAAAGGTTGGGAAATTCCAGGCCACTGCTGTGTGTCTCTCAGACAAACACAGATTCACCTGGGCAGGAGTGAGAAGGTTTTTACCTTCTCATTAGTTCCTACCTTCTTGTGTCTTGTTAACTGCACTGACATCCTGTATTCCTCGTACAGTGCCATGCTGTTTTTCCAGTTCCACTCTATCTTTGATCTGCTGGGAGATGGAGGAGCTACAGCAGCGCCACAACTGGCTCATGTGTGTCTGTAGCCAAGACACTGCAGTGCAGGCCCGTGATTGTGATACTCCCAGCATGGAAGTGTTTTGCTGTCCTGGGAACACGCACAGGCATGCATGTCAGCACTCAACAAACACATGGAAGACTTGGTCCTCTCTCCCCTTTGCACCATGGTCTTCGGTCATTTTGCAAATGCATGAAGTCTACTTCATTCCTTATTTTAGGGTTTCCTTTGAGTTGTGTAACTATTTAAGCACTACTTGCTTTATGTCAGTTTTCATACCTCTCTTTTTTCCACAGTTAGGTGCCTACAGATTATTAAGTGGGCTAATGCTGCAGTCACTGCCTGTGAAAAGTTTGTCATTGGTGTTCACTAAGAACTCCTGTAGATACTGCAATAACAGGGTTGAACCTCAATAAATCAACCAGCACTTGGAGAATTGCAGACTATTTCTAAATCCTCTGAGTCTATAGAAAAGGTGAAATACTTAAATCTTCATTTTGTGATCAGAAGAAGACATGAAAGTGAAATTTATTCTCTGATAGCAATATCATGTACAACAATATAGATAAGAAATGGTGGATATCTTTCTTAAATAATTTTCTTTTATGGCTAATACATGCACTAAAACTGAAGATGAATGAGAGGCTGGTGAGATTAATCAAGCCATATGCTGCAATGAGTTGATAGTGAATATAAGAACAGTGAATGTCAATCAGGTGTTGTTAAATGTAACGGCTGGTGATTTACCACCTCATTAAAAGATTGGGACACCCAATTTGCTTATATGTGAATAGCAAAACAAATAGTAATTAAAATTTCCTAATAGGACATTGAGTTCTTGTTCTAAACTTGCATTAATTTTGCCTGCATAGGAAGAGGAGCAAGTTAGCAGAGTGGAAACTATTTCATGGAGTCTATTGGTCCACAGCCTAATACATGGGGACAAGAAAATTGTTTTCCAAAAGTAATGTCTGTAGGTGTGTGTATGAATTGTGTGTGTGTGTGTATATATGTACTGCGTTTTATCAAGATCTGGCATCAAGGGGAAGTACTACTTTTTACTTGTTTTAGTATTTGCTGCAGCACCTGGATTTCTTTGAAGTTGTTTCCTACTTATTGTACACGAGACTCAGAGGTTCAACAGTGCCATCTTGTGGATGATCTTAAAGGTCTGAAAGCTCTGGCAGATAAATAAATGACCTCAACAGGATAAATTATCATAGAATATCAGATACTGTATGTCCCCATGCAATCAGCTAAAATATTTCCCTCTGGTAGTCAGTCAGACTAATTATTACTTTTCTGTCCAGAAAATTAATAACCTCAACCAATGGGAAAGTATTTCATTCAAGCTGATGAGCAGTGTGCTTGTTAGTTTTATTCTCTTGCTGAGAAATGTGTTTTTAATCATCTCAGTGTGGTCTTAATAATCTTGAAATTTATTTTTACAGACAATGCCAAAATCAAAGGCAACTATGTAAATTCAGATAAGCACCCCTGTAAAGAAGTATCTGGACATCTTTAAAGAGGCATTAGACTGAAACTAAGTCTAGTTAACTTTCATGTTTCATAATCAGAAAATACGAATTCCTAAACAACCTTGGAGGTTAGGCTGGATGGTTTGAAAAAGTGGCCACAAAACTTTTAATTCCAGGAATAGAAGGGCAGAATTAAAGTCTGAAGTTTTGTTGACTGAAGATGAAAATCTGTTTGGAATACTTGGGGAACTTTCTGTTTATGCCAGGGCAAGATTGAAATCCACAAAACTTGCTCTCATTAGGGAACTGTTGGGGGATCAATGAGTAACTGCAGATCATCCTATTTCATACATGGTTTTTATTTTGCTTGCCTAAGCACATTGTAAGGAAAGTGAATGATACTTATTTGGAAATGAGCAGGAAATAAAAGGCAAGCTGCTGAGTGGAAGGTTCTTCTAATTTTTCAACTCCCTGCTGTTTTGGGGTGCCGGAGGGGCAAGAGGTGTGCTGTCTGTGTGCTGCTTTTGCCTGTGGGTCAGGGATTTGGGTGCAGCTTGTGCATTGGTATCTCTTTGGTTTGTAGAAAATTCGCCTTTGCTTTCTTCATGGCTCTCACGGGACTTTCTCCTTTGCTTTCCACAGCTAGAGGCCAACCGCGAGTCACAGTACATACCACTGGATGATTTGCTTAAAACAAGGAAAAACCAAGTTACAAACTCCAGTGTTACTCTTTAGTGGTTAAAAATGATGACGTGATTTGTGGTTTCAAAGTCTTCGAAAAACGCATCATGCTATTATTTATGTATTTTATTTATATATTCCATATGTCTGTTTGCCAGGCTTTGCCAGGCTTATTTAAAACAGCAAAAGGTGATTGCCAGTGATAAAACATATCATTAATCACCGTAAATATGAAAAGATAAATATTAATCATTCCCATTTAGAAGATTAGTTTAATGCAGTTTTAATGATTTAACTTCTTTTTAACCTATTTTGACAAGTCTTCTAACCTAATAAAAGCCTTGCGTCTGTACAGTTCTGTCCTTTCTAAAGCAGGTTAATCTGTTTTAAATGTTGGCATAATGGCAATTTTGGTATTGATACCTAATGGAAATTTTTATGTTGATGCCTTATTTGCAGGAGGTTCTGCATTTAATTCTATGGTATTTTAAAGTTATCTGCTATTACTAGTTTTAAATATATGTCTTCTGCAAGTGTCACTTTCTACTTACACTGTAAAGAAGGTAAATGAGAGCATTATTATCTACTCCTTTATATCCTGTATTCAAATAGTTCTTAGCTCTGTCCTTCTGTACAAGGTTCTCCATGCTCTCTCAGCTATCTTTTCCATCTTTATTTCTGCTCTAGTTCTTCACTTAGGGTGTTCCTGGCCTGAATAAAGACTTTTAGTTGAGGTATACTGTGAAGAACTGGGTTTACCATTGCTTTTTCTCTTTATTTGTCTTGGCATGTTATTTTGATTTTTGTGATTGCCAGTGTACATGGAGCATTTGCCTTCTATGGTGTCTGGCTGCAGTATGACCTACTTCCCATTTCACGAGCTTTTACAGTTCATGTGGAAAGGAAAGATGCATATGCAGGGGTCTGTTTCTCGGTTTGTCAACTCTAAAGGTAGCCTTTTGTTTTGTATTGCACTGTGAGCAATGCTCATAGTCTTTCCTTTAGACTGATCTTCAACTGTGGCTGGAGGCCGGCATCAGATCCAATCCATCCCATCAGGTAATGGTGCAGGAGGCAATTTAGGTGCTGCAGACGGTAGAGTGGCTGCAGGTGTTCATCCCCTGCATGGCTGTGGGAATGTGCTCCGCTTCCTTCTGCATTTGGGAATGCTCTGAACCAGCTGTGAGTCTGTGGAGTCTGGGGATGTGTGCATTGCAGAGCCTCTGCACGTGTGTGTGCGCGTTCACTGTGTATAGATACAGCTAACTATAAAATTCCCTGTTAAACTAGAAAGCTAATTTATTCAGTTCCTCTATTTTAAGGGACTTGGATAAATACTCATCTGCCCTATGTATGTTTTGTGGCCTGTAGGAGATTTCACAGTAATTCCAATGCCACTGTATGTCTTTACAGTATTGCTGTTCAACTAATCCCTCTAAGTTAATGGAATAAGATTTTGGTATTATTAATGCTTCATTTCATCTAGTTAATGATCTTTTCAAGTATTTCATCTTCTTTATAATTTACTTGCCATGTCAGATAAAGATCTTATTTAAGCTAAGTATTATGAAATAATAAAAGTCTTTATTTTATTTGAATACAGTCAGGATAAATGAATCCAGTAGAGAATCTGATGTTAAACAGGTGCAGCATTGCACATGTAAAATCAGGGTAAGTTCTCTGAATGCTCAGATCTTAACAGATGTGCTCTTTTTCTCCATATGTTACAATAAAATATGGATTTGCTCTGAAAGTATTGACACAAACACTAACCATTTTTGGCAAACACACTGTTGTGTTCCTTACACAGTATCAGCTATGGCTATTAATTAACTTTAAATAAACATGTACATTAAATAGCTGTAAAGCACATGTATGTATAAACAAAATCAGTTTTTGTCAGAAAGTAATAATGGTGTTTTTGCTTTCTTGTTTACTGATGCCTAGACAAAGGAATGCTGCATCTTCAAAACAACATCTGTCAAACTGATTTTCATCAGATTAAGTATATCCTCAGAGCAACCATCACAGTTTACAAAATACTGGAAATGTAGGTTGTGCTTTGCATAAAACACCAATAGAATTTAAAGCACTTGAAAGGGTTTTACAAATGTAGCAATGATAGCCTGTGCCTGTTCTCCATTTTTGCTGCTATTTTTGGGAGGTTCTTGGGAAAGATAATGAGTGATGTTGCAACACTGCAATCCCAGTAGATGTCCCAGAGTGCAATTACGGAGTTACGGTCCTGGCAGCTAATCTGGGTCCACAAAAGCCAATGGTTTGGGAGTCTGGCAGTAGAGATTGAATTTATTGTGACAAAGTTCATCTGTGGAAAGATCTCTCTCATTAAGAATGAAATTAAAGCATGAATCAGTGACTGATTATCCAGGCCTTTCTCTGATCCGTTGAATTCTTCATTAGTATAGATGTGCAATTATATATGCCTTGGCTTGATTCTGGTTCTATAGATCATCAAAGATAACGAATAATATTAAATTTTAAAATATTTTTTTCTGGAACAATATAATCTGGTAAAAATGGGAGGAAAGCCAGTGGTTTTGACATAGAACATAAATACCGACACACTCAATCATTCACATTTCTGGCCAGCTTTCTGTCTTTTTCCCTGCTAGAGAATAATTAATGCATGGAAATGAGCTTCCTATTAGTCTGACGTGTCTTCCATAGGAGCGAAGCATTTTGCCTGTGTAATGAGTTAAGTACAGAGGTGAAGCCTCATTACAGTGTGTGCCTGCAGCCAAGTGTGGAAACTCAAGTGAGCCAGAAACAAATGCCAGGATTTCTGTAAAAGATCTTTTTAGATGGAGGGTAGAGGCACTTGAGCTGGAAGCCAGGTTAGCCTTCCCATTAGTTGTTCCCTTTAAAAGCTGTAAATCTAGCATAAAGCAAGAAGAGCCCAGTCTAAAATACACGGAAAGGACAAACAAGGGGGAAGGTCAAGGAGAGATCTGTTCCAGCCACATCTGAGAGTAGATAAATTTTTGCAACTCTGATTTCCTATTAGGTTGTTCACTGTATGTCAGCACTATCCTAAAACGTTCCACACAAACCTTAGGTGAGTCAGCATGAGACGTTTTAGTGCCTGCCACACACCCATGGGATAGCCTCAGTCAGTGTCCCGTTTCTAAGGCAGTGTAACTAAAGATGGTCACAGAACCAACTGCATACAAACAAGGCTAAATATGTTATTTTGTGATGGAGTTCAAGATAAATGCTTTACATCTGAAGAATATAGTTTTTACCAGGAAAATAGTATTGCTTATTTTTTGTCTTCATTATAAAGATCTACTATCTGCTTCTGCAGTACTAGCTGAAACCATAATCAGACTGGATTTTAGCTTAACTGAAAATGGTCTTTGTAGGATCTTCAGCCTAGTTCCTGAGACAAAAGAACATACAAATAAGTTAAAATAAGTGCGGAAATATACCAGATATTCTAACTCTATCCATCTTTGTTATGTACTCAGGGAGCTTAACACTTGCAAGCTTGGGTCCTTTGAATATCAATAGCATGACATTTCAACAGGAGATCAGGGTTTCTGGGAAGATTTTTGCAATTTGCAATAGTAAAATCTGTGTTTGAAATAACCATTATGTAAGAGATTCCTTCTGGTTGTTATTTCTGGCCAGAGCCATGGAGCACTGCACTTGTTTTTAAAGCAAGGAGTATGAAACAGCAGATAATACAGTGGGGTAGTCAGCAAACAAGTCATGGCACATTCAACAAATACAGGGTCTTTTGGGGAACTGTTGATTGGAATTTCATGTGTAATTCAAGCCTAATAAACACTGAAAGGTCATGGTAAGAATATAAGAAAAAATCCATCTAACTTGACTTTCTCAACTTGACTTTCTCACTATCCAATATTGTTAGTAATGCAATGTCAAGCAAAAAACTGTTTCTCTGAGTGTAACAAAAGTCAGATTCCATGTACAGTTGAAGAATAACTTGCCACGCTTTTTTTTTTTCCCATTTATTGTTCATTTCCTTTGTTACATCATGGTGTTAGTTTGTGAGTTGTACCTTGAGCCACTGTGTTTTCTCAGTCAGAGTTACTTCTTTGTGTTTGTTACTCAGCATCCAGGAAGTATCATGTAGACTGTAACATACTGACTGGCTCAGTACAATTAGGATGAAATGAAGGTGTCTTGCTACCTTTGCTGGTTATTACTACTGAAAAAGTCTAATACAGCTCTCAAAATATTATTTCTTATTGCAGGAAATATCACTGTTACTCTTTAATGGAACTGTTTTAGAGCAGAACTCCCTTTCTTTTCTCCATTTTTCTCATCCAGTCTTTCTGACTTCTAAAAAATTTCTAGAAAGGATTCTGAGTCTTGTTAAATAACCAGGGTGTTCAGAGACTGTGTAGCAATACCGTGACTTAAACAGGGCTTAGGCAATATTTATGAGTTCATTATATCAAGGTCTAATACTGTGCTGCTTATTATCTTAACTTCACATAACATCATGTTAATAAATTTTTACAAGCCGTGTAGTTGTAAAGTGCATCACAATAATCACTATCATTCCTCTAATAAGTCATTTGATTTGTGTTTGCTCTGTGTTCCAACCTTGTAAGCCCTAAGATCACGGGGTAGAACCCTTCTCTTGGTCCAGGTTAACAAACCACCTGCTCGGAGTCCTCAGTTACAGACATGCTTGGAGGGAGGGACGCCTTTACCTCTGCACTCTCCTTCCCTGTGCAATGGCTCAGGTTACATGGTTTTCTTAGAGATGAATTACCTCTCTTGTGGAGATCTTCTGGAGCTCCAGTTCCCAGTCCTTCTGCAGACTCTGTGCAGTTGTATGGTTTTATTTGTCCTGGAGACCACTAAGTTGCTGAGTATCTGTAATTCAGACACTGGCAATGCCACCAGGATGGAGAGCTGGCCGTGGCTATGCTGTGGCCTCCAGGCAGAGGTGGACAGTGCAGTACATCAGTGACCTGGGAAACCAATTGCTCATGCTGACCAAGCTTCAGAGTCAAATTCTACTTGTCATGGATGGAGGGACTACAAATGAAAAAGCAGGGTACCCTTTGCTGCATGTGTTTTAATCTGCTTGAAAATCTATGATTTAAAGTACTGAGTGTTGTTTTCTTGAGACTCAGAATGCTTATTCATTTGACTGACAGATGTAAACTTGAAATTTATTTCATTCTCTAACACAGCAGTGAGTTTAGTCCAGCTACAGTTTTCATTGTGCAGTACAAATACACTAAGCCTTAGGTACTGCTGGCAGCTTATATATAAAATTTGAGGATTAAGAAACCAATGCAAACAAAGACTCTCAGCTTTAAGTAAGAAACAGTGATATTGGACTAGCCTTTTACTGCCGTCACAATCAATGTGAAGTAATAGCTGCCAAGGCCTACAGGTTTGGTTTTGACTGGATTAAGTACTAGTAAGGCAATAGTCATTCTAGGAGGAAATTTGTCTTACCTATTTGAAACGTTCCTTAATTGCCAAAAATGTCACTTTTTTTTTTGCATTGTATCTGTGACATACTTTTCATTTTTGCATTCTAAACAACTGGTAAAAATAATCCCTCTTATTTTTTTCAGCCCACCTAAACCAGCGGTGTTCATCTCCGGTGTCATTGCTAGGGTAAGATTATCATTAAATTTCTCTCGGTCATAGAAAAATTACTGTAGGCTTTTCAGAATTATCACCGACCAGAGCAAAATTAATCTTTTTCATAGCACTTCCTCTCCTATGTGAAGAGCCTTTATGTTTTGTATATTCGTGTAAGGCCCTTTAAGCATTCTTTCTGGGTTTGCGTGAAATTGAAATTATTTATTGAAATTACTCCCACCGTTTTACTTTGAATTTTAGCACTTTAAGTTTATTGGATCATCTTTTTATATCTAAGCTAGTTATTACTGCATTCATTTCCTTTGGAAGCAGTTGGATGTTAAATGTGCTGCTGTAACTTCATCTGTGATGAAAAGCAACACTCCTGTCTGTAAGGATTCATATTGGAAGACATGTTTCAGCTGCCCTTTCTGCCTTGGGGTACTTGGGATTCAGAGTGTTATTCCCTGGATTTTAACAACAGGCAGGACCTAGAAATCCATAAACTAAATTATTAGTATTAAGTAGCCATTAATCATATGATCAGTCATTCGTGCATTGTGCATTGTGACAGTGTTTCTATCATGGCCTTATGCGATGGTTACCTTTATCATGATGGCCTTACATCACTGGGGTGTGCAATGTGTTTGTGTCACACCCTGTAGGGGGAAAGAGCAAGCTGATGCCATTTTCCTTAGCCCATAAGAAATGGCCACTCAGCAGCATTGGGAAGAGAAGGTAGAAAATGTCAAGTCTGAGAAGAGGAGATTTTTGAAAATTGGAAACAACTTGTTGTAGAGAAGAAAATGCAAAATGTAACAAGTTAACCTAGTGATTTAAAAAAGAAACAAATTAGAATAGAAAAGGAAATTTTGGAGTAGATTGAAATAGGGTCAGGTGTCAAACAGGCCATCTGAGACATCACCTTTGTACAAACTAGCCCTGTGTAAGGTGGTTGGCCTGTGAGCTGATGCAGTGCAGGGACATCCTGGCTTATGATATGTTTGTCCCAGTTTCTAAAGAGGGAAGTTGTCACTGAGCACTGACAGTATTTGTTTCCTGTTGCTTTTTGAAAGCCACATTGGACTGACCCTAGAAATGGCAGTGGTAAAGAAGTGTTCCACCTGAACTGAGGCTGCCCAACAGCAGCATGCGAGAACTAACACTAGAAAACCTGGTCAAAAGAGCATGTTAAACATAAAAGCCAGCCACCCCTAAGATCTGAGTCACAGGTAGTTTTAGATCTTGCCTTTCTTCCTACAGAAATGGCATTGCTCAGCCTGGAAAAGGAAAGGCTTTTGGGTGACCTAACTGCAGCCTTCCAGATGGAGCTAGTCTGTTTACAAGAGCATGCAGTGACAGGACACAGGAGAGTGGATTCAGACTGAAAGAGAATAGGCTTAGATTAGGTATCAGGAAGAATTCTTTACTGTGAGGCTGGTGAGGCATTGGAACAGGTTGCCCAGTGGAGTTGTGGATGCCCCATCGCTGCAAGTGTTCGAGGCCAGGTTGGAGCGACTAGGTCTAGTGGACAATGTCCCTGCCCACAGTAGGGGGGCTGGAACTAGATGACCTCTAAGGTCCCTTCCAATCCAGCCCATTCTGTGATCTCCTACAGTAGGTTTTCTTGTGGAGGTGGTTTTTCATGCTGCCTTAACTTATTTTTAAAATAGTCTCCACTTTCTAGTGTCTTTGTGAAAACCAAACAGATCTGAAGATAAGAATGCTTGGGGTTTTTTTTCCCTTGGGTCATGTTAAGATACTATATTCTTGGATGGTGTTGATAAGTGGAACAAGTGAAACTAGCAAAAGAGAAATGTTGAAGTTGGCTAAAAGATTGAAATGGTAGGATGTGTACAGGGGGACTTTGGAGTAACGTGCAACACTGTTTTCCATCGGCCTTTCACATTTTTAAAAACTTAGATCCCTTGAAACCAGAAAGGATGCTTTTAAGATTTCTTAAATTTTTCCTGGTCTCTTCTTTGAACAGGGTGACAAGGACTTCCCTCCAGCTGCAGCTCAGGTGGCTCATCAGAAACCACATCCTTCGGTGGAAAAGCTTCCTCACCCACAACATGTCAAACAGCACATTCATCAGCCTCGCAAATGAGCTGTCCATCAAGATCTCAGCCAAACTGCTGTCAGCGAATAAGTTTTCAAGAGAAGACAAAACGCCTTTAGGATTCACACTGTCAAATCAGTAAAATTGGCCTCTAAAATAGTATGCTGTTTCTTCTACTTTAATTGTGAAGGGTTAATAAGAATGACATTTTTCAGTTGTTGATGGAAAATTTTCTATTAAGTATTTGCTGATCAGGGGTGCTTTTCTATAAAATTTTCTTATTGCCAAGATAAAAACTTGAGTGTGAATTATATGATTAGTGAGCTTAAAGCTTGTACTTTTAGTTGTAGCATCTCAATAACAGACGGTTAATGTAGTTTTATGCTAAGTCAGTAAGGAAGAATAGCCCTTTGGTACTGGTACCTTTACTGTCTGGAGGGAGTTTGTTGGGTGTGTTGAGACAGAAATCAGTGGTTGTCTGGATTATGTAGAACCCTTATAGTCTTCACTATCCTGTGGTGTTACACCACAGTAACTGTGCCCCCTGATTTCAACTAGGAAGATGATAAAAGGGCCCCAAAACCTTCTCAAGTGGGCAGAGTTCCAATTGAATCTCCTTTACAGCCCTTTGCACTCGCACACTCTGGCTGAGGTTTTTCCCTTTGGAGGTCTGTGGGTATGAAGAGGAGAGAGAAATCAGAGTTAAAAGAAAACTGCTGCTGATTTGTGATCCACTGGGGGCTTTATTTCTGAGGTGATGATTTCTCAATTCCCATAACAAGTTGAAGGATCCCAGGACCCTCCAGAATTGAATTTAAAGTAAACTGGTGAAAAATCTGTTTACTTTTTAATTTAGAATTTGAGAGCACCATTTGAAATTAAGAGGTACCATTAGGAAATATGTTTATGACCGAACCTCTGTTTCACATCATATTTTTTCCTAGTTTTCTCATTGTGAAGGTCATTTGTGATATGAGGGAGTAAAAAGAAATTATTTTTTGATTGCTCAGCTCAAAATTACTTAGCTCTATAATTTTCCTTCTGTAACTCATCTCTATAAAAATAGTTTTTTCTACATTCTACCTATGTTTTTAAAGTGTCCTTCTGTTTTTAACTGACTACAAATACAATACAGCCTTTAGTCCCCCCCCCACCCCGGTTTATAAAATTTCTAATGATGTTAAAAAAGTGGGAGCTAGAGCTGCAATCATTCACCTGGCAAATCAGTGGAAGTTTGGGGTCGCTTGGGGCTTTACTAGTTCATTTATGTTTGAAATAAAATAGTATAGAAAACCAGTGAGGAGAGTTTAAAAAACATTATTTTTGAAAATTTCTGCAGATTAAATCATTATTTCATGAGTAGCTGATTTAAAACAATAGCGGTGAAATAATGGGAAATATGGCCCATTTCACAATTGAAATAACTCACATCATGTGGGTGAGAGGGACCTGACATTTCCATTTCTTCATAGGCTTGAAATGGAAATGATGTTTTGCAAATTATATGCATGGATATATTTATTCTACATCCAAGGAAGGATGTACAATCTGTAGATGCAGTCCTTAATTTCAATTTAATTAGATAGCCGTACTTGCCTTAAGGAACGAGTGTTGTTTATGAAAATAATTCTGTATTAGAATATGCATAATTTTTAAAAAATGCTTTCTGTTTCTGATGTTGGTGCAGCAGAGGCCTTGTTTGTAGCTGCTTATGAGTGTCCAAGTGATTCACACATGAGTAACTCATTCATAAGGGTAGCATTTGTTGAGCCTCATGGAATATCCGCACAAGATAATTTGCTGGCAGGAACATTTGCAGATTCAGGACAGGAAGCGGTTGGTGGTGCAGCCAGGAGCTGTCAGTGTCCTGCATCAGCAGTGAAGCAGATCACTGCAGTCACTTGATGCTGGTACCTGCTGGCTTGAGAGTGAGCTGGGTGTTGTTCAGCTCTCCCTCGTGTTGTGCGGTGCTACATGTGCAGCAGTGTCGACCCCCGCTGTGGTCAATGCTGGTGCAGTCAAGACAGTCGGTAGAGTTTAGGTGTGGGGTCATTGACCAAGGGGAAGTGTCTTTCAAGATGAGCTGGATCACTCTTAGCTCTATTGACTTCAGTGGAAAACTAAACCTCAGTGCAGAAGCACAGGATTAGGTGGGGCTGGGCACCTCTGCTCTGTGTCAGGTAATGGCTGGTAGAAATGCTTCTGAAAGCAACACCACATTTCCATTGTAATCCTAAAAGTTAGGAACATGGATACTTTTGAATTACAAACTATGGCTCCTGGTTGTTAATGCAATATATACAGCATATATAGGCAATACCTGATTTTTATCTTTGATTATTTAGATAGATAAGTACGTTTGTACAATGAAGTATGGTTAAGATAGCTTTAGTGGCTTTTAGAGTACAGGAATTCCTATATGGTTAGAAAATGTCTCTGTCTGAAAGCATATTATATATTGTTGGGAGGTTTTCATGTTTATATATAGGTGTCCTTACCAAAGCATTACCTTGTCTGAAATAAAAAATCATAACTGGTGAACTGGATTTCCTACTGATGGTTCTTGATACTTTCAAACTATGTTACAATGGCGTATTACCACAGGAGATGTTCAGGTGTTACCTTGAAATGACCGCAAAATAAATTTTCTGTAATTGTCAATGTGGCAATAATGCAACAATAAAACATGAAGTTGTGTATTGGGCTCTTTTTTTTTTAAAGTACCATGTAAATCAGCAGGATGTGGCTTTGTGGATTTATGGGATTTTATTACAGACTGCTGCATGACTAATCAACATTTTATGGATAGTGAAATTTGTTACAAAGTTTTATGACACAGTGGATAAGCTGTTTTGAAGAGTCAGTCTCATGTAAAATAAAAGGTAGGTGCTACCAGCTAGAATGGGAGTTGCTGTTTTCCACTATGAAATTGGAGATGGTGGCTCAGTCTTTGCGAAGCTATAGCATCTAAGCCTGGTAATAAATCAGTGTGGTAAGGGAAATGAAATTTAACATTTTCCATTGCTTTTCAAGATCTAGTCTTAAAGGTATTGTAGTCGGAAGAGATGGCAAGCTTTACATAAAGCTGCAGTTAACATTACATAATGCATGCCGTAACACAAATCACTCACAGAAGAATTTGGAGGAATTGCTGCAGTATTTCTGGAAGCTTTCTGTTCTTTAGGTATCCTGTATTTAGTACATGTGCCGTTGTATATAGTACAACAAATATATTCATACAGTGCAGATGTGATAGATTTGCTGTCTCAGGACTATTGCAATGTTACATCCTTAGACTGCAGTCACATAATCATAGAATTGTTTAGGTTGGAAAAGACCCTTAAGGTCATCAGGTCCAACCATTAACCCACCACTGCCATATCCACCACTAAACTATGTCCCCAAGTGTCACATCCATACATGTTATAAATATCTCCAGGGATGGCGACCCCTCCACTTCCCTGGGCAGCCTGCTCCAATGCTTCACAACCCTTTTGGTGAAGAAATTTTTCCTCATATTCAATCTAAACCTCCTGTGGCACAACTTGAGGCCATTTTTTATTATCCTGTTACTTAGAGATTGACTTCCATGTGGCTACGACCTCATTTTGGGTAGTTGTTGAGTGATAGGGTCTCCTCTGAGCCTCTTTTTCATTCTACGTTATTCAAAAGATGTCTCCTTTCTTTAAAATTTTGGGAAACATACCATGTACATTATGTCTGGCATGCTGTTGATTGTTATTTTTCATAGTTTTTCTAAGTACCATGGCCTTGCTATCAGCAGTATTAAAATGTTAGTAGTAATTAGAAATGAAATTTAATTCTAATGTCAACAGTATGGTTTACCCTTTTGTCACCGGATGTCTTGAAACAGACATCTTGTACTTTTATCTGTGTTAGTGTGATCAGGACACGCTTTTGGCTGTTTAATGAAAATATTCACAGCAGTCTTTCACACAAAGGGGGAGGGAAGGAGTGGACGTATGTTTTTATCCCTTTGGAATAACTTCTGAATACTTGCCATCTTCATGGAAGAGGGATATGTGGGCTTTATGAGCCACTTCTTATGTCCCCTTCAGATTTGGGTATATTGAGTTTAAAATGAGATTTAAGTCTAAGCTAATGCCTTAAGCTATTGGATTAATACACATAATTGCATTTTAGAAAATGTAGGGATGTCAGAATGGGTACAGTTACTTTTACAACAGGAGGAGATGTTGCTGGTCAGATGCTGCAATGATGTAAACAATTAAGACCAATTTCTGCTTTGGTTTAAATTCTTTGCACACAAACCTCTTCCCTCACAAGATAAAGATGCTTAAATATAACTGGTTATAGCTAACATCTGTTCTGTAAGGATGCAGAGTAAGGTAGATCATAGTGACTGGAGGAGCCTTCATGAGAAGAAACTGAGTCAAGTCTACAGCAGTAAATCTTCAGATTTCTTCAACAGATGGGTAAAGTAAATCTGCATTGTAGCTGTAATCTTCAGTAAGTGCTGTACATGATTGTATTATATAAAATAGTAAAGGTGATTTCTGAGGAAGGTGGAGGTTTGTATTTTGCTTATCACAGTGTTCTTGGGTCTCCTTCAAGAATGTGCATTTATTGATTTACCTCGTCTCCCATGAGAAAAGAGACAGTATTTAGTGTATACTGGTTTTTGATCTTTTTCATAAAATGGAAGCACCAGCATTCAGAAAGCCCGAGAGGAGAGGTGAAATGCATTGTATTTGACAAAACAGCCCATGAACAAAGTAATATCTGTTGCAAAGACTGTTTCCCTTCCCTTCAGAATACTGATCTGGGGTGAGAAAAAGAGTATGCTACCTTTTTCTTAGAGTGTAGCTTTTACTGTTCGGAGCTGACAGGCATGCATGGATGCTGATGAATTTTTGTAAAACGCACTCCCAGCACTGCCAGTGACAAAACTGAAATGCAGATACTAAAGCCATGGCAAGCATCTTGCAAGTGACCTTGAAAGAAGCCCTGTAATACAGTCTCTGCTGTCCAGCTTACGTTGGAGGTATTTTTAGAAAACTTGAGTGGCTGGCATTCTGTAGGTCACTCGTAGCTTTAGCAAAAGAAAAGCATTAGTAATCCACAGTGATTTTAAGGATTATAAAAATTGGTTCGCTGTTAGTGAGACGTTAGCTCACCATCAACGTCAGTAAGGACATGTGTTACCTTTGGTATATTCTCACCCTGGCATAACTAAAGCTGATTCAGCAAAATGTTTTTATCCTTTCTGGCTCAAAAACAAGCATCAAATTATGAAGGTGTGTAAAATTACTTACAAGCCGTTTGTAGTAGGCTCTCTCAGGTATCAATGGGTATCTGATACCTTGTTAAGATGGATAGTGGCATTGCTTTCTTGCACACAGAGGAGAGGGGGCACTGGAGAGCTCAGCAACTAACCTGGCTTCCCTCTTAAAGCAGGAGTGGCTCTTGAAATATAGAACACTGGACTTAGTTAAAATGAAAAGCGAAAGTTAGTCACTAATCATTGCATGCCGGCTGTGGCTGAAATAAATATCGTCACATTTCAGACACTACTGAAACCACAGGTATGTTCAATGCCTTTCTGAGTAAAATTTCACCAGCATGCCAGTGTCTGGGTTTGAAGGAAGAGAGGCATCACTTTTCTCCTTGTTTTATGCTTACTTGTGAACCTACTGTATTTAACTGAAAACTTTGCTTGGTATTTTTTTTTTCTTTTTAAAAAGTAATTTACAGCTCATCTTAAGGTTTATTTAATTTTCAAGTGATGTATCTCACTCTGCAGTAGGGGTTAACTTTCCACATGTTTGAGTTCTTGACCTCCTGGTTCATTCCTTTAAAAAGCTGTTCTAATCCATGATTGTTTCTGTGAACTGAGAGCAGATTTTCACAGATGGGACTCACGGACAGCGGCTCCTGATGCTGATCGAGGTCAAGGAGGAAAGGGAGAGCCCACAGACGTTCACAAGGGAGGGAGGTGTGAGCCTTCAGCTGCCAGGGAAGGCCCTGGAGGTGGGTACAGCAGTAGGGATAGTAGTCCTGAGACAGCAGGACAGAGCAGACATGTGGACCTGCTCTCTTCCACCTCCCTCTGTTGTCCTGGCATGCATTAACTGAAGCATTGTAGGAGCAGGGCTGAGGGGAGTTCTGGTTCTCAGCTCCACACCGCTGCTCCAAGCAGGTCTGTCCACAGTGGCAGGGTGGCTCTGCTGGGCTCGTAACAAAGCAGTGGGTGTTTCTGAGTAAGCTAAAGCTCTTGTAACTTTGTCTCTCGAAGACCGGCAGACTGGGGTGCATGCTGGTGGAGTGTTGCACGCTTCATTTTACTTTTTGATCTGTTAAAATCTGCAGTGAACAGGAGCTGTGATTAGAGCAATAACCCTTAAATATTAGAATAGTAAATGGATCAGCATAGAAGTGGACTCAGATGTGCTCTGTAAAACTTGTTAGAAGATGATAAGAGCAATGAAACAAAACTATCATATCATTTTAGAACTGTACACTGACCATTTCTTATGCTGTTCAGTGACCTCAATTTCCACTGCCTAATTACATACTGAAAGGACAAATCTTTGGTTTGTAAATCTACATGTCCTTGAATCTTTTTGCATGGGAGAGGCCTTTGAATGAGGAAAATCTGCAAATGCAAACATATTTTAATAAGCTTCTGGTTCTTCAAACCTACAAAGTTTCACATAAGGAAATATGTATTATCTCTCTTTACTGCAAAAAGCAGCACTAGGTATATGTGCATGTAGGATGTGGAACCAAGACATATTCTAGTTGAACTGAGACCTAATAAATATTCATGTGTGTGTGTACCTACGAAGAGAACAGTCCATTTTAAAACCTAAGATGTAAGATTTTATTTACCCCAGAGATGTTAAGCAATGACAGATCAGATTCTTCAGAACACAGAGATTGGGTGAACACTTAAAATATCATTTTTGCAGGTAGCTTTTCACTGTGTTGCTAATAAAAAGGCCCACATTAGAAGCTAATTCCTTCCCTAATTCCTTCCCTCTGGATAAAAGATAATGAATAGCAAATGCAAGAATTCTTTTAGGGCCTGATTTATTACCCAGAACATAATAAACCTTAGCCCGCTGCTGATGTGACACTTGTGACAGCTGGAGGGGTTTGGAATGAAAGGCTGAAGCCTTAAATAAGCCTTTCAACTGAGCTTATTATGAAGATGTTGCTTAAACACTCAGCCTCGCTTTCCACTGCACCGAGGAGCTCCTACAACATACACACTGGAAACTTCATAGCAGGAGAGCTCTGTCTTGCATTCTGATAGCTGGTTTGCCATCGGCCAATTGTTGCTAAGGTAAATATTTATAGAAAGTATAGAATGTGATTGGACTATTATAGTGACCCATACCTTTTCCCCGGGGTCATATGTTTAGTTTGTTTACCCACCAGGTTTTGTACCTGGCTGTCAGGGTGTGCAGCCCATGTCACAGTTGGTCCTTCACAACAGGAAGGACTCTGTTCAGTGGGTGCAATTTAAAAGGCAGAATCTTAAAATGCAGAATCTATACACTAAAGAGTATGGAAAATTTTACCAATATCATCTAAGCAGATCCCTACTGGGAGATCTAGGATTCCTACAAATGTAGGTTCTTCCAAAGCCGGTTATTTTCCATCCCCTGCAGGCCACCAATCTTTGGGAGGATTTCTGCTTTGTGTTTCGAGTCCTGTTAACTTCAGTAATACTCTCCAAGAAATTAGGGTAGGTTCAGATTTATTTCTCAGGATTGGAGTATCAAACTAGATATTTTACATGAGGTAGGTAG
>JAWWTY010000077.1:78318543-78333621 GCA_035222235.1 Margarornis squamiger
TTCTGCAGCTTGGTTGCTGCTAAGCCCCTTTTTTACTATTGATTTATGGGCTTTTTGCTGACAAATGATTTATAAAACCCTGGCTTCAGAGAGTGAAATGAAATTTGTCATGCAAAATATGATCCCAGCCTGTCATTGCGTAGGCCCCGTGATTTCAAAAACAGGAGACTGGAATTCAACAGTGCTCCATGGAAGAAGGAGCATCTGTGCAGCCCTCCTTGCTGGAACAGCAATTTTGGGAGAAAAGATGATGAGTGAAAACATGAGTTATTTTGAAAACAATTGAACAAAATGCTTCAGAGTAAATTAGCTTACTAGATAGGAAGGGGAGGAAAAATAACTATTATAACACACAGGTGCAGATGTACATGTTAACACATACGTGCTGTATAATTGTAAACTTGATTTTAATAACTAGGAAGAAAATATGCTAATTTTGGAGTTTCTAATAAACAGGTGCTCCTTATTCAGCAGAAACAAACATAAGACCTATGACAGCCCTTACCTGAGGTATGATACAAACATTATATATAAACATATATTTTTTAAATTTTTTTATTTTTTAATATACAAAAGCAGTCCCAGGGTTACTGCTCTGCAATTTCTCCTTTATTTATGTGTTGCTCTGCCTATAATAAAGCAAAACTGCAAAGCAATTCGCAAGAGGACTGCTCAGCCTGCAGGTGCTATTGAAATGCTTTCAATAGTCAGATTCGAGCAGAAACTTCACTCTTGATTTATAGTCCGTTATATTCTGAAAATACAAATATTTCTGTGGCTGATATTATAGAGTGAAAAGATTAAAGCACAGCACTTCAGGAAGAAGAGATACACCAATTACCCTGAGAAGCAATTCTCAACAGCATTAGTGACCCAGCACCACTACTCTGAAAGGTGTCTAAATAAAGATGGCACCTTTGTGTTCATTATGAGCACTGCATTTTGATAGCTTAGCATTTGTACTCAAGGTAAATTGCTAAAGCCGATGTAAATGGAGAACATTACTTTGATAGCATTATAGTTCTAATAGGTAATGTAAGCTACAAGGAATGAATATGAGCCCTGTGTATTTTCAGCCATATTTGCTGGTATTAATAACAATAGAACTGAAGACTTTTTGCCTTTCATCAGCTGTGCAGCAGAAGCTCTTCAAGAGTAAAAGAAGAGGTGAACGTGTTTTTATTCCGCAAACTTAACAGAAATGCTTCTTAAGAAGAAATATTCAATCCCTTTGCAGCTTGCTGACAGCATCTGCTGGAGTTGGCTGGAGCATCACTTCAACATGATCAGCGCAGATTTGGGTGAGACTTTTTCTGGCTTCACAGCCCTTCCCATCAGCCGCAACAAGGGAGGACACAAAAACACCAGCTAAGAGGGAGGAGGGACTTCACTTGTAAGCAAAACCTGTTGTATCTGGAGTCACTCAGAGGCAGCAGTGTCTAACACAGGCCTCTCTCATCTGCTGGCATCTCACTCTCCAGTGCTGCCACTCTCAGGGACAACCTACCATGCCACTTCATGGCCTGGCTCCTGCATGTGCCTCACGAAGCCACAGATTAAGTTTGGTGTAGTAACTCATACTGTTTTGTGATGGGCTATATTGCTTAGGGGTGAAAACTCATCCAGGTCTGGGAAGGTGTCTAAAAGCAGTGGCTGGGACTGCATCCAAGGGAGAGACCTCAAGCTGAACTCACATCTTTTCACTCCCTAAAACTGTCACTGAATGTGAGAGTCAGTAGGCATTCTCTGGAGATTCACTGAGAGATAGTTTGGCGGACGAGCATCATTTGGGGAAGATATAAACAAAAAGTAATGTTGTGATGCTGCAACAGCTGGGCTGTTCTAACCTTGATATTTTGAGAGAGAAATGCTACAGCCTTCTTAGAAATGCCTTGGCAGTGTTGAAATTGGGGCTGGAAGGAGCAAAAATGGCACCTCTTAAGGAAGGTGCAATTCTTAAAAGGAGTGAATGCAGATCACAGGATTATGCACCTAATGGCTTTCACTTGCCTGGGCCCATCGTTTCTGTCAGCATCTTCTTTGCCCTTCCCTTCAGCTCTTGCAGGAGAGATCACTGCACTGGCTTAAAGTAATCTGGTGACTGCTGTCTCAAACTCCCCTCACCCACTTCCCAAAACTCCTCACCATTAGAGCTGCGCTCCTTGAAGGGGCTTAGAATGTTCCTGGCTGTGCATTTGCTGCTGCTGACATCCCAGATGACAGCCTCTTGGAAAGGGGAAAAATGGTAACACTTAAATGGCTTTGCTCAGAAATTTCCCCTGGAGTTGGCTAAGCTGGGAGAGTCTAGGCATGAGAGACATGTGTACATCAGGAAAAAACCAGTTACTCAAAGACAAGAATTTTCAAGGCTGTCTTGGAGCAACAACAAAGCCTAAAAGATGTTATAAACTATCAGTGGGTTTGAGTGTTCCCAAGATCCTTTTGTATTAGAGGTGATTCTCCTGGTATTGTTTTCTCCCACTCAGTTCTGTGGATGATGCAGTGCACAGCCTAGTGTCTCAGTCAGAGGCCCACATGGAAGACCAAAATGTGATCTCTGTACCTTTCCTCGGTGAGGTTTACACCCCAGTGTTATTGACGTAGGAGTTTGGAGGGCCACTGCCAGGGCCACTTCTCAGGACACTGCCTTGCATGGTCTTCAGGGGTCAGGCATCCCAGCACATGAGGCGCTCGTGGTGACCAGCAGCATCCAGCCATCAGGCACTGCTCTTTAGGAGATCTGGGAAGGCTTGTTGTTGGTGAGCAGCTGATGGGAGAGGGGCCAAAAAGAGCGTTTTGTTCTGGACCACGGGATATGTTTTGAGTTTGTACCACACATAAAATATGTGGGGTTACACACCACATGTGATGATGTCTGCTGGTAATGCTTATGAGTAACCTAAAAAAAGTACCCACTGAGTCCCTCAATAAGCAGTGTTTACAACAATGCCTAGAGCATGGTGTTTAGAATATAGACCCAGATTTTAAAGGATTTGGATTTCTGGCCCATTTCAGTGAAAGCTTTTGTTATCTTTCATGGAAATTGATTGCTTACCAGTAAAACCCATGCAGTTTATTGTTACAATTTAGTAGGGTTTGCCTGTGAAAACAGATGTGAAAAAAAAACAACCCAACAGCTACATGCTCTGCCAGCATCCCAGAATTCACTGTCTGACTCAGTAGATATTTTCTCAAAGGAAAGATGTGGATATGATTGAAATTAGCAGAAACACTTTGCAAGAAATCCTAGAAAAGGTATGAGTGGCTCCCAAAGAATTTCACAGGTGGAGAGTTTGCTGCAGAGGTGTGGATGTAGCGTGGTGCTCAAGAATTCCCACTTAAACTTCTTCCCATGACTGTGGTTTTCTTGACACCACCCTGAAAATGTGAGCAGCATAACCAGTGTAGTGACACAGAGGTTTTCAGACTGCCTGAAACTAGCTCTAAGTAAAAAAGTACTCCCTATGTGTCCTAATAGCATTGCTGCTAACCCAAAGTTAGCAGATGGCAGTGTCATTAAAACTGAAGCTGAAAGAAGGGTAAAATACATTCAAGTAAATATCAAAATAAGGTGTCTGACTTCTGTACTGACCATAGTATTAATTTTTTATTTAGTTCAATAACTTTGTATAAATCAGATGGAAAAGTGCTGCATTTCCTCCAACCTGTGGCAGCACTTGGGCTTAGCTGGCTGGCCCATCCCCAGTGCCTAGTTTATCACCACCTGCTTCGTGCTCACTCATGGCTCTCTCTTGGTGCCTGGAAAGGTTTTA
Organism: Margarornis squamiger; assembly: GCA_035222235.1. Lineage (NCBI taxonomy): Eukaryota > Metazoa > Chordata > Aves > Passeriformes > Furnariidae > Margarornis > Margarornis squamiger. The sequence continues at coordinate 78,322,317 of JAWWTY010000077.1, forward strand.
CAATCCCATCAAAACAGCAGCAGTCTCAACTGGATGAGTTCGAAGGAACTGAGACAAAGTTGATGCCTGAATACTGCACAGCCTGTTTAAAAAGCAGCCTTGCCTGACTGGAAGTAGTGAAATATCTGCTCTTCTCCTAAAGCATTTATCAATGTGTACAGAGAGCACCTTGCACTCATTTCATAAGCTTTATTATTGCATGGTTGGGTTGGGTTTGGTAAATGTGGCATGACGAGCGTGCCTGCTCTGGCATGGAGAAGAAACCTTCAGTCCACAAGGGTTTCTTTGCTCTTTCGTGGGTCTAGGAATCCAAAGGCTATTTTGAGTGAGTGTAAATCCACAATTCTATAAGAAGGCTCATGTCCATACACGAACGTGATTTTTAAATAACTCTTGTTGGGGATGATCATTGTTAAATTAGATCTTGACTTTGTTTGACTTACTGGTGCTTCTGGGTTACTGCTGCTGCCTATCCCTCCTCTTTTTCCCTGCCCTGAGTTCATTTAAATTCCTTCTAAGTGTCATCCTCTGATGTGTCTTCTTGGCTGGCACAAGGCTTTTAGAAGAGCCCATCTAATGGGAAATGGCAACACTGGGATTTAATGGCATTTAGACAGCACAAACCTGACTTTCGCTTTCATAACTTCATAAATCTGTTAAATAGCCCACTGGAATCTTCAAAGGCTGTAACTCTTCAGAAAAGTAGGGCATGGCGGTGGTATATAATGCAAAACTTTTTTAGTCTTGAATTTCTAGACAAAGCTTTCCGTGTACTTTTTATTATGCAGCAGATGTTCATTTATCTTAGACCCCTCAGTGGGAAAAACAGGACAAAGAGCCAGAGTTTGCCTACCATATTTGTAGAACTTTCCTACCATATTTTAAGATTGTATGCTTTTTTTTTTTTCACACATCTTGAAGCTGGGATTGGATTTTTTATTTAGTCACTAAAAATAGCTACAGTTATGAATGTGATCTACACCTGGCAATTGAAGAGCGTACCTGGAGATAAAGAAGGAACAGAGGTCTCAAGGCAAGGCCTAAGCTTAGAGTCTGGGAGGTGAGCTGTTTGCCTGCAGTGCATGGTTGGCTGGCTTCTGTACAAGCCGTGTTTTGTAGGAGGTGGCCTTGGGAGACCTGCAGACAGGGAATTACTATAATCCAGTCTGGATGTCACGAAAGCATGGATTAATATTTCATCTTCTGCCTCTCACTGTTGTCAGGCTCACTTTGTTCCTGAGCTGGGGCTGTGATCCTCAATAGACAGCCTTGAATTAAAGATTAAGCCAGTGTTTTACTTGATGGAAAGAGAGCAGTTCTCTGCGGAGGACAGTGACAATGCGGCTCTTACCCAGTTGCTGCATGTGGGGGTTTAGAGCTTCCCAAATCCAAATGACAGAGTAAAGCTGCAGCGTGGGGCTGGGGATGGCATGAAGGAAAGGGTCCCTGAAAGTTGTGAGCCATGGTAATGAAAGTGAGACTGGTAATTAGCCAAAGGTGAGCAGGAGGCATTTAACTGCCCCAGGAGATGCCACTGATGTGTGGGAGAGAGCCCATCAATGACAAGCTGTGGAGAGAAACAAGTACCTTATTGGAAAAAATGAAAGCTGCAAGGAAACCAGCATAGGTCAGAAGAAAGCCCAGGTCAAAGTCTTCCCCCAGGTCAAGGATGTGGCAAGACAGCCCTTTCCACTGGAAACAACTTAGTTAAGCTGGCACAGCTCTCTGAATGGAAACTGATTTCATGATGAATGATTTATATCGCTTTAATCTCAAGCTGGTTCTGATTGATTAAGTCAAGGGAATATTAGCCTGACTAAAACCAACCCAAGAGAGTCTGTGCACATTTGTTCAGCTTAATTCTCAGTTAAACCAGCTCAACTGGGTGTTTTGGTTTTGTTTTTAGATACAGACCAGACCTTGCCATGCCTGGCTATTTCCTCTTTGGACAACTGACACACAGCTCTTTTTCCTTGGCTTTCTCTGAACACAGTAGCTTAGTCAGCCATGGAAACCCTACGATAGTTCAGGGTATTTAAGGCTTGTCAGGGGGCAAATTGTTGGGCAAGTGATTACCCAAGAATGTTGAGAACCTGGTTTGAGCACACAGCCAAAACTAGTGCCCATCATAGCTGTCACACAGCAAAGCCTGGTTCTTGTGGCTCAGACGCTCAGCAGCTGACAGTTTCTTCTAGCAAAGAACAGGAGCAGACTCTTAGGAGTGCTGGTACAGGAAACCCTACCTAAGCCTAAACAAGCTCTTGCAGGAGGCTGCCTTGGACTGGCTGGGAAACCACAGACAAACACCGGTCATTGTGCCTGTGAACATAAAAAAGGGAACATAGTCAATCATGCACATAATAAAACTCAATTTTCAAAATTCACAGGTGAAAAATTGATCATGTAAAATATCCAGAAAATATGTTTTTAACAGAGCATGTTAGTTGAATTTGAGTTTGCTAAACAAATTTTTGAGAGGAAAACAAAGAAAAATTACTGTAATACCGCTGGTCTGTTCTATTGCTCACCAAAGAAATGTTTTATTTCACTCACATGGATACACTTCAGGAGGCTGCAACTTTTGGAAAAGGATACCAGGTCAAAGTGCCACATTTCCCTTGCACAGAAGTTGAATAAATGCTGCATGACAACTATTCCACTACACTTCCCTGGGAAAGCAGCCAAGCCGATAATACAGCACGTCTGCTTTCAGTACAACTATGTTTGTGTATTCTTTTGAAACACTACTTCACTTTGTATTGGAACAGAACTTTTAGTGGGGCCATTCATTACTTAAATTCCCCACTTTCTTATTGATTTGTGTCCTATTAACTCTCTCACACAGTAATGCAGAACATCCCCACGCTACTGCCTTCTACAAGAAACTGGCTTCAGAATAATGGCAGCAAACACAAGTAAAACTGGTAAGAAAGTAAATATTTTATCACCTTTGTCAGCAGAAAGCTGTGTATAGAGACTCAGAAAGCAGCTTTGGTGGTTAAAGCTGCGCTAAGCTGACTTCAGTTACTATGGCACCAAGAGCAAAAATACCACTGGCACACACATGCACGTGCACACACAAGGAGCAGAGATGTTGAAACAATTCCTGTGCTCCTTTCTTGATCCATTTTTACAGGAGCTCCCTGCGTGATCCATGCCTTACGAGAAATCACTGAATGCATCCAGGATGGTGCCTGTGACACGGATTCTGCACATCTGCCTCTTGAGGGTTTCTGTTTATTTTTCACCTGTTTGGGAGGAAAGGCTTGGGCAAAGTAGTGGGAAGCTGCTACAATGGGAAGGGGAAAATGAACCACCTGAACCTATTTTCCCAACCTCTGCTTTCCTGAGAGCAGATTGAAACAGCAGCATTTGGCCCACTAATTATCCACAAACCTGTGCACAGTTTTATAGACACAAAAGCATCCTATGACGATTGTAAATTCAAATGTGCCAAGAGTAGTGGCAAATTTGAACCTGACTAGGCAAAATTATTATGCATAATAACTTTAATTATCCAATGAAGTACAATTTTTCACATAATCCCTTTCCTCTTTACATGCAAGTGCTCCATAGTGTTCTGTGAAAAGGCAGCTGGTCTGTTTTCCCTTTGTAGCCTCCATATTATACCCTGAATGACTTGTTCCTTTTACAGGACAATTATTTCATATTAGCATTTTTAGAGATGGTCATCATTAACATATTTGAGTGCTCCACATTATCTCTGGGAGGTAAAAAGTTTTTATATGTATATATTTTAGAAATTTGTAAATGTATATATAAAATTATTACTTTACATATGAAAGACATACATGTGTGACTGTGTTACCAATAGGTAGTTTTATAGGTACGGTTTAATTTCATATCATTAAATCATTTAATTATATAGGTATTTTATAGGTAGGGAACTGATTTGGAGCATCCAATTTGCCAAGTTTGGCATATCTTTATTTAGCATAATTAATATTTGAAAACACCTCTCGGTCTAAGCATGGATCTGGCTGACGTCATTTATGGAGCCCAGTGGTCAGCAGCTCCACAGCCAAAGCAAAAAGGGTCCAGAGTTTATGAAGTTTTCCATAAATGTTGTATTTAGCTGCACATAGGAATTCTCCAGACAGAAGAAAATTCCTGCTCTCCAAAGTGAGTTGGCCCTTCTCATTTGCCACGTGGCATTCTCCAGGCTTCCTTTGTAATACTGCAATAGCCTGTAATATTTTTGGAGGTATCTATGAATACTTTATTTTCTTAACTTGGATGACCTGAGAGCTGTGATCATAAACCCTTCAAACACTACATTTCTGAATACAATTTTCCAGTCCTGTTCCTTGGTGGACTTTCCAAAGTACCTTTCCCTGGAAATAACCCCCTTGACCTTCTGCAAGCAGAAAAGATGGTGTGAGAGACGATAACTGGGGATGTGTAACAGGGTTTGGTTTGTTATATTTTGTTTTTTTTCTTTTGGGTTGGGAGTAGATTCTAGAGAAAGAGTGTCTCCAGGATCATCATGTGGACAAGGTTCACAGCTCCTGAGGGGTATCCAGTTGAACTGAGCTGATGCAGGACTATTCCTGTGTGAGCTGGTTACACTGCTGAAGAGTTTTATTTCTGAGGAAGCCTTTGCCTCACAGTGGATTTGAAGCTCTGGTTTGTCTTTACAAACCTAAAAAATGACCCCTTGGCCTGCCTGTTAACAGAGAGGAGCAACCTTGGACTCACTTAAGGAGTATGTCCATAACTAAATCAATTACTTGGCATCTCCTTTTCTGCACAAGAGGATTTCAATTTTTCATTGTGTGATCTGTGTGTATCCTACAGCCAGCCTGCCACCTCCCTGCAGGCTGCCTCTGGTCTTCAGCTCCTACAGCCAGCATTATTTCTCTAAAGGGCAGGCCTGGGCACCTTGAATATCTTTAGCACAGGTACACAGGGAAGGGCCTGTATGTTTCCTGTTATTCTACTTATTTGGTTCTAATTTCAGTCAGAGCTTTTGGAAGTTTTCTGAAGAAATGCAGGTGATAAAAAAGAAATACCCTCAAAGAATATTTCACATCTCCATGCCATTTTTCTATTCAAGGCGGTTTTTTACCAGCTGCCCTAATACCTGTCCATTAGCAGGACGGCGTGAGAATTCAGAACTAATGAAAAAAAGGCATTCAGTGAAGAGGCCAAGTAAGGATTTTTTTCAAGGCTTAAGAAATAGTTTTTCATTGGCATAAAAAAGCCCCAAATGAATAATATATAGTGACACAAGGATCCAATTGCATGTAATTCTGTGTTCCCAACTGAAAAATCTTCTATGGTGGTCTTTTCCTTGTGACATCATTGCTCACCAGAGATGAGAGCACAATATAATTTTAGAGAATGTTGGGAAGCGCTTGGACTTTCACTTTCCACCATCACTGTTTCTTACCACAGAATTAAATCAGCCCATTGGGCTGTGAACTTCCTGGTGAGTGAACATCACGGTGACATGTTCACCGTGTACTGAGACAAGCAATGGCTGTGAAAGCAGACACAGCCCATGCTCCAGTTTCACTCACAGTGCTCACCAACGTCCTTTCCACTAACACGCAAGACTGCAGCCTGGCATTGAAGGCACAGAGAAAACCTTCCTCCACCCTAGGAATCAGTGTCCCTTTTGTCTCTACGGGAGCATCCTTCTGCAGCAGCACCTCTGCCTTCCCTCAGGGGTTCCAGCTGCCCGGAGGTGCTGCCAAGGGTTTGTGCACTCTTTTTTAGGAGGTAAACTGTGCTGTTGGAGTAAACCAGGAACAACCTGAAGTACAGCCAGTATCACCTGGCATTTCATAGTTATGGGTTTCTCAGGAAAAAAAACCCAAACTAGCAAAAAAAAACCCAAAACACAAATCAAACCATTTGTGCAGATCCAGCTGAAATCAAATTCCCCTCAGTGGCAAGAGCTCAAGGAGGGCAGGTGGCTAAAAGAGAGCCAGGCGTGCCTCCTCCTCTGCCATGGTCTGTTTGGCACAGGTTTCAAGGGGCGCATTTTGTGGGAGCTTTGCCCACTGCAACCTTCAGATGGACAATAAAAGCAGCGAGCGAGAGGTGCAGCACTTAGGGTGAGGACAGTGACGAAGAGAAGACAGCCGGGGGCAGTGAGGCAGCAGGGGAGGAAGGCAGTGAGGACACAGAGACCTGCCCCTGCTTTTCCAAAACCAGCAAGTGCAAAGCTTTGTACAGATGCAAAACTAAGTCACACTAGTGGTGAGGATGCCAAGGGACCACCTGCTTGCAGCAAAGCAGTGTGGCCGCAGATCAGCAAAGCAACAACTTCTCTCTCCACCCAGATGGTCAGCCAAAGCCCAATGGAGGACAAATGTAGTGGTTTTCTTTTACTCCCATGGAAAAATTCACAAGGAGTGGAAGTTAACCCACAGTAACTCCTTCCAGGGAAACCAAACTGCTTTCAGGTGGTGCTGATGAGTCCTTAGGTGAAAGTGAATGGGCTTTTAGATCTACTGAAAAGTGAAAGGCAACATCCCCAAACCCTTCTGAAGAATAAGGTTGCCAAATAAGTTTAACAGCTTGTGCCTCTTTTAATGGAAATATCACATATTTATCCACATAAACACAGTAAAGTACAAAGGATTAGAAAACAGGCTTTATTTTCAGCCCCTAATGCTAACATACTGTACGTTAATCCCTGAGAGCACCTGTCAATTGTCTGTCTCTTGCAAGTGATACTGAAAGTGCAAATTCAAGTGCTCATCTGCAGCACAGGTTGCCTTCCAGATACTGAATCTGAGTGCTAAATCTTCACAATGCTGGGTTGGCAGTAAACAAAAATTTTCAGTTAAACCATTCATCCAGTGTACCAATCTGAAATCCATCCTGATACCTTTGCCACAGACAGCTAAAAAGTTGTCTTCCTACTCTTCAAAGTAACAAGTTCAGCTTTTATTCTGGTCACTCCAAAGCCATTATAAAATTGGTGCTATGAATTGCGCAGCACTGATGCACTTGCAGACTAAAATCCTCTTTATATTCACAGCACTGGGAAGGTGCATTAGCAGGTGCATATTCCTTCAGCTCTGGCCTGGGAGGCTACCTGGCAATGCAGTCTGGCCAGCACAGCTACTCCAGCAAGAAGTACAAAGAACAGGCTGTGTGGAAAAAAATCCTTGTTTCAGACATCTGTCATAACCTCTGTCAAGCCCTGACCCCACAGACGTGAGCTGGCAGAACTGATCTGAGCATTAGTTTTCAATCAACTGAATTTATTTCTCCCATGACATGCACAGTTTCATTACAAATTCAGTGAGACCACAGCCAGCCTTTGTGCTGTGGGAGTAAAGGATAGAAAAGTTTCCCCTCTCTTTAATTGAAGGGAGAAGCCAGTGAGAGCAGCAGCTGGGGTCTGCCTGGCTTCCAGCACAGCAACACCTTCAAGAGGACACACCACAGCACATTTCAGTTCAAACAGGTACAAAGCCTGAGCAAAACCCAAAACCCTACCCTGAGATGTGCTGTATGACTTGCTGTTTGTGTTTGACCTCTACTTCTGTGAATTAGTCTTTCTTCAGCAACCAGGAGGTTTACAGCCCTTCCTTATCAGAACCTGCCAGGGTTTGGCATGCTGCTCAGGCTGACTGCTGCTAAAATCTGCTGCAATCTGTGGGAACTTCTGCTTGGAGATGCATTTATGCTAGGGAAGGTTTTCTCCCAGTGTTGGGAGAGAGGGGTGAGGTACTGCTCTCTCTGGGCACCCAGAGGTGTAGTACCAAAGCTTACAGTGACATCTGGCCACATTAGTGCCTGAGCTGCCTGGTACTGCATCTCTGACTAGATACTCATAGTGTATAGCTGGATTGATACCTAGGAAAATTGCTTGAACTTCTGAAAGCTGCATAATTTTCTTGTCCTGGCTGTAATCTGGAAAGGCTCACAATAAACCTGGTGAGGTTTTTTTTAAACAGGAATGTAAATATCAGCCTAAAAAAAGCCCACCTGTTCCTCACCATCTCTTTTATTTCACAGTTAAATGCAAAGACCAAAAATTCCCTGAGACTAAAGAAGAGACAACAGATAAAGGGAAACCTAACAGGGGAGGCAAATTTTAGGTGATGGTGGCATTCAAAATTATCTCAGCTTCTCCATTGCATCAAAGAAATCTGTCCCTGCCTGTGATTTATACCTGCAGAAGATGTGAGTACCTCAACTGCAGAGATATTTCATATGCAGCCCTTTTTATAATCAACAGAGCAAACAATATGCATTAAGAACTGCATCCATACAGCCTGTATAGAGCTGTACAGTTTAATACCCACCGTTAAACTTTGTTTACTGGAATTAAAATAAAGTGCTTAGTATATCCAAAACAATTGTAGACCTGGATTTTCACTGCCCACCAACACTCTGCTATATTTTAAACTTTCCATTAATACTATAAAATCTTGCAATACATCTACCTAAGGAAGGAGAGGGAGGAATGTCTAGTGTCAAAAGCACAACTCCTTCATTTTATCCAATACAAAATGAACAAACACAAAATACAATCCTCTCACACACATGTCATTTTTCAAGACGTTTCTCAGTCATTCACCTGGAGCTGGACAAACAGGAATCCGCAAGAGGACTGCATCACTTAGAACTTCCTGTTAACATCAGACAGGTAAACTTAGTAAGTCTTCCACCTCAAAATACCTCTGTGGTCCACCATCAGACACTCTGTGGCATAGCCCTTGCTGTATTTCTGTGCCTTAGAGGCCATCATTCAATATTCCAGCTCCACGAGCAATGGGCATGCACAAAGGCATTGTCTGTTATCTTGCTCAGATAACAAGACTAGTAGCTTGAGAACCTTCTAAACAATGGCCTTTAAATCAGGTCCTGGATCGGGCAGGAGACACCTGCCTCTGTTTTTGAGCCTCTGCTGCTCTATTCTTGTCTTGTTCCTCTGCCTTCCTCCGCTCCTCTTTTAGCTCCTTGTATCTCCATTTGGGAATCTGCAAATAGGGGTCATCCTTTGCACTGCTCCTCCTCCTCGTCTTTTCTGGCTGGAAGGTGGGTGGAGGAGCCTTGCTGACACGGACTTTGGGGATGACAAATCCTGGCCTGACGCTGCTCCGTCTGAGCAGGTGGAGTGGCAGGAGGCTTGCTTTCCTTGTGGCTACTGCGTTCACCTGAGAGACTGCAAGGCTGATGGGCTGCAGGCTCGCTCGGCGTTCCTTCTTCTTGGGGATCACAGTGACTTTGGAGTTCTGAAAGAGTTTCTCGTAGCTGCTAACATGATCTTTGTCTTGGGATCGGATCTCCTCTGCTCTCTGTTTCCTAAGGATTTCCTGCACGGCCAGTCTGCGTTTGCCGACAGAGGGTGGGCTGCCTGGGCACACAGTCCGGCATGCCAGAGCAATGAAAGGACTGCCCAGGCTTGTTGTCACCTTCACCATGTGGTCAAGGACCCCATCTTCTTCTGGGCCATAGAAGGAGTGGAATGAGACGGCTGCCCTTACGCACTCAGAAATCTTCTGCAAACAGCTTTTTGGCTCTGCAGCCTTGGCAAGAAGTTCCTTCATCTTTGGCCATTCTGGTTTATATTGATCAGAAAACTGTTCTGGGCATGGCCTGTCCATCAGCTTTTGCATGATGAAGGCAGATTCCGACCTTCCTGTGAAACAAGCCCATTCCCATGAAGTCAGTCCACGGCTTGGGTCAGTCGCATGAACATTTGCCCCTAGAAAAAAAAAAAAAAAAAAAAAAAGCAAAGCAATTAGTGTTAATTAATGAAACCACCTACTTTTTTGTTGCTTTGATCAGAGATGAGTCAGGCAGATCCCTGCAAGAAAACATCACATAAGTTACACACTACTATTTGTATCAAAATGATCATGCAATAGGACAGATCAGATTTCCAGCTTTCTGAACTCCTGATTTATTTAAAACAAAGTAAAAGATATTGAAGCTGTATATATAAAATTCTCTTTAAACAATACAAATAATTAAATCATGAATTTCAGCTGCACTTAATCTTGGCTGCCATTTTAAAATCCATTCACTTGAGCTCATAAGAAAAGAGTGATGAATACGGAAAGAAACAATTCTGTACACAAAAATCCTCCCCATACAGAATACTAAACTTTGCACTGATCACTGAAACTTGTAAGGGAGCTCTTGTGCTAATGATCACAAGTTCCATGAAAATATCAGCTCATTGCTCACTAGGGGTGAAAACAGCAAATAAAATACAAGGAATTTCTAGAAAAGCTTTTAAAATGGAAAAAAATAGAAAATTTTAAAAAAGGGAATAGACAAAATAACAATTCATTTTCTCTTATCTCTGAAAGGACACTGCAGAATTAGGAAATGCTGAGAGGATGGTAACAAGGGTGATTAAATGTAAGAAAAGTTTCCATAAATGTCAGAGCACAGATAATGGGTGAGATGGACCTTCAGTCTGAGCCCAGAATAGCTGTTTCATCTACCTGAGATTACCAGCCCTAAGGAAATGAAGCCATTGTTAGCAAAAACATGCTGTTATTTCCAAGAGACCTTATGACCAGCCATAAGAGGCAGTGGGGACAGAGGCTAGACAGCAGAGGCCTACACATTTGAAATACAATCTTAAGTCCTGGAAAGAAATTACTTCTAGTGGCCTGTCCTTCTCCCATTCCCAATATATGATCTTTATTCATCCAATTCTGATATCTGTCCCCATCACTATTTTTTTTTCCATGTATTTCTCCATCCTTCTCCCTCTCTGCCTTCCTTTCAATCTCTCCATGTTCTCATAAGCCCCCACAGAGAGCCTTCTGCCCTTGTTCTTCACTCTTTGCTTTCAAGTGGGGTTACACACTTCTCCTTTACAACTTCTTTAGTACTATATTCATATTCCTTGAGAACCAGAAAATTGCAGAGAAGTCCTCTCAGTTATGGCATTAGGGTGGGACTGTGGGCATTTGTCAATGAGGGTGGTGTGTTTCCAGTTCTGCTCACACAGAAGAGCTCTGTAAAGGACAGAGAAAGCTCAATACAGAGTGCACCTGTGAAAGAATTGCTGCAGAATGAGCAGCAACCAGTGGTTTGGAAGCTGAAGTTAGCAGGATTCTATTGCAAATGCCCAACACATTACAGCTTGTGAATGCTAAAGGGTACCAAAGATAGTCCAAAATCTAGATCGAAGTCGACAATTAAAAAGAATCTCATAGATCTGTCAATGACTTGACAACTGATACATGTCCTGTGCATGGCACCCAAGTGACCCTGGCCACACACATCTGGATGTTCTACAGTATATGGGCATGTAGGTGAATGAAATAAGTCAAAAGGAGAATGAGTGAATACT
>JAWWTY010000077.1:78333721-78367221 GCA_035222235.1 Margarornis squamiger
CACACACATCTGGATGTTCTACAGTATATGGGCATGTAGGTGAATGAAATAAGTCAAAAGGAGAATGAGTGAATACTCTGGTTTCAGACAGACATATTCTTAAGCTAAAAATCCTCTGGTTTATATTCTGCCTTTGAACTTCGGCTGATCTCAGACCTTTGCACTCTCCAGTGTGCAGACTTTGCTCAGTGTTCCCTGGGACAGGCACTTTGCCCAGCTGCTTTCAATGCAACAGAGCTTTGCAACATTCGCTCGCCTCTCCCAGCCCTGTAGATAATTTCTGAGTTCTTTAGAGAGTTTGAAGCTGGGATAGGAACAATGTTTGACTTCTTGAAGGGCTTCTCTATCAGATGCAGCATCATTTTCAGACAGCAAACCCAAAACTGACCTACACAGACCTTGTCACAAAAGAAAAGACAATCTGCCCCATTACTTTGGAAGAAGGAGATGTCCAGAGACTGAGACCTGAGGAAAAGACCAGGGAAATACCATGGTGATTTTTTTTTTTCAGGGTGGATTTTCCTGGTGACAGCATTTCAAACTAGAATAAGGAGAACTTGATATAAGGAATGGTAACTAGGAACCAGTTTATGACTGGTTCAGTATAACCTTCCCCACAAAGGATATTTTGTCATTACAGAAAAACAAAGGAAATAAAGGGAAAGTGATCAAAAGTTCAGTTTTAACTCTATCAAGTAACAATTGATTCCTAAGTCTCTTAGAAAATCCCTAAAAAGATGCTAGAGACACAGCCCAAGAATGAATATGGACAGAGAGAACCCTAGCAAAAGAACTGATCTCAGTTTAAGCGGAATTCAAGTGAAATTTGCAGAAAGGACCATTCCGAGAGAGAGCGAGCACAGGGACACTGCAGGGACTCAAGCATGGGGCCCAGACTGGAAAGCAGAAAGGAGGCAAAGAGGAGGAAAAGTCAATCAAATCAAAGAGTTCATTAACCCTGGACTGAAGAAAGGGTTGCAAGATATCAGAGGCAGCAGGGTTTGATGAGGTTCATGACTGCAGAATTTGCAGTTAAACCAATGTGGGGAGGAAAAAAGACACACAAACACACCCCCTCCTGCTCCACTAGCGTGTTTTGAACCTTCCTACCCAAAGTTCCTACCCTTGAATCTCCCCCATCTCAGGCTAGCCTCTTGCCCCCGTCCCTTCTTAACACTCACCTTCATCTGTACTCCTTCCCACTAGAGCTGACTGGGACCATGGCAGACTACATGGAAGTTGTTTCCCTGTTGTACATATAACACACAAGGAATTAATACAGGAAGAAGAGCAGCTAAAGGAATTGTCTTCAAATATAAAATTTACAGCCCACTGCTTGCCATTACAGCTCTGATATGGTGCAGCTGCAATACCTTGGATCAGAGTTGTTTAAAGGGAGCAGTGTGAGAAAGCTCCCATGGAGATTCCCACCTTTGCCTGTGGACTGCACTCAGCTCTGGCTTTGAAGAGAAGCCCACTCCATCTGACAGGTAAGTCCCCAGGTGTTTTGGAAAGTTCATCTCAGAAAACAATACTGCAGAGTATTGAAATCCCAACTTTTCTACAGGAATCAATGCTGACGCTGTACCTTGTATTGTCAAATCTCTTTTAAGGTGTGATTTACTATAGTGGTATTGATTTTCTGTACAAGTCAGGAGGCATTCCTGAACAAACTGTCATTCAGCAGAATGCCTCATCTGCAATAGGCATGAATAGTCATGTCCTTTTCTGAATGTGACGGCAGTCTTATTGAACTAATTGTCATTTCAGTGTAAGTATAGCCTACAAGTTTTCTTTTAGGAAAACTGCACTTGCCACTCACCTTGCTTTTCCTAAAACTTGCCCTGAATATAATTTTCAGCACAATTAGTTTAAATACACATGCTTCTGTAGGACATCAGTATCCTATTTTATTAAGAAGGTTTAATGTCCCTTGAGATGCAAAACTGATATCCTGAGTTTAAAGCCGGTGCGGAGGAAGCTCAGGTATTGTTACCGACCTGTTTTATAGGCAGTATTTAAAGCCCAGTCTCCAGATCCATGGCCAATCCGACAACTTTACTAAAGCAGTAGAGAGTTTACACTGGAGGTTACAGCAGGGCTTGACATGTGAATAACAACCAGCATTTCTGGCTGGCTCGTGTGATGAATGCTGGCAGTGGCGCGGTCCTGGCAGAGCAGCAGCCTGTGACAAACTGCAGATGAGAGACTGGGTTCCTCCCACGCTCGCTGTGCACTCACGAATAGCAAATTCACATGTTCCAAAGATTCACTTTGAAGAGCAGCATTATGGCCAAGTGTCTCAGAGTGCCTTAATCTTGTAGTGATTGACCTTGGCCACCCTCCAGGAACTCAAATTTCAGAAAGAGCAGTCACTTTGACAATCCAGCTCCAACCATCTGTCACACATTGCTGTTACCTTTTCCCCCATCTGACTGTGCTAAATTCATGCTTAGGCAGCTAGGAAGGTGAGATATTTTGCTTTACTGACCTCCTGTGTTGGTGTAAGTAGCTGGCCATCAACAGAAGTCTTACCTGAACCACTGAACAGATACTGAGTTTAAAAACCTCCTGGCTGTAACTCTTCTTCAACACACATACCTGCTTTATAGCTGTGCAAGTAGATTCACCCATTATGGGTGTTCCCCCCTATGTTGCCAGGCATATTTACATTTTAACATAGAACTTCGCTGGTTTATTTGTGAAATGGATTTCTTCACCAAATCTTTTAACAATAATTTCTTTTCCCTTCTTCAGAACACTAGCACCTTATTGTCAGCAGCCACTCAGCAACCTTTAAGTCCCAAATTACTTCTAAATCCATTCTGAATGATCATCTTCCTTCCTCCATTTCACCAGACTGCAGTGCTAAAAAGTACTTAGATATTAAAATGGCTGCAGGCAATTTACCACATTTCCTTTGTGGCCCTTACTTTGAACTGAAAAAGTGAGGACTGCAAAATACCCACTAAAACATATATATAAACTGCAATTTAGAAACTCAAGGGTATATTAACTCTACACCTCTTTAGTCAGTGGATGGTCTTATGTATCCCCACTATCTTTGATGCACAAACAGGCTGATACAATTTTCTGTACGTAAACTCAGACAGAGGTTAAGAAAGAAAGAAAGCCATTTTCTGACTGACTAAAGGTTTGTTCTCCCCAATATTCTGTTTTCTTATGAATCATGAAAACAAGAAGGCGGCTATTCAGATGCCAGATGCAGCAACGAAAATAGTGAACTTTGCTATCAATATGTTTTGTACAAGAATCAGAATAACAAGTACTGAGTTATCTACAAAGCTGAAAGGATGTCAAATAGCTTCTAGTGACCTAAACAGAAAGAACAAGCTTCCATCAGATCTCTAGTGATAATAATAGAAGGCCATGACACTGTAAGGCCAATTTGATAAGTCATAAAGTCTTAGAACTGAAGTTTCATTTGAAGATTCATAATGGGCTCTGGAAAATTCTGAACTAGCATCTGCACAAAGAATTTGTTAGTGCAGAAAGTGCATCTGTTTCTAGCAGTACTCTAGCTCTGACAGTTGTTTCATAATTTTTTGTCATAAACTCTAAAATGAATGATCTGATTCCAAAGCCTTGATTCCAGTGTAAGAGGCTACAGAACCTTGCAGAAAATAACATGCCAGTTATCACATCATCTAAACATTTTCTGTGTCATATCAATGTCTAGAAACTGGATGTTATGAAATGAATTACAATAATATTACTATGCTTGATAAATGCTTAAATATTTTGATTATGAGGGGTTAGACTTCCATGACAGCAAAATCACTGAAATTAACTACTTATTCAAGATCCTTCTCAATGAAACAGACCTGTAGAACTCTTGGTCTAGACAGTAACAATATTCAGGCGCCATTTGTTATCATTTCCATAATATTAAATTTGTGTCAAATATCTGCAACAGAAATACAAGAATATGTACTAATATAAGCTAGTTCTTTATTATAAATAATTCATATACACATTACTTAATATTAAAAAAACATGTAACATTGTGGCTGAAGGATGCTGTATAGTAGGACTCCTCCTGTAGAGGCTGTTGCCCCTCAAGGGGCCTTCTGAATCTCCTCTCCAGGACCCAGAATACAATACAGCTGGAAATTCAACTGCAGACAAGAGCCAGTAGCAAGCGACGTGATTTCTGTTCTCAGATGTGAAGAGAGACAGGTGGGCAGAGACAGACCCGTTCACTCCCTGTGCCACAACTCTCTCCTTTCAGCAGAGACAGACCTGCTGCTGCCCTGTTGTCCATAAACCTGGAGACCAAACTCAGAGCTGTAGAGGCATTAGAAAACGATCTGTGTCATCAAATTTCCCACCAATGTTCCCTGTGGAATATGGCCCCTACACCCAGTTCTCCTGATAGAAGCCAGAGCCTGCAAAGCTCTCCAGTCCCTGTCCCAGCTGGAGGCACAAGTGGAGGTCTGGCTGCGATAGGAGAAATAGAAACTTTACTCACAGTATCCACCAATGCCCAAATAAGGAACAATATAATCCACCAGTTTTTGGTGGTGGAACACAATGACGCTGTGCCTGCTATGCTCAAGAACTGAGGTCAAGATGATGAAGAAGACCCAGAAGGACAAAAGAAGGACTTCTAATAGGGGTGTAACTATGAACATGCATTAAGTAGGCCAGAATGTCTAATGAATATGTAAACCATTTGTGTAATAAAAAGCCCTGTCCATCTGTCATTTGGCATGTTCACTTAGAGGAGCTATCCTCTGAACGTCCAGCATGCTGAATAAAGAATGCCCTTTTTAATATCTACAAATTGGTAATAAGAAGTTTGTTTCTGCCACTTTTCGGTATCAGCTGTGGTCCCACCACCACCATGCACCCTTGCACCATCACACACGCAGGGCTGGCAGCAGGAGACCTGCAGGTCTTTCCCAGCTGTACAATGAATTTCATTAACTCCTTTTCTATAAATCTGGATGATCCCATTCCCCAAACTCTTCAGGAGACAATAAATCTCACCCTGAGAGCTCTTGAAGAACTCCTGGATGAGTTTCTACAAGCAAGCTGAGTGCTCCTGGACCTGCAGCATATGCCTTGCCCGCCTTGTCTATGACTTATTTAAAAGCTGCACCCATTTCCAGGGAAGGCTGCACCGCAGCTCTCAGAGCAAACACCTCAAGAGCCAATTTTCTTCTTGGTGTTTTTGTATGACTGACAAAGAAGTAACAAAGCACTTTGCATACCTGCCATCATCAAGGCTTTCACACACTCGGTTCGGCCCTGCATCGCAGATTTCATCAGTGCAGTGAATCCAAACGCATTCCTCTTCTCAATATCGAGCCCAGGAAAATAGTTCAACAAATAATTTGTAATGGTTATGTGCCCTTTAAAGAAATGAAAAAGCAGAGAAAATATGTCACAGAATGAAGATGCTCTCTCAAGGTTAAACCAAAAATTACTCCTGCAGCTCTGGTAACTGGAAAATGCAGGTAATTAATATGATCTCTTTTCTTTGTGTACTCTTCCACTCATTGCAGTTATCAGCATTAGAGCTGATTGTTGTTGTCAGCATTAAGTGGCACTGACTTGTGACCAGA
The DNA here is from genome assembly GCA_035222235.1 of Margarornis squamiger. Taxonomy (NCBI): domain Eukaryota; kingdom Metazoa; phylum Chordata; class Aves; order Passeriformes; family Furnariidae; genus Margarornis; species Margarornis squamiger. The sequence goes on from JAWWTY010000077.1 coordinate 78,339,313, forward strand.
ATGTTGAGATAGAAGGTGGAAAACCTGGGTTCCCACCTTCTCTGAAGTTGCTCTCCTCTCTGAAAAGTCGGTTTAAGGTAAGGGAATAATTGCAGACCACAGATGGTCACTCTGAGGTTGCAAGGGGCACTAGTTTCTCGATTCAGTGAGCAGCAATGCAAAGGGAATCCCTACAGCTTAAGGAAGGATGGCCCATCACCAGGCGGAACTGACTGCAAAGGTTCAGCTTTTTCCCTCCCCTGGTGAAACTCAGCCTTACAATCAGAGTGCTTCATTAGAAAATGATGATTATGCATAGTTGTTCCAGCCAATAATACTAAAAAGACATATCAGGTCTGAAACGAGAAAAAGGATTATTTTGTGTAGGATCCCACATTTTTATTTTTCCATCTGACAGTGTAAACCCACTTGTCTACTTGCCAGCAATAGGAAAATGGGGCTGAAGTTCAGTTTTGGTAGTGAAAAAAAAGACTTAAGTTCTGTTTCTAAAAGCAACTGTTGTTGCTATTTGTGTGCTTTGTACGCCAGGGTAACTGGTATCAGCAAGGGCATACTGAGGAGCTGAAGACCTCTCTGGCTAAATGGTTGGAAGACCAATTAAGACATCAAATTTTTATAATTGGACTATCAGATGAATAGCTAGTGCCATTATGACTCATTTAAAACAGTTTTCCCTTCACTTGTCAATCATTTTATGATGCTTTATAAAATAATGCAGTCTGTCAGGCAGCTGCAACAATCACAATTTAATTACTAGGAGCTGTAAAAATATTCTCTCATATCACTGCACAGTCCAGCTGAATATTCTGTGATGCATGACATTCAAATTCATCTAGAAATGTTACTGAAGAGGATTATAATTCATACAGGACAATTTAAAAAGTCTATAGTGTCACATCTGGTGTAGATTTAATCAGCAGTCGCTTTGTACCAACACAGTCCTGCATTCACTTTGAAAAACCAGTTAAGAAAATCTTTACTGATTATTTTAAGATGTTTTGCAGGTGTTAGTCTTTCTCTCCTGTAATTTTTTGTACTCTGCTACCTTTCTGCAAAACTGGAGACTCTCCTAAAACCTGAGCAGATGTAGAGATAGTGCAGATCAGCTGACAAACTCCAGAGTTAGAGAAAACCAAATAAAGAGCTCCCTATAGCTTGAGCAGTTTGATGAGAATGAAATACGAAGACTCAGCAAAGCACAAGAAGAACAAAGCAAAAGTGAACTGGGTTCAGGGCAGGATCAAGTGACCAAGTCCTGCTTACTCAATAAAGAGGCTTCAGCTTCACTGACTTCATGGCATAAGATCAAATCCTAGCAGGGAATTGGTTAGTACTGGCAGAATCTTTGTGCCCAAAGCATTTTGCAGGACATGCTGTTTCTCTGGTATAGAGCATGTGTCTTCATGAAGGCTTTGGAACAGTTGAAATACTGCTTTTTGACCACAGAAACCAGAGACAAACTGAAACAAGGAGAAATAATGGAATGGAAGATTTTTCAGGAATTATTACATTATTAATGATGTTCTTCCCTTTGCCAAAAGTATAATTGCAGTAAGAGACAGTTTGTAAATCTGGGGTAATCCTAAAAGTAAATCCTGAAAGACCTTGCTCAACCTCAGCTCTCTAGGGGACTACAGATGGCCTCAAATGAGACAGAAAAAAATGCCAGCAATAAAATAACAAAGAAAATTAAGAAGTTTGTGATTCTCAGAAGTTTTGTGTCTCAGGGATTCCTGAGAACCACTTCAATTTTAATCTGCAAGATCTTCAATCCTCTGAGGTTTGCTTCAGATTTCTAGTTCAAACAGATATAAAATTCAAAGCAAAACTCAGAGATGCCAAGTTTTTGTTCAATCCCTGTCATATGCTTTTGATTTAAGGCCATGAAGTTTGCTTTGGTTCTTCTGTGTCTGGGTGCACTAGCAGAGAGTACCTAAATCATAAACCAGGTGAGTCTTCTGTGATGTATAGTCTGCTCTGAAAGCAGTATGCTGCTCTAAAATAAATGAGCCTGGCCTAAGCCAGTTTGGTGATACTGAATTCAAATCAGGCTTTTGCTGTTTGCAAGCCAGATCAATCTTCGACCAGAACTGGCATGCTAAGGGTACTTCTTCTCCCTGTGAGCCATATTTAGAGATCAGCACAGATGTCTGTAATAGCTTAATTCACTTAATTGCTGCCACAAAGGAAATGCCTATAATGATGACAATATTACCTAATAATCTGTGTAACAGAGGCAGAAGGATAAGCTGCATAGTAAGAAAGATGCTATGTCAAATAATATTGCAATTTTGAATTGTACCTGCAAAACACTTTTCTTTAGTTTGTGGTGGTGAATGCTTTCTCACACATGGATGGAACGAAAGACACCCAGAATGCTTTATCTTTATCCTCTGGGTGTTTCAGGTGTTTGTGTTCTCTTGTCTTTCTTAATGAACAGAAGCTGGGATAACTTCCAGTTCTCTGTTCCCAACTCCACAGCCTTGCCCCAAACTGGTTCCTGTAACATAAAATATCTATACTTTGCAATCAAATTCAACTCTCTCTGAACATCAGTGCATGCCAATTACCTCACACTGATGTAGCTGTGTCCCCAGCAGAAAAGAGAAGACAAAAAAAAAAAAGGTAATTTTCCTCCTTTTCCCTTTTTTTTTTTAAAATCACTCTACTTTCTCTCTTTCTTTGCACTTGTTATTTCAATCTCTCATTTTTTTCTACATTGTCCTCGTAATGATGTTTAATGATTTTGCTTCTGCTTCAACAACATCACTGATTTCTGGGCACCACCTGCCCAGAAAGTGGCTGGAGTGAATTCAAAGTTTTGGAAGGCAAGCTCTCTTTGCGAAGGGATAGAAGAAGTTAAGAAATATTGAGAAACCAAGTGAACAGATGAATTTTCAAACCTGAAATCTACACACAAAGCAGAGCACTTTGTCTGTGGTTATTTTTCTACACTAGTGAGCTTGTTAAGAAATACTGCTTTTCACTGATCCCTCCAACCTGTCGTTCTCAGGTCAGCCCATGCACAAAACTTCAGCTTTAGATATGTTTTTTTTGAAGGATGAGAATTTTAAATTATCAAAATTTTCCATAGGAAAGCCCATATTTTTGGTATAAATAACAGTGACCTCAGAATAATTTATCTTGCCAAAAATGTTACTATTTTTGTGGCCTAAAGTTAAAAAAACCCCCCAAAACAACCAACAAATAAATTCTCCACTAAAGGCAAGCTTATATAAGTTTTGCTTTCAGATCTTTATAATACACTGCACAGCATCACTACTTAACATTCAGCAATAATTAAGCAGCATCTATTGCACTGTGGCTCCTCTGGTTGCAGTGTTAACCTCACAGTAATCTCTATTAACACTAGAGCATCGTGTGATAATTGATTAAATAACTGGGGTAAACACTGTAGCTCAGGATTATCACAGGCAGGGGAAAACATCCAAGTTGTGGGTTTGTATAAGCTTCTGCTGACTGCAGTCATTTCCAGTTGCTTTGGGGATCAATAGCAAGTCCTGGCAGAGTGTGTCAAGTCAATGTCAGCCCACTGGATTAATTCTGAGCTCATTATCGTGAGTTATAAAGGTCAGGAAAGAGTCAGTGTTAAACCTTTTGTAGTCCAAATTTATATTAGGGCAGATAAATAAAAGTAGATTAGTGGTTTGGAGACTTCTCCACTCTCTTTGGAAAGCTGCTATACTCATGACTTTGCTATGACTGTGACTGCCGTGGTCACAATTCTTTCCTCTGGTATTCAAGACCCATCTTGCAGTGCCTCCTTTAGCAGAGTCCACTTTTTGGTACAACACAAGGCAAAGCTGGGTACTACCTGGAAATGTCCAGTGGCACTGTAACTAAATTAACATGAAAATGGAACTGCCCCAATCTTTAGACATGGCTTGTAATGTCCATTGACATTTCCTGATGGAAATTATTTTCCTTCAAGCAGCCAGTGTCTGGGAGTGAGTACTATGTCCCATGAACTTCCACAGACATCCCCATACTCTTCATCAGTCAGAAAGCGTGATAAAAGACCAGGTGTGCGTTTCCTTGTGAAGTCACTGCCTTTGTGGAGCATGCTGGAAGGATGCAGAGGAAATCAGGGATGCAGAGCTAGGTGGCCCTTGGATAATAACGTGTTGGCATGCTTGGTGAAATTTTTCCTGATTTGCATGCTTCAGCACTTTGTTAAAAGAAACACTTGTAAGAGAAAACTAAAGCTTCCCTAAAAGACTAAAGCACAGCCTTCCAATTTTACCAGAAATAACTAATTGTTTTTTAATTGTACACTTGAAACTAGTAACTCTCTTGGGAGTTTCTCTTACATTTAAGTGATCTGTTATACCCATTCACTGAATATTACCATGCTGAGTGGTATAAAAGAAAGCCTGGGGCTAAACCTGCTCCCACTCCAGTCTGCATCAGGATTAACATGGTTGATGTCAATATCGGTCTGTTATAAAAGGAGCACTGGCAAACACTATGTCCTGCTGAGGATGTTTTGCTTTTAACTATGCAGTGGAGGAAGAATGTCTTAACAGATATTTCTTAATGATTATACGTTTTCCTACAGTCAGCAACTACTATAGACCCACTGAGGTTGGTGTAACAAGCAGGGGAGAAAAGATCCTATGAGCAATAATACAGCACATTACACGTCCACAGTGTTCACTTATTGCTTGCCAGGGCAAAAGTAGGAAAATAAGCTAAAAGGAGTGAAGCAGTATAGTATAAACACACTTGGGACAAGATTTTCTTTATTTTTAAATTAATGACATCTACTAGAAATGTATAACTATGTCTTTCTTAATCTACTGGATAAATATTACTGTAGATCAATTAGTTCAAAGGAAATAATTACAATTTTACTTGGGAATGGGCTTTGCCAGCATTACTTTATGCAGTCTAACTTCTTTTAGTGATTTGGAAAAAAACAACTTCCTAAAAAAATTACCAAAACACACGCTCCTCTCAAGACCCTGTATGTAAGAGGTGATACAGAAAGCCTTACCTGCCTGTGCAGCTGTAATTAGAGCCGTGTTCCCTTCGTTGTCCTGCCAGTTTACATCAAGGTGAGGGCATTGTGCTAAGGCTATTACAATATCCACATAACCTTGGTAACAGGCAACGATAAGACCATTCTGTAAGTAAGATACAAAGCGAGAGTAAGGTTTACCAGACTCAGAAAAATACAGAAAAGAATACCAGTCTGCTTTTTTTATTTTATTTTTTTTCCATACTGAAGAACTGAAAAGGTATCAGCATAACTAGTGATTAGCTCCAGGCACAATGTTCAGATCCAAAACACTTCTTTTTATCTCTGCCCTTTGGCAAGTAACATTTGATACTCGTCAGAAATACCTAAGAGAGTAGGTATTACATTATGCTACATGCAAAAGTAACTGCTTATAAATGGCTTATGCTTATATGGCTATATACTCTATATCCAAATGAGAATAAATCTGATTTTATTATATAATAAAATGAACCCAGCAGGTAAGATGAACTGGACCTGCTCTGAATATTAATTCTCTGAAAAACAACTACTTGTTCCCTGAAAGGGAACTGGTAGGCCAGGTCTTGTATTTATACTGCCTGTTGCTATCTGTAAATACTTCAGGTTTACCACTAGAACTACGTCTCCTTTTTTTTTTTTTTTTTTTTAATAACCTTAAATAAAATTAAATTGCATTTAGAGTTCCTGTTTAATGTGCTTTATGGCAGCTGGAAGCTGTAAAACTTCCAGGAGGAAGCCAAGCCAAGAGGAACTACGCTTGGTACCCAGACAGTGTTTCACTCCACAGTGACAGAACTGAGAGTTTCCCTAAAATACAGCAAAATACACTTGTCACTAATTAAATGGAACTACAGTACTTAATCCTGGCTGCTCACCTGACCACCAGGGTGAAAGCCATTGTCTCTGGTCTTCAGGATTACTCAGGCAGCATTACTGCATGGGGGTGATGGGTGTAGAGGAGGGCAGGTGCAGAGAAATCAATGCTCCCTGTGCTTCCTCTTCACTGCCAGCTCATAACTCTGCTTACCTGAGCTCAGCATCAGTATCTGACTACCAAAAAGATAAGGGCAGAGGCACAAATCTCAAACTCTCTGGTAAACTCGTCTGCCTAAAATGCACTCACAGTCACACTCAATGTTGCAAGTTCAAAACCAAAAGACTAGTCAGAAGGAGAACCTCATTATGAGAACAGAGTGGCTCACCCTGACTCCTCCACCATTTTCCAAAGAAGCTCTTACCTACACATTCTCTTTGTTTCTTTTTCCTGTGGACACTACTGAGACACACACGTCCACCAAATGAAAACTGTGGCTTCTGACTTATTGCCATTATAAGCATTTAGTTAGTATTTCAGTGTCCTGTTTCACTGTTATTCTGGCTAGTTCCGTTGGCTTAGGTGGCAAACAGGTTCATTAAGATACAGAAGCAACGCCAACTCTTTAGGCTGTTCACAGGCTATGTAGGTTATTTCTCAATTACATTTTTCAGTAAAATAATTACTCTGATTTCTTTTATTCTCAATTCACTCTTTTCCTCAGCATGAAGCAACACCCACCACTGCTTTATAAAGAGCATCTCCATTTCCTTGTGAAGAACCTGTAATACTTCAAAGCCTTCTATTGAAATTGTACAGAGGATTCTTCTAAAAGTCATTTTTTTTCAAATATATATATATATAATTTTTCACTAAAATGTATCTACTTTCCTGGTGGGATTAATCCAAGCTTTACTACAATGCAATAGCTCTTAGCTTTTAAAAAAATGTGTCAGTATCCACTTGGTAGGGACTTGAGCTTTATTTTAGTTCTTTAATAATTTCATTTTTCACCCAATGTTCAGGATGTAAGTCTTTACAACTCCAAAAGCTCAGCAGATATAAAACACTACCCAGACATTCAGTAAGATGTCAGTTACTAATGACAGGAGAAAACTAAGTTTACAATAGTTTGGAGACCTAAAACTCTTGACAATAAGAAGGAAGATCCTGTTGTTCACTGAAAAAAAATGGCATTTTTTAACAGAGTGGTAGTTTCAAAAAAGCCATAAGAAGAGCTTATAGTAGCTATCATCTCTAATGGAAAAAAACTGTTTAACCCAGTATCTGGAGGATATTTTTACAGTATATTTTCACTGAACATTTTTTTGTTCTAAAAAAATAAAAAAATTCTTTCTTTTTGCACTGTCTGTAAAAGAAAAACAAACAGTAAATGAGTAAAATTAAAATATTGTAAAAATACAGTAATTTTTTAAAAAACAATAATGAATGACAAACATTTGCTCTTTTTTGCAAGAGATTTTTGCATTACAGTGTTTAGGGACTTTTGTCAGACTTTTAATGGGTATGTCCATCAGATAGGAACTAGTGCATCTATCGCTGGTGTTCTGATTTCAGCAGATATGAGACACAAATTATCTCCAAATCAATCAAACTCATTCACCATTCTGAGTTTACAAACCAGAAGGATTACTAAGGTATCAACATTTTCTGAAGTTTATTTTGCAAAGATGCTATCAAAGACTGCTTGCTTAAGAATAAAGAAAGGCAACAGAGAGAAGGAGCTTTCTGAGGGATTACATGATGCAGCAGCATGGAAAATCATTCCTGAAGGATGGTTGTACAAATCTGAAGTGGGTCAGGTGAGAGTGTGAGAATCTGATGTTCAATGCAGTGTATGCCTGGCAGTCCCTGGCTGAGAAGCAAAACAAGCAATCGCATGAGGACATAAAACCCAATCTCTTCTCTGCCATATGGTTCCCAGCACTGTCCAGGGCTGTAAAGCTGATGTGAGTGCTCCCATCTCAGCCTCACCCATTACGTGTTCCATAGGGAGGGGGGTGAGAAAGATTGCTCGCTGGGGGAATGCTTTCCTTTGCATAACCCTTCCAAAGGTGTCAGATACTGAAATGGGGTGCAAGAGGCTACGGCTTTAGAATGAAAGTTGCAATAAAGTCCTAGATTTTATGGTTATTTCTCAAATCCTCATTTAATGACACCATGATAATTTGTGGTATCAGTGGGTTTTTTCCTCATTTTTTTCCCCCATTTCTTTTTTCTTTTTTTTTTTTCTTTTTTTTTCCATTTCTGGCCCTGTCTGTATTCTGCTTGCTGAAAGTTAGTACAAGCAGATCAGCCAGGGAGTACAATCAGTCAATTACAATGTAAGTTATTAGTCTGGAATCCCTAAGTTTATATGCCAATAAAGACCACAGTACATTAAAAACTCCTTCAACAGTCTCAATTAATAAATATAAGTGATACAAAATTGCTTTCAGCGAACTGCCTTTTGAAGCAATCAGTAAAGCAGTAGCCTGTAACAGAGCAGTCTGCAGGAAAACACAGCTGTGCACTTAATGTTGTTTTAAAAGATAAATATAAATGAGTTTTAGTTAGAAAATACTGAACCTGAGCAGTCTGGTTGCTCTGAGAAAAGAGATGACATTAATGTTCTATCAAGGCATCAATTATTCTGCCCCTCATATGATGGGTCATGGTGCAATTATGAAGTGGTCAGTGTACATGGGAAAAAAATGTATTTTTTAAATTGAGTTTTACTATTATTTTTGTCAGTAAGATCCATTCTCAGAAATATTCTCCACATGTGAAAGCTTTAGGAGAAAGGAAGATTGATGATTCTTAGAAGTATGTCCTCTCCCTCAGACTTCAACAGCATCTGTCAACAGCAATCTTTCCACTCTCTTCCCTTTCATATATCCTCAGCCATCACTTATTTGAAATCATAATAAAACCTCAAACTATTCTCATTAATATATAATAATCATCAATTATTAAATGGTATGACTGCACATATGTCACAGCATGCAAGCAGAGTATCCCTGTTTTCCAAGGACTTGCTCTCTGTCAATCAGTGGCCAGGGTTGCTCCCAGAGTAAGGAAACAGAACAGGCAAAAAAATCTGCTTTAATCCTCTGTGCAGAAGAGACCTTAAATATGAAACAAGATTTGCGACAGAACCTATTTCGTTTTTCAAATATCTCATACAACTCTGTGTGATAAACAGGAAAGCATGAGTCATCCATCACAGCAACTACATTAACATTTACTGTTGTTTTTCCACATAAGGAGTTCTTGAAAGTCAGCTCAGTACCTTTTTTTTCCAAGTAGCAGTCACAATACTTCCAGGTGTTGAGGGCTCTATGTTTCCTCTGTGGAATATTTGGCATTTCACAGAGCTTTCCCAGTTTTTCTATAGTATATGACATCCTTGATTTTTATGTATTTAGCATAGTTTTGAAAGACGTCCCTTTGTTTTGAAATGATTGAGCAAAATTAATAATAGTTTATTTTGAATATATGAAAAAACAGTCACTCTGGGATATATTATTTATTATTATAACTAATTTTCTTATTTTCTTCTCAAAGTAAATAAATGGGCATTTCAGGCATGGATGGGACTACATGAAGTTAATCAGATGTTGCAACACCTTCCTCAAGTAGTGAATCTTTCAATTCTGTTTAAAGTGATAATTCTTCAAGTGCCTTTGATTTCCTGTAAGACTGGACTAGTGCTGTCATTATGAAAATAAACTCTGCTTTGCTCAGCTCTGTTGGCTGATGACATAACAACATGTCTAAGTGAGATCATGGATACCTCAGGAGAAAATTTTATAAATCAGACTTTATGACAAAATTACAGATGTAAGGCTATTTTTACACTAGATCATTACAGATAATAGAGATCACAAGAAATACTAGAGGATCGATAATGAACTCAAGATGAACAGTGAGCAAATCACATAGAGCATGCAATTAATTTAGCTTTTAAAAAAATCTCTTCAGGCAACTTATTTTCCACTAAAATGCTGAGAACGAAAACAACTTATTACAGTGTTTTGCCTATTATCCCAGCAAAAAATGAATCTGGCAAAAGACTAAATTGGTGTTACCTACTGCCCTTCACCAGCATCTTGATAAACAACTGTCCAGTTTCCTTTGCATATATCTGTAAGTATTAATGACAATTCTGCAAGGTTGGTTTACCCACATGTAATTTAATTAAAAGAGTTGTAAAGACTCATTGTAAGCCATAATCACATGAAAGAAAACCATGGAAATTATGTCTAAGTTAAAAACATATTACATGAAAAATATCATGAGTAGTAGAAATGGAAGAATAATAAAAAAATAAAGAAATAAAAAGTTGTATTTAAGCTTTTTCTTGTTGATTCACTAAAATTATTCATATCTCTAATATCTTGTGTTATATAAAATTCACTACTATAACAGAACTATATAAAACTACCACTCACTATAACATAACTAATTTACAAAGCAAAAAAAAAAAAATTAAAATCAGGTAAAGTATTTCAAAATAAATCTTCCAAAATCATACTGATCTCCACTAAAATCTCTAAAACACTGTGAAACGTGGCTTAACAAAAATTCTAAATTTACAATGTAGTAAGAAAGAGCAAAATTTAGCACTGAGCACTACTACCTGCTATATAATAATTTGTGTATCATGCACAAAACTCTCTTGTCTACATATGGCAATCTTAGAAACTTTTGTAAGTGGCTTGAGCTTGCATTATATTTGGTTTAGGTTGATTAGTTCAACAGTGACTGGGATGAGGTAATTATTCAGGTCATCAGTCCCATGAGAAGTGGTGTTTATGTGCTACAGAAATCCATCAAGCACATAAGCTTTAATATTATCTGCACAAAATAATTTAGGCTGACCTTTCAGTGAAAGGGCTGCAACAGCTTAGTCACATACAAATTTGTATTGGGAAAATGACCAAAAAAAAAAAAAAAAAAGAACTGGGAATCGAAATAAATTTTGTCCCACTGTTGCTTGGACAAAACCCCATGTGCTTGGAGTGGGTAAGGGAGTAGAGGCTAATTTTGCCAGGGAAAGTGATCAGAGAAGTACAAAAGGGTATTCAAGCAGAGATGGAGCATCAGCATGCTAAACTCACTGCCTGCTCTGCAGAGGAACATAGCAGCTAGAAGCATAATCCTGTATCCAAAAGCAAGCTCAAAAGGCACTGCCCCTTCCTGTGCCTGAGTACTGACAGCACAAAATTGCTGCCATTGCTTTGCAGTGTTATGAGCGCTCACAGATTCATTTCCTAGCATGAACTGCACTCCACTACATAAAAACAGGCCAGTCCGTGGACACACAGATGATGACCCACCATTTTGCCCCTCCATTTTCTGGGATATGTTCAACTTCACTTATTTCGTAAACACCTATTGACTCAGTCAGGTCACATGTCTTTAAGTAAAGGTATAGCTTAGTATATGTATCATCTCAGCAGAAATCCTTACTTAATCTATTCTAATCCAAATCTCCATGATCACCTCTAAAAATAGTCCCAGGAAAGTTCATTTTACTATGCCTGCACAACCTTGCATTACACAATGAAGAAAACCGGTGTTGCTTGTGTAATAAATCAGGTAACAGGAAAAGGTAATAAAAATACTGTGACTTTCCTTATTTACTAACGTACGTTGCTGAATTGGTTTCAGCATCACTGGTGATATAAGCAGCTGGCAGAAGCCTCGGGAAGTAACTGCCAAAGGCCATAAGGGCCACACAAGACAAATAAACACATGCTGTGTAGTCAGAGATATGCCAGTTGGTGGGATACATAGGAAACACTTTTTTTTTATATCATGTGGCAATATTGATACTTCTGAGGTATTAACCCTTCTCTATATTTTTTTAATATCAAGACACATAAAAGCAAATGGGAAATCTAAAACCCTTGAGCAGATTGGGACTTAAGGGTTGCACAGTGTTCCACAGGAGGATGGAACATGTGCCCAGCTTCTGCACTGCCCCACATCTCCCAACAACCGCCATCCAGTTGCCTTTTGGCACAGCATCCTTGACTGAAGCTGGGGGGAGAGGACAATTGAAAAGTCAGATGATTTTCAACCTGTGGGAAGCCTGATGGGAGGAAAACTGCACGATTACACCAAAAGTAGTGATAGTACTACCTGCGGGTAGTTCTCATCTTCCCATGAGGCAAAGTCCAGGTAAGACAACACCTGGACACTCAGGAGCCCTGCTCCTCATCCTGCCCCTCTTCCTGGGTGCTCCAGGAGCCACAGAGGGAGTCCTCTCCCTCACACTCCTTTAGCTGTAGCATCTGCTGCAACCTCTCACCCTGCACATACCTCCACCAAATCACACTGTGTCCAAAGGGCTGGAGGGCTGAAGAAGCACAGAAGACATTTTTTGACTGTATAACCTATCCAACAGCCGATGCCTCCTCCTCTGCCCAGCACCAGAGAAAAGGATGCTTTGTTCCTCGCTGTACTGTATCCTCTCAACAATCCTTTTCATGGCAGAAGTAGGCCAGAAGCAGAGGACACTCAGGATATTACACCTAACAGTGGAAACAACCCTGCATAAAAAAAAAAATGAGCCAAGGCACACTGTGCTGACTGAGCAGTGGGAGGCCTGGGCTGCAGTGCCAGCTGTTTTCCTGAGTTAAGCTGACCTCGGTGATGCTCCTTGAAACAACAGCAACTGGATCTATGCTATCACATGACAAATCTTTTATTGCTCTTTTCTCTCTGACCCTCAGCTTGAACTGAAGACCTGAACATGTGAACAAGGGCTAGTTGCATCTACAACTAACTCAGGCATATTTTAATGTTGAGGTGCTTGAGTGAGGAAATTTAATGTGACTCCATTGGAACATATTTAAAATATTTTTTTTAAATGTTCAGGATGTTAGCAGGTGTACACATTAAGGATCAAGTTTGCAAAAATACTGTATTATTTTGCAGTGACAGCTAGTAGAGACTGCTTTAGCAATGTACTCATCAGTCTGAAGTTTCAGCAGGTAGAAGTTCCCCTTGCTAGTGACAGCAAAGTGTTGTGCAATCAGACAATGTACATGTTTATATGAAAAAGAGGAAACTGGGATCATTTTCCCTCAGAGTGATACCTGATGTAGTGCAATCACTCCAAAATAAAGCTTTGCAATATATGTGAGCTCTCTGATCACAGCAGAAGTAAACAAGGCATAATTTTAGGTAAGGCATATGTACATAAACTGTCAGAAAATACTGTTTAATACAAATAACAGATTCTTAAAATGAATGGACATATCACCTAGTGGAGCTTTATCATCATTATACATAAGCTGAAAGGAAGTTATCTCAGGATTCAATAATATGGCAAATGAGCCCAGAATCCTGGTTTTGGGAAAGGGTTCTGTGTTCTGTTTATGGGATGCCTGGCTGTAAAGGACAAAAAAAATAGCTTGGGAAGATGGTAGGGGAAGCAACACAAATTTTATCAGGCTAAATTTGACATTTTCATTTTGTATAGATGGGTACAACTAAAAAATAGATGATAGCCGATAAATAATGCAGCCTTTACTAATCCTAGCTCACCTGTTTGTACTGCACATAGTAATCCATGTTAATACTGTCAAATGTTAGGGCAAAATTTTGATAGTGTTGACAGTAGTAACAGCCGATATGTGGCAGCCAAATTTATACAGTCCTCTTTGCTATGCCTATTTTGGTATCTGTGCTAAACACGAGTCACTGCATTAAAAAAACGAGAGATGTGGCTCTGGAAAAGAATGTAAATTATCTGCTTAGAGGGTGGTGAGGCACTGGAGTAGACTGCCCAGAAAAGCTGTAGATGCCTCATCCTTTCAAGTGTTCAAGGCCAGGTTGGATGGGGCCTTAAGCAACCTGGTCTACTGGGTGGCATTTATGCCCATGGCAGGGGTTTGGAACCAGATGATCTTTAGGGTCCTTTCCACACCAAACCATTCTTTGATTCTATGATTCTACATTTGTAACTTCATGGGGGGATCCTGATCTAAACCCTGAAGACATTTCTACCACAAACCCCATATCTACTTTAAGGTGCTTTAAACATTACAAACCCAATCCATTAACTGCTGAGGGCTTGGGAGGCAATGTGACAGACTCCCACCAACATCAGGATTCTGCCCCAGCAAACGGTGAATGGATTTTAATTTCATTTCTTTTCCTTTCACTGGCTTGCTAAGCAATGTTCATAAAGACTTCCAATGGCTAGAAACCATTCTGTGAACAAGGATAATGTATTTCTGGATCCTTAAATGAACAGCATGTTATTGTGCTTTGCTTGGAACAGGTGTTTCCAGCTAGTGATAGATTCAAAGCAGCAAAGTGCTGACTGCTTCCTCCTGTGGACATCTGAGGCTGGCAGCACCTGCTGCTTTGGCCATTTGTTGCACAAAGCTGCAGCGGGTTTGGGAACCACTGGAAGAAAGAGTGTTTGTAATAAAGCCCAAATTATACCTTTTCTGGAAATAATTGCATGTAAAACATTTTGGAAAATCTCTCAATTGCCAGATTAATTTAAAATCCAATGTTGCAATTATAGTCTTCCTATCAATTACATCCTTCAAGCATTTTATTTACTCTATTTTCAGAAAGACAAAATTCCTAAGAGGTAAACAAAATGATATTCAATTGCAGATCATCTAACAGCGTGACCCAAATTTGATGGGACCTGTATGCAGTGCACTCTCTCACCATGTAAGACCTTTAGGGAAACCAGTTTAGATGTGACCTGTAAGTCTTGTGCCTGACAGACTCTACTGTTGACTTCTCTGCTGATCTCTAAATATACATATATATTCACACACATTTAAGATGAAATGGAGAGTTTACAGTACTTCAAAAACATATTTTATCGTGCAATCATGCCACAGTGTAGCACATTAGGAGCCGTATGAAATGTATTTTGTGCCCTGACATAACTCTGTCAAAAAGAGCTCCCTTTGGCTTTAAAGCATATGATTCCTCTCCTCTCTGTGTTTAATAGATGCATTTTGCTTTCTGTTATGTTCTGTCAGACACCAGCAGGCCATAGCTTGGATCTGTTGCAAGAGGCTAAAGAGAGTGTTTTAATGCAAAGGTTTTCTCAGGAGACCTCTCCAAAAGTAATGACTCACAAAATCTTTATAAAGATAAATTTCAATTTGACACTGGGCAAAAGATGAATGTACAACCTTCCACTCTGTCAGAACCTATCATTGTATCTAATCTGTCTCTTCTGTAAAGAACATTTTAAAGGCCCCAGAACATTTTCATTGTGAAATTCTCTGGAATGACCAGTGACGAGCATCCTCTTGTGTTTGTGAGTTCCTGTAGCTGCACTAAGAAAGAGCTTCACAAGAAGTTTCATTTCCTCCAACTTCTGTAAAATCATTTTCCTTCTGCTTCTCTGAGCCTTTTGGTTCTGAAACCAGAACCAGACCAAAACCTTGTAAAGAAAGAGCCCAGGAAGAGGTCTGTCCATCAGTGGTTAATCTGCCACTGGAGGAAAAAATCCCAGCAAAACAAAAATCAACCAAACGACAACAACAAAAACAGAATGAAACAAAAAAACCTAAATAAAAAAAAAAAACCCTAAACCGAAAAAACCAAAGTCCCTTTCCTCAGAAGGATATTATTGTGGTGAAGAAAACCACCCATCAAGATGAAATCTCTTCCTTTCAGAGGCCCTATGCTCAGCAAGAGCAACTGCACACTCTTCTTGGGACACCAGGGATAGGGGATTGCCTGCACAACACACACAATGCTGCATAATGGATTGTAACTAGATGAGCTTTAAAGTCCCTTCCAACCCATGAGTCTATGATTCTATAATACACACACAAAAGTACCAGCCTACTTCCTCACCCTTTGATCTAAAGAAGCTGTAAGAGCAATAAAAGCCCAGTCTCTGCCTTAAACTGCCATTTGACATTAAGTTTCATAGTGACTGATTTTACCTAGACTAGTTTTCCAATCAGTTATGCCCATTCCTGTTCTTTCCTGAGCTCTAACAAAGTGAAAGGGGTTTTTTGCTCATAAATATGAAAAAGGTCTCCTGCTTTTCATTCAGAAACAAGCTTTTTGTGCAACAGATGCATCTGAATTGATGCTGAATTGATGGGAGGTGTTCCTTTTTCACTCAGGGACCTAAAGTGGATTTTGGTATATGTGGATTAGTGTCAAGTCTTATGATCCTAAAAGGTTGCAATCCCATAATCCCACAGCTCCATGCAATGCAGCTGCTGCAGAATACCACAGATGACCCTGCTGGACACACACAAAAAAGGATTTTTATAGCTATTACTCCTTGGATTCAGGCTTGTCTTTCACTCTTTCCCACCTTAGTGTGACTTATTACTAATGCTCCACAAGTTGCACTGAAAAGTGGGTATCCATAAAAGAAAAAAAAAAAGAAAAAAGATAAAAAGAGTCACTAATAACTAATTTTTTTAACACAACCTTGATAAATTCAGTTTCTGAATCCTGCAGACTTTCAGTTCTGGGTGAAAACACTACCTTCAAAGTATGCAATTTTCAAGTAATGCACAGTGATCAAGCACTATAAATTTTATTCCCATATTTTTCATCTTTTATAACTATTACAAACACTAATGACTATGATCACATTTTAAATTACCAGCAGAACATGTGATCTATGTTTTAGTAAGACTGCTATGTTTTATGTAAATGTACATTGGTCAAGAGCAAACAGAGTTGTGCTCCTGTGACTTACACCTACACAGTCAGCTCTGTAATGTTCATGTCTGGTTAGAGAGCAAGAATTCCTACTATAAAAACCATCAACCTAAAATGCTGTCTATTTAAGTCATAAAGAAACTGATAGGCTGAACAAAGTCACTGGAGAGGAAATTCAGCATGCCTCAGGCTTACCATTAAGGAATTGTTCCTTCCTGAAGGTTTAGCATCACCCTGTGAAAAGTGCATCTATTTTAACAAAAGGCAGAATTACATTTTTGAAAGATCAGAGACTAGCACTAGGCTAAATCAAGAACACTGCTGCTACTGGCTTGCAAGCCCTAGTGAATAGCCTCATGTTAATTTAGTGCTGTATTTAGGGACTGGGCTCATCCACAATGTTAATCTGAAAGAGGCTCAGCCTGCTTTTTTTTTTGTTTGAGAAAACACACACTGTGACATGGAATCAATCTGTTCAGAAGGGCCTTTTTTTTCCTTTGGTAGCTCACTGGTTTTTTACATTCAACTTTTTAAAGATCCTGAAGAATGTGTTTCAAAAGCAGGTTTCAGGTTTGTGTTTTTTGAAGTGTGCATTCCCAGTTTAAATTCCTATCTTTTATTATCTCAATTGGCTCAAAAAGGATTCATCAACCACTGCAGCTGTAACAGGTGTCAGTGTAGAGCAAACTATTTGGGAGAAGTGAAAATCATGTTTGGAATATCCAAGTGGGACACAGTAGCATCACCATCTTATCTGCCTCAAGTCAACTACAGTACTGCAACCTGAGTTTAATAAGCAAATGCAACACATGCTTGTATTGTGTTGAAGTCATTCCCTAGTGGCAAGAACTGAGTCTTTCCTCTTCTGCAGAGCTGTGACCACCCTATTTATCTCAGCTGAGCATCCAGCTCCATGTAATAAAGGCAGGAAGGCATTTTCTGCCTCTATGCTTAAAGCTAGGAATCTCATCTTCTAATTAATACAGCCCATCCATCTAAATAATAAAAAAGCATAGGGAGGGACTGAACATTAATATACTGTTGAATTTGAAGACGATAGAATTAAATACTTGGGGGGAAAAAAAGGAGGGAGTAGCAATTTCACATTTATATTCAAATACCTGGAATTTCTAGAGATGACCTGCCTTTACATTTACATAAAAACTGCTAAATCATTAATACATTGCATACACTTAATAAAACAGTTTAAGCCAAACAATCCAGAAACAGTTCTTCTACTTCATAAAATTGGAGAATATTTGGATAAACTGTAAAAAAGCTATTATTAAGTCAGGAGTGTAGGAATTCAAATAAACTTTTTAATTTAGGGGCCTATACCTATGAGAGAAATGGTAGACATTCAAGCCACAGTTTTCTTAACAAAAGAACACTGTTTGCTGGAAAGAAACACCCTCCAAAAAAAGCAGCATGTATCAAACACATCTGGTGGAGGTTTCCCAGAGCTGTTTGAGGTGAACTTGATACATCTCTTTGCTCCACAGCAGCTGAATTGCAACAGAGTCTTTGGATACATGAAGACATTGCGTGGCTGCAGGACGGCATTTTTGTTGATAGCAGCTCCTTAATGAGAGCCAGCATCTGAACACACTAAGGGACCTTTGAATGACACCCCAGGCCACTGGCCAAAAAAAAAAAAAAAAAGGATAGCTGCCTTAAAAGGAATTTTAAATACACAGTTGGAAACTAACACTCATCACCAGAGCTTTCCAATCTGTCCACATAGATTTGCAAATGAATACCTTTATACAGAATAAAAGGATACAGAAAAATATTGGCTATCTGACTTGTTCCACCTCAGTTTGTGACAGCTTTTACTGTTCACAAGAAGACCATGTCCTGTTGCATTCAGTGTTGGCCAAACACCACAGCAGTTCTGCAGCCGTATTATTCATGTCTTGGAAAAATAATGAATTAGTGAATGATCCTGCACATCCATGAGCAGTCTGTGCTGTATTCCAGGATTTTCTGTTACAGGAGGATACTTCCCATCCCCTCAGTATGGCATTAGGCCACACAAGCTGTCATGGCTGACCTCACACTATCAGAGAGCTCCATCTAAGCAAACAGGCTGGCAGGCTCAGGGAACTGAAAGTGTGTTTCTGATAGAGGTTTAAACAAAGGTACACCAACAACTGTAGAGATTGTTGCATGGTAAATGAAAGCCTTTGGTAGAAATGGGACTTGGTTGCTTAGAGAGACTTGTCCATCAAAATAGTATAGAAGAGATTTGTAAACATGATTTTCTTCCTTTTTGTGGTACCCAACTCCAAAGCCATGGAATTTTCTAAGAGACGAGAACAAAGAAATACACTTATTTTGAAGAAATATTGCAAAGACGATTCCATTAATATTTGTGCAACTTTTCTATTTCATAATGATAAAGAGCATTATAGAGAAGGAAGCTCCTCAAACATTGGATAAGCATAGGCTCGCTGGCAGTAAATAGGAATAATTAGAATAAACAGCTGGGATGAAGAGGTATTTCTGTTTTTAACAAGAAGATAGTACAGGCTGATGTAACTAAATATCATATTATAAATTCGGTGTTTTGTTACCAGCAATGTAGGACATTCTTAATGTAAATTTTCAGCTGTGCAGCCCAATTACATACATTACAGTGAACAAAACACCCAATATTTCCACACCATAAAGAATGGCAGTCATTTTTCTAAGGTTAGTCCCTGTCCACTTAGCAGTACTCACAGGCATCACTCAAGGATAAATCAAGCAGTTTTACAGGAGACTGAGGCAAAACCAGAAGACTGGTATTCTCAATTAGATTAATGATTAAATATACCACAATTAAGATGCTAAATGGTAAACATTTTGCCTACATTTTTTTGGGCCACTTCTTTGTGTTCCATACCTGAGTATGTGGAGCACTAGCTCCCCTCTTTAAGCAACAAACCTTTAGGTGCATGGTCTGAAAACAGCAAATCTCAGCAGCATTAAACCTCACAGCTCCCTGCAGAGCTCTCCAGAGAGCCTCAGCTTGCCAGCCCATTTGCTTAAATGGAGCCCTTTAACAGCAACAGCTCAGCCATAGGAGCATGTAGGAGCACAACCTATTGCCAGTGCGTGCCTTCTCTTGCCCTGTGCATGGACTCAATAGTGAGTCTTACCTCTTCTACAGAGCCTGTGACACCACCATGCTGTCCTTCATTATTACCAAATCTACAGAGGTGCTCTTTCTTCAGCCATAATCCCTAGAAGCAAGTCTGACTCCCACCTTGTTCTTTTGCCAAAGAAATATACAACTAATACTCACAGTTCTGAAAAAGTAGGAAGGGATATTCTAACTATGTAGACCTCAAAGCCTCTGAGCCCTATATTTCACAGAGACTATTCTACTGTGACTGAAGCCCACCAGACTGTGCCCAATTCTACCCAATGACAGCCAAAAACCCCTTCCATGCCTCAGTTAGAAGACAGATGTCAGACAAAATTGCATCAGCTGCACGAAGGCAATGACTCATACAGTAGCAGTGAACTGAAGGACATGTGAACCTTGACTTCAAAGACTTTTTCAGGTGATGACCCTTCCTATTTCTGAGTCAGGAGTGTTGTGTGTGCGTCTGTGTGTTTGTGTGTGCATCTGTGTGTTTGTGTGTGCGTCTGTGTGTTTGTGTGTGTCCCCTTGACAAAGTGTGTGCTAACCTATCCTACTCATATGGATATTAGAAAGCACAGGGTGGGAAGATCAAGGTCTTGGCTCCATTGGAAGACTAATAACTTATAATTTCTTTCTCAAGTTCATGTACAAGGAAAATAGCTTTTACACATGAATTGAAAATTACTGATTTAATAGCATTTTATTTTCCATATATTTTCATTCATCGTAAATTGTTTGTGGCATGAAGAACCACGTGAGTACTTACCTTTTGCATCATATATCTCTGACCTAAATATTTGCTTAAAGAACAAAAATTCCCATAAGCTTAGACAGATTTAAAATCTTTTCAGAGAATATACAATCAATTTTCCAAGTAATTCCTGGTTTCTCCTATCACTACTGGCTAAAATTTTCATCACTCTTTCAAAATGCCTTGATCTGGAGATAGGCTGTGAATTTGTCAGTTTCCACTGGCTTTTATTTTTAATTCAATAGGAATTAAGGTGACTTGTGTCTGTATAGAAAAGCTGCAGTGTACTAAACGCCACAGGAAGGCCTGTTGAGATCTTCCTTTACTCACATTGATGAGAAAGGCAAAATTTTGCAGAAATGAAAAGAAGTGGATACCAAAAAGTATGAGCAAATATGGTCACCTTCCACTTAACAGTTCATCAGCTCATCTTTCTTATTCTCTCAGAAGACACTCTTTTCTCTTTTCTTTTCTTTGAGGAGTGGAAGCTAACATATTTAGAGGGTTTACAATTAATAACCAAATGCTGCAGCTTCTTATCCTAGATTTTCTAAGAACTCTATATTTCTATTACCTAGAGATCACAGAGTAGTTGTGGAAGAAAGGTAAAACTTCAGTTTTTCTCCTTCAGTGTTCAGGCTGGAAACAGTAACGGGTTTTGTCCTAACACAGAACATTTTCAAATGTTTTTGTAGGTGTTTGGAGTTATTTTTCTATTTCTCTGATACAAAATGAGAGAATGCTATTTGGCAGTATGGCAATAATTTTAAGAGCAGAGGGTCTGGTATTTTCATCTCTACTTGAAAATTATGGGCAGGCTGTTTCCTGTTGCCTTCAGAATCTGACTCCTTCAATCCATCTCTGGAAAGAAACAAACAAAACCAAATATCTAAAATGAAGGCTCATTGCAATTAAGCAATACCAATATTAGGATCAAAAGCCTGTAGCTAAAAATCACCTTTTTCCCCTTAAGATTCGTAAATCTCACATTGGATATTGGCACAGTAGAATTTCTGTAGGTACGATGATTATACTAATTGATTTTGCTTTGTGGCAATAATCTTAAAAGCTCAGATAATACAGGTAGACTTCAAAATCATGTATTTTGGAATAATATTATGAGTGCAGTACCACCAATAAAGAGGTAGAATCATTCTAGATGCACTCCCTGAGGACCTTGAAATCTGAAAGTAAAAGACAGAAGACAGCTCTGGGAAGGATGAGAAGCAAGTTTGTGAAAGTAATGATGACAATAGTTGAATGCTTTAGAGTTTGTATCACATCAACAAAGCTCATTTGCTCTTTCCTCTGTGACTGATAAGCTGCCAAATTGTATAGGCTTTGCTACTTCCTTTATGATACACACTAACAATTTAGTAATAAATCAGAACTGATGCAATTGCTATATTAGAATTTACATGAGAAAGAGGAAACTACAGTATTTTTTGACAAGCACTCAAAATCTAAACTGGATAACTAAGCGCTATTTTAGAAAACTCCCCAGAGGAATGTGTTTTGTGGATGGCAAGGAGTAAACAGAAGAGAAGGGCTGATATACACATTAAACTCACAACTGCAGTTACAATTACTATTTTACATTACAGAAAAGTCAGTACTGATTATTATTTTTTCTAAAATTGTCAAACAATTAATTTACTCTTATCATTTATAAATACTCAAAACATGAATTTTGATATGCTTGGCCTAAATTTTCAAACTCTGCAGACTGGCAGATGAATGACAGTAGGCTAGTATTACAGGGTTGTGAACCATACTCTTCTGCATGGCCAACTTGTCCAAAGAATAATGGCAGTACAGAGAGCTAGATGCTGAAGCCTTTAAACACAGGGGATGTGTTTCCCTCTAAGCAGTCCACCTTGAAGCTGGTGGCCCTCATCTCACTCTGCTCCCACAACCCACGCTGGAGTCACTCGTTCTTTCTGCCAACACTAAAGGAGCCTCTGTGTTTTTAAAACCCTTCCTCTCTGTGATGTTTATTACCTGGATCACACATATTTATGACATTTATTTGGCGATGTTACCCTATTTTGCCACATGGTTACTATCTGTGTACCTACTACAGCATCAGGTAGTAAAGGTCCAAAGACAGCACAGTACTTTTGGCTGACACCTGATAGCTGCTCATAGTTTTAACCATAGCAGAAAAGAAAGCGTTAGACCTGAGATATGAGAAGTACTGGGGAACAGCATCACCTTACTTGAAATCTGCAGGTTTTCTTTTCCTTATTTGGACTCAGATCCTTAGAGGATGATAAGTTCACTGTATGCTTGTGATCTGTGAAATGCACGGTAACAATTCCATGGATGTATACCTGAACACCTCAGCTCTGCCTGCACCCATCTGTGGATGGAACCTCTGCTCATAAATCAGCTGTGCTGACTGTAATAAGTATAAACTAGGTCAAGCTAAAAATGCCTAAAGAAAGAAAAAATGGCGATAGCAAGTGAAAGACATTTCATAATCTCGTGCCTTAGAAGAAAATAATTTGAGTGATTAATTTTAAGAGAAAGGCTGACATTTATTCACCATCTCTCTTTTTTTCATTCTTCTTTTGTTCTAGGATGCTGATATTAGAGTCATAGGATCATTATGGTTGGAAAAGACCTCTAAGATGATCAAATCCAACCTTCAACTGAATATCACCATGTTCACAAAACCATATCTACTCGTTTTTTTAACATTTCCAGGAATGGTGGCTTTGCTGCTTTCCTGGACAACCTGTTTCAGTGCTTAACCATTAACGTCATTTTCCATTGTCCTATCACTTGCTACGTGGGAGAAGGGGCTGACCTCCACCTTACCACAACCTCTTTTCAGGAGCTTTAGAAACTTACTTCTTCTAAAATGTCTAACTTGAGTATTAAATAATTCAATGTTTGCTTCAATTATCACTAACAGGATGATTGGGAGATAATGCATGGTGGGAATGAAGTATGTTGTCTGATTATATTTTTAAAACTCAAACGTAAATTTTTCAAAGTCTTGAGGCAACTACATTTCCTGCCACAGTTGTAATTTGGTGAAGCAGCTCTTGCCTGTCACATTTAATTATCTTGATTTGCAGGGAGTTTTCCACATATATGTAATGGATCCCATACACTTCATGGGAAGTTTCATGAAGATAAGCATTGGAAATGTACTGAGGCATCTGACTTCAATAAACTGACTACATGCTACTTTAGTTCAAGTGAGGTACTAACAAGATTATGATGTAC
The DNA here is from genome assembly GCA_035222235.1 of Margarornis squamiger. Classification (NCBI taxonomy): domain Eukaryota; kingdom Metazoa; phylum Chordata; class Aves; order Passeriformes; family Furnariidae; genus Margarornis; species Margarornis squamiger. Next base: position 78,362,957 of record JAWWTY010000077.1, read on the forward strand.
CTAGTACTCAGTTCAAGTTCCTAGTCCACAGGCAGTTTTGCTCATGGATATCTTCATGCATAGTGCATCTCTGTTGCATCCTCACAAGAGAAAGAATTTTCTGGACTGCAAAATGCCCTCAGGCCGTACAGCATCAGTGTAGTAAGACAAAAGAAAGCACAACCATAAATAGATGCCAAGGAAGGCTCAGTCCCACCCTACATAAATGACACCAGGATGCAGCACAGCGTGATCTCCATCCCATTGGCTGGTGCTAATGGGAGGCTAATGCAGAAGGCTAACGGGGCATCCCAGACCCACAGGACCCCTTTGCACAGATGCTGTTTGCAGGCTGTGGGACAGTCTCCCCCTGAGGGATTGCACCTGTCCCTGGGCTGCAAGAAAGATGCTTTCACTCCGTTCCCAGGGACCCTGACATTAAGTGTTTTCCTTCTCTGTCACCCATGAAATGGCAAATGGCTTTGCTCCCTGCTCAAACTGATGGCCAGGTTGCCCTCCACAAACACTGTGTGTTTTATTCCAGGCTGGCAATTCTGCATGGGGAGCTCTGCTGAAGCAGCGTGGCACAGCAGTGTCTTTGACATTGTTATGCTGCCCAGTTTTGGCTGCAGACAGGACTTGCCTAACACAGCAATGTGTCTGCAAAGTGCCTGCAAGGAAACAGCAAGGAAAATAGTTTGTTAATTCCTAGACATAAGTTTCCTCTGACTGTTGTTGCTCCATGCATCTAGGCATTTACTATGTGGTACAGCTTGTCTCAGTGAAACCAGAAAATTCTTCTACTATGTATTTTTTACTAGCTTAGAAGGACTCTGTAGGTCTAAACGCTAAGATTTCATTAATACTTGTGGTATTTCATTTTCCAAAATGGGCCAATACTTGTTATCTTACACTCTTTGTCTAACAAGCTATTTTATGCTCTTTATAGAAAATTTTTCTCTGTAGAAAGAAAAACATTTTAAGTTACCTGCTTTATGGAGCTGAGCTTTGACTCTGCCTTCTCCTGAAACCTTTGTCAAACCCATGTCATACTTGCAAGTACACAGAGGTATCCTCCACCTTTCAAAGAAAGTCTTCCCTTTTCTTTCATCCACACCTGAAGATGCTTATGAATACATGGCTACCCTTCCTGTGTTTCCCAATCAAATGGCAAACAGGTGAGCTAAGTTTTCTTACTATTAGCTACACATAGCAAGATAACTAAGTTAAAGAAAAAAAAAAGGAAAAAAAAATAGCCAACTAAAAGGAAAAAAAAATCCAAACCCTGAAAGGATGCTTTTATGAACTGATTGAATATGTTCTGTTATCTGCCACTTTTCTACTTCAGAAAACTAATAACAATAGCTTATGCATAAGCCTCCCCTCCACAGTAATAGAAACAAAGCTTCAAAACTTCCCCAAGGGCCCCGTTCTGAGCTGCCAGGGCTGCTGGCAGCATCTCTTGTTGCTAGCAGTTGGTCTGTCTACACACAGGCTGTCCCAAAGACAAGGCCTCGTGCACTCAGAGTCAAAGAGGCAAAAGACCAAAAAAATCTCCCAGCCCTCACATGTGAGAGGGTATTACCGGACCAGGCTCAGAATGTTACACATCCGAAACGTGTGAAGCAACAAAAGCCGAGCCATGAGTCATTCCCGTTCTGCATCAGCTTGCTTTGAAATTGCTCCCTGTGGAATTTAACAGACATAATAGAAAATAATAGAATTGAAAAATGCGAACTATTTCCACATAGTGGCTTTTTCCCCACAGTGGATACGATCTGAATTGCTAATTCACTGCCAGATGTACAACCATAGACTCTGTGACAACCATCCTCTTCCTATGGTACTTGATAATTTCTTATTGTGACACACTGATTATGCTAAAGGATTATATTTAGCCCAGGTTGGAGAGTTTCCATTTTTGTTTTTAATTAAAGAACTCTTAGAAATGGGTAAACTCAAATCTATGTGGCATAACATGTTAAATAATTTAAAAGGGTAACCTTTTGAGAGAAACTTTATTTATGAAAACATTAAGGGTGAACTCCTGTCTCCAATAAAGCTTGTGGGAGTTGTTCATTGCTTTCACATTCTCCAGAGATTTTCTTTTCTAATTAAAAACAAATCTACCAGCAGTTTTTAGTAAATCTACTGCTAGTTTTTAGTGCAACTCTACTTCAGTCACAAAAGATAAACCTAATTCCACAGTGCAATAATAAGCTATATAGAAAGAATATGCGGGGAAATTGTTAGCAGGAAATACACTGTCAATTGCTATTAAAAAAAAAAAACCAAAAACAATACAAAACCAAAAACTAACCAGAACATAAAAACTGTATTAACAAAGAACTGGAAATGGTATGAAAATTAATGACAAAAATACCAATTTTGGAAAAACCAGAGCATCTTATGGTCTGTATTATCGTACTTCAAAGCTATCTTATCACACTTGAAGTAAGTATACATCAAATAGCTATTATACCAACTTTAGTAGCAGCATGATTTTCAAAACCATAACACAACAAATGTTGCTAGTTTGGGCACTTTGAATAGAGAAGCCTAAAAACCAAGGATGAATTAGGAAAACCACTTGGCATTCAGAGAAAACCTGGGCCAAGAGTTGTCTGTGTGGTCATCATTGGTCCACACCAGAGAGGTTAACCCTGCATAGGCTGGACATGAGCTGAGCTGCATGTGTGCTCTCATGCCAGAGATGGTTTCCCCTGGCAAGAAACTCACACACCCCTTGTTCACCTAGCAAGATTTTCTACAAGTAAAAGGCTGCTTACAGCTTCCAAATCTATCTGTATTTTAAAGTTAATTGTGAATTTTAGTTGGTGATTATGTATTACTTCTCTTTAAAGGAAGAAATATGCATTTTAATGAAACGTAATTTAAAGTAAACCTGATGCACATTAGGCTCATCTGGCAGGAAGAAACCAACACCTGTGAAGTCATATCAGAGTTACTACTCAGTGTCACTATCATTCTCCTTTGTGAAGATGAAGTACACCAACATATAGCAGTATTACAGTAAAACAGCTGATTTTTGTTGGTCTCAGTTACACAGTAATCTCTTCCAAAATGTCTGGTGGGGCTTTGCTATTCCCATCTTTCAGTCTCTCTCTTCTTGAGCAGTAGAACAGATTCTGGGTGTAACAGTACCTGTTGAATGTCTGGATAGTTCCAAGTAGATATTTTGATTAATTGTACTCCTTGTTCAACATTTGATATTACTTATTTTCATATTTTATGTTGCCAAGCACACACACAAGACCATGTGACTACAATTAGTAAGATAACAAGTGGTTTCTGTGCTGCACATAAACGTGAACATTAATGCCTGTTTCAAAACTCTGTTTGAAATGTCCCTTGAAACCCAGTGACAAGTCAGACTGAGTGAAAAACAAGCAAGTCTCACACCTCTGAAAAGGAAACTCCCTGACGAGGGGCTGAGCAGCCCCGTCCCTGCCTTTCCACCCTCAGCACTGACTCTGAGCTTCCAAGAGCCACAGCCCACATCACCAGTTCCAGCACCAGCAGGACCAAAGCAGTGAGAGTCAAGCTCTGGGTGATGCTGAAAGATGTGGCACTGGAGCCCTGCTGTCCCTCACAGCTGGCACCTGGATTCACCGCTCCTGGGGTACTTCTTGGCAGGCAGCTCTGAACTCGGTACCTAAGATAGGAACATTTATTCTTTCTTCCTCAGAGCCCTTGCCTTGACACCTAAAGCCTTGATAGATGATGTACATATGTTGACTTACTGGTACTTAGCTTGGAGCTGAAGAATTTAGGAAATTGGGTGCTTTTGGACATGCTTTCTTTCCCTGCATACTTGACACCCAGCAGCTCCTACAGGCTACCGAAACGCAACAGGACCCGCTTTTTCAGAGCAATCAGATGGTTTGTAGCAGCACTATCTGTTTTAAGTTCCTAAGACTCCCTAAAAAAATTTCCCTGAAAATATATTGAGGACTCTTGGGAACCCTTACAAGAGGAAATTAGTTGCCAGTATTCCTTCTTGAGTAATTCCTTCATGAGAATATAAATTTTTATTTCCTAATGAGATGAAGGAATTAGCAGTGTCACTTTGTGCACTGTGAAATAAAGCTTAAATATTCTCCTAGAAAAAGGCAGTAAGGCATCCCAAGGTCACATGTTCTATTGAAGACACCATTATATATCTGTCATGATTACTGATGACAGATTTCCCAGACAACCAGTCTTGTTAGACTATCATTAGGTGTTAAAAGCAGCTGTGTTGTTTAATATCTGGAGTCAAGCAG
>JAWWTY010000077.1:78367321-78388366 GCA_035222235.1 Margarornis squamiger
TCCCAGACAACCAGTCTTGTTAGACTATCATTAGGTGTTAAAAGCAGCTGTGTTGTTTAATATCTGGAGTCAAGCAGTACCTGGGTAGCCAGGAACATCCTCGCATCTCTGAGGAGGTCTGCAAGTCCACATACTTGATTTAAGACACCAACATGAAACACTGCTTAAACTAGAACTAAAGATTGTTGTGACCTTTACTTCTGGACTACTGTCAGACTAAAAACATCCCTCCTGATCCATACACTTGGCATTAAGCAATTTGTCAAAATTCTTCAAGGAAACTACTCTTCATCTGGTTTCTCTAAAAGTTGCATCACTTGAAACTAGATTAAACTTGCACAACTTTCTCATGTGGTCCTCAAATCTGCACCTATACATTTCAATAATTTACTTCTGTTAGATAATGCTGCTTTTGACATTAAGTACAAAATACATCTTACTACCTGTCAACTCCATGGAGGATGCAGTGGGTCTGGCCGTGCATTTGCAGTAGTCTGCTAAAGACCTGCATTTCCATTCTTTATGTCTACACACCCTCATGGTCCTTACTAATTGTTCTCTTTACACCATAGAAATCATGTTCCATGCATACACTTTTTCTTCAGTTAAGTTCTTTTAAAGGATACCTTCTTGTGCCAGGTTTACAAAGGCATTAATCGCCTAGCACTCCACATGAATGCAGACAAGGGCAGGCAGACAGCTAACCTGCCCACGCTCTTCTCATAATGTCTCCGAGTGCCTCCTTGAATCAATCTGGCCTATGCTCTGGTTAGCTCACCAAATTCCCTCTTAGCCAGCTGACTTCATATTTTCCATGCTCTACCTGCTCCTTTCTGATGGCTTCCCTTGAGCTGTAATTACTGTATTTGAAGATTCCCCAATTTGTTTTGAGCACCTTCTGTATTTTGACACATACCATTCCTTGCCTTGCTAGCTCACTTCCTTTTTAAGCATAAACAGGTATTTCAAGGGACATTTTTTAATGTATTTGAGTATTTCTGTACTTTCTGAAGGATTTAAATTATATTACTTTTGCCATTAGGGTCTTTTTAAAAGTACTTTTACCCTAAAAAGTTCTTTTTCATAGTTCAGTGTCATGATGTTAAGCTTCAATAAAACTGTTCCCATGAGAATACCTTGTATTAGATAATATGAAGGAACTGAAACTATCTATGAAAATAATAATTAAAAAGAAAGATTCCCAGCACTGTAGCAGATCACATTCTTCAAATCTTTTTTCTGACATGGGATGACTTATGCTATGTGCCAGAAAACTGAAAAGCAATATGTGACAGGGTTCACCCCTCACTACAAATGCTGGACTTTTATTTTTACAAGTTAGCACTGCAAAAATAATGAAAATAATCAGACAGGTTAATGCAGTGTTGGACAAGCTCTGGCATTTTTTGTGATACATGACTTTCTAGAAAAGCATTATCCAGCACAATGTTCCTTCACCCAGAAAGTGAGAGCTGAACCACTGGCTCCCTGTCTTCACAATCAGTTGCAATTTCAGAAGCCTAGCCCTTTGGCAAAGACAAATTCAGGTGTCAGCTCCATGGAGGATTCACTGTGGAAAACTCTGAAGGATAATGCTCCCTAAACTGGCTGAGTTGCCTGAAGAAGTTTTGTTGTGGTAGTACAGAGCCAGCGGGCTGCTTTGCCTTGCAGAGGAGCAGTTTGCAGCATAGGGCAAGGAGACCAACAGGACATGTCTGATGCCTCGAATACTATCATGGGTCCCGTGAAATTGGGTGAGTGATGCCATTTCCAGACACCCATTCACAGTGTGCAGTCCACAAACAAGCCTGGGCTGCATTCAGAGAAACATTTCCACAGTTGTCTACATAGTTACCTACAGAACTGGACAAACGTCACTGAACAATGACACAAAAAATAAAAAGCTGAAAAAGACTACAACAGAGTATTCTCACACCTAGATCACCTCTAAACCACAGACATACAGAATACCTCACTAATACAGTCTATACAACATGGAAGGTTAACACAAAACCTTTCTGCTGTCAGCTGCAGTGATTATTTTCAGTCTGGCAAAGGAATGTTCTTTGCCTTCCTTTCTTTCTCTCTCTCATCTCTTAATGCTTTTGTTATTGTCATGGCAAATTTCTAAATTTGCTTGCGTTCTGCAGTTAGGTAACACCAGACTTTGAAATTCTGTCTTTCTGAGTATATATATAATTCTGATCACCAGGCAAAATTTGATATTAAGGGATGTTAAAATTATGATATACAATTATCTAAAATTCTAGAAATGTGGGTAATGAGGAGGCAGAACCAACCCCCAGGCAACACAGTGAAAGTAGCACCATTGTCTAGATGATACCATAGTCTCAGTCAGGTCAGGAAATTTCATCATAGCCATGATTTTATTTTCACATATATATTTTCAAATCCCTATTTACTGCTAGCTTGAGACAGGTAAATACATATACACCCTACATGATGGACAATTACTATGTTACTATGCCATAGTTATTTTCCAAGTATTTCAGGATTAGCTTGGGCAAGGAGAGGAAATTAGCAGTACCAAGCAAGCCTTTCAGGATTCCACATACAGACAGCATGTCACAGAAGATGAGGGGATCAGCCCTTTGGGGGTCCTCTGCAGACAATGATATATAAACTCTTCTTGTCTTGACAGTAATGAAAACAAGACAGGGAAGGTACAGATCTTCAGGCTACATGTGGTGACTAATAAATCAGATGTTGTGGAGTCTGGTTTACTGCAGGAAGGTGAATTTAGTGAAAACTTATGCCTGGCAGGAGGTTCTGCAGTATGGGGAAAATACATTTCTGAACAAATGACACCAAAAGCCACTATCCAGCCCTGGCAAATTGACTCAGAAGAGAAAATTGATATATTTTGATAAAAAGGAAGAAGGAAAATAAGAAAGGTTGTGGCTGGATCCTAGCTTTTTCAGGAATAATTCCTTACAAGTCTTAAATTTATGCATTTCCACTTTAGGGACAAGGTATAAATAATTAAAAACAAAGTGGGATGTTTGTGCCCAATTTAGGGCATTTGGAAGTTTCCTCTTCATGTTACATTTTGTGAGCTGAGTTTAATTACTTACCTGAGGTTATCACATCAGGATGGTGAAAACAGTTAATATACCCAATTGAGCTGCCCTCCCCTCACCATCCCACTTCTCAAAAAGCAAGTTAATCTTTCTTCTCTCTCCTGCCTCACAGAAAAGAACCCAAAACTTAGAAGAAACAAAAGTTCATCTTATTTGTTCACAGTGTAAAAAAAACCCAGAAACTTTCTGATAAATGCATCCAAGATAGCACTGTAAACAAACATTATCCTGGCAAGAGAAAATGCTGAAAGTCAACAGTACAAGTTTCAGTAACAAAGAAATTTCATTAGCACCACTGGTGTATGCAACTTGTTCTGTTACTTTGTGGCAGAAAAACTGGTTTATTTTTATGGATAATGTCCAATGACTTTATATTCAAATTCAAGAGCTACGAAATTCCACATAAAGGACAATAAAAGATCTGAGAAACACTTACCTTTTGCCAGGTAAAGTTCTCTAAAAAAAAGTGGTTTTCCCTTGCAATATAATGAGAATTTGCCCTGATGTCCCGTCCCATCCCATTCACATCTGTCTGGAAAAGATAGACTGCCCTGCTCTGAACCACTGTGATTAGGGCACTTTGTGAGGGAGGCAGAGAGAGAAACTGAACTCACATCTCCCACATTACTCCTGTAGTTTCAGAAGTTGCTGAATTCCAAAACTTTTCTTAGTTTGTTTTCATAAAAAATGAAGAAAATAGAATTTGTTGTCGATGTTTAATTGCAGGTCAAATGGAATATTTGCCTAAGAATACTTTCTTTCTTTAAGTATGAAAAAAGAAGAGAAACTTTCTTTTTGGATTCAAGCTACAATTTTGTTTCCTTTCTATGAAGTTGGAGAGACAAAGAGCAACTTCTTTTTTGGGAAGGAGGATGGTGAAAGGAGGGGCTTTCCAAACAGGTAAATTCACTGTTTTCAGAACCCTGATCTGATCACCTCTGCTGAAGGAGCTGCTGCAGGATGATGGGCTGATGCCTACGCTAACTTTTTCATACCCCTTGACTCAGCTCTGCAGGACCCCAGCCCTGAGAAGGGGATGTCTGCAGCTTCACAGCCAGATGCTTTCCCTCTGTTGGGTGGGAAGGCCACCTTTTTAGAAAGAACAGCTATGGGGCACTTGGTCTTTTATGCCATACATATGGTGGGACAAAACCTCCCGTATCATAACACACTCGAGACACACTGAATCAACAAACCTCAGAGCAGCTGGAGCCCAAACCCAGACCTGACCTTATGGGGGGGTTTGGGCTCCAGCTCAGGCACGGAACTAGTATACAGGATACGTATATCTGCAGAATGTTCAAAATCTCCTGTAAGGTACATTTGGATCTCACATGTTACCAGCTGAAGTATAATCACACAGTATCTTGGCTTGGGCAGAAGAGTTGATTTAAATTATTTCTGTCCTATGTTGCTCATTCCCACCCTCATGCCATAGGTTGCTGCACCCTCAGATGTGTGAATGCAACTTTTATCTTTTTCAGAAATTTACAGGAAAGCAGATCACTAAAAATCTGTATTAAAACCAATCCTCTGAAGGGGAAATAAAGATGTTTGTAGGAAAAATCCTACAAGTGCATACATCTAAGACACAAGAAAAGCCCCTCTCCAAATAGTATCAAACACAAATTATTGCGTTCTTTTCGATGTAAAGACCACTTACGTTGCTACAATATACAAGCCACTTGCCCTATTAAAATAGCACCAGCCTTCTTGCAAAACACTGCTGTCACAGACTAGTCAGAGAAATGTCTCTGCAGACTGTTTATGCAAACTAAAAATAAAAATTTCTCAGTTTTAATATAAAGTGTAGTTGCAGTGGGGAAAGGAATTGCTGTTGTTAATCTTCAATATTGATGTTCAAATGTCCCACTTATCCAGGACATTTTTCCCAAGTTTTTACCTTCTGCTTTAGTGAAGTACACTTCTGTCCCGGAAATTAACTAAGTAACAGGCAAAAAACTGAACCACAAACCTTGTCCTGACACAAACTCCAGAAACAGTTTACCAGGAACAAAATAAATATCAGGAGAACTTTGAAAATTCTGATTTTAGCCCAGGAATACCCCAAGCCTTGCTTGGCATTCTAGGAATCACAAGCAACTTTACATTTTGTGGGGAGAGAAAGCTGGAAAAAAAAGAAAAAAAGTAAACTCACAAACTTTTATCAGTTCTTCAAATTCGCAAGGGGAACAGTATGAAGTACTCTAGGGGATGGACAGCCCAGAAAAGAGGAAGGTTTACTGGTGCTGAATACAACCATTACCAGCGATGCCTCTCAAACTATAGGAAAACAAAACCCAATTCAAAACCGATCGCGGGAAAACTCGAATCTCAACCTTTCTCTCATGCCATAAACGGGACCCTTCCTTAACCAAAGGTGGAAAGTCACGCCTAGCAAGGCGAAGCTTCACGCCATCCTCTGCTCCTCGCTGCCTGGGGTTCCGTGCCCCACGGGGCTGCAGAGCAGCACCCCGGCAAACGAGAGGGGTGTCACCCAGCACACGCAGGGCTGCTCCCGCCCCCCTCCCGGCACTGATCCTCGGTCCGGGGCGGGGGCGGCGCGGCAGCCGAGCCGCTGTCCGCCCCCGGCCGGGATGCGGGCGGCTCCCGGGATGCGGGATGCGGGATGCGGGATGCTCACCCGGCGGTTGCGGTCGGCCTCCCGCACCTCCTCCTCCTCGGGGCCTTGGCGGATGAGCGCCTTCAGCACGATGCTGTTGTTGGTGCAGCAGGCTCGGAAGAGGGTGAGCGCCTCGGGGCTGTCGCGCTCGTCCCCGTCCTGGGACCAGCGGTCCTCGTCGTCGTCGTCGTCGAGCCCAAGCGGCGGGTAGAAGGAGTCGTCCGAGGCGATGCTGCAAGTGTCGGCCAGCTCGGAGAAGTCCTCGTACTCCTCGTAGTCCTCCTCCTTCTCCTCATCCTCCTCCTCCTCCTCCTCCTCCCCCTGCCGGTCCGGCCCCTGGGCGGCAGCCCCCTCGGTGCCCTGCTCGGGGCTGCTCTCCGCCTCGGCGCCGGGACCCTCCTTCGCCGCGGCGGGCTCGGGGCAGACCCGCTCCCCGGCCAGCTGCTCGCCGTGCCCCGACAGCAGCACCATGGCGGGGCCGGGCTGCGGGGGCTGCTCTCCGCCCCGAGCGGCTCCGCGGCCGCGGGGCGCTGCGCGGGGGGCGCTCAGGGCAGACCCTGCAGACCCTGCCCGCCCCACGCACACCCGCGGCGGGCGAGGGTCGCGCCGGCCCCGCTCCCGGAAGGATCAGCCCCCTCGGCGGGCGGCCCCGCAGCAGCCCGGCCGCCCCCCGGGCCGGGGCATGCCGAGGGGGCTCCGCGGGGGCCGGCCCGGGCTCGCTCAGCGCCGCCGGCCCGGCCCGGGGGAGCTGCCGCCGCCGCGGAGAGCGGGCAGAGGCTGGCGGCAGGCGGGGCGGCTCTGGGGAGCGCAGGCACTTGTCAAAGTGCCGGCCCGTAATCCGCTCAGCATCGCTGAGAGGAGATTGGGGCTCGGGCGGAGCGGCGGGGCGCGGTGTCGGGGCGGCGGGCGGGGGCAGCGGAGATGGGGGGCCGGGATGTCCGGAGCATCCCCGCGCCCCCCGCCCGCGGTCCGTGCCCTGCCGCGCCGCGCCGCTCGGAGGGGACTGGGCGAAGAGGGGGCACCGGCGAGCCCACCCGCGGGTGGGAGAGGGGGCCGCCGCCGTGGGTCCCTCGGCACGAACAGCGTGGTCCCGAGAGCCGCGAGTGCAGCGATGTGCGCGAAAACTTTCCAGGAATACAACTAGGCTCTGTGGAATTCGTCTTCTGAAATAAATACTGGAACTATGGAGAAGGTTCGCACAGAATTCCCGTGCTTTGAAGCAGAGCTTTAAAAGCAAGTAATTCATTAAATCAGCCCTGACAGTTTACCAACTGTAGAGACGTCAGCCACTTAATTTTTATGGAAGGCATTTGGAGATTAGATTTAGAGGAATAATGCATGTATAAATTGACTTCCTGCTTTGTCACAGTTCCTCTAAAATCTCTTTTCCTTTTCAAATGCCATGGATTAACAGTGTTCTCTGGCAGGGAAACAGTGGGGACAAGCCCTTTGGAGAACAAAATAGGATATTTGCTTTCTTTTACAGCTCTTTGAAGTGAACCTCATATATCTGACATCCTTCAGCAGGTGAACGTCTGGAGTCCAATTCCCTGTCTGGATGACAGGAGAGAAATGAGCCGGTATTTCTGCACAAGGTGAGGCAGAGCATGATCCACACTTTTTACACTAAAAGAAGGCATGAACGAAAAGTAAAATGTAACTGTAAGTAAAGGGGCCTGAATAGTAGGTGTTTACAGCCTTTCATGAAAACATTGTATAAACCAGACATGATAATAAAAAGCCCAGCGGCTTCTTGCTGATTCCTGAGTGGTGGGAGCCCAGCATCCAGCAGGAGGATATCTGTAATCAGAATTAGTATTACATAGCTCCCTGATTGGCTGCTTCTGCAAAGGAGCTAAACTGGGAAAGAAGGAGATTAAACCTTCTCTTACCTCCAGACACCTCTGAGTTCATAGCTGATGTACACTGCCAGCTATGCTCATGCTCATGCTGTCTGTCTCCCGTTATTTCCTTGGGTAAAGGAAAACCCTTACTCCAATACTGCTGTATGCATCTGTTCCCAAATCAAATGCTTCTGAGTTGGCTTTACCTGCAGCTTGACAGCTCCATAGGATTCACTTTTTACACTTATTGCCTATCCATTTCTTAAGTATTTGCATTCACAGAGTTTAAGGGCTCCATTGATTTAACACCATCTTTCCAGCTCAGTTAGTGTGGCCAAGAACTGCTCAAGAGAATGTTGCATCTTAGAATAGCATTTGTGTTTTAGAAGAGCTTCATTTTTGCTTGGGACCCTGAAGCTGGCAGGGAGCATTTGAGCTGTTCTCAGCCTGAACGCACTGTGAAAGCCCACAAAGATTTTTAGCTCTAGTAACTTCAAATAGCAAAAATAACCCCACAAAATAATTCTAACTACAGGGGAACAAAGATTTTTGGGGTGAAGTTTCAGCTCATCTGTAAGAACTCATTAATCAAATATACTTGCGTCATTTCTGTCATAAAATAATTTCAGAAGAATAATGATCTACTTGACCGGATTTTATTTTATTTTTTTTTTTAAATTATGTGGAATTCTTAGCAAAGATGCAGGGACCAGTAACTTTGAGTAGGGAAAAAAACAACCAACCAAACAAAAAAACACCACCAAAAAAAACCAACCCTGAAAAAACTGAATTCTAGCTAGAGGGAAACCACACTTATTTCAATACAGGAAAAAAATTTGATTCTGAAAAGTCAGTTTTTTTGTTTTCAAAGTTTACCAGCTTATTAATAGAGGATAAATGAATCGGTTTTCTTCCACAGCTGTAGTGGTTCTGCGGGGATCTCAGAGGTGAAAACTGTTTTCTCTCACCTAAGCCTGACACCTTCATCTTTTCTCTCAAAGAATAGTGCTGTATTGCTTGAACTTTCAAAGTAAGGTGTCAGGCTGGTACAGAACAGACGTGGTTTTTTCCATCGAATTTTTCACTTTTACAACTGCTATTGCGATGATTTCAAATTATTGTCTCCATGCAGCTTGGCAATAAGCTGCCACAGAAAGGTGATGCTAATTGTTACATGACTCTTTAAGATGCTGATGCAGCCACTTGTCACACAGAGTCTCCCACCAAGGCTGCTCTGCTTGGGCATGGTTATAGATGTAAAACAGATGATGCCTGGTTTCCTTGTTCTTTCAGTGTCACAGCTTGTATGTGACAAACAGGGTTTCTTGTCATTTGTGTTTCTGTGTGTAAATCAAATTAAAAGAATGTGAGGAAAGGCCATAAAGTAAGTCTGCAAATGCTTTCAAATTATTAAAAAATAAGAGCTGTTTCCATGGCATTTGTAAGAGGACAGCCTCAGCCTTTCATCTAGAAAAGAAGCTACTTAATATAATTGAAGCTAAATGCTGGTATTTATAAACTTTAGTAATAAAGGCAAAGAAATAAACATTGTCATCTTAAAGCAAATACCCTAGAATTATTAGTCATTACCATCATCTGTATCTCATCAAAATTTATTGCTGGGAATTACAAGTCAGGAAATTAAAATACCCAGAGCAGATACCACCTGTCCCTAGGCAGACAAAGCTTCCCTTGAAGAAATTGATTTTTGGAGTGACTATAGCATGGGATGCCCCCCTTTTGCCTCATTAAGGCTTGTAAGCCATTTCGTTTACAAACAATTCTGAGACCGAGATTTAATGAGATTCATGTACAACAGGAAAGGTAATAGTAAGATAAATAGGAAGACTCAGTGACTATTGTGTCCTTCTCACACTCAACAATTTAACCTAAGGAAAAAATTCATAACGCTATGAAAGTTATTGCCAATATTCTTAAAAACTGAAATCTAATCAGAACAAAAGCATGGTTTCCAAAACAAAATATGTTTTGTTTTTGTTGTTTACATTGTTTAGGTGCCTGCAATTTCTGAATAACAAGAAGCCTGTTTATGTTTTATTTTTACCCATCTGACATCTATGCACTCACTTTTGAAATTCTGAATATATTTCTCTCTTTAGCTTATCTGCCTGTAAAAATCTACCAGGCAAGAATCTGAGGCATTTAGATAAGACAAGAATCTTAGCATTTGTTGGTAAGGCATTTAGGCTGTTTAGGTACCTTCCTGGTGTATTCACTCAAACTGGCAACTTAAACAGTTCCAGTAATTCAAGGGTTTTACAAACTCTTGCTTGCACATCAGGTGGGTTTTTCTGCAACCACTTGACTCCTCACCCATTACTTTGGAGGTTTTTGCTGGGAGCAGGTGAAAGGATGGAGCAGCATATCATTACCTGGCAGTACCCGCCATTGTAGCAATACCACAGTATTAAATGTGAGAACCATCTCGCTTCCTTACTTTCTCTCTCTGTTGAACAGCTTGTAAAAACTCTTTCTGAGATGCACAGAGGATGTCCCTGTGGAAGCTGGACCTCTCTTTCATGGCACTTCCACCAGCACCACCAAAGGAAATATTCAGATCACAAGGAAACTTCTCTCGAGCAATCTGCCTATCTTCAGACATGGGAGAGGAGAGAAACCTCCAAAAGGCCAGGGTGGGGAGTGGGTTTAGTGACGTGACCTAGGTCAGCATCTCCCCAGCTCTAACTGGTCCATGCCAAGGATCACAACAGGTGGATGGAAGAAATGTGGACACAGAGGGAAACAAGGTTCCAGAAGAGATGAGGGATTGCTTTTTATTGACAGCATCTTTTGGATTTTGGGAGACAGACTTTCAGTATTACTGCCTCCAAACTTTGCACTGGTCCTCAAGACGGACTGGTTGCAGCTTCAAAAACTGTCTGCTTGAAGTTAGTCTCAAGACAATATTTAAGCATGTACGTAAGCAAACCAGTTTCTGGAGTTCCTGAATTCTTGGCAGGGCTAGTGGACTAATAAATCCAACCCCCTGTTTATTATGGCAAATAATGTACTTTTGATTTGGATGATTAGGTAGCTGCTGTGAGGCATCAAAGTACATTTAACCTAGCCAAAAAAACATGAGGTGGTGTACTACTGTCAAGGCACATGTGAAGAAGGCATTTGAGGTAAAGAGCTAATTTGAAGAAATGATTGAGGAAACATTTCCTCTCAATTACAAGGAGCCAAGAGAGACAGAGCTTGCTTTCATAAATACCCTGTTGGCGGAATTGGGGGCATTGGGATAGGGAGAGCACTTAAAAATGAACAGATTCAGCAGAACTTGCTAAGACTGTCCCACTTTCAAAGTCCTTTGGAAGGAGCAGGGTTGAAGCCTCAGTTTTCCTAAGATCTGGCCAAGATTTGATGTGAAATCCTGCTTGATCTGAAAAGTAACATCTGCTAAGGAGCTATGGGTGGAAGTTGCAATATGTTTCCTAGAAACCAAAGGTTTGAGCTGAATGATGAGAGCGGAGCCAGAGAATAAGACATATTAGCAATCATCTTGCTAAATGTTAATGTTTTCTCAGTTGCTGGTATTTTCCAGCAGGCGCTCAGTCAGATTTACTGCTGTTTAAAGCATCTGTAATACCAGCCCTCTGGCGTCTCTGTGCAGTTAACACAATGAAGTATAAAAAAGTAATCTAGTTCATTTAATTTAATTTACTAACTATGACTGAAAGCAATTGGTGTTCTGCTTTTAATATGAACCTGTATTTTGTTTCTACTGAAATCCAAAACATGGACCTTTCTAGAAAAGAGTACTTCCTCAAGGCATGTCCTTGTGTCTAGCTGATGTCAGCTTAGCTTGTAGTCAAACCTTGCAAGTGTGCCAGTGCTGAGCTGAGCTCCCTGAGGACAGCAGTGGTTAGTAGCAGGTAGGTCTCCCAAGTGTGCTAGTTCTGAGCAGGTAGGGCACTTCCCTGATAGCGAGGAGCACGTGGAAGGTGTGCACCTAACACCTAAGCACCTATGTTGGTGGGGCTCAGCTTTATTGGAGGAAGTCTGGAAGCTACTTAACTCTTTTTGAATTATTTCCAGAAGACTGCAAAGAACAACAGTTGTAACATTAGTAAGGCACATCAAATGTGCTAATGGTCTGCTTTTATGTGTGGTTTGGTGTTTTTGAATGTGGTAGGTAGAAGACTGACAGTGGAAGAACCAGTGCAAGTGAAGAGGGAAGAGACAGATGGCGTTCAAGGTCCCACAGAGCTGCTCTTTTCAAATATATGATACTGCAGAATATGATGATGGTGAAGATCCTTGAGGCTTTTCAATAATTCTGGAGCATGGAACTTCTCTTTTCATATTTCTCTTAATTTCTGTCTTAGGAAATTTCTTAGGAGAAAACTGTTGAAAATTTGTTATTGTCCAGATGCTGTTTTATTAAAATACTGAGGAAAATCAGAAATTTGCATGAAATCTTTGTCTGGGGGTCTGCCATCTCTGAAGAGCAGATTACAAAAATCACATCTTCAAAATACGTTTTTTTTCTTTTTTTGCATATTATTTTTTAAAATGTTACACAACCACATAATAATGTCTTGATTTGTCAGTGGATTTCTTTTTCATTGGACAAAGGCTAACAAAGATTGAGAACAGGACAAAAAAAATGCTTCTCAAATGATAAGTTTAATATTCTTTTTCTGTAGTTTGATATCTTTTACCAAAATAACACAATACTAGATATTAATACATGTATAAAAATTATTAGGAAAAATAATCCCATATATATTCCATTACTGGTTTAAAATTATTGGATCATCAGGGTGGGGTGTGGGGGTGACTGGTTTAATATGCATGCAAATTTATTTGTGAATTGTTATCTTATTTTTGCACTCTACTGTAGCAGAAGACTCCCCACACACAGGCATGAACATGTGTCATTCAACTGGGTATCTAGAATAAAAAAGTAATGTTATTTTTATACCAAAATCTTTCTTTCCTCCCTAAAGGAATTACTTTCCACATAAAGAGAATAAACCATGTACTTGCTTCACATTTTCCTAAAACTATTCCTCTTCCTTTATTGTGAAATTATGCAAGCAAAAATAGGCTGCTTTGATGCTGGTATGAATAAGCCTGCTGATGCCATTCCATATGGAGAAAGTGTGTAGCCTGTCTACCCTGACACTTTTCATCAGTTCACTCCTCTTCTACAGATTTCCTGCATGACTGTGGGAGATTTGAGCTTTTCCATCCCTGAGGTTTTGGTCCTGAATGACAATAATGGTATATCTGTCTACTCCTGGGATGTTTGGCACCTAAGGACATTACTATTTGATAGAGGTTCTGACAGTGTTTGACTTCAAGTCATGGTTGTACCCCAGATATGTGTCCATCTATCATTACTGTTGACCCACATCAGTAAACTGTAAAGAAGTCAGTGATAAATTTATCCTAATTGTAATCTTTCTGACAAACCCTAGAGAAAGCCTTAATATGTGACCCAGTTTCTATTCCTGAAAATATTATGGCTTTAATCCTCTTTCTAGTTCAGTTTTGACTAATTCAAACTGGGGGTTGGACATGCTATCTAATGCAATCCAGTACTGGAGAAATATTGATATAAAAAAAAAGCAGAAACAGAAATAGTATCACAAAGTAAAGAAATTAAAGAAATTAAATCTAGAAGTTGTTGTCATATTTTTTTAATATATGCCATCTCATTGTATTATCCACTCTTCTGTGAGAATCTGGAGTGCTTTAGAATATAACTTGCATTGAATGACATGTTTCAGCAAAATATCTCACCTCATGCTGGAAAGGTGAACGCCATAACCATTTTATAGATGCTGAAATTGAATTGCAGACTACTCAAATGCAGCAGAGCATTGTACAATATAATATCAAACATACAGATGTCTTATTTTGGCATTACTCAAATGTTTTAAATGACTCATGGTTTAAATGGCTTATCCATACCTATATAATCAGGCAGATGAGGTATGGTTTCTCACTGGGACCGTTAGAGAAATCCATCTGAACACATGTGGTGTAGCTCCATCAAGGGCTACAAGTGGCAGTCTAGGAACTATTTGTCTTTTCAGAACATAATGAATTCTGGCCAGGAAATTATGAGTAGCTCCTTAGGGGTATAGTAGATTTTTCTCCACTTGTTTCCTCTACACTCTTAAATATAAACCAGGACACTGAGATACAAAGTGGTCTCCAGCAAGGCCATGTATTTTGTTGCTTTAGTCCAGGATTTAAGAGTTTCTTTTTGGTTTTTTTTCATACAGTATCAAGATAATAACACACTATATTTGGAAATGTGATTCCTTGTATGTGCAATGAATCATGCTCAGAGGATTTCTTGTTTTTCCTCTCCCACCTCTTCCTGAGATAATTGGTCTTTCTGGTGTTAACCAGTGTTTCACCAGAATATGCAATCAGATGAATAACCAGAGGCTTGTATAGAAAGAAAAATATGCTTACATATTCTGGAAAGTCTTTGTGCGTGTATTTAAGTGATTTAAAGAATTAGTGCCCTGATAAAATGTGTGTGGTTTGAAAGCATTTTAGAAACTCACAAAATAATTGCAGGACTGTTATTGTTTTCATATTGTGTGCATTATCTGTTATGTTTCCTTGTCTCTAATAGGATCATACTCATTTTCATCTCTGCAGAAATGAAAGTTCTTCAAAGAGATTATTTAATATTTTCCTGAAATCATTTAAATTGCCATACTGCCACGTTAAAATAAACAGATGCTTATCTCACCCAATGGTTCCCTTCTTTCTCAGTGTTTTCATAATGCGATTTTCTCAAATGACAAACATCATGGGACTCATCCCAGGAGATGTTCAAGTGAAAGCAGATTATCTGTAAAGCATTCCTCTTTAGAAAGCATACCTCCCATGTGATTGCTATTTAAGCAATTTTAAATATCCTACTCACTCTTTTTCATCCCTTTTTATCAGAATTCTCCCATTTAAGAAAATATATTTCCATTAATTCGCTACAGAAGGAGTTAGGGGGGTAAGTCAGTAGATAACACTGACTACACTTTTGTGGTAAATTCTATGCTGTTCCAGTGGTTTCAGTTCTATTACTATTCATATTCTTCTGTATGGATATACTGCATTAAACTGAAAAACTGCCCCTGTTCAAAGCATGTTATGCCATAGAGGGCAAGTATGGAGGGTTATTCTGACCCCCTTTACAATGCTCGTTAACAAGTAATACCAAATGGAGAGGGCAATATCTCCTTCCTGCACTGTTCTCATTGCCTGTGTTTTCTTTACAACTCAAAATAAAGTCTGTTACTGATTCAGTAAAGGAAATGTTTCCGTGTGGTTGTAGTTTCTTTGGAAACATCCAATGAGTGTGGTGTGATTCCCTTTTGGGTGCTTCATGCATACCCAGCAACAAGAAACACTTTTAACTTCCTCTGTAAGAAGGGCAGCATCAAGGGGTGACGTTTCCATAGTCAAACTGCTTCAGAAGCAGCAATTAGTAAGCAGAAGACACTGAGATAGGTAAATATTGTTATCTCTCCTTTTCAGTTGGTGAAACTGAAATAAAGAGGTCAAGGTCAATGTCTTCCAATTTAACATCTATGGTTGGACTTCAACAGCTAAATTAATGACATGAATTGCAAATTTTAAAACCTACAAAGTCAAGAGAACTGCACATTTTCAGGAATCCTGGAAATGTGAATGATTATATATATGCCAAAATTGTTGTAACCGAGTTAAATGTTCTTGCTTTAATTATCAGGGCAATGTTAGATCATGGTCAAAGATATCTGTAATATATTAGGTTTTAGAGTTCAGCACTAAATATCTGTGTTTGCCTTTGCCCTCTTTGTTTATATGCACTTACATAGTATCAAGATCTTAGGAGGAAATTGTCCTTAAATATCTTGGTTGCTCTTAAAGATTTCTTCTTTTCCTTCACTACAGTCTGTCTCACATTGATGAAGGAACTTGCACACTAAGTGAAGAAAAATGTATCACCTACTCTGTGGGTGGTTGTGGAAGAGATAAAAATAGGGACTTTCCTGATGAAGAGAGAGAGGGAAGAAAGAGCATCTTGCTTTCCCAGAGGACAGTAGTAGGCAAGAGACAGGGCGAGACAAGGCAACTCTCTAGAAGAGGGTTTTCACTCAGTTCTGCTCTGCATCCACACAGGCCTCTTTGAAAGGGACTCCAGATATGGTGGCAAGCAGTGATGCAGACCATGAGCTGTATGGTGTGCTTTTCCTGCATATGAGTAATTTATTAATGAAGTGCTGACCAGATGGAAACCCAATTTCATCACATTTATGCATAGATTTCGTAGGACTCTTAAAAGTTTGGGGCGGGGGGGGGGGTGAGGGGAGGTGGGAGGGATAATGAACTGTAAAACTTGAATGTTTTGGACTGGTTGGGCCTTTTAGTCCTCTCCCTTGCATTAAGGCATGTGGCCAAAACAGAGATTTTTCCATTTTCAGCAGACATGGCGCAGAAAATACAGTTATGCTGCCTAACTTAGTAATCAGTGGTGGAAGAAGACGGGTGTTTCCTTTATCTTAGCACATGATCTGATTCCCCCTCGTTCTGCATATTTCCTCACCTGGCAGAGGAGTCCAGGAGTCAAGCCTGGTATCTCCTTTCTCATTACTGCCTGGAGGTGGTATGTCCTGCCTGGAGGCACCGCTCATGTTCTGTCTGGAGACACTGATCATGTTCTGCCCCACATGTGGCAAATCAATAAAAGGAAACACAAGCTGGGGCTGCTGCTGAGACAGATGATAACTCTCCCATGGGAAGCCTGGAGACAGTATTCTGGCAGTCTGGGAAAGGTACCTGCTTTGTCTTAATTATGAACACAGTTAGTTATACTGCTCGTGAAAGTTGCATTACACCAGTTAGCATATTAGCATTACAAGCAATGTAATGAAGCATAATTGGTACAAGGGTTCAGTGTGAACTAACTGATCTGGAAAAAATACCATTTCGGAATATAAACAAGAAAAATAAACCTTTACATTTCCTAGAAATTTACAGGAGGGATTCTATTAACAAGATAGTAAGAGGGACTTGAGAACTTGCTAGCAATCTGATTTCATTTTCTTGTTGATTGGCTTATAAAAATGGCATCTTGCTTATCACCTAGCAATGAGATTTATCAGCAGGGACCTGTATATTGAGCTGTGTTTGATTAGAAACTGCTGAAAATGTTCTTTTGGGAATAAGAGGATACAACACCTTTAAAAAAAGAAAGACTGTTGCGAATTTTTGTTGTAAAATTATTTATTATTGAAATAAGGTTACTGACAGAAGGAAAACCATTCTAGCTATAACAAAACTGTCAGCCCATCTGTAAGATTTTCCTGTGTGCTATGCTGTACGGTGTGCTCTGAAGTTAAACTGCAATGGAGAATTTTTTGCCATTCAGCTTAAAAACCCTTCTGCTGTATCTCTCTTTTGTTCTTAGCTAAATTAAAAATACCTTTTCCAGTACTGAAAAAAACCAGAGATCTAAGAGTTAGTTTTACAAATTTGCTTTTTCCTTACCCATATTAAACGTTCCTCTGGAACTGTGTTACCTATAAAACCTTCTTTGTGTTAGAAGCAAAAGCAGCTTCTGTGTTTTGGTTTTAAAAAAATGGGAGTTTTAGATGATAGTTGTGAAAGATAATAAATGCCCTTTAAAGAACTAAGAAATGTAATTTAAATGAGGACTTGATACAGTAGCTTTTGTGAGATTCAGTTGTTTTCATGTGTACAAAGCACTGCATCTTTCTGTGGAGACAATCCCTTTGCTGATACCATTGGGACAGCTTCTGTAGCAAGACACAACAGTGTAAAACGGGCAGAGTCTTTGGATGACAGGTGTATCTTGGACCAAATGCATGTTTTCACCAGGTATCACTGGTTTTATACCACACAATGCACTCCTAAATATTTGAATGGCACATTCAGAAGGCTCCTGACACTCACAAAGTGAGCAAAGTAAGCAAGCTTTCCAGGTGATTTCACAGCCGGGAGACTGAGGAGTGAGGCCAGCACTGTCCCTTTGGGGATGGAGAGAAAGGCTGGGGGCTGCCTGGGTGAGGGGGTGGGACCAAAAGGAGTAAAGCACATGCACCAGGGAGGAGAGCCACATCACCAGGCTGGTCCTCGAGGATCCTCCTTCTCTCCCTGAGTGACAGCAGTAGATGCTTCCTGGGACTCAGGATTCTTTCTAGCAGCATCCTCTGTGCTCTTCACCCCAGTTTGTTTACCTCTGCCTAGTAAATCCCTTGGCAGGTAAAACAAATGTATTAATAACACTTTAAACCACTTCAGCATTGCAAGAAACATAGAGCTGAGGGCTGCGAGAGCCAAGTTTAATTCACCCATAATTTCCCCATTTAAATGTTTTGGAGGGAGTGATTTTGGGATGTGTATGCCAAGTGCACCGGCACCAGTGCTGCAAGAGGTAGTGCTTTTCTTTCTGTGTGTTGGTGTGTCAGCTCAGCACAGATGGTGTGAATCCCCAGCAGTGAATCACTGGCTTTCATGCAGCAGGTGGCTTTGCTTCCTCCAGGGACGAAGGGAGAGCAGGTGGGATGGGCTGAGTAAGGAAATCTCCCCAGCTCAGCACCACAGCTCAAAACACACCAGGCAGGGGCTATCAGCAGGGTACATCTGGCCTGTCAGCAGGGATTTGAGAGAAAATGAATTTTAACCTTTCAGTAAGTCAATAGATACATGCTGTCTACATTATATTTAGATGTTACATTAGCATGTGAGCTAACTGCAAGTGTGGGGCAGGGGCACATCTCTCTGGTAGTACCCCTCTGGTCTGGTTGTGAAGCCAGGCATGGTGCCAGCAAAGGTTCCTCGTTCCTCCAGAGAGAGTGAGTTCAATTGTCTTCTGCATGTGAATACTGACAATGTGCCCAGGCTAGAGACTGAAATAAGGATTACCTCCCAGGTCCATGTGGCCAGGGTGGCTGCTGACACAACTGGAGGGATACGGTGGAAGGTTTAGCAAAGGCTGATGCTAAAAGACACATTAATGGGCTTGGAAATGCTTTGAGAACCACTGGGAGTAGCTTTTGAGAACAACACAAATACTCTTGGGAAAACACACTGTGAATAATAAGAATAGGCCATGGTCTGGAGGAACCAACTGTTTCAGTTTCCAAGGGAGTTTCATGATGTTCTCATTTTTTGCTGAAAGTCAGATCTCTTGAAATCATCTAGTTATCTGTGAATCCCATTTCTAAACTAGTAAGATGAGTAAAAGTAATAGTAAGTCTGCTACTTTGCATACCTGATGATTTTGAAGATAATCTGGTGGTTTACGTTGCTGAGTACAGGGATTTTTGAAAGTCTGAGTGTGGCACTCCTTGAAATCTGTTAATCAACTGTCATACATTCTTACAAAATGATGCAGAAATTGGAAGCAGTGCTCACATTCATCACCTGTCTGAGCTGATTCTTCTGCAATTTGGGATACGGATCCCACTTTCCCAATGCTTGCTGATGGTTACTGTGCAATCGTATCTCAGTGACTTCATAAGTTAGCTATTAATTGGTAAAAACTCTACCTGATTTGAAATTTTGCAGTTAGGAATCAGTGTTTTGGAAGCACACCTGACTGACAGCTCAAGTGAGAAACATTTATTTACATGTTAGTGGTACAACAGGCACCCCCACTCTGTATTGCCCCATTATTCTGCTACATAGGCAGAATAATCTTTCAGAAATAATAGAAAACCCAGCCCATAACCCAGGAAGTTCTTGGCTACTTTTCTGAATCTACTTTTAGTTTTAGTTGCCATATTGGAAGATTTTCACTTGTTGCCCAAGGACATAATGAACTGATTTCATATGAGCAGCTGCCTTTGATTACTGGACAACAGGTTTGATTAGCTGTAGATTCTGTGCTGGACTTTAAGGGAGAAGTTTCTGCAGTTCACGGTCAATATCAGTCTTTCCATGACTGAGGTTCAGCCTCCTGAGTCCTGATGTAATTAAGTCAGTTTAACACTTTCCCATTGTAATGAACTGCTTTCTGTTACTTAAAAGTTCATCAGGTTCTAAATGCCTACACAAAATTGCTTAGATTTTAAGAAGAGTGCTTCCATTACTTTGTGTTTTACCCTAATTTGATTTGCTACATTCAAGAAGGGGAAAAAAAGAGAAAGAACAATTGTGCTTTTCTGGCATGTTAAAAAACTTGATGCCCTCTTTGAAAGTGGACTTTCTGTAAATATTATGATGAATTCTTTTTTTCCCAGCAGTGTCATTTTTCAGCCCTTTGAACTAAGCTCACTAGTGATCTCTAGCTGTGTGTTTCTGGTTTTCAAAGGGCCTTGATTCCTTCTTTTGAAAGTCCCCTATCCTTTTTTCAAAAATACTAATCATTCACTACTGCAGCTGAAACATACCTATGCTGGAGAGAGAGAGAGCACCCTGTGAAATTCTTAAGAGAAAGAGGAAGATAGATAGGCACATGTATTGGTTATCTAAATACATTTAAATAGTTTGCCTGCTATGAACTGGCAAAATCCAGGTTCTAAGCACCTCCAGCGATGTGCTCTGAATTAGCACAACTCTGTGCTTCATCTCCTTTGAAAAAACTTTTTTAGTGTGTAACAAAATTTGTTTCACAGTGTACCATTCTCTTATAAAAGTCAGATTTCACTTCTACAATTCCTTTTTTTATCCACTTTTAACCAGGAAATATGAAAGTTAAGCAGAGATGGGAAGTTAAATAGTTACTGGACTAACTTTAAAAAATCTGAATTTCTGACTGATTGCTTTCACTTTCAGCAAACTGTTTTTAACACTCCCCCCTGCAAAAGTGTAGCTCAAAACATTTTTTTAATCATGATTCCTCATGGGCTTGGCATTCTGCTGCAGTCCCTAGTGAGGCAGTGACATGCTATTGTTGTTCCTACCTGTGCTGTGTGCAGCACAGATAGGGCACTGTCAGGGCTCAGCTACTGTGGGACAGGCTAAGTAGGCTCTTATCCTCTGTGCAAAGCAGCTTCTTGGAGAGGAGGCAGCGCAAGCACCACGCCTGCCATTCTGTTACACAGGAATTTGTGAGACATCTGTGCTTTATGTAACGTTCCCCACTGTCAAAGCAGCATTTCTCCTCAGTAGGCATTAAAATGCTCTTTAAAAAAAATAATAATAAAAAAAGAGGTCAGTGTTATCACCCTCAATTTACATATTCTTTGTCTGACTTTTGAAGAAGGATGTTTTTCTCGAGGTCAGAGCACTGGTAAAAGACAAGACAGCTTGTGCAAAGATTTAAAACACTTGAGCAATGTGCCTGGGAAAATAAGGCTTACCTATTTAGTACTTGAGACCTGTGGCTGAATCTAAAACATGCCTGAATTACCTCTGTGTAAGCTTGCAGCCGTAAAATTAAATACTTCTAATTGCCTGTCTGTCTCTGGTGTGTTATATTTTGGGCTGCAGAACTAGCAGTCCCTACAGCTTCATTTGCTTAACACTTTTCACACTA
>JAWWTY010000077.1:78388466-78416758 GCA_035222235.1 Margarornis squamiger
TGTCTCTGGTGTGTTATATTTTGGGCTGCAGAACTAGCAGTCCCTACAGCTTCATTTGCTTAACACTTTTCACACTAAGACCTTGTCTCTAGTTGCCTGTAAGTTTGTGTGTGTGTGCACAGCTGTGCAGGTTAGGATTTTCAAAGCTGTCTCAACAGCTTTATCTGTAAAGACAGCTGATCTTTAAAAGCCTTTTAGAAAAAATGCTTCTGCAAAAACAAATCAGCACAAACTGAAGTTTGGGGAACAAAATAGTCATATCATGGGGGAGTTTCAGTCTCACTCTGTCGCTGGGCCCAGGCTTTAAAGTTGCCACTGTTATTTCATTGCCTGCAAACCTTGCACGCCCCATTACCACAAGCCCTCTGCTTTGGTTCTGCCCCTGTAAAATGAAACAACAGCACTTTTTAAAAATGCAGTTCTTCCGTGTTTTGCCCTTTATGCCTGCCAGCTCTTGAGACCAGTCTCTGTCTTAAACATACTGTCTGGCTTGTCTGGTCCCAAGTGTTATTTCAGAAATTTGCAGTATCAATACAAGAAATTTAGACTAATACAATATTATTATAGGCTCTTTGATCAGCATTTCACAAGATAATGAAAGAAAAATATGTTTAGGAAGAGGAGTGTATCTCGTAGGAATGATCATTTGTTTGACCTTAATCTGTCATTGGCAAAGCTTCCAGGCTGCACTGTATTAGCAGATGGATAATGGGCTCCAGCTGAAATTACTTGTACAGTTAAGTAGTTTATTTTCTCATTTTCCTATAGTGAGAGTCTCTAAGAACAGGGCTGGCATATAAGTGCTTCTGTATGTTCATGCATAAACATATTGGGCTTATTGTTTGGACTGTTTGAGTGAGAAGCTGGGGTGCTGCCGTCTCTTAACTAGTGTTTTGTGCAAGGAACAAAAGCTGGAGCCAGGTCGTCCCTGTTGCTTTCCTTGGGGAGACTGGGGAGCCTGGCACAAAAGTGCAGCACCTCAGTTGGGACCCATTCCAAAAGACATGGGGAGGGAGATTTTTCACATTGGATTTTGGATCGTCTTCAGGGTTTTTATCTTAGAATAGCTTGCAAAGCTTCTCTGTATTGAGCTTTTCAGTGATGTCTTTGTGCTGTGTAGAGAGAAAGTAATTAAAAAAGAAAATTTACCATAGCAGCAAACAAAATTAGAAAATCACAAGATTCAGGGGAAATAGGATTCAGGGGATAAAACTGGAGAAAACAATAGAATGAACACTCATTTTGCATGCACAAAATCTTATTTCCTGTAACTTTTGTTAACAGGTTAAGGGGAGTTCTTGTGAAGATTTTTATTAAAGTGTAAGCAACATGAAAAACAAAAATTATCAATTTGCTGCTAATTACACAGCTTCTGATGACTTTGACATCTCTAGAAAGGAATTCCTCACACCATGGCAGGATCAGATTTGCATAGTTTTTGTCAAGATGACTACTCCGCTAAACAATTCAAATATTATTAGAGCAGAATTAAGTGATGTGCAATTCCTGTCTGTGGGCTGAAAACAGTCTCTGATTTGAACACAAAGATTTATAGGGTTATTGATTATGCATTAAAACAATGTAATAAAATTGTGCACAAAGAAAGGGGTGCATCCAAGGGTTTTATTCAGGAATAATGCATTTATTTATTCAGGAATGACATAAAGAAATTTGCATCTTATGAATACTAATATAGATGTTCAGTAAAGTAGTTACAGAAATGTTATTGTTTTCATATGGTAGAAAATTGTCATTTGAAGCTGGCTTCTTTCCGTAGCATATAAACCTGACATAGCTGTTACCCATGACATAGGGTCATTTTAATGAAACTTAATTGAAAGAAACTGAAAGGCAGGTTGGATTTGGAAATCCCAGCTCAATTATATTCATTCTGCTTATATCAACCAGAGACAAAAGAAATTAATTTAACTATGCTTTATTCCTAACAGAATCATGGGTAAATGGCACTCAAGGAAAATTGAAAGCGGTTCCCCTTTCAGTTGTAGAAACTGAATAGAAAAGGGAGTTTGGGTGTTTTTTATTGTTTGGTTGGAGGTTTCTCTTTTGGGTTTTGTTTGTTTGCTTGCTTGCTTTTTTGGTCTGTTTTGGTTTTTTAATAAGGAAAAGCTGCAGCAACTAGTGAAATAGTCACAGATTTTGCAGGTCAGATGGGAGTTTAGTGATGTTCTAGCAAGTCCCTGGTGTGGTTAACTGCAGGAGCAGTATGGTCAGGTATTCAGTTCTCAATTTAGAGGCAAGTAAAGAAACCTAGCAATTGAGTCCTGTGGATGTAGAGCAGAAAACAACTGCAGGGAGGGAGGATGCTCTGTGTCCACAAGGGCATGAGGTGCCTATATGTACATCTGAGAGAGTTGTGTGGGCTCCAGCTGCAGTCAGTGGAGTCTTGCAAGGGAAATCAGTGGAGACTGTGTGACAGCATTAGACTTTCCACTGACAGCATTAGATGGATTCTACACCTGGGCCAGGTACTGCACCCAAAATTAAAGAATAAAACCCCTACCTAGCTTGTTAGCAGTTAGCCTGAATATTACAGCTCTGCCAGGGCTGCAGACCTCAATGGCACAGAAGAGGGATAATTACATACTTCTTGCACAAATCATTTGGACACCATTGTTGGTCTGAACTATTCAGAATTTGTCTAAGGGCTATAGATTATGCATGTGAACTCTGAGTGAATAAGGAAGATTGGTGTAACTAGATATTCTCTGTAGAGGCACATGGAATTTAATTTTTTTTTTTTAAAAAAAGGTAATTTTGTAATCTTCTAGCAATCTTGCAGCATGAAGTCTGTTGTTCCAGTGTAAATAGTTATATTCTTAGTTCAGTGGCTGAATCAGGTGTGAAATCATGAAATTTTGTTTGTTTGTTTTAGGCTAAAGTATGCAAATGACAAAATTACTTGTAAAAACTATATGAAACTGCATTTTTGTTGGACTTAAAATTTATAGGCAGCATTTTCTATAGTTCTGAAAAGTCCCTGGTCTTTGCATAAATCAGCAAGCACTGGCATTTTCTTAATGTCACTAACAGCATTTCGGTCAAGAGGGTCTTGGCTGACTTGGTTCACTACAGAATTGCACATGGCATATCCTGAGGGGAATTACTGCATCACTGTGTTTGTTTACATTACTCTTTAAGCTGTCATCCCCAGCAAGTGTAATTGGCTGTCCTGTGAAACAAGATCTTTCATTACCATCTTTCCTAATGCTTAATCAAAGAATAATGCCCTGGGATGTTTGTTATATATGGAGTAAACAGAATGTTTCCCTCTCAGTGCGGTGAATAAGTTATCAGTGTCAGATGCTGAATGATGAAAGACAGAATTTACACAAATGCACTATTTGGGAGTGGGGGCAACTGAAGGAAAGTGACATCGATCTGCTGCAACATTATTGAGGTTATTATATGGCAAGTTTAGTGAAGAATATATTATTCCAGGCCCTTACAGAATTATATCAGCTAAGGAGCCAGCTAAGAAAGTCAAAATCTCTTTCCAGGGGAAAGAAGATCACACCAAATATTTGATAACTGTGCTGTGATTCAAGTGATGGCAATGGATTAAGCCAACGTTAATGTAAACTAGCTGAACCCACAGCTACTGGTGTGTACTGGAGGGAGGTTTGGTAACACTACTACCTGTATGTATGGTTTCTGGAGAACCAGCAGAGCATGCTTATTGTAACAGCTGTACATCTTTATCACAGCACCCAGGCAGGTTGCCTGCTTTTGTGTCAGAATTCAGTGCTTTTGGGATAGGAAGAGAGTAAAAAGTGTTCCCACAGAGTGAGGGAGGTTTTAACAAAATACCTAAATTGCTTATGAATCAGATTAGGACTTGTGGGTGTAGACCACTTCAGGAGTGTAGTGAACCTGTACGCAGGGTATCTGGCCTCCTACCCACAGGGCAGTTCAGCCACGCTCTAATGTGAGCAGCAGCATTTGACAACAGAGATCTGATTTTAAATACTCCGTCTTAATTGGTTGTTTCCAATGAATGTGTATTGCCCTCTTTCTTCTGAAAAGGTCAGTCTCTGCCTGACTGGAGGGGTTTGCTGTTACACAGTGTGTGGTGTCTTTTGGCACACCGTACTTTTAAGGTCTTAACATCTTGCTTCTTTCCTGCACATGCTGTGTTAAGGCGAGTCAGTGTTAGTCCTGATATCCCATTGGTGCCAGAATAGTGTCATTAGAGGGCTCAACATAAAAAAAAAAATGCACTAAGAGCCAAGGGATGTAAAAGAAGTATCTGACATCTGTGCAAGCCCTCAGTGCATAGGATCTGTGCTTTCCAAGCTCCACAGAGGTTAATTATTTGTCTGGCAAAAATACCGTCTCAAATGGCATGTTCCCCAGAAGGTTAAAATGCTCTCTTGTTCAATTGAGTTACCGATTCCCTTTACCATTATGAAAAATTACATCAGTTTTCACTGGAGAATAAGGCAGTAACAGAGGTGGCAGAACAGCTCATTAGTCCTGGGACTGTGACCCATGACTCAGCTTCCATAGGCAGAGCAAGTGGAAGACAGAGTAAAAACTGAGGAGGTGGGACAGGGAAAATGGAAAGGCAATCCTAACATTTCTTTTGAAATTCAGGCGGTGAGTCAATTCTGCATGTAAGAGTTGTGTGATTTTTAAGAGATACAGCCTTACTAATATTTTCTGGCAAATAAATAACAGGGATTCTTTTGTGTTGTGGGGTTCCTTTTTGTTTTGTTGGTGGATTTTTTCTTCTTTTTAATTCAATCAAGAAGAAAGTTATTGAATAACAAGTAAGCAAGCCATGGCTTTTATTAGGCTGACACCAATGCAAAGAAAGAAGGCAAGTTTGCATTTAGATGCTGATACAAACATGTTGGACCAGTGGAGATTTCAGTACAGCACTTGTTAGTTCTCCTTTAAAACGCTCTTCCCCTCTTGTCTAAACCGAGTTTCCTGACTTTCCTTTTTTAAGTGTTCAACAATGTATGGCAGCTGGAAAAGTCTGGAGAAAAGGCAAGTCATCCCATCACTTGGCTGGTTCATCTGCAGTGGTAGAACCTATAGTATGAGGAGGTGAAGCCTGGTGTATAACACTTGATATGAAGAGAGGACATGCAGTCTCTGAAACACTGGTGTAACATAGTCCTTGCCCTAATTAGATATTTGTTTTTTTTTAAAAAAAACCAAAAACTAAAAAATTCTAGAGCACACACAGTTTGTACATGCTTCAGGAGTATTAATTAACTGTATGTTAATTAGTGGTCCAGGTATGCACAGAAATTTTTTCACAGAATCACTTTGGTTAGAAGAGAGCTCTAAGATCGAGTCCAGTTGTTAACCCAGCACTGCAAAGTCCACCACATAACCATGTCTCCAAGCACCACATTTACATGTTTTTTGAACAATTCTAGGGATGGTGATTTCACCACTTCCTTGGGCAACCTGTTGCAATGCCTGACCACCCTATCCGTGAATAAATTTTTTCCTAATATCCAATGTAAACCTCCCCAGGTGCAACTTGAGGCCATTTCCTCTTATCCTGTCACTTGTTACTTGGGAGAAGAGACCGACCCCCACCTGGCTACAGCCTCCTTTCAGATAGTTGTAGAGAGTGATGAGGTCTCCCTGAGCCTCCTTTTCTCCAGGCTTGAGAACCCCAGCTTCCTCAGCCACACCTTGTGAGATCTGTGCTTTGTTCCAGCCAAAAAAAGATAAAATAAGTGACTCATGACTCCACTCACCATTTCTTTTCCTGAATCCTCTGGTATTGGTTCTTCTTTGCTACAGGATGAGTGTCTCAGCTTGAGTAGTAGAGGAGAAGTTCAGCCTCAGCATTCTCATGTCCTTCATGCCCTCTCAGGATTTTCTCTGTGTCAGCTGGAGAGCCTCTTATGAAGAGGAGCTGGAGATGGTAGTAGTCCAACACAGGGGAATTTTCAGAAAACCTCAGATGAGCAGTAATCCATGACCCTTCCAAAATACTTGTATTCCTCAAGGAACAGGTTGAAACCAATGTGTGGAAGCAGAAAAGATGCACCAAAAAAAAGAAAAAGCTGCAGTTCATCATATATTGTCCCTGCCACTCCTGTCTCCTCAGGCAGAGGACTCCTTGCACTGTTTCCCTGGCCCAGCACGGGTCCCTTCCATGGGGTGCAGTCCCTCAGGAACAAGCTGCAGCTGCATGGGTCCCCTATGGGGTCACAAGTCCTGCCAACAAACCTGCTCCAGTGTGAGCTCCTCTCTCTGTGGTTCCACCCTGATACAGCATGGGCTCCCTACGGGGGCCTCCTTCAGGCATCCACCTTCTCTGTCATGGGCTGCAGGTGGATCTCTGCTCCCCCCTGGACCTCCATGGGTTGCAGGGACAGTCTGCCTCACCAGGGTCTGCAGCACGGGCTGAGGGGGAATCTCTGCTCCAGCACCTTGGGCACCTCCTCCCCCTGCTTCTTCACTGACCTTTGTGTCTGCAGGGCTGCTCACCTCACATATTTCCGCTCCTCTCTCTGCTGCTGTTGCACAAGAGTTTCCCACCTTGCCGTATTTAACCAATTGCCCCAGAGGTGCTAGCACTGTCATTGATGGGCTCAGCCTGGGCCAGTGGCATTGGCTCTGTCTGACATGGGGAAAGCTTCTGGCAGAAGCTCACTGAAGCCATTCCTGTAGCACTCCCCTTCCCTGACTATCACCAAAACCTTGCCTCGCAACCCAATACGTGGTGTTTCTACCAACAGATTTTTTTTTTGAATGGGATTCTAACAACGATGTTTCAGTGCCCTTTACATGTTTAAGTAAGTATAATAAAAATCAAACAAATGCTGACATGTGAAAACAATATGAGTCTTTTTTTCAACTCTGTTTTCAAGATTCAGTACTGATGATTCAATATTAACCTGATCAGCAGAGTCTCCCATGAAGAAGTAAAAAAAAAAACCAACATTTTTTGCAATACTTGTCATATAATCTTAAAGCACTAGACAGAGGAAAGAAAACATACACACAGCTATGGCCCTTGGTTTCTTGGCAGAATACCTGGAATGTGAAGGGCAATGGTTTTTATAATAGAAGAACATGCTATGGGATAAGCCTTTCCCAAGCAATTATGTTCATTTATAGTAATGCTTTCATGAAAGATAATCTAATGAAATTCCTTTGGTCAGGAGCCTATTTTTAATTAAATACCCTGAGGATAGCTCTTTTAGAGCTGTGTAACTCACTTGGTTTTAATGGCTGTCAGTAAACCCTGAGTAATTCACATGGTCAAAGAAGCTGAATTTGTGAGTAAATCCTAACATCCCAGCCTGAATCTATGGTTTGGCAGAGGGATTGTAAAGGGAGTTAAGGAGTCCCTTTCTGCTGCACAGACCTCTGGAGGCAGGGGAAGTACCCAGCTGTCTGGTATAGGGCACTTTGAGATGGACCACTGTTCTGATGCCTTGCAGCTATTCTGATGCATCTATGCTGAAACTCCCTAGAGTTTCACCTGTTGGATACTCAGCCATCTTTTGTGTCTCAAACATGAGAGCTCAGATGTGCCCTCCAGAAATGTTTATGCACAGCTCTGGTGAGGAGCAGTCAAACACATCAGAGAGACCAATCAGTGATTTAGGCTGATTATATCTCAAATGCAAAGGGGGCCTGAAATTTATGTGTGTATGTGTATATATATATATATATGTAGAATTATATTTACACATACATAGATATAAAAATACATTTACATATATCAACATAGTAAATTTGAAGGTTATGCACCATTTATGCTGCCAAATGGAGGAGTTACAGGTGGAAGTGTGCAGGCTGTGCAGCATCAGAGGGGACAAAAAGAAAGAGAGAGATGAGGATTTTTCAGACACACAGTAGTGTGCAGAACCCTGGACCCCAACTGCACCAGATACGTAGGCAATGTCCAGTGCTACTACTGAGGTAAGTGCAACTGCTGGAGAATGGGAAGGATGGAAGTTTATGTCTCCTAGCACCAAGAAAAAGGCTCCTGCCCCACCTAAGGGCTTGCAACTGTGAAATGCATTCACTGCCCCTCAAAGCTGAAGAGGAGTCAGATATGCCTTCAAGCAAAGAATCTGATTGACCTGACTCTAAACCATGCAAGACCACCAGGAAGAAATGGTGAGTCCATGTGAACAGGTGCCTCCCTGCTCCAGGGGACAGAGGTATCTGTTGGCCTGAATGTCATTTAGAACGATCTGCTACCCGTGCCATGACTGGGGATGCTATGGAGGGAGTGCTGAAACTCCTCCAACCCTCTGACTACTAACCTCTCCACATCGAGGAAGGTGATTCTTCCCCTCTGCTTAGCACTGGTGGTCTTGGGTTCCTAAGAGATGAGACACAGGCATACTGGAGAGAGTCCAGATAATGTCCAGCTACAAAAATGATGGACTACAGCATCTCTTACTAAAGAGGAAAGGCTGAGTGAGCTGGGACTCTTCAGCCTGGAGATGAGAAGGCTCATGGGTGATCTTATTAATAGGTGTATATAAATACCTGAAGAAAGGGTGCTAAGGAGATGAAGTTGGACACTTTTCAATGGTGCCTGGTGAGAGGGTTAGAGGCAAAGGACACAAACTGAAACACAGGAGGTTCCCTCTGAAGATCAGGAAACATACTTTAACTGTGAGGGTGACTGAGTGCTCAAACAGGTTGCTCAGAGAGGTGTAGGAGTTCCTGGACATATTCAGAAGCTTCCTGGAAATGGTCCTGGGCAGCTGGATCTAGCTGACCCTGTCTTGGATATTGTGGGGAAAGGTTGGATGAGATTATCTTCAGAGGTCCCTTTCAACCTCAACCCTTCTGCAATTCTTCCTTCAGGGCTTTCTGATGGCAAGACTAGAAATGTATTAAACATTACTGTGGTATTTCACTTCAAATTTCTCACTGCATCAGAAAAATAAATTTGCAGAGTGCTACCTTGAAACAGTATGCTAATGAGAATATTCTTATTACAGATGGAGCTGTCTGAGCCCATTAATTGTACAGAGAAGAGTATGTCTGAAAAACAGTCCTTAAAGTACTTAAAAACCTTTACCTGATTATGGCACAAGCTGAGAGACTAAACTGGAGGTATAGCCTCACATATAACGTGCTACAGATGACCACATTGCATCAGATGGGTGGCCACTCAGCAGCCCTAGTGGGTTGGCCTCCTTTTGAAGAGGGATGAACTCCATCTTATGGTGTTATCCATGTAATTTTAATTAATTCAGCAGTTGCAAATGAGGTTACATTACATGGCTAACTTAGAATGCTGGCTGTGCACGCACTCCTCCTAAAAATAGGTGGCCATATTGTCAGTGGTACAGTGAATTTACTTTAATTTGGGACTGACACCTGGGCTCAACATATCAGTAAATGGAGCCGTGACAGAAAAATATATCTGATCCAGAAGCAAAATGATAAAATTTTATCTGTTTTAAATTTTACTTCATTATGCTCCAATTTTTTTCTAAAGAGGAGAGAAATAGTGCTTGAGTCTTTTATTGAGGATTTTTTTTTTTACAAGTATTGATTAAATAATCCCCAGAGTAAATAAGATGCATACAGTTTTTTTGAGGAAAGTGAAGCAACTTATGGCATAATAAGTCCCCACGAAAACATATTTGTTCTATTTAGAAATACAGATAAGACCTATCCACTAGCTAAAAGCCCTTCTTTTTCTGAAAGTTCCTTGAGAAAACGTCTGGATTAGGAGCCAAGAAATTCTTTAATCTAAAAATCAAAGTTTGTAGCACAGAAGCAGACAAGGTTTGAATGCTGCTAATAAGCTAATCAGTGAATCTCCATTTCTCCTGATCTTTGATGTATTAAAACAATTGACATGAAGTTTCTGATTATTAAGTACTTGCTGAAATACTTTAATCAAGCCCACTTGTTTTTCACCAAGCTTGAACAAATGTTCTGATCATATGCAGTTAATATGCTTTTAGTTAAAAACAACATATAAGACTTAAATTAGGATACTATTGAAAACATAGCTAATGTATAGATTCATCTTAAAGAAACATTGTAACAGTTCTTTTTACTATTCAGGGTATGATATTTCTTTACAGATATTAAGAATTATAAGGATTAAGAAAAGAAATTAGTTACTCCAACTGACCTCATCTTGAAAATGGTCACAACCAGCAGGCTGACAGTCAAATTGGGCTGTTTGGCTGAACTGCTGCAGTACTGCCATATTGCTAATGTTCAATTTCCACAGCAGCAAGTTTTCTTTCTGATGCTGTTAATTTCTCCCTTGATTCTTTCATAGGACTCTGGTTGTGTTTTAGGCATAATACTGTCTTGTTAAAGTATGCTTAACAGTCTATAACAGCTGTTTAAAGCATCTTTTCCTTTCCATAATTTTTACAAGGTGTTTATGAATAGATTACAGTGCATTGGGTAAAAAATGCATTTATGTCCAGTTTGGATATTAATTGCTACTGGAAGTCTCAACACTTACCTGTTTCAAACCACAGGTTTCCCTTTGAAAGGTAGTCCATTACCACCCTTTTATTCTGTGCTTGGGTTCAAAATACATTTGTCCCAGGTCTGGACATTTGGGAAGTTGGGGTCTCCAGTCAGAGTAGTTGAGTGCTCAGAAGTGAAAGGAGGAGGCCTGTGCACTAAGACCCACAAGCAACATCTGTGAAGTCTCTAAAACAGGTCAAGTCCTGTTTTCTGAGCTGAACTGACATGGTAGTGTGCATGCATCCAGTTCTTCCCTCCCACCACCCAAACCCACATGGCTGCATCCAGACTGTTGTCCCCAAGCAGTCCCCTGCTCACACCTGTCCAACGTCTGGGAGCTCTTTGGATGAGTGATGTGCTGGGGACCGTGCAGCAGCTTTGCAGGGCTGGTGGCTGGGACTGAGTGGGGGACAACCATGGCTCCAGATGCTGTGGGTACTGAGGCTGTGTGGAGCTGGCACTTTGGGAGCAGGAACAGCAGCCCAAAGCAGCAAGCTGCAGAGGAAAGACTAAGCAGAGTAGGTTGATGAGGTGAATTAAATTGCTTGTTAAATAATTAACCTCCTCCTAAGAACGTGCCTTTTAATAAGAAGATGAAATATGCCAGTGTTTTGCTTTTTTCAGTGTTCTATATTTGTGCTATGGATTACAATGGCAAAGGAAAACATTTCAGTGACTTCAACAATCCAGATGCTTTCTGGGGAAATTTTGGCATAAAGTAAATTGTTCATAATACTGTAATATGACCATCAATAATAATGAGTAGGCATAGTAGGACATTATTAAAATATGCATACAGCTTTTATTATGTGTTGTATATAACTTCTGCTGAAAGGGGCCTCCTGTCCTGGAGGATTTAATGTCTGAGTTTCTAGTCCTGTAGTTTGCAGTATATGAGTGTATTTCTTAATCTGTATGCATTGCCAATGCAGTTGGGTGCATGGGAGCAGTCAGTCACAGGCTATGGTCTTCCTAGAGCAGAAGTGAAAATTGCCTGAGAGGACCCAGTGCTCTTTTTTTTTTTTTTTTTTTTTTTTTTTTTTTTTTTTTTTTTAAATTTAGCTAATATGCCTTATTTTCCCATGAAGTTCAGGGAGCTTTCACTTCAGGAAGAGTAGGGCAGTGTAGGGCATCTCCCATAACCCTCTGTGATTGCCAAGTGAATACTGTTGTGACGAGTCTCTGTAAATCCTGGAAGGTGTCTGGGATATAACATGTCGTTCCCTTAAAATGTAAATGGTTATTTACAGCCAGCAACCACAGTGAGTACAGAGAAATGAGCAACTCAACAAAAGCACCTGTAGTTTCTACTCTTTGACTAGATAGACAGAAGTCTCCAAAACATTGATCTTGATAGTAGTCTAAAAATTGTCATTAGCAAATAATTATTATAATTTAGTTGTACCAACTTTACTGCAGGATAAATGCCTAAGAGGAGTCATGAATTTTGTTTGTTCATAGTGGCTAATACTGATGGAAGCACAGCACTCTACATTCTTTTATGCTACAGGTCAGTGGTAGTAGAATTTTGCCATGTGTATTCTGATGTTTTGTCTATTTTTAAATTTGTAATTGCCTCTTTCTGGACTCTCACCTCTCTTTGAAACCAGCTGAATGAAGGCTTATTTGGAAGGGACAAAGAGAGTGGGGTGATGTCTTTTGGGGCTTTCAACAGCAGCTGAAAGCAAAGTCCCTGTTCAGGTGTAGTGTTTATGGCCAAGCCTTGAGGTCCTCCAGTTCATTTCTTTGTTATGCTGCTTGTGTGAAGACTGTGCAGTCAAGTCCCACAAGCACCATGAATGCTTTCTTGTGTATTTTGGGGTACAGAGCACACATGCACAAGAAACTTGCTTTTACACTTGTGTAGTCAAACAGTTTATTACATGGAAGATCGGAACAAGCCCTGTTTATTGCTGCTGTTGTACATAGCACCAATTAAAGTAGCCCTTGGGAATCCCCATCTTTCATCACTCAGAAGTCCACTCTGTCTACTTCTTTTGTACTCTTTCAAAACAGAGAGTGCCTGCACATCCTTCTTTGTCCCTCTCAAAAAGCTTGACTGGAATAACTGGTATTTCCCCTGTGCCAAGTATTTGGTGCAGGTATCATGCAAAAATGAAAGTGAGCTGTGTGGCATTTGCCATTAGTTCTGAATGTGATGTAAGAAGATGAAGCGTGAGGAGGGCAAAATAGTGTCTTCATTTGTGGTAGTTTTTTTGCTGATCTATTATGTATTGTAAGCTTTTTTGCTGCTCTAAAGGTGAGACGTAAAAATAAATCTTAGAGTCTTTGACTCAGATTTTTTTAACATTGGGTATCATAAGACTTCTTTAAAACTGACTTGCTGCCAGCTAACCTAAATTGGGGCTGTGCTTTGAGGAAACCAATTCCCCAGCAAGTGTGGGTGTAGCCTGGTGAGGGATGGCAGTTCTTCCTCTCTGTCCATCTGCCAGCTGGCTCAGTCCAATCTGCTTTATTTCCAGCTGGGAAATAAGGAGCTTCAAAACAAGACAGCAAAATAGTTGAATGTGTTTTGAAATAGGTAAACCATTAAAGCAGCAATTTAGAAAAAGCCATCATATTGGCTATCACAGTTTAAAAAGAGCAAAAATTCATTATATTAGCCTTTGTGCTATTTACAGGTGAGATAAATTCTAGGGCAAGTTTACCTTCCAACACGACCAGTGAAAAGTACACAAAGCAACACATGTAGCAGCTTAAACCTATGTGCAGTTAAAAGGAATAAAGAGTTAAGGTGAGCATGATGAAGAGTTAACTAGTCTGTCCCTCCATGGTCTTTTCATACAAGTGTAGGTATAACACCAATCTATTTCCTCTGAAAAATCTATTTACTGCAATTTACTTTGTACTACATGGTGATATGTTGTATCTCATTCTTTTCATGCATGTATATATGAAAGAGTATTTTTTTTCCTCTCATTCTCACATTGACTTTTTCTCTCTTTCTTAACTTGGAAGTTATTTGTACTGCTACATATATAGAAGACAAGATCTGAGTACTACTTGTACTGTGCAATGTTTTGCTTCCTCCTCTGTCTGCTTTTCCCCTTACCACAAGCCAGTCCACCCTGAAGTGCGCAATAGCAGTGGTGCTTGCCAAGTCTCATACTTGCTACCAAAATATCTCTCTTCAGTGTGAGATAGAGGGAATGCTGTTCTGTGAGAGGCAGCATGGGAGGAGTACACACTGACAGCACTGTAACTCAGTATGTAATGAAGCATCTGACTCATTTGCAAAGGTGATAAGGATATTTATTGACTATGCTGGTGGTTAGAGATGAGCAAGAACTGAAAAAGTGTGTTTCTTTACAGGTACTCATGGTGGTTTTACTCACAGCTGCAAAGGGAGATGTAACTCACCTGCACCTGAAGCAATACCTTGATGGGGAGTCCTAGGCAGGTCAGACTGAATTCTCTGCCCAGCTCTGTTGCCCAGCTGCATCACTGCCTTCAGCATACCCTGCTGTCTCTCTGGCTTTGCTCTCCATTTGTCAAGTAAGACTAATTGCAATGAGATTTTCCTTCCTGCTATGAAGATTAGAAGAGTAAAGCTAAGCATGTCTATTAGGGACTTGAGTGGCATGTTGTTAAAAAACCATTTTGTTGGTTTTGTGGAAGTCTGTCTTTAGCAATACATGGTCAAGCAGGCATGTCCCTGATCTCCCATGACCCTTCTCCATTAAGGAAACCAAGAGCATAATCTCATTAGCTAATCCATGTTGTTGCCTTGTTGTATTTTACTGGCAGTGTTTTACAGAGGAGCAAGGCAACCTGTTACAGGGGAACACAGGAAAAGCTCCTGCCATCAGTGCCTACACAGAGGAGCAGCACAGCAATCTTTCCTATTGTCTACAAATTACAGTGTGAAATGGAGAAAGAGAACAGACAGGGGTACACCACAAGGATGCTGTTACTCTCTAACAGCCTCAGCACACATATTAAAAAAAAAAAACAAAAAAACCCCAAAACAAACAAACAAACAAAAATGCCTCCTAACTGATTTAAAGCAATTTTTTTATTTTTTTTTACATAAGTTTATTCCCTGATGCTGCTCCCAGATATCTACAGTACATTTTTTGTCCATATGTTTTTTCTCCCTCTCTTGGGATTTTTCTCTTGCACTTAAGGGATTCTCTGACCCCCACTCCCCCTTTAGCACAGGCACAACGTTGCTAGTTACCTCAATAACGCTGCCTTCTGAAGCTCAAACTGAGAGGTAAAAAGTCACTGTGCTCTGACCACCAGCTAAAAGCAAGGGCTTGCATGCATAGCTTGAATGCATGAAGCCTTGTCGTCCTGTCAACCTGTTAGTTCCTCACCAGAGAAGTGGCATGAACTCCAGGATATCATCTGCCTGGGCACAGGAATAGATATTACTAATGTTGGTGTAGTATTGAACTAAACTGTTCTTACAAGTTACTAGCACTGGAGTTTCCACAGCCTCTCTGACTTCCATTTATTCCAGGTCTCTTCTGTTTTTAAAAGACTGTTGAATCTAGGCATCTATCTCTAGGAGGGGCCTTGCAAATGCTCAACAGAACATAAGAAGTCCTTGCAGGATTACTTGTAGGTCTTGTTCACTAGTCTCCCATTCACATGGATCCTGCATAGTGCTCACCTTACTGTACAGTAGTCTGCCACAGGCTTGTGTTCAGTTCATGGTTCACTGTAATCCCCAGAACCTTTCCTCCAACATTTCCTAGCTATTTTGTCTTGATTTATACTCATGAAATTGATTATTCCTGCCCAAG
Source organism: Margarornis squamiger (assembly GCA_035222235.1). Classification (NCBI taxonomy): domain Eukaryota; kingdom Metazoa; phylum Chordata; class Aves; order Passeriformes; family Furnariidae; genus Margarornis; species Margarornis squamiger. The sequence continues at coordinate 78,403,706 of JAWWTY010000077.1, forward strand.
GGTAGTGCTTTGTACTTGTCTTGACAAAATTTCAGCCTCATTTTTTTGCTGTCTGTTTCTCCAATTTCTCAGCTTCAATTTCTGCCTCCGGTATATTTGTGGGAGGGAGGTAAAGCAGAGATATACTGAATATGGTCACAGTGACCTCACATCCTTAGGAAAGTGGTAAAATATTCAACAAGAGGAGAATTCAAGACTTGGCATGTTTCACTGACTGTTCTACATTTCCTGTAGAAGGGGAAAGTAGTGACTACAAACTTCATCCAAAATCCAAAAGTTTCTTCTCCAACACAATCAGTCATAGTGGAGTCCTGCTTTTGTTCCTGGTTGCTCATGCAGCCCAACATTCTCCCAAGGATCTCAGAACATAAGTACTTGGTGGGCTGCACCCAGATGTGCTCCAGCATGTGTTGCCAGCATCTGTCTTTTCCCATTGATCTGAAGTCACTGAAACTACAAAGTCAGGTCTGCTTGAAGCTGAGTGTGCATTTGCTGCTTTGCTGGATCAGGGCCTCAATCTTTAGATGAGGTGGGAATGTGGCAATACAACTCAGATTAACTGCGACCAGATTTTCCTATCTTCTAGTAAGAGGGATAAGCCAACCATTTCTTGGTTTCACACATGTGCTGGCAGATAAAAGTAGTATGTTATAAAAGTTTACTATTGGTGCTTGAACAGCAATGCATAAATTTCATGAAGACACTCATGGTAAATATGCCCAATAAGAAGGTTGTACTTTTTAGTCTTACTTCTAGTAGAAACATTGTCTCACTTACAGGCAGATTTGTATATTTGATGATTCCAGTATTTAGCAGCAGCTATATTTGCCCATTTGTTTGGAAGCCGCTAATAGCTTAGTCCAGTTGAGCTCATTTCACAGCTTCCTCTGACTGTGGGACCATCTGTTATCCACCTCACTTTTTTCTTCTTTCCTTGATTGGTTTCACACAGGCCCTTTAGTTCATTTTCAATTAGGATAGTTTGGAGAAAATCATACTATAATCTGCAGTTGTGTCTTCTGTGTGTGTGTTGTCCCTGCTCCAACACTCCTGCTCTCCCAACTGCCTGCAATTAGATGGAAAACATCCCATGATGAAGAATGTTGTTGAATTTACCAGGCTTGGTGGAAAAAGAGGGGGATTTTCTCCAAAGCTGGAACATTTCTGTAGGTAAGCCTATAAAACTTGAGGAAGACGGGGCTGAAAAAATTTAAAAATAGAAAAAGCAGCTAAAAATATTTATATTTTCTTTACTCATACTGTTGATATTTTATGAATATATGTGCATATATTTATAATATATATGTGTTTATAAACACTGTTGACCTTTTAAATCTATATATAAATAATATATTATTTATGAATATTCATTATATATGTGTGTGTAATATTAAAAAATCTGTCTCACTTCCTTGGGGATTTTCTCTTTAATTTAAAAACCTCTGGCTTCCAACCCATACAGGTCATGAATGAGGCTGGAGAAGTATAAGGGAAATGAAGAGATATTAGAAAAAATCCTATGAGTCTCTTGAAAATACCTCTAGACAGATGAACCTGGAGGCTTAGTTTGCTTCTGAAAATTGTGTTGTGGTTTGTTTTCCTTTTTTATAATTTCAGACTCTGAGCAAGAGTTGGAGAATGCTGGACTGGGGAATTGCTGCTGTGGGGAAGATTTTTAGAAGCAATAGTTCAGAAACAAAAGGGCAATGTCAAGCTTGAAGGAACCTTGCCTTGCTTCCATTGTCATTTTGTCATAATGAAGAGAGTCCTGTGAAATCCTCTGGGCTTTAAACAATTCTCATTTCAAATTGGGCAGGTGGAGGAGGGAATCAAGGAATAGCTGACAAGGTCTAGTATCATCTGTGTTGTCTGCAGTGGTGTTGCAATAGGCCAGACCATTGATAAGAATAGGAGCAATCTTACTCTGCAATGTTAATTTTCCAAGCACAAAGTCCACTCACTGGCTGCAGGAAGCAGGGGTTTTGCAGAATTGCTCATGGCATGTTACTGCTGTGGGCTTTTCCTGAGCACAGGTGTTCAGCCTGTCTTGTGGTGCCTTCAGTCTGAGTTTGGCACAAGTTTCTACAGCCGAAATCTTCTTTCATCTCTATTTCATAGCCCCAGAGAGGAAAAATGCAGGTAAAATGCAAATGTCAACCTGGAAGCATTTCCATTGTGCTGGGAGCTGGGCACTGCATGATTTGGGCTGCCAGGAGAGTTGCTGTGTCTCCGCTGCCCAGACTCCCCAGCCGGAGCGCAGGTACCAGCCTGCAGCCCGGGGCTCTGCTCTCCTTGTCTGCTCCTGCAGGGGCCCCGGCATGGGGAAGAATGAGGGAGAACCGACCTGCTGGTGGGGCAGGGAAGGTTCCCAGGGTCCCTCGTGGAGTTGGGGAAGAAAACCCCCAAATGAAATGGGGAAAAGGCAAGGTGAAGGACGTGCTCCGCGTCTATGATGGGAGGGGTTTGAGGGCTTCCCCTGGTGATGTAAAGACACCGGTCTGCTCTAGGAGCTAAGGAATGGGGTTGTGCAACCACCTCATTACTGAAATATCACTGCGTCCGTGCCGCTGTGCCCTCCCCAGGCAGCGAGGCGTAAGATCCCGTACCGCTGCCTGCAGCGGGCGCGGATGCCACAAGGAAAAGCCGGGGACATTTGTGCGCTCCGTGTGTGCGGCTTCGCTGCGGCTTCCAGGGCCCCACCTGCTGTCGGGCCGTGGCAAGGGAAGCGCTTCCAAAGCCTCTCGCTGCCCTTCTCCTCTCAGTCTGACACGAACTGCTGCCCCGTGAAAGCCTCCCCAGTCCCTGGGCAGGGTTACCGCCGCCTGCCAGGGGCGGCTTTGTTCCTCTCCAGCGGCAGAGTTGGTACCCGACACTTTTTAGCTTTGCAGCTACCGTGGATAGCTGCGACTGCTAAGAAGGGATCGATTGGTATTTGGCTCTTAGGCCAAGTATCAGTTACTGGGATAAACTGGTGGTGGGTGGCCTTCTCATTTATCAGCATGACAAGGCTGTGAGCAGTGACAAACCCCCGGTGCTGCACCGCCGGATCCTGTGGTAAAACAAGCGCACCGACGCGGATAATCAGCCCGCTTTTCTGTGGGCAAGAGCAGTCGTAGCTAAAGGCTTTTTTTTAGTAACTGTGTGTTTACAACTTGCTGCACTGCTGTCCCTGCAGATCCCAGGCTGAGGAGACAGGAGGTAGCCAGGGAGCTCTCTGAAACACACCCTGCAGCTGCTACCTGGGTGACTGCACCTGAGCAACCCCCGGAGGAGCCAGGGGGAAGCTCAGGTATCAGGGACTAGGATCCCGAATGTTCAGCTCTGGGGGTTTATGTCTGTAACCAAAAAATAAAGCCTGGTTTGCAGGATCTTGCATTTTTCAGTGGTACACAGCAGCACTTGCTTTTTTCCAATGTGAAGTGAGGAACTTTTAAAGCAGAGATGATGCTACTATACCTTGCACAAGAATCTGATAAATCATGTTTCTACCTGACTCCTCATCCGATTTCCAATGTGGCTGCCTACAGAGTAGGAAAGGCAAGACTGAATTGAGGTTTCTGACTTCCCTGGCTGCATTTCCATTACTGTAAGATGTGTAAATATCCTTCTTCTCGCTTTAGCAGGACGGGTTTGGGATGCGAGGTACAGCTTGCAAAACAGCTCCAAATTCCCCAGAGGCAGACATGGAGATTTTCAGAAGGAGCCCTCTCAGCCGTGGGCTCTTGCTTATCCTGTTTCTAATCACAGCCCTACTCATTAAGACTCTGCTGATGGAGACAGGAATAGACCAGAGTAATCCTGGTGACCGGCAGCCTTACAGAGTTTTGTAATTCACGGCCATGTGTGTGACATCTTGATTCAGCTCATTCTGCCTGGGCGTTGCCTTGTACAATATGTGCAGGTATGATCTGTTGCCCACCCACCAAGGCATAGTTCTCCTCAAGTGCTGCAGGTGTGAGAAGCATCAGCACTGCGCGTGGACCCTCGGCTACAAATCTGGCTTTTCATACATTTGAATTTGCAGCTTAAACAATGTAGTTTTAAACCAGCTCTTTTAACACAGCTTATGACTGTGTATATGTATTAGATGGACTCTGGACTGATTATTGACATGCTTTGGCTTTACTAACAGCTTTTTGCTGATGTGACTGGAGCTGTTTGCCTTAAGGTATCTCCTATTAGTGCTTCTGTATTGCTTCTGCTGAAGTGGGTGACAGACTGAGGCGAGACACTTCACTGCACAGTACATTTTACAGGCACGAAGAACAACACATGCAGAGTTCTGCCTGAGTGTCTGTAAAGTAGAGTAAACAACCATTCAAAGAAAATAACCTAATTCTTCATGCACACTTGCAGGGAACTGTGTGCCAGGGTGCTATGTACACTGGGAAGGAAGATGCATCTGGTGAAGTGGGTGTGGGTGCTTTTCCTTTTCACCAGTCAAGCCACTGCTTGCTTTGCAAGGCTGTACCTTGTGAGAGACAAAGTGTGTGCAAGGGAACAGGCAGCAGGATGGTTCAGATCTGCAAACATAATGACAGGCTGAGCAAAATGGTTTTCAGTGAAGGTTTTGGGTATGAGGGAACAGTCAGAAAGACCTGGATTGTGCAAGCTTCTGACATGATGGGTGGGGATGACTGCAAAGCCACAGGTCTGACTGGGGAGGAAATGGAGGAAAGCCTGCAAAGAACTAACAAAGGATGGAAATAGAAGCCTGCACCAGGGAACAGAGGGCTGTGGACAGCACAGGGCCTGTGGTGAGTGCAGGACTTGAACTGCAAATTTGTGTGTGAGCAAAGCCAAGAGAAACTGGCCAAGAGGTGGAATTTGGCATTGTAATTGTGTCATTCACAAGTGCTTGAGGACCATTGCTGACCACAAGCAAGAAGCACTTTTGTTTAGTGTCTCAGATGAGAGGTTGAGCTCCCAAATGTGATGACACTGGGGTACAAGAACTTGTGCTAATGAAATCCCATTACTGATGAGTTCAGCAAATATAGTGATCTTGAATTATGAGTCCCTGTGAGAGCTAAAGCCACCGTGTGTTTTCCTCATTGGCAATTATTGAGAAGGATCTCTGTTTCTCCCCTGTACTTGCTTTCTCTTTCTCCCTGCCCCCACACGTTTAGAAAGCTGGAATGTGTGACCATTTGACCATATGCCAATCTCTTCGAAGAGTCTCTGTAATCCCCTGTGCTAATCCTCTTGCAATAGGAAGGATGCTTGTAGGCAGCACTTGCAAATCCACACCCAGAATATTAAGCTTGTTATAACACCTGGCCTGTCTTTGCATCTGCTGACTCATTTCCAAGGAAATTGTTGTAAGTTTCTCCTTCCTGCAGACTTCCTTTGAAATGTTGCTTCAGGTAAAAATAATATTTCTTGGTTTATACATGCTTATGAGAAGAAATGGCAATACCTAGGGATAGCTATCATTATTCACTGCACTATTAGTGCTGAACATGGTAGGCCACATTTTCCAAACAACCTCTAAGGCTGCACAAGTCTGCAGATACAGCAAAAGTGGGCAGAAGATCCATGTGTCTGGACATCAACTGTCGGCCCCATGCCAAGGATCCCCCTTGGGAGATACTCAGGGCCCCCAACAGAAGTTCTGAAGTTCCCTGTACCACCACAAAATGGGGCACATTTAAGACATACCCACATGACAAATGCAGGGGGACTAGGCAGTTGACACATGACTTCTGTGTTGCTCTAAAGCTTTCAAAGTGGTTTAAGTGCTGAGAGCACTGTAAGGTCTGTGCTGTTTCAGCCCTATTACCTTGCCTTGTGGGACAGTTCATCTGCCAGAGGAAAGGCTTCAGCTGGCTGCAGTGCAGTGATGTAGGGCTGGGACTCAGCTGGCTCACCTGGCAGCATGAGGTGCTTCAGAGGTTGCTGGTGGCACAAAGGGAGGGATGGTGTCCCTCCCTGCAAGGCACTTCCATGTGCTCCATTGACAACGGGTTGGGTGGACAGCAAGGGGATAGGCCACTCCAGCTGATGTTTTGCAGGTGAACAGCTGGCCTGGCTCCCTGTGCTCAGGAAATATCATCCGTTTAATGCACAGCAGGCAGGGGCAAAGGCCTGGCAGAAAGCTGGGACAGAAACACAGGGACCAGCATTCAACTGCTGCTGTAGCCTTAGATATATTGATGCATTCACAGAGTGCAATTTGGGTAATACCTTTCACTCACAGAACAAATTAACAAACAATTCATTGACTCTTCTTCTGGGGTGAGGATCTGTTACTGTAGAAAACAAAGCAGTTGCAATAAAGCATATCTTTTTGAAGGTGGCCACATGTTATTGTGCCTCTGCTGTCCTCTGCCCACAGGACACTGAGACCCTGCTCTCAGACCCTCCCAGAGGGCAGCACTGGGAGGTGACCACTCATGTTGACCACAGACAGTACCTTCGTCTAAAATCCTGGTTTACCAATGGAAAGAGGAGGCCCCACTCCAGCCTTCCCCACATCTCTCCCAAACCTGCTATACTTTCTGTCATGGTCATGCCTTTAGAGCTGCTGCCTGAGGCTACGTGCAGCCCAGAGTACGTGTGGGTATTGCCAGAAGGGGTGCGCGTTTATACAAACACGCCTGATGTGAGGCTGCCTCTTCATCAGCATCAGCTGGCTGACCTTGCCAATGGCTTTGCAATCCAGGTTGGTGGAACACCGCAGCTTGCGGCACGGTGTGGGGCTCTGGGCAGCACAGGAGCTCCCTGCTGAGCCAGAAAGGTCTCCAGGTGATAAAGCACTACTCAGCAGCTAAGGCAACACCCAAGCCTCTGGCTGGGACATGTTACCCAGCCTCAGGTCAAGCACAGAGCTGTAAAGACTCTCCAAGAAATCTGACGCACCGAAACTGGAAGGAGGTAAGCAATAAGTAAATTCTTCACTCTTGATTCCAAGCAGACATCAATAGCATGTTTTTAAAAGAAAACCACGGGCTCTTCTGTGCTTCCTGGCAAAGGACACGAGGAGCCCTGTGCTGGAAGGTTCTCCATGCCAGTGGCAAGCAGGGCACAGGCACAGCTAATCAAAAGCAGGCACCAACTCACTGGCTAGAAGTTGCCAGTTTCCACGGTTATGGCTACATTTTAGTTCAGCTGGTTTCCTTCTCATCAGTGTTTATGACAAAAAGTATGGAAGAGGCTCTCATTCTTCACAGGGATAATGCTTAATCACAACGGGTATTAATGAATGAAAAAATAATTAAATAAATAATAATGCCCACCAGGCCATTAACAACTTAGGAGGAAAAGGCAGGGGAAGAACCTTGGCTCTGAGCAGGCAGCAGGTACTGCTCGGTGGGAAAGCTCTCACAGCAAGGGAAGGGCAAAGGATCAAGGAATGCTGTGCAGCAACTGTGAAGGGGCTAGGGCTTAAAGAGAAAACCCAATAGAGACTCCAAGACATATTAAAACTTTGGTGTGCAAAAGGGCATTGGATTTACTTCTGGCTGTTTAACAGTGAATTCCCAGCTCCATCCAGTGAGAACACAACGCCTTATCTTGGAAGATAAGGATGATACAAACCTGATATGAAAATGATCTAAATCTGATGGATCTGTGAGAAATCACATGGAGATAGAGAAAGAAAATCAATAAGGCATTAACAGGTGCTAGTGTTGCTGCCTGTAAATCAATTTGGAATTGTCCAGTGCACTGCTGTTTGTAAAATACACCTTAGGCTGTAATTGTGAACTGGACTTAGTTACAAAGGAGTAAACATCATGATGCAGGAGCCAAGGACTTGCAACAAGCTCTGAGTGGTGTGCAGCTGAAGGAATAAATCAGCTGCATTCCCCTAGCAGAGAAACCAATGAGGTCTGAGCATTCTCTAACTTTTCTGGTTGCCATCAGCACCTATACTACTCCACAGTGGCAATTCAGGATGAGCTGCGAGGGAAACAAAAGTAGATCTCAGACAGTAAATGATGGAAATTAAGCTCTGGTCAGGGTTCTGGTGAAGGGAATTTTGAAAAATTTGCCTATGTAATGGGGGATATTTCTATAAATTGATGCACATGAGCTAGAGAAATTCACCACCTGTCCCTGTAGATTACAAAGCTGATTCAGCTGAATTTATGCTACAGATTTTGAATGTGGCATCTTAGCTGAAGTCTAAGGTAGAAGGGCGTAATAGCAACAATGACCAAAAAAACATTTAAATTCACTGTCTGTGCACTTCATCATTCCAAATCTCTCTCCAATTCAGTTGCTTTTGTTGAGTGACACGCATGCTTCCAGCCCAAATATCACAATTCTTTCCCTGGCAAAAATGAGTTTGACACGCAGGCTCCAGGGACAAGGGACAAGAGGTGGCACCACTACAAAGGCAAACTACCAGAGCTGCTCTGAGATGAGTACAGTCAATCTTACCACCAGGGTGCTGGGACCCCCCACCTCCCTGTTCAACATCCCTATTCCTGCAGTCCAGTGGGTGAGTGTTAATGAAGCAGTTGCAGTTTAAGCTGCTGTAGGGATGAGGCAGTTTCTGCATAGCATATTCCCTGGGAGAGTAATTCCCTGCTGCAGGACAGACTGTAGTCTGCCAGATGCTGACTGCTTACTTCATACCTTTTGCAAAGATGCAGATATTTTGGTTGCTACTTTGCCAAACAAGTCGGGGTGAAACCAGCAAAAATCTCTCACACTTGCAGATCAACAGCTGTCTTTTCTACTTGCCAGGCCTGCATGGGCTGTCTGGGGACATAAGCCAGGCTCCTTGCACATTGGCTTTTGTGTAGTCCCAAGAAGTTTCATTTCATCCTTCTGCTTCCTTTCCCTTGCTCCCTGGCCATTTCCCCATCCAGAAATCTGCATGCTGAATGTGGTAAAGGTTAAAACAGCTGTTATAAAGCTTATTTTACTTCTCTTTACCAGAAGCACATTTTAAAAAATTAATTTCCTGAGGTTTCACTTTTTTCCTCTCATTTTCAGGGGGAGTTGTGAACACAACACAATTCTATGTAATACTTTGCATCTAAGGAATATAAGGAATGCTAACTATGAAAACTGTCTTCCATCTTAGAGAAAAACTCATTTTATTCAAGGAGTCAATATACTTCTAAATAAATAATTGGCTGCAGAAAGCCTGCAAGATTTTATCAGTGAAAGAAAAAACAAACACAAGCCATGGGTAAGGGATGCTCCTCCATGTGTCAGCTGTATGGGGAATGGTTTTGTTGCTCAGGAGGAGCCTTCTGCTCCTGTTGCATACTCTCTAGAAGGTTTGGACCTTAAGACCAGTGTGATTTCAACATGGTTTCAACCTGGCACTCTTGAGGGTACCAAGCAGCTTTGTTGGGTTGGGATCACTTAACCTGTGTTAAGGTAGCTGACACTGGGTATGGTCCTAAGCTAGGTGGTTCCTGATGTGCCAACAGTTGGATTATCTAGCAGTATAAATTCCATCTCGAGGAGAACACAAGGTGGTATGTTTAAGTTCTCCAGGAGTGCTGTATAGTCTTTATGTTGCCATAATGTATACGCTAATTCTTGGTTGTACCTTCTGCTTTTCCCACCGTTCAGGACTGTCCTGCTGCAGTGTGAGGATATTTGGGGCTGGCTTCCACAGAGACTTTCTCCAGAGATTAATATTGTCCAGAAAAAGCATCTACAAAAGCACTACTGGCATGCTCAGCATTGGAGCTCTGCAAAAGGGCTCAGTCATGCTCAAGGCACCCACATTCTGGGAAGCTGCAGGCAGGCAGCAGTCCTGCCTGGGAAAATGCAGCTGTGGAGTTTCCTTTCTCCTTCTCAAAAGGGACCATGGAGACTGAGATGTGATAAACTTACCTTATTAACCATGTTGCTTGACGACAAAGTCACAACACTGTCGGGCTGCAGCCACCACAGGGCTAGGGGGCAGGAGAAGAGGGTATGCCACAGACTGCAGATAACCAGCTAGGAAAGGTCGTGTAGCTGAAACACTGTGACAATCCCACCCCTTACTTGATGGTAAACTAATATGTGTGCCATTGCCTGGAAGGAAAAGTGGTGCTGTAACTTTTGTAAGCTGATGATCATCCAATCAGTTTGCACCTGGAAAGCCTTCAGCCAGAATGCTCAGCAGGCAAGTGGCTCACAGAGGGATCTTATGCTTGCTTCATTGTATTTTGCTATACTGTCCTTGATTTTCTTGTAAATCTGTTTCAGGGGCTTAATCTTAGCCCTGTGTTGTTCCAGACACGGCTGTGGTCTGTCCTTATGCACTTGCAAGACAGTTTTTGGGACGCTGAAGAGAGTTTTGGCTCTACTCCAGAGCCTGAGTACTGGGGTACATCTCTCTGGGTCCCAGACAGTGACCTAGACACTGTCTGCTGAGCACTTGGTCTCCACGTGGTAGCCTTTTTTTGGTTAGTCAAGGCATGTCTCTACTGCCTGGCATGGGTGATGTTATGTTATGTGGACATTAGGAGGACAGACTTCCCAGCATGAGCTGCCTACTGAATGATGTGCTGTACCACGAGACAGAGGCTTCTCCCAGACCTCTAGAAAGCAAAATGTTCGTCCCAGTGGCTAGTTTCTCGAGCATTTCCCCAAATCCACAAAGGCCAGGGGAAAAACAAACAAAACAAAACAAAACAAAAAAAGGGGAAAAAAAAGACTGTTTTTTGATTGTTTCATGATATCAAGAACTGGGTTTTTTAAAGGAAAAGAAACCCTTAGGATAATTTTGAATCATTGAAAATGTTGTTTAGCAGAGAAAAATATCTACTCTGATTTTTGTTAATTTAATTTATAAATAAAATCAAATATTTGTTTCATCTTTACTCTTAAAAAAAAATCTGTTTGGGTATTTTGTTGTACTTCATAACTTTCATAATTTTGGAAGAAATGGTATTTTCCAGTGGAGTTCCAGAACAGTTTTGCAGAGAAGTTCTTATTACTCTTTTGATAAAATATGCTAATGGTAGTGAGTGTACTCCAGTAGGGCAGCTGGGAAAGTCTTCCCTACAAGTATCCTCTATCATGTGAAGTCAAAGATCCTCAGGCAAACATAGCTAGAGACAGCAAATCTCTCAAAGGGCTAAAATCCCAGCTGAGTCTCAAATTCGCTGTGCAGGAGAGAGAGGGCTCTAATCTGCTAAAGCAAGCAGATGTAGAGAAGTCATTCTGGCAGCTACATCTGTCATGCTGCCTCTCCCCCACCCTGCCTTGATAGACCCACTCTTCCTCCCAGTCATATGTGCTTTGATGACAGAAATAGGCAAGAACAAACGTCAATCATGAGAAATTTATTCCTTAAGATAGTCCTTCTTTCCTCATCCTACGTTACGATTTCACTGAGCCCTAATGCTCCCCCATCCTCTGGGGAAAATGCTCTCAGGATTACGGTCTGCAGCGGGCACACAGCTCCCCCCCACCGACATCCCTGTGCTCCACGGGGGGACAGGCACATCCCGGTCTGCACTGCACAGGGATCCCCTCACGCAGCCTGGGCAGGCAGCCTGCTGGAGGAATGGACTGCATTCCTCGCCTGCAGGAGGGAATCGGGCACCGGGGCTCCGCGGGGCCGGGAGAGGCCGATGCGGCTCCTGCCCCGCCGCTACCAGGGGCAGGATTTGCGCGGAGAGCAGCCCTCGCTGAAGCCGGGGTGCACCGCCGGCCTGGGGGCAGCGCAGGGTCCCCGGCTGTCACACCCCCGGCTGTCACACCCCCGGCTGTCACACCCCCGGTTGTCACACCTGTGTCACACACGCGGCTGTCACACCTCCGGCTGTTACACCCGTGTCACACACGCGGCTGTCACACCTCCGGCTGTTACACCTGTGTCACACCCCCGGCTGTCACACCCCCGGCTGTCACACCCCCGGCTGTCACACCGCCGGCTGTCACACCCTCGGCTGTCACACCCCCGGTTGTCACACACTCGGCTGTCACACCCCCGGCTGTCACACCGCCGGCTGTCACACCCCCGGCTGTCACACCCGTGTCACACACTCGGCTGTCACACCTGTGTCACACACTCGGCTGTCACACCCTCGGCTGTCACACACACGGCTGTCACACACACGGCTGTCACACCCTCGGCTGTCACACACACGGCTGTCACACACACGGCTGTCACACCCTCGGCTGTCACACCCTCGGCTGTCGCACCACGGGCTGTCACACACACGGCTGTCACACACTGGGCTGTCACACCCCCGGCTGTCACACCCCCGGCTGTCACACCCCCGGCTGTCACACACTCGGCTGTCACACACACGGCTGTCACACCCCCGGCTGTCACACCCCCGGCTGTCACACACGCGGCTGTCACACCCCCGGCTGTCACACACTCGGCTGTCACACCCCCGGCTGTCACACACGCGGCTGTCACACCCCCGGCTGTCACACCCCCGGCTGTCACACACTCGGCTGTCACACACTCGGCTGTCACACCTGTGTCACACCCCCGGCTGTCACACCCCCGGCTGTCACACCCCGCCGCTCCGGGCGCTGCGCCCTCCCGCCGGCAGGGGGCGCTGCCCGGGCTTTCCCGCGGGGTCAGCGGGGTGGGTGGGTAAGAGGGCGGGTCGGGGATGGGTGGGAAAGCAGGGGGTGGCTCGGCCGTCACCCGGCCGTGACGCTGTTTGCACACTGTAGAACACATACACAGACACACACACAGAGGCAGCGGCACTCCCCGGTCACAGGTGGCGTCGCTGTCCATCAGTCACCGCCCCGCCCCATGTGCCGCCTGCCCGGCGGGCCCGGCCCTTCCCCACGGTCCCGGTGGGGATCCCGGCATCGCCCACCGCGGGAACTGCCCTTCCCGCATTCCTGCTCAGCGCTGCTGCCCCGTGCAGCCCATCCGTCCTGGGACTGTCTCCCCTCCTGCGCGGAACGAAACGCCGCCCGAGCCATTGCTTAGCCGCAACTGCGCACACACCCCCCACCGAACCGCGACTGAAACACACAACAGGCGCTAAAACCCGCACCCATCCAATTCCCGACGCGCCGGTGCCGCCCCAGCCCCGCCCCAGCCCCAGCCCCGGCCCGGCCCCGGCCCGGCCCCGGCCCGGCCCCGGCCCGGCCCCGCCCCGGCCCCGCCCCGGC
>JAWWTY010000077.1:78426231-78486472 GCA_035222235.1 Margarornis squamiger
GTATAACCATGTATTCAATTAACATCCCCTGAGGGGTCATTTCAAGAGTGGCATAAAGAAGGAAATGCCAGAGAAGTGTTTTAATGAAATGTGCAAATTACGGTACTTTGAAGACAAATTATTTTCTTGAACGTATTTATTCCTTTTTTTCCCTCTCACCTCATGCTCAAGAGTAGGGTTGATCAAAAAAATATGAAGGACGGTGGCAGAAAGTGTCTGATCAGCACCATGCCATCTTGTTTGTCACTGGAAAGGAATAAACCAAATGTTTTAGAAAGACACTTTAACATGGTAAGTCCTAGTTTGTTGGACAAGATACAATTTAGGGTTATATGAATTGCAAGCAAAAGTGTGATTAAAAAGTGGTTCTTACTAAAAATTGTCCATCTGGTAACTAATGACAAAACAATTAATTGGCATGCTTGTGTTTTGGAGCTCCCATGTACTTGGAGCTTGTAGCAATCTTAAGTGTATTGGGTTGTGTGGCAAGGGTTTTTTTTGGAGGGGTGGGAGCAGGGACTACAGTAGTGGCTTCTGTGAGCTTCTGACAGAAGCTTCTCCCCGTTTGACAGCGCCAGCACCAGCTGGCTCCAAGATGGACCTCGCGCTGACCAAGGCCAAGCTCAGCAGCAGCGGTGGTAGCAACTCTGGGGTAACGTGTTTAATAAAGGGATGAAAAAAACTGCAACTGCAGCTGGAGAAGCAAGGAGTGGGAATATGTGACAGCAACAGCCCTGAAGACACAAAGGCCAGTGAGGAAGGAGGAGAAGGAAGTGCTCTAGGAGCCAGAGCAGAGATTCCCCTGCAGCCTGTGGTGCAGACCATGGTGAGGCAGCTGTGCTCCTGCAGCCCATGAAGGTCCACGGGGGAGCAGAGATCCACCTGCAGCCCATGGAGGACACCATGCCAGAGCAGGGGGATGTCTGAGGGAGACTGATCCCATGGATAGTTTGCACTAGAGTGGGCTCCTGGCAGGATCTGTCACCGTGGAGAGAAGAGCCCATGTTGGAGCAGGTTTGCTGGCTGGACTTGTGACTCTGGGGGGGGCCCACACCCGAGCAGCCTCCTCCTGAGGGACTGCACTCCATGGAAGGGACCCGTGCTGAAGCAGTTCGTGAAGAACTACAGCTCATGGGAAGGATTCAAGTTGGAGAAGTTCAAGGAGTACTGTCTCCCATGGGAGGACCCCACACTGGAGCAGGGGAGGTGTGTGAGGAGTTCTCCCCTTGAGGAGGAAGGAGAAGACATGATGAACTGACCACAGCCCGCAATCCCCCCTGCACCACTGAAGTGGCTGGAGGGGGAGAAAACAGGGAGTGAATTTGAGAAGGAAGAAGGGAGGGGTTGGAGGAAGGTGTTTTAAGATTGATTTTTATTTCTCATTATTCTCTCTGATTTGATTGGTAATAAATTATACTGATTTCCCCAAGTCAAGTCTGTTTTGCCTGTGACAATAACTGGTGAGTGATCTCTCCCTGCCCTTATCTCGACCCATGAGCCTTTCATACATTTTCTTTTCTCTGTCCAGCTGAGGAGGAGAGTGACAGATGAGCTTTGAAGGACACCTGGCATCTAGCCAGGGTCAGCCCACCACGCACAGAAAGACCAATTCTAGATAGACAGTAGGAAGAATAAGTGTCTATACACAAACATGTTACATATGCAGCATTTGGAGAAGTTAAAGTCCATTTTGTGTGACCTATGTGTGATTATGGATAAAATGAGAGAATTGCCAGTCTCTCTTTCTGCTTTATGACCTATGTTAAACCAAAACAGCAACCCCTAAGATGCTGCTGGTTACAGAACCAGTAACAGATGATACATGCTTGTATATAATTGCATCCTACAGGGAAAATTATACCGACAGTGACTTCAATATTTCAGAGAAAGATGGGTAAGTAGCATTCTATCTTTTAACAGTTCAAACGATGAAACTGACCAAAAAATACTATGTACACTTGTGATATAATCTTAGTCAACTCATGTCCCTGTCATCACGGCTATGCCATGTCTGACTGAAGACAGACTATTCACCTGAAATTAAAGGTTTATGGAGAACCCAGAGGTGATCAACACATTAAAATTCCATGCACAGATTTCTACTTACGCTTCTTCTTTAATTTTGTGGAGGAATGCTTCAGTTTCATCCTCTGATACCTCTCCGTCGATACTGGCCAAATACGAATAAAGGAACGAGAATGTTTCAAAGGGAATTGGAGCTGCTCCACCTTCTGGCTCGCTTGTTAAGATTTCGGAGGCATGTTTCATTGAACTCAGTAAGGACTGCAGGGGGTTCAGCCAAAAAAATGCGAGAAGTATCAGAACCATGAACATACTGTGACAAAATTCACACTGTTAGCCACTAAAAGTAAGGGTAAATGAGATGAAGGTGATACCATCATTCTAAATCAATTTTCAGTAGCAGTTAACACAGACAAATCTACAAACCCCAGAAAATGAACATGGGCTTGATGATTTTTATTATGACATAATTTTTAGATAATATTTTAGCTGTTATTTACTGCACCCCCTATGTGTATGCAAGTTCTATTCTAGTTGTTAGTAGAAAAAGCACTGAGGCAAAAAGCATTTAAAGAACATTTCAGTTTGCTCACAGGCCAATAACATCTGAGTTACCTAAAAAAACCCATGCTTCAAATTCTTAGATCCAAATATACTTTGAAAAAATCCTTTATTTAATCTGGTGTTGCTAATCCAGTGCCCTATACATGCTGAGCTATATGGGAAAAAGTGTGGAATAATTCAGCACTGAGCTTCATTCAGTCAGTGACTGGTTGGATGCCACTAAAGAAACAAACAAACAAAAACACACACACAATAGAACTCCCCAAAAACACCACTAAAAACACCCTCAAACACACATAGGCCTTTTTTAACCCAATTAGTAATGTTTTTTGCTGTAACATTTTCAAAACTTACCCTTACCTCTCTCTGGTTTAGGAAACTGAAGTTTAGGTTTCATTATGTAGTACTGAAATCAAATCATTGACTTAATATCCAAAAGAATGATGAGATAGAGGTAAATTTACTCTGTCTAGTTCCATCAGAATGATGCTCCCATGACTCCCTTTGTTTGTTTGTTTGTTTTTAGATAAGTAAGTTGCTGTTACTATTTTTAAATGAATAAAAGAGCCCAAACTAAAAGATCATGTTGAGAAGGAGTTTGGAAAGAAGAAATACACAGTTGAAATAAATTTAGATAGATATACACACACAATTGCATTGCCAGGCCAGGTCAATATTCAGGGTTTCCAGATATTGCAAAATTCTCAGAATATTATTTTGTATGTTTTTTCTTTTTAGTACCTCTTCTCCCCTACTGTAGAAATCACTACAGGTATTATAGTTTATAAGAGCATCAGTTTAGTGCATTTTATAATCTTTCATTCTGTTGAAATGCGCCACTGAGATTTTATTACTGACATTAAAAGAATTAAATGTAGATTTAGTACCATTAACCACTGCTGTGAAAATTCAATTGACTGCAGAATCAATTAAAAATTGGTACTTTAATTTCTCCCTCCAGTTCTCCTCCACGGACATTTACACTGATGCCATCAGCATCACTCCTCCATCACCCTCTCTCTCATGGCATGAGCTCCCTGCACACATGCGGGCTCCTCTACTGCCATCCCAGTCAACTGAGGACTTAGCCATCTTTCTGTTTAGGTTCCCCTGAACAAAAAATCTTGATGGAAAACAGAAGTAAAAACACTAGCCACTTTGCCAGCTGCAGCAAAAGCAATCACCATTCCCCAAATCCATTTGCATTAATTGTCCTATGACCTTATATATGATCACAGCAACCATTTGTGTTTGGGTACAACATACCCCACCAAGCACACTGCACCCAAGTGCCAGAATCTTCATCCATTCCACCTCTTCACCAAAACTGTCCAGTTGCAGGATAGCTTCCAGCTGTTCTTCTGGCAAACACAAGTGCTTCCATTTTTCCTTTAGTTCTGCAACAGTCACCGTGCCTTTGGGAGAAAGCTTTAAACGAAATCATGGTACCACATAAGACCTCTGAAAACCAGAATGAATCAAAGAACACAGTGCTTCCCCAAAATACATCAAATACCTGACAGTCTCCCCAACCAGCTCCAGCACAACAGCATTCCTCAATAGCATTGTGCATTTGATAAAGGCCAGTTTCTACCTTTTTGTGCAAGACTTTGAGGAGTCCAGGAGTCAAACCATCTATTTCCTCTGTTGCAGAAGGTATTTCAATCCTCTCCTTCACCGGAAGGGGCTCACCCTTTGACAAGGCTGAAAAATACCTAGATGAATGGGAAGAGCAACACACCTCAATGCCAAAGGCCGTTACAAACTGCACAGAAGTAAATGCTCTTACAGTTCAGTGAAAGAACACACAAGCTCCTGCACAGAAGCAGCAACACTCGGCAAGCTGCCCGTATGCACAATTCCCATCTCACCATGCCCAGACACCACCTTTCTTTGTAGCAGAAAGCACAGTCTTTGGATTTTACACACTCCTTTTTATGACATTCTAATAATTCTCTGGCATTTATTTTGTGCACCATATACTCTGTTCTTCTCGGCAAAGGCAGAGAGTGATTTCTTAACATCACAGTGTGCTTCCAAACCAAACACAGGTTTTTCCCATTTGATTGATGAGCACCTGAGGGCTTATCTGTTTAACATTCCCCTCAAACACTACCCAAAATGCACATCTGCCTATTCATGCTACAACTCTCTCATCAACATTTCTGCTATTTCTGTCCACTCCAAAATAAAATTTAAGAGTAGAGTAGAATGGGCATTAGATGCACATCCTTTTAAGGCTGCCACAGCCTTAAATACAACCACCTCTGCCATAGCTCGCCGGCAATCTGAACTGTGCATGGAAAACTCAGTTTTCATTCAGGTCTAATGTAAGCGTTTCTTCATTCATCCTGCCTCATCTGCCCTGGTCACCCACCAGGCTATCCCATGCTGTGCAAATACTTGCCAAAATGCACAGCAAGCAGCATTGCCAGAACTGCATTAGTGCGACTGTATAGAAATACATGCATTGTATGCATGTAGACACAACACCTGGGCTCCTTTTCAGCCAGATTCATTTTCCCATCCAATTATTCACAAGGACAAGCACTACAACACCAGCAGCACATGTGAAACCACAGCCTTGCTTTGCTTTGTGTTTCTCCCAGGCACAGAGCTTGCTCTGCTCACCAGAGGGGCGTGCGATCAGCAGCAGCCACCTACCCATCTGCGGGGGCTCCTCTTTAGGTTGGGGTCTGGCCAGTGGCATGGCCATGGCAGTGTCACACTGCCCCTGCTCTCACCAGTCCCATGTCCCAGCAAGCTCCCACTGCCTGGTGACTGCTACTTCTGACTCAGCTGGGACAAGCTCAGTGCACTTCCATCACCCACAGGTACGCTGCACCCCACCTCCATCACATTCCTAAGAAATGCCACACCATTTTAAGATGGCCCCAATGCCTTTCTCCAACACTGCAGCTGTAGCAATTCAGCTTCAGACTATTTTCTCTTTTACAGGCAAGCCAGACTCCAGCCTGGCTTTGTTAACAGCCTTCCCTCACTGATGTACCCAGTACAGACATCTTCCAATCCCCACAACGGAGAACATTTCACATATACCCTTCAAGAGCTTCCCCACACAAACCATAGGACAGGAAAAAATTATAGTGAGCAATTGAGATAAAAGAAAAAAAATAGAAGTTAAAGAAGAAACATTTAAACATCTTAAACAATGTTTTAGTGAGAGATTTATTACATGGATTATCACTTAAAAGTTGCAACTTCTCAGGCACTTTTCCCAGAAAGAAAAAGAAGAAACCTAACTAAGCTAAGCACTAGAAAGTTATTTTCTAGGTTTCCCTTTCCATTAAATTCCAGGAGTTAAGTCTCATACAGAAGGAAAAAACTAAAACCAAACCAAACCAAAAATAGTTAGTCTTCAAGATAGTAAAACTAGCAACAAAAACAAATTAAGATGCATTTTTCTGTATGCAAATCAAACTACTCCACAAGTAAGCCAGTCTTAAACATTGAGGAAATGGAAAATAAATTTTTTAAATGCTTACAGACGTATGTATACAATATACACGTTAATTTAACATTCAAAGCCAGCTCCACTGTATAATAAACAGAGCAGTGAGGTTTGAATGTTAGCTCTCCGTTGTTAAGTAAATATCATACTTACGCAGCTGCCCACCGCAAAACATCACGAGGCTGAGTCCTAATAGCAGCTTTTGTAAATTGCTTCAGAATGTCAGGTAGCTCCGGGGGGATTTTGATCTGCTGAGCACAAAACATGGTTTCTGGAAGAGGCATGGTTGGTTCGTGTTCAGTCACAAGGACCTGAAAGAAATAAAACAGCAGTTCACAGATACAGAATGAGAATGAAAAACTGTGTGTGCTTGTGGGAGAACAATGCTTAGCCCCAAACTCCCTCCAGTCCTACCTGACAGCTGGGGCTACTGGAGAAGTGACAGACTCAGAAAGGTCTGCGTCTGTCAGATGACCACTGGGCATCTCTAAAAAACTCTAACTTGGTGGCAACACCAAATAAAACACTGGAGCTTGG
Organism: Margarornis squamiger; assembly: GCA_035222235.1. Classification (NCBI taxonomy): domain Eukaryota; kingdom Metazoa; phylum Chordata; class Aves; order Passeriformes; family Furnariidae; genus Margarornis; species Margarornis squamiger. Next base: position 78,432,827 of record JAWWTY010000077.1, read on the forward strand.
ACACCAACCACAGCTCTGAGTGAGGAGAACTACTGCTTTAACAGGCATCTTTTAGGTAGTTTAAACCTGTTTTTTCTGCTCAAACCTACCACAATACAAATTTGTAAAACAGGCAGTCCAGATAAGTCACACCACACACATCAGCGTGAAAGCTAGCTATGTGACAACTCACTACTGCACACTCAGGAGAATCTTGTCATTTTTGTACAGAAGTCAGAGTAGGCAGGTTTCTACTCTGTTTTTGTATTCAAAAAATACCATAGCAAAAAGTTACTAATTTGTGCTCCTGGCAGACTTTACACAAAAAAATTGCAGTGATGAACAAAACATTCATGTGTGCTGCAACCACACATTGCACTTTGCTCATACAGCTCAAATAGGTATGTTTGTCTCATTCAGGATGTAACTCATCTGTTGCAAGGAATTCTGTCTCCCAGAATCCAAGAGATAGGTTACTGTATGGTACTTCTCCCACTGAAAGGGGGTGCAATTGGTGGGAAATCTGAGTACTCTTGTCACCATTTCAAGGACAAACTACACCCTATTTAAGTTGATTTGGCAACAAGAACTGAAAACACATTGGTTATTTGCAGAGAAGTGCAGTGAAAACAACAGCGTCAGGAAAGGAATCAATGTAACAGCACCTTCTAGCCCTTTACATTATTTTCATTTTTAAGATAAAAATAAGAGTACCTGGCAGGTGGCTTTCTCTCCCTATCACGTGAATTTTCCTGTATTTGAAAAAAAAATTAAAAGTCAGAACTGGAGGAATGGGACTGCTGTGACTTGTGGCTCCTTTGGGGATCACACCATACTTAGAACTTTATTTCTGGAGAAATGCAGACTGAGTACAGCATCTTCACCACTCCAACGCAGCAAATTTGCATCAGGGACAGGCTTCAGAGAGTACATTTAATTACCATATTGGTCATGCATGTTCAGTAATGATTCAAAAACATAGCTCTAGCCAAGGAACTGAAGCTAAAGGCAAAAAGTTGAGGATTTCAGGATAACAGAAAAGCCTTGAGAAAGGAATACAGATGTGCATGTACGCACCCTTGGGAAGCAGTAAAATAAAAGAATAGGGAAAAAAAGCAGAAAAAACCCCGCAGCAGTGCTCGAGCTGCTTTTCTACAGTAAGCCATTAATCACAGAGTCCCACAGAAGGGCTGAAGACGGCAGGGACCTCCTAGGGGCCTCCTACAAACAGGCTGCAGAACCATGTCCAGGCGGGTTTGAGAACCTTCAGGGATGGAGACTCCGCACCGCCTGGGCAACCTGTGCCAGTGCCTGGTCACCCTCACAGCGAGAAAGGGGTTCCTGATGTTCCGCGGGAACGTCCCGTACATACACACCCCCCTCGTGGGCAAAGAAAAGCACACCCCGGGCAGGGCAGGGCAGGGCAGGGCAGGGCAGGGCAGGCAGCCAGCCTCTGCACCCCTTCGCCATCACAGACCCTCAGGGCTGCCTCTCGCTAACCACACAGCTCAGCTCATCTCTTTCCCCTCCTACTGTCTCTTATTTCCCCTCCTTTGTTCCCGTTCCAGGCACCCAAAGCCAGCCCCAGGTGTGCAGGGCACAAAGATAAGCCCGCAGCCCGCAGGCCGGCCCGAGGGGAGGCGAGGGGGGCGCTGGGGGGGCCCAGCACCCGGCCCGGCCCCTCGGGGACCCCGGGACCCCCCATCCCCGGCCCGGCCCCTCGGGGATCCCCCATCCCCGGCCCGGCCCCTCGGGGACCCCGGGACCCCCCATCCCCGGCCCGGCCCCTCACCTGCCCCGGCCCGCGGCCCCGCTGCCCGGCAACGCCGAGGGAGGGCCGGGCCGGGCCGGGGTTTAAAGGGCGAGAGCAGCACGGGTTTGGCAGGAACTTGGGGAGAGGCCCGAGACAGGGTTAAGGGGACTCTCAGCAAACCCTCCGGCGACACCACGTCGGGGCGGAGTGTGGGTGTGCTGGAGGGTGGGAAGGCTGCGGAGAGGGACGTGGGCAGACTGGGTGGGTGGGCCGAGCCCCGTGGCTTGAGGTTCAACAAGAGCAGGCGCCGGGTCCTGCCCTTCGGTCACAACAACCCCACGCAGTGCTAGGGGACAGGGCAAAGGGGCTGGAGAGCTGCCCCGAGGAGAAGGCCCTGGGGGTGCTCTCTCATCACCCCGCTGAACGTGAGGCCGGGACGGGCAGTGACACCCTGGCCTGTATCAGACACACCGCGGCCAGCAGGGCCGGGGCCCTGCGCGCTCCCTGTGCTCGGTGCGGCCACACCTCAATTGCTGTGGTCAGTTTTGGGCCCCTCCGTTCAGGAAGGACATTGAGGTGCTACAGCAGGTCTGGAGAAGGGCAGCAGAGCTGGTGGAAGGTCTGGAGGATGAGGAAGGTCTTATGAGGAAGGGCAGAGGGAGCTGTGGTCGTTCAGCCTGGAGAACAGAAGGCTCAGGGGCGACCTAAGCGAGGTTGTGGCCAGGTGGGGTTTGCCTCTTCCCCCCGACAGCCAGGGACATAGTCTTAAGCTGTGCCAGGGGAAGTTGCAATTGGACATCAGGGAGAATTTCTTCACAGAAAGGGCTGCCCAGGGTGGTGGTATACTCACTGGCCCTGGAGGCGTTTAAGGAAAGACTGGATATGGTTCTTAGTGCCGTGGCCTAGTTGACATGGTGGTGTTCAGTCATAGGTTGGACTCGATCTCAGAGATCTTTTCCAACCTAATTTATTCTGTGAACACATTAGTAGCACATCACCGGTTCCTGGGTGCCCAGGCTCCGCGCAGCCTCGTGCCCCCTGTGTGCCCCACCAGCCATGAGGATGCAGTGCCAGCTAAGCAGAGTTAGGCAGGCATATCCACCCTGCCTTTAGCACTCTCGTGCCTCCTTTCCTGGCCTGCATGAGATGTGAACAAATGCTGAATGAGCTGAAAAATAGACATAGGGCAATGTATTCCCTAAAATTCCTGTTACTTGCAGTAGCCGCTTTCAAGGACAGCTCAGCTACAAGGAATCTCTGCTGGTCAGCCTCTGTGGTCCTGGACACTCTGGACAGCAGCAGTACTGAGGGTCTGCTGCCACCACTGATAGCATCACTGTCAGCGCCAGCTGCTTCTCAACACTTGCTGCTCCAAATATGGCACCACAAGCTCTCCCACCACTCCAGAACTCCAAGGAAACACAGTGCCCTCTCTGCCTCCAGGTCTTGGTGGACAGCTACAAGACCCAGTTTTAGCCACTGGGCATAGAAACAAAAAATGGCATAAAAATGGCATCCTCTGTAAAGAGACTAGCGCATCTCACGGTTACAAAGCAGACCCCTCCTCTCCCTTCTCACACAGGCTGTAAGTAGCCTGAGCACTCAAATGAACTTGGTAATAGGATTATTTGCTTCAGAAAGCCTTCCCAAACCATTGCTCCAAAAGAAACTTTGGTGCTCCATGCTTGAAACAGGCTAAACAGTTACTGCAGAAGCACACAATCTTATTTGAAGCCAGCCCTTTTTAATCCATGTTATGTCTCCACCAAGGAACATATAAGGCCATGCAAGACCAAGATAGAAAAACATGCAGTAAACATTATCCTGCAGGAATTTACAGAATGCAATCCAATTAAATTCATTCCACAATGCAGTTTTTCAAAGGTGCCTAGGGATAAGAGATAAACAGCAAAAATTTCATATTCTCTGTCATCTGCAGTTCTTGGACGCATTTGGAACTATCCTAAAAATGCTCAAAAAGTGAATGTCATACCTCAGTTCTTCGAGTGGATTGATCCAGTGCAGTGAAATCATGCATAAAGCTGCCATATCTTATTATGGGAAAGAGTAGCATGTAGGTGGAATTTTTTTCTGTATTTGATGAAAAACTGTGTATTTTTCAAACATTATTTTATATGAATTGCAGACCAGTGGAAAAAGCAAAAGGTTAAAACTTCCATATGAAAGTGAAAAATAACGGGAAAGTAAGATACCATTTAATCACATGCTGCTCCAGAATATGCTTAATCTATAAGGGCATGACCAAATTACTGTTTGTATACAAGGTTACATGTAACAGAAATTAACAAGACATACTGCATCAAGTAATAAACAAAACTCTGGGGGGATACAGTCCTTGCTCTTTGCAGAAAGAGGAGCATGGGTACTGCTCTTCTCTCTGCTTTGACCCCAACCATCCAGAGACCATCATATATTTAACTGTGGGGGGAGAAGGGATGGGATAAAACAGGATGGGATGGAGGGGACTACAACAAAATCCTGCAGTTCCATGAGTTATAACCATCCTTACTATCTAGTCTCCTGATTTATAAGCAGTACCAGATGTACTGCACATTTTCTACTCATTAGTCCTGTGTTAACAGTACGCAAATAATGTGCATAATTATTCATGTTTGTTTAAGTTTGGCATATTGGGATAGTGTTCAAGAAGTCATACTTCAGGGAACTCATTTTTAGCTAAAAGTAGCATGCTTTTCACATGCAATTACACTGAAACATCTACTTACAGATTACTGTAACTCATAAATGTAAAAGGAAGAAGATATAATTGGTGAGTAAAAATAAGATCAAGAGATAAGGGAGAGAGGGATGCCTCATCTTCCATTTTGAAGGTTAGTGGTCTGGCAAGAGTTGTTAATTATCTGCAGATTAATGCAAGGTTGTTTAAGGAAACTCAGGATTACACAGGTCAGTACTGTGGCTGTTGGGTCAACAACATCCTTTCAACAAGGAAGAAAAAAAGATCACAAAGGCACAGTGAAAAGGACACTGATGCGTCCTGTCGAGAATCTTGACACAAAGTTATAAAAGGAGTAAGGCTTAGTTTCTGTTAAGAAAAAAGTTTATCAAGCTCTACAGAGACATAGGCAGTAAAAACATAAATGTAACTTCAGTGAAAGAAGTGACTCGGATTCTTGCTAGACACTGAGTACTTCCCTCCCATGCATTTTACCAATCACTCTTAAAGAGTATTTAAAAGTATATGCATGGACCTAACTGTTGCTTTATAGCAGCATCACCCAATTTCAGTTTAGAAATTCTGCTGATGCTTCCTGCTTCCATGACTCCTGCTCACAACTAGCCAAAACATCCCATTGTCCTGATTCCGGCCAAGCCAGGGTTCATTTTTGCAGTAGCCAGGAGGGGGAATGGCTAGAGCACAGAGGGTTACTTTTTGTGCCTCCAGTTCTCTTCTCCAGCCCATTGCAGGGGGGAAGGGGGAGAGGGGAGTGAGCGGTGCCTGGTGTGGAGTGGTTTCAGTGGGAAGACTAAATTGGAGAATACCATTCCTAAACCACGACACCCACGTACACTCCATTCTAATCCTGTGGTATTTTTAGAGTCAGCACATTCCTTACTGAACTTCAGCAGGACACTTATGTAATTTGCACCTGCTGAACATGGCACACAAAAGTGCAGCTCAGCACTATTTGGCTTTGAATACAGAAATTCTATCCAATATAAATAAATTAGCTTTGCAGTGTTCTCTACTTTTGTAAGCAACAAGGAATTCTGTTCTCTCTAGTCTCATTTTCCAGAAACACAAACAGCCCTCGAAAGCCAAGTGATTTTGTGATGAATCAGACACGTAAGGCTGAATACCACCCCCTCCTCCCCCACCGGATGTCAGACAACTCCAGATGTTTGGTTTCTTTCCATGGGTGGGCAGGGAGAAGTGCCTATGCAGCTTTGGCATTGGCCACTACTCAAAAGGTAAGAGATAACAGCAGGTAAGTAGATAAGCAGCAAAACTGATGTGCAGAGTTGTGAAATAATCTTGCCCTTGCATCATTTCTCAATACTATACTGAATTCAAAACATTTAATTTATTTTGGAACCATATTTGACCTTTGAAAATACAATCTTTTAAAATGTTCCATTATTGAGTAACTTTGATTTCAGCATATCATTTCTCCATTTATGATGACTTCTAAATAAAGAAATTAAACCCAGAAGCATAGCTTGTAGAATAACCATAAATAAAATTGTTGCTAACTATGCAATTCTTTAGTTCCAATGAATCTAATTAAGAAATAACAGAGTAAAAGAGCCCTAACTTACCATTATGCTTTGTAAAAGTTGTTTCCTTATCTGTTTCAGAAGACAGCTTCCTTTATTTTGCATCCTGAACTTCATTATACTACCAAGATTCAGTTCCTGTTTTTATTACCTGCATAACCATTTCTGCTAAGAGCCTCACTCATTGCCCAGGCTGTACAGTGACCATTCCCAAGGCAAGCAGAACAAGAACACTGACCCTGCCACAAAGAATTTCCAATCTGGATGCAAACGAATGGACAGTGAAGTCCAAGGAAACAAAAAGACACTGATGAGCATGCCAGGCAGTGAAATCAACAAACCAACCATTTGTGCTCTGTAAGGTATTTTTTAGAGTTCTCTGAAGAAGAGTGGGACTGCTGCACAGATTTTTATGGAATTCTTGACTCAGGATTAGGGGGAGGCAAGAAAAGAATGAATGCACTCAGCTGAAAAGTGATGTGAGTACTGTAATTGGTGTTGGAGCTGGCATCTTGCCAAGGAAATTAGGGACTGAAAGTAGTTACAGGTACTGGAGGGCTCTCAGAAACAAAACAAAGTAACTTCAGCTTCACCCAGTAGAAAAGGGGGAGTCAGAGAAGGGATGCAGAGTTTTAACTATTTTTAATCACTATAAAATAATCTGTGTAAAAACAGTCAAAGCCATGCTGCAATTGAATTCTTTCAGTATGCAAAAGATAGCTACACAGCCATCTTGACAGTTCTTGGATGAAGGTCTGTGGAACTAACAACAGCTTTAGATTCTTACCACCACAAAGGGGTTACAATTAAGCCAGTACGCACTTCCAACCCCTCCATTCAAGATCCAAGGGCAACACAAAATTGGGGTAAATGAGCACACATGCGCACACACACACACAGCCTTTTCCACTTCAAGAGTAATATAAGCCCACAGCATGCTGCATTACTCTAGCACAAATGGAAGCCACTGGTCCAGTTCTCATCAGCTGTCTCAGTAACAGCCACTTAACTTACACCTTTACTATCAAGTTTCTATGCCAGAGGAGTACTCAGGGCACAATAAGGCAGACCACTGAAATTTAAAACAATAAAAAAGTACTGTTATTTAATTCTTGTTCTGTACAACCTCCATATTCTTTCCCAAAACATGTGAAAATAAGGAGATAAAGAGATGAGATTTTTCTAAAGTTCACAATGGACAGTTTTGGAAACAAACTTCACCTGGGATCTGTAAAGCAGTGCAAACACCAGCATTACAGTTGGATTTGAAACCAGCTTTCCATAACAAAAAGTGAATACAGATAATGTAAACTACATCAAAATAGCTACAGACCACATTGCATGACTGGCCTGATTCTCTTTCTTCTTTCATGACTTGTAAAATTACAATGGTAAGAAACAGCACAAAGGCTTTTTCTTAACAAATTTTAATATTAAGACCAATTCATCTGGATAAAAACACAGTTACAAGTACCACACTGCTGCAAATTCTGCATGATGCACAGTAGTGGCTGCAATATTTGAGTGACAAGAATGTTTTGGAACTGCTTGTGAAAGGTACGTCAAAGACAGAATCTTGGCATAAGTAAGAATGTATGTTACCAATGAATTTATTATTTTGAAAATATATCTGTCCCACAATGTACACCACTGTAAATAGTCAAATGCAATGTTTATGCACATCAAAAATATATGGGGCGAATATATACTCAATTTAGCATTAAGTCAGCAACAGTGAATGAAAGAGAAATATTTTGGCTATTTTTCTATAATTTCACTAAAAATTTCCTAATAAATCATTCCAAAGGGTAATATTTGTGGTTCAAAACCATCAGTACAACAGTAATTCTGTAAAACAGTATGAATCTGATAGTGAAAGCCCAGTCCTCCTGCCACTATATTCAGATGCATTTGGCTTGTGCTCACTGCCTTAGAACATGAGTCCAGACACCAAAAAAAATGAACTACCACCATCACAGTCTGGACCACATTAGCTGAAAACACATCAGATCAGAGATGCAATATCAATAAAAGGAGATGACACTTTCAAAGCACCTGCCAGATTCTCAAGTATTAATTATATACACACATGATTAAGTACAGAATACTGAAGGAGAGTGTACTGAACAGCAAGTTAAATGTTCCATTGATTTTCTCATTACTGCAATGGATATTTACATTTTCCACATTAGTCTAGGAAAGATACTGCAATCTAAGCATGTGATTTGATGCTACTTAAAGCTTTGTGATACTGTTATGTATTTTCTTTATCTACATAAACCCCCCAAACATTACTTTAAAAGAACTCTATCTACATATAGAAATAACAGACTTGATTTGGTGGCTCTTGTTTGACTGTGCTCTTGCAAGGAAATCTGCTAACTTTTTTTGCCTGTTTAACAGCGTATGTATTTTCCTGCCCCTCAGGGAATAAATGGTACATGATAAAACTTCCCTCAATATTATTCCCATAAAAATTCACAGTGACCAATTCTGAGAGAATTTTTTTTTTTGGTTGGGTTTGTTTTTTTTAAATACTTGTGCAATATAAAATTCATACTACAATTTTCAACTTTGGTAACTTACAGAAAAAAGAATTCAAGCTCTTTAACTAAGGACCACGTCAGGATGTTGCTTACACTATGCACTTTGTGCTTTGCAAGCACATCAGTTAATGTTCATCGCTTTTCTTGAGGTCCTGAAACATTCTATTATTGAAAAGAAATTGGCTACAATTTTAAGTTGTGAACCTATCTAATTTTCCTTGGTACCTTTAAATGCTTCCATCACCTATCCTTAGTAAATTTTTACTTACTATTTCAATTCATGACATCCTGATCCCAAAGCCAACACCCACCCACCCCCTTCAATCAAACAGAAAAATCCAGCTGAGCCTCAACAAGTACATCTGAATTCTCAGAAGAGGAAATATTTTCTTGATTTAACAGCAACTGTACAATATTACAAACTCCGACACATGAAAAACAATCAGGCAATAGAAAAATGTACAACGGCTTTGGTGTTATACAAAATAATAAAAAAGACTGGACAGCAAGATACATAGTTCATTATGTTCTCACCACAGCCACTTCATTGCTGACTGTAAGACAGTTATTTACTTTTGATATTCTCTGTGGCCTTTCCACTCATGAAAAATCATACTGTTTTACTACAATAAGAACTGTTATGAACACCATAAAGTAAGCTCCAAATTTTATAAAAACATCTTGCCTCTTCGCACTATTGCTTTGTGGCACATTGTCAACAGAACAGCAGTCCAAAATAAAGTGACAACTAGATTTAATAAATTAATATACTTTTTAAAGATGTACAATGCACATTCTCTTTAATCCAAGGTTTTAGGGTGTCAGGATACTTCTATTTACACATATACAGATCTCAGACAGCATTTATAACATCAGAAACTGCAGAAAAGGAACAGAACCTTAACTGCTATCTGGATGCTGCTAACAGAAGCCAAAATACTGCTGAGAGTATTACTGGGAGAGATACCCAAAGACGAGAAGAGTCTATGAAAAAAGGACATGTAAAGGCAAAGGGAAGGTCAAGATGTTTAATATGACCATCTATTCTTGTGAAGATTGAGGTGGAGTTGTTGATGTGCCTGGTTTACCAGACTTCCGTTCGTAATTTACAAGTCGTTGTCCAACAAGGTACCTGGGATTGCAGTAAAAAAAGTGAGAAATTAACACAAGTTAATACCATTTGGTAACACAAATCCACCCGATCTCCTTTGCTGCAGAACTAGCTTCCTCATTTCAATAAACATTATTCTATAAGTGACCCCTCCCCTGCCTTAATTGTCTTCAACCACCCTCATATTTTTTCTCAACATTCAGGCATCTTGTAATGGAATACAGGGATTACAGGTTTGTGTTTACAGCCTTAACTTTGGTAGTTACACAATTCAGACATATACAAGCTGAATAAAAATATGAAATATAAGGAGTGTGTTCACATTATTTATATACCCAGCGCCTTTGCCAGATCACACTTGTGAGGGCATCTTTGCAGTATCTTTTTGAGCCTGTTTCACTGTCCCACCTGAACATCTGGAACAACAACTCCAACATAAAACAAAATGAAAGTGCTAATGAGGTTCTTCCAAGTGCAAACAAGAATCTGCCACAATACAGAACATGTACTGGGTAAAGCAAAGCAAAGCTCAGGTCCTATATCCAATGAAAAACACCCTTTTTGAAAAAAAGTAAATATTGTAATGGAAGAACTTTTGCTGCAGCTTTTTCTTTCTTAAAGGGAAAGAAAATATCCTAATGCTACTCCATGTCAAGCTTAAGGGGTGCAAGATTCCTTTATTTAAATTCTGTTTCAATATCACACCATCTAATCAGCTTAGCAGTTTTTGCACCTTTCACATTATTCCTTACTTCCTCTCTATCACTGATTCACACTCCTGCTTTTTACTCCCTAAATTCTTTCCATGCTTCCTACTTGTGTGCTGGTTCTACATGTATGAAAGTCACACATCCGTGTGAATTCTTCTCCTAAAATCTGTCATTTCCTTTAGAAACCTTTTCACTACCACTCCTTTTCTCATGGTACCATAACCAACAACCATCACATATTTTTTGTACATTTTAGAATGTCATAAAAACTTGTCTATGCTTTTACAATGTCTTACATGAAAGATTTAAGTGTATTTCTAAACCTGTTTCTACTGGCTGGCATGACCGTTTGCTTACTTCCTGAAACAAGATCATTAACTTAAGCTGTACAACTTCTCATCTATGAGGATGATGAGTGTAGCATTTAATACGCTCATTTAATACCAAAGTAATTTTCACTTAAATATATATTCACATCTTTGTGTACCATTTATGTATCTTATTCACACAAGAAAACAATTTGTAACATCAATTCAAGTTGCAATTCAATACCCTTTCTGCTTGAAAGATACGAACATTTAGCTTTAAACCCATTTGTAAATACAAACACCACCTATAAATACTACCGAACACCCTACAAAGGCAGGTGGGGAACAGGAGTTAAATCAGCTGATCAAGTAAAACATGCTAAAATATAAATTAGTCTGCTGAAAATTTTAGTTACAACTCTTTTTAATATTTCTAGATGCTATTTATTTCACATTTATACCAAACACTTGACATGTCAACATCTAGGATTCAAAGAAGCTTGTTTTAGGTTTGACTCCTTTTGTAGTCACTGGAAAGCGAAATTGTTATAGGATAACTCAGCACATGAATAAAACAATTTATTCCTTTTCAATATGAAAGAAGCCTAGAAGACTAGCTGCTTATTTTCTAAATAACCAACACATAAGGCAATTACAGTAACACCAAAAGTAAGGTAATAGGGATAACACAAAAGAAAAGCTTAAAAACTAAGCAGAATAACCAGAAAAAAAAATGGAAAAAAATATTTTATCAGGCATCTGAGTAATACAGAGTAGTGATTACTGAAAACATCAGAAAACTATACAAAATTTTGTAAGGACAAACTCTATTGAAACAACTGAATATTCTTTAACAGGTTGATTGGACTAATGAGTAGAAAGAGTAAGAAAAACAGTTATGCAGAAAAGGTTGAAGAAACTGTTTTATAAGAATTTATAAGCAGATTGTGACATGATTTTACTCCAGGTATATCATAATCATGACATTCACTCGTCCTTCAAGACTACAGAGGAGGACAAAATAAGCAATCAGCTTCATTTGTGGTAGAACGTATTCATGTTAGACATGGGGGAAGTGTCTTCCTTTTATAAAGACAGTCTATTTCTGTGTTTGTCTACCTGAACCACAGATAAAACATTTGCCAAGAACAGTTTACGTCTGTCTCAAAGGGCCATTTGTCTAGAAAACTTCTTAAAGTCCGTCTTAGTCCCCAGTGTCTACAATACCTGAATTCAATCTGAAGCTATCATAATTTAAAATGGAAAAAATAAAAAGGCCACACTATATACTCACTTGTCATTTTTAATATGTTCATAAAGGCGCTTGAACTGGCGGACTTGGAAGGACAGAATTCCCATCAAAACCACCACCATAAGCAGGAAAGGGTAAATCCGTCGCTGAACCAGGTTTTGCATTTCAGCGGTAACTCCTACAAAACAAGACACAACCCTTACATGATCTGACATTGCCGAAGTAACTTACGTATTTCTGCTTCTCTACCTGCTCCTATACTCTTTGTTATACTATAACTTGAGTAGAAGGGCTGTGAAATAAATTACATGTCCATTTATCCCAGAGATCCAGTGTGACAGCTGCTGTTCTTTTTAATCTGAAGCACTAAAGCAGAAAGTTTTCCATTAGCACAGTGCAAATCAACAGTAATAAAAAAAAAAAAAGGCTTATCAGTTCTTTTTGTTTATTGACTTCTGTATACCTCATATCAGAAAAGTTGGTGCAATAGAAGTCTGTGTTCAAGTGAGAGGCTGAAGAATAAAATAGGACTTCTTGAACATGTTGTTAACATCAGAACTATCTACCAAAAGACAACTGTTGATGAAAAAACTCATCTACCCTCGTTCTAATCAAATTACTTCCCTCATTTATGAGGAGACAGGGAAGTCTGAAGAAACCTTCTGTATTTAAAATTTACATTTTACTCTAATACTATTAACATCTCAAAACAAACCCATTATTTCACCTGTTCTAAGCTTCATTTAGAATCTGACAAGTCAGAAAAAGATGGCCTCAGCTCATATACTCCTAGAGACTGAAACTAAAGGTTGATTGTCCAAAGAAGAAATCAATTAATCATTCCTTTCCCAAACTAGCTAGCTACCTATATTTCTGCTGTTAGATATTATGCAGTCCCATACTCCCGATGCATTCTGCACTTGGCAGCTAGTCAGAGTAAGGTATTGCATTTCTCAAAAAATGCCGCATTTTTAAGATGACAAAGCAATCCTTAAGCATTTATATTTGTTGGCAGAATAGAGGGGCTTTCTCGGTGAGGTTTTTTTAAAGTAACTTAGAGCTTGAAGTTTTATTTCCACAAATATATCGACACTGCGGTAAACCATCATGTGATAAACAGGTATGCTGAATGTATACATACCTAGTAAAGGTACAACACCAGAAGCTATGATATACGGTACACACAGGGAGAGTAACAGAACTGAGATTACAGGTGCTGCCAGTTTACGGATGATGAAGTGTAAGTCAATGTTACGAATCCCATTTGCATATACCTAAAAAGGAACAAGTTGGAAGTAGAATGGATCAATCAAGAAAGCCTTGCTTTGAACTTACACTAATAATTACAAGGTTTTGCACAATTCTCCTTATGAAAGAAAATGGGTGTTCCCAACTTGAAGAAAGCCATGATGGCCACAGTTGAACAAGGAAAAACTCTCTGCTAATCTACATCATGAGGGTTCCAGGAAATCATTTAAACAGTGCCCAAGAGACCAATTTAATCTGGAATAGTGTTGTGGTTCAGCTGCAGGAATGCAAGAAGCCAGCTGAAAGACCATTTAACAGATCTGTGGATAGTGGTTTTGTGGGTGGCCTGGGATCACTTTGTGCTGTTAACTTGCTGGAAGAGGATCCTGTGTACACTAACAGAATTAATCTATTACATTTGGTAACAGGCAGAAAATAGGATCTTATTTTGTACTTTAGTGGGGCGGATCAGAGTCTCTGCACTTAGTCTGTGCCTGAAGAAAGGGCCTCCATAATTGTTAAATTTCTCCAGTTACTACCTGAAAGTAAGCTTAAAACATGACTGAATTAAGCACGGGAAAAGACCAGTTTTGAATGGCTACCACCTAAGCCAGACAATGGCCTGAGTCTCACAGCCTGGATGAAACTGTTTCTGAGGATGGCTCAGGAGAGTGCCTGATGGCCCATGGACAGCATTCATAATGGAAGGAAGAGCTACGCTATGCATCAAAAGGTACTCTCAGAAGTAAGACTACATTTCTGCAGTGTGACAGCTAAAGGGATTTGGTAACTGGGATTGTGTGCTAGACTTACTCAAAAGAGGCACCTCGTGTACAAAGGCTGGGACACACAGCACAGCAATCACATACAGTGCAGGGCTGAAAAGTTACCTTCTGACAAACAACTGAGATGGCAAGCACAGAACTTAAAGGTTATAACCAAGACAAAAATACTTCTGCCACAGAAAACAACAGGACATGCAACTTGGAACTGCTCACAGAAACTGTTCTGTCTTGCTTAATAACCACAGAGGAATGTGAATAGTGTCTTTCATGTGTACTAATGTACGAACGGGGTAATCTCTACAACTCCAGAGAAAGCAGAATTCTCTGTTCTTGAGTTGTGGATGTAAATAACATGGATGTTCAGTACTTGGACACACTGACTTCATCTGAAGAAGTAATCATGTTTCTTTCTCACTTTAATACAAACCTGATAAAAATGCACATATGTATAGACAGCTTTTCTTGATTTCAGCTTTCTGAGGTTTGTTTTTCTTTTATTGTGAAGTGTACCTTAATGCATTAGGCTATACAATTTAAAAGGTTTCTGCAAGACTAGTTGAGTTTTACTCAACTATTCCATTACTACAAGAGTAACACTGTTTTCTGATGCACACATTCAAAAACATTGATAATGTATTATACAGATAATTGACATAGACAGTTTTTCCCTACCTGTTCAATAACAGTTTTCAGCCACCACTGGGGACCCATCAATGTTATGGCAGCAATTATTTTGGCATGCAGAACTCCAAGAGCCCAGTCCTAATTTTGTAAAAATAGACTGTTAGCATTAATGTATCTTACAAAAATTAGACAACCAAAAGCTTTTCAAGCAGCTTGTTAATCTTCCTTATAAATGAAAATATAATTACTTTTTTATTTACATGGGACATCATTTAAAAGAGGTGACATCATCTGCAAAGTCCTGTGAAAAAGAGGATGCTCTCAAGCTTAACTGAGGTCTGTCAAATTAGCTCCCTGGAACCAGGAAAATCAGTACGCCTATTAAACCAAAAGCAAATACAAACCAAAAACATTACACTTACATAAAGCAACAGACTAACATTCTGGTACAAACTAATCAATACTGGGTAACATTTACCTAAAAGTATGTTATTCTGATTCCTTTAAAAAAAGAATAGAAACAAGATGCAGAGATGTTCACACAGATCAGGAAACACGTTTTTTTTTCCTTCTCTTAAATTTTAACTATTCACAAAAGCCTACCTGATGTGAGAAAAGCTAAAAAAAAGCAAGGCAGTGCTCTTCATGAAAAAACATCTTCATACTCAGAAGAAAATTTGTGCTTTAACATAAACTGCAATTATTATGGCATGGCATTAAATAATATAACTACTGACTTCTACTAAATGCTTCACATCATGAGTCAATCCTTTCTGAATTACAGAATTTTTTTAAGAGATTACAGCTATTTTTAAGAGATTTTCAATAAGAGCCATCAAATTAGAAAAAATATAGGCTGACAAGGCATAATAAACAGCTACAGAACTGGTAAGATTTAAGATATCATAGACTAATCAACTCTATTAAACTGTTAGGGAAATATATATTCTTTAACCAATTATATAAATAGACTGCTTTTATTAATGTCTATTTTCAAAAATTTAGAAAATTGCTACAAAAAAATCAGTGTTGAAGTGAACTCATGTTTATTCCAGGATGTAACCTTTTGATAACTCTATTCTTTTTTGTGAAAAGTGGGAATTATTCTCAATTTCAATAACTCCTTGTTAATTTAGAACAAGTCTCAAATCCCTCTAATCCAGTATTTTGAGGAAGCTCTGCCACGTGAAAATAAAATTTTTCAGTATACTGTATGTAAAAATTTTAAAGAACTAATGTGCAAAAGTCAAGAACTTTTAGAATCTCTAGCATTACAAATTTTTTCCAAAACTATTTGAAAACCACGATCATCTATCACTGCAATTATAGGATATCTTGATTTTTTAGTCATCTACTCAGATACCTTAAAAATATACAAATATTTGATACTGAAAGTAAAGAAAAGCTTCTCTTTTAGAAGCTTAGAAAGTCACTATCATGAACACTTGTTATTTAGTAAATGCATTCTAGATGTTTTTGAGTTATGGTTCCCCCAGGTGGGTGTCTGCGTGATGAGTTCTTTCATAATTCAGTTTAGATCAGGGAAGCATTTGTCACTCAATCCACTCTTCCTACATATTCCCCAGAAAGAAATTTGCACTGCCTATGAGACTTGACTGAAGAATAACAAAACACAACTACCTCAAAATCTTGTATTAATGATTTGACATCTCAACCCAAAACCAGCATGATCCTAAAGCGTATCAAAATTCCATTCATAGTGAGCATCATCACTGAATTAAAACCTTGTAAATTAAAAATGATCAGCTGGACCTCCTGTTGCATTACTGTATGCAGAAAGCTATCCAGAAAGGTCAGACAGAGTATCTGCATACATACAGCTATACTAACTTCCTACATAACTTTACAATGATGTTACTGAGTAAAGTGTCTAGCTGACCACTGAAATGAAAAGATCCTCTGATGTCATCTCACAACAGTTCAGCTTGTCATGCTTTAAATTCCTCAGCATATCCTTTTGATTCAAATAATCCCCACATCCAGACCTGGCTGCCTTTTCTCTGCCACACAGAAACATGCTTATGGAAAATGTTCCAAAGCACCAAATCAACAGGAAAAACAACAACCATAAAATCCTTACATCAACAGCAGCAAAAGAATAGAAACAACTGACCTGCCAAGGATAGAAGAGAGGTGTTTGATCCAAAGGAACTCTCAAAGGTGCAACGATGACCAGTTCAAACAGAAGTCCAAGCAAAAGTGGAACCACACCAGCCAGCAGTATAGCCACTATTAATGTCTTCATTATCTAAAAAAACCCAAGACATTTAATTAATATATTTACCAGAGGATTCTTTGTTGAAGCTTAGAAATGTAACTTAAACTACATAAACACATAGCTCTGGCAAAAAAACCCCCCAAACCTACACAGACACATACACATACATCCCTAGAAATAATTTTTATTACATACATAGTTTTGCAATGTATGTTTTCAAGATTGGGTTCTATTCCATACCCCCTCCAGAAAAAAACATGACCATGCCTACGAGTGTCCACATAGTTCTAAACCATAAAATCACCTTTGCCTGTTGTCAGTAAGGAATATTATCCAATGGTTCTTCACTATACTGCGTATTCTTGTATCTTGGAAAATATGCTTTCACAATGAGAATCTGAGCTCTTGTAATAAGAGATACTTTCTTTAAAAATATTAACTTGAACAACACAAGATCTGACAAATGATAAAGATCTTTCAAAAAATATGCATCAAGCTACTTTGTAGAGACATGTTCATCATCATCTATCAGCTTTACTAGTTTTCTTTTATTTGATAATGTCACGTTATTAAGCAAGTAATAGTTAAGCTTCCAGGTCTATGTGTAAATAGTCTTTGAGAACACATAACACATGGGATAATATAATGCAAGACATTCACTTTTAAAGGAAGACAGAAAAATATATACATATATATATATAAAAACATATATACACACGCTTACTTACACTGATTGCTTAACATTGTGCTATGTGGCTTCAAAAAGTAATTAGCCTATGCAACAGGAAGGGAAGCTGCAAAAGCTTCAAAGTGGTCTGAACAGGAAAATGTAGTGTACACTACAGACTGAAACTTGTAAGCAAAATGAAACAAGTTTCATTAGCTGCTTTTTCGATAATTCAGTAGTTTTTCTTGAAACTCACCATGAGAGACCATTCTTTGACCTTCTGAAAAATCACTCTACGACCCTGTGGCATCCAGGCAACCAGGACTGTCACTGCTCGGATAGTTAGCCAACACACATAAAGACCACAAGCAGCTGTGTACAGTTCGTGGATTTTGGCAGTCCCCGTCCAAAATGACATTAACCATCGGCCAGCAAACACTGAAAACATAGGCACTGTTAAATCGAGTAATGCTTTTTGATGTATTAGGGAAGGATGCCTATTAAAAATTGCTTATCAAATTTACTTTTAAATATCAATGCACAAATATTATTCATCATAAAAGAGTATTTTGGTACTATACCCATAATGCATAAATGTGTGAAGTACTATGTAAATACTTTCAGAAATTATGTCAAATACATATGTAGAAATTTTTTTTTTAAAACCCTAGAATTTAATTATGACAACAATATGACCTGAGCTATAGCAAAACAAAGCACTGAATACAGCAGCATTCAGAGCCTAAACACTAATCTTCAGAACTGCAAAGGCAATCATGAGCACATAAGCTTGAACTTAAATGTATGAGTTATGTTTGGATTATTTCACTGCCTCATATAATTTTTTAAGACTTACTGATGAGGCTTCTGAAGGTCTCTGACAAAAATGGGATTCTCATTTGCTACAGTGAGGCTTCTGAAGGTCTCTGACAAAAATGGGATTCTCATTTGCTACAGTTCATTCCTTAATAGTGTCTCCATTCACTAGTATTACAGAGGAATTATTTTATGCAGTACTATTTAAATAATCACCAAATTTGTAACTTTGATCTCAACATGTTATTGATTTTAGGATCACTAGTACAAGGAGGTATAAATTACACGATATTACAGCAGCCAGGTTATAAAATTCAAATGAGTTTGCATGTCTTCATTTATTCCACACTATTTAAAAAAACTCACCAAAGTGCTTTTGATTTGATAAAAGTACTTATTCATACATTTTAAAGTGATACACATGCCACTTCCCAAAATCTCCCAGCAACCTGTCAAGGTCATAGAATCACAGAATCTCTCAAGTTGGAATGGACTCATAAAGATCATCAAGTCCAACTTCCTGCACCTTGCAGGACTCAATAATTACACCTTCAGAATATTTAATTAAAGAAGATACTGTAGATGATGTGATTAAAAACTACGGATTTTCCTTCTCTAAACAGTAAAGCAGGTGCAAGAGTTTCAATTCTCTTTTTCTCTCAATACTACTGATTGTCTCAGCACTTGGAGCCCTGTCCTTAAAGGAAAATTGTTCTACAACAAAACAATGGGAATGGCAATCTCCGTCATTTGAATACAGGTACTATCACTATAATTTAGATTTTTAGATTATCACAACTTGATGCAACATTTAAAATGAGACAATTTTCCATGTTTTCTTCTTTTAACTTTAAACAATGGTTTCAAAACATCTGCCATAGTTGAGCATGGCAACATGCTGAGTTGTTTTTGATCGCAGTTTTACAGTAATAGACTCACCTGGTAAGGTAAGGCAGATAAGACTAGCAATCAGTAGCGTTATGCACATGAAAACAATCAAGAGAAATATCTGAAAGAGGTAAAGAAAAGGAAAAAGCTTATAAGAAAGTTACTTACCGAAAGCCAAAAAATCTCTTATAAAAGATACATCATCCTAGAAAGACAACTTGTTCAACTACCAACTCATGTTTCACTGTATAAATCAATGAGCAGTAAGAAACCTACCCACTGTAAATGCAGAACACCTACAGTGTTGTGTATTTCTTTCTAAGAGTTTGCATCAGCTGTCCCAACAGTAAAAATTAACACTTGAATCCAGAATGATGGAAGTTCTCTGTTAGGGTGCATTAAAAAAATCATCTCTTCATTTCTACACTGATCAGCACAACTCTCCGTGAATCCTGAAAGGTTTCTAGCTCTGATGCCAGATGAGCAAGACAGTGGTTTTATAAGGAAAACCTTGCCGAGACAGTTCTTCCAGATGTCCTCAGGTTTACATGATCAGGTGACAGTGAAGCTGGTAACTCCTTACTCAGGGTTACATCTTACCAGAGAATTATCATGTACTTGACTTCTTTAAATATGTCTCAAGCACCATGTGCTATGCAGTTCTGCTTAATTAATCAAAGCCACAAAACAAGAAAGCTTACTATGGGAAAGCTAACAACTTCTCATAACAGACAACTGAAAGTTAAATCTGTATCAAATTTTCCTTAATGAGACTTTTGGGTATAAAGGAATGAATCTTCAGAAGCAATACCACAGTGTCATAACATCAGCCATTACTTCTGTTCTTGAGCTATACCTGAAACCACAGTGAGTTGTGTTGGAAGTTTGTATTTGATAACTCAGAGTTCTGCTAACAACAAAGTAATTATCTACTTTGATCTGTATATTATTCTAGAAATTTAAGTATTTGCCAACATTTCATTTCTAATTTTAGGGATTTAGAGCTTTCAAGTATTATAACACTTTTCTCTTTAATATAGATGCAGAAGCAACAGAAATTCTCCATTTAGTTTCTCAATAAAGCAAAAGAGTTTAAAATACACTTCAGCTACAAGACCAGAGTATGCCTCCTTGAAAGCCATGCCTTGTTAGAGGCAATCCTGAACTAGCTGTTTGATGGGGGCTTACCGTATTTCTCTTCATTACTAACCATGAAGAAAACAAGATGTGAACTAACAGGCAATAGACAACCTATATGGGATCTATAAATAAAATCAGGAAAGTTACAAGCTGAGAAAAGCTTTATGTGAGAATAACTAAGTCTACTTTTTAGAAAGATGCAAACCATACAAAACACAAAACAACACAACCCACCACTTGACTTCTGGTAACATGTGGGCCAAATATTTCTTACAAAAAAATACCCTACATATTCTTCAAATTCCTTTTTCTTTCCTCTTTATGTGTTTGATATACCTACCCTGAGTGGGAATTTTAAAGGCCTACGATAAGGCTGGAAACCCACAGGTCCTCCTTGTTGAAGTATGGCTTGATGGGCTGCATGAAGACCTTCTCCCACAACTGGAATGGCATTATTATTGCGAGCATGCTGGTTATTAGGTTGCTGATTTGCATTGTTTTCATTCTCTTCCTGGTCACCAAGTAGGTAAGAATGAAGATCCCTGTAACAATCAAAACTTCAGTTTTGTTCTGTTTGATATGAAGGAGAAGCTTACAGAAACACAGGTCTACTCAGAACATGTACAAGTACTCATTATACAGGAGTACTGGCAGAATCTTGATGAAGTAAAATAAGCCTTTTTCTGATAAGGTACTCAATGCCATCATAAACAAAGATTTTAGAAGAAAAATGCTAGTGTGGATGGAGATTACAACAGCTGGAATACAGTCACAAGAAAAGATCACTTATCTGCTTGATTGCTTTAAAAACATCACCTGATATTGAAGTGGCTATGCATATGAAAGGAAAATTACATTGCTCTTTCAGTTCATGTAAGCATACAGCTCTTGAGAGAGCTCTTATTTTACTGTTACTAAGCTCTATTGGAAACAATTGCCTTCAAACCCAGACTGTAGTGTATTGCTACAGACATGCTTTCAAAAGTACAGAAGCAGGCAGAGTCTTTCAAGATTCTAAACGGCCCGAAACCTGTTCACTTTCTAAGAACATCAATCCTAGAAAGAGTCAATCTACTTTAAAAATCATTCTGTTGATATTCCCCGCATATATAATTAGTGAAATCTGAGCCTGACTGATAAATACCCAAACCCAATATGAACATTTAAAAGTTAGTTTTCCGCAGCTTTAGCAGAGTAAGATGTGTGCAGATATTCTACTGTCAGTGAAAACATTTTCATAGCAGTTTGCTTTTTGAGAAAAACAGAGGAAAAGATTTTCACCTTTGCTCATCTAAAATTGATGAAGAGATAATTCACAACTATTCTAAACAGCTGCAAAAGTGGAGAAAGAAAAGCCATTTTATCATCATCTCCAAAATTCTCTTGCTGCATCATACTTAAACACCATCAAAACATGGAACAATTAAAAAAAAAAATCTTCAGAATGCAAAGTAAGAGAACACGAGGTGAGGAGAGTTTCCTTATGAGATGCTAAAATAAGTAATTTGGATTGCAGTGAAGAAAAAAGTCTTTCATTCATTCACTCAGTTTCTTAGATGTAACTTAGCGAAGAATAAATCTAGATCCTAGCAGGGGAAAAAATGAGCAAGACGTGGTGGAGAGAACGCCAACATACTTTGAAGTTAAACTGAAAGCTGTACAGAAATAAAATCAACCTTTTTTTTTTTTTACTGATTTGTCAAACAACAGATGAACTAAAAAATAATTCCAAGTGCTAGAACTCTGCCTTGCAGTTTAATAATTCACTTTATCTGACAGTTTTATCCTTCTTTAGAGACTGAACTTTTAACTTTAAAATGTCCAATTTAAAGTTGTTTGCTTTTTCAGCTTAATGTTCTAAATAATCTTTCTTTTTTTCTTTTCTTCTTATAGTAAGAAATGCAAGAACTACACATGAATTTTATTTAGATGACTCATAGAAATGCTCTGCTGACACTTATCTCTACTCTTTTCATATACTACAAAGCTATCAAGACGTTAGTCAAACTTTGACAGATTTTTTCACTAAGCAAATGTTGTAGTAGTGTACCAAAAGAATTACTTGTCAAAGACTAGTCCAGATGTAAGTACAACTACTGCTTAGAAGAAATCACCATAGAAGTTTTTCATCATGTCTTTATCTGTAAAGAGCTATTAAAGCTACTTGTTGTGATAACTTTCTTGAAAGTATGTTGCTTTCATGCCTGAAGGCCAAACTGGACACAATGGTTATAGTCGATTTTGGATCTCTGTACTTACAGCAAGTATCCAGCAGTAACAGTCCATGCTCGTACAAGACCTTTCAGCCACTGCCTTGTATGTCCTTGCTCTAGCAAAGCTGGAAGCACCACCTGAAGCAAAAGGAGCTCTAAGGAAAGTTCACTTACTGGAGCATCACTAGAAACAATGGGAAGAGCAAAAAGTCAAACATAAGGAACATTCTGATAGGAATCTTTTACAATGAATCATATTACCACCACCACAATACAAAAATATATTGGATGCCAACAGAAACAGTTCTTAGTTTTTACAGACATTTTTCCTTATATACTACCCTGAGAAGAGTTCATGAGTATTTAGGCACTTAGGTGCGTAAGAAATTTAAGAAAAAACATTGAGAAAGATTCTATCTGAGAATATAACTTGCTTTTCTATTTTCTTCTATTATCACTCTTTCAATTATTATTTAGAAACAGAAAGAAACTGCTATCATTAAAAAGAAATGCAGTTAACAGATATTCTTTCATTCCTGTAGTATGATAATCAGAAATGAGTATTTTAAAAAAACAAACATGAAAGCAACTTCACAATCAAAAAGTTGAAAGGATAAATATTTTGAGGACATAAACCCCCAAATAGTTATCATTACGGATGTAATACAAAATGCCTTTTATTTTTCTTAGTAGCTTCTCACTTGACAAACTGTATGATGTAGCCATGTCCTTTATCTTTTAACTTCCCTAGAACAAGGAAGATTAATTGAAAGCAAAAAAACGTCACATTAATGCTCAAAGAGCACAAATACGCTTTTTCTAGTTATAGGAAAACTGAAGAAACTCATCTTTTAAACCATAAATGCTTACCTGTAGAGCATAACATTATATGGAAGAAAGTTAGGCAGGAGGTATTTAATAATACGTATGGGAAGCCAGAGCATGAGCAATACAATTGATCCAAAGACAATCTGCAACAAGAGTGTAAAAAAGTTAATCTAAATAAGAGAAACAACCAAACCTAGTTTCCCACCCACCTCTCTGACATGTTCCCTGTGTGGTGGGTTAGCCCTGGCTAACAGCCCAATACCTACCCAGCTGCTCGCTCACTCCCCTCTCCTGCTGAAGGGGAGGGCAAGACTGAGATAATGACAGCTATACAGAGAAAGCAAAAGCTGCCCCCACAAGCAAAACACTAAGGGGAATTCAGTCTCTACTGAATCAGACAGACAAACGACCAGCAACTTTCTGGGAAGTCAGGAAGACAAAAACCATAATCCTCCTTTCCCACAGCTTTTACTGTGGAGCACGATGTCACATGGCATCCCTTTGGTCAGTTTGGGTCATCTGTTCCAGGGATACCCTCCCCTCAAGCTGCAGCTTATTCACTGGAGAGGTGAGGGAGCAGGCAGAGCAGGACAGAGAAAAAGGCTTGCTGTTGTGCAAGCACTGTCCAGCCATAGTCAATAGGCCTGTGCTAGCAACTCTATTTTGGCCACTAATTCAAAGTGCAGAAGGACATTTGCCTCTGTGAAGAAAATCAACTCCACCCCAGGCAGACCAGTACACTGCAATGCCCTCACCAAGCAGGACTGTCACTGAGTAAGCATGGCCTGGCCTGCTGACAGAGCAACGTCAGACAGCTCTTTCTTCCCCTGGCCCCAAAACCAGCATTACTAATTTCATATTCCTCTCTTTTCTAAGTGGCTGACTTTTCAAGCAAACTTGTTGAAGCATCAGAAGATCTTTCAGTTTCTATTTTTTCACATTTCAAGTAGACTGAAAGACCAAAATTTAAGTAGGGAAGATCAGGTGCATGAAGACCATGCACTTCTATAAATCCTGTTTCCTTAAGGAACCCAATGAAAAATCAAATACATTTTAAACATATGCTTACATTTTATATTAAATGCACCACAAGAGACTAAAAATGTAAAAAAACCCAAAACAAAACAAAAAGCTGTGTGTTCAACTATGTAGAAAAGAAAAATTGAATTCCATTCTTCTTGAAAATTAGTATTTTATGTTTTACACAAGTAATTTCTTAGAAATACTGAGAAAGAAACAGAAATTGAAAGGTGTGACACGTTCTTTGAAATGGAAAGGTGTAAATGATTACAATTCTGGGTCCCATATTCTAACATTAGGCTAGTAGAAGTTCTGATTTAATTAGCTAAGCAACCCAAAAGGTGAAGTTCAAGTAATGCCAGTTCCAACAGTGTGAGAACATATCTCAGACCATTAGTAACAAGCAGATCTTCATTTATATTTGGGCCACCTGCTGAAGTTTCAGGCAGCTGAAGAATTATCATTAACTAAGAAAATGCTATGAAAGGTGGACAGGTCAGCTCCACTCAGGTATTGAAGGGTTCTCTAACAGAACCTCTTCTAGATCTTCTAAGATCTCTTTCAAGGTTTTCACTGCTCCAAGCATCTCAGGTGTAATAACACAGTACAGCAAAGAATGTTTCTGGTGTGTCAGTTTTCACAGTTGACATGACATTTATGTCCAATACGGTCTGAGACCCCTTCCCTTACTGCATGCTTGGCATACTTCAGATAAATAAGCAAAGGGGAAAAAACTTGAATTGGTTTCAATATTTT
Organism: Margarornis squamiger; assembly: GCA_035222235.1. Classification (NCBI taxonomy): domain Eukaryota; kingdom Metazoa; phylum Chordata; class Aves; order Passeriformes; family Furnariidae; genus Margarornis; species Margarornis squamiger. Next base: position 78,457,970 of record JAWWTY010000077.1, read on the forward strand.
ACAATGATAATCTGGAAACAGACACCATTGGCTAGATCTACAGAATCCAATCCAAAACTGAACTAGAAGGTTACTCTCCCCTGTGGCACTGCCTTAGCTGAATTGGACACATAATGTTTACTGCAATAACTAAAGGCATCATGAAAGAGTTAGATGATTTACAATATCCATAATAACAAACATTTGTTGTGTGAACACACAAATATTTTCTGTGATTTTACATAAGCAGAATACATCACAGAAAAAATTGTTTAGGGAGGAACCTTTAGAGTCCAGCTAATCCTCCCCAGAGCTCTGAGCAGACCCAGTTAAGTTTTGAGTATCAAAAGATGTAGATTCTGTTGGCAGCCTGCTCCAGAATCAATTCACCTTCATGGTGAAAGTGTTTTTCCTTAAATACACCACACTGTATGTGGGAGCCAACATAGCAAATTTTCTTTACAAATAAAGAAATCTTTGACAAAAGTCCTTACCACTGATAAGATAAACCTCCTGAGATGTCTATAGATGGGCAAATGAATCATTTCCTGCACAGGATTGAAGTCTGGATCATTCAAATTCCTGAGAAACCATAAGACACCAGGTCTCAATACCTGAAGTAGGAAAGAGAAAACAATATATGAAGAGAAAATAATCTTTGTATTCCTTGTTTTTCATTTCAAATAACATTGCTGCAGCAAATAAGTTTTAACATAATAGGGATATTTGTAGAACAAGATTCAACAAAATGGCATGGAAATAGAACAAAGGAAGTATAATCATAGAGAAGTAGAGAAAAACCAAATACAAGCTTAATTTCCAATTTTAAACAATTAAAATGTATTTAGATTAATCTGAAGGCAACATCCAGGTTTAAGGACTAAACAAAAAAATCTCTAAGTATAATATACTCTAAATCATAATTTTCCACTACAGTAAGTACCAGCATGGCCCTTTTTACAAAAGGCTGAAATCCAATATATACACAAAACACAGCAGCAGCAATACACACATGTGAAAGACTTAACAGTTCAACATCCAAGCCTCTAAATATGTTACATATCCATCTTGTTCTTACAGACTTACCTCTCTCAGCAAAAGAATGAAGGATGCAAAATAGAAGACATAAACCATTCCAACTAACCAGTGCAGAAACATTGTGGTACCTGGGGCAGACTGAAAGCTCAATTCTCTGTCTTTCAGAGTGGCATCAAACATCTCCTAGAAGGTAAGTAGGAAACAAATATGAATGAAGTTTGGTAAATACCCACAATTACACATTTTGCTTACTCTAGTTCATATATACTACTAAGCATAATTTACATGTCTGTCTTGTGTTAACACATAAATAATGATAGCATTTGAGAAAAAGGGTAACAATTTATGATAAGAACAGTAAATAAAGACCAATTTCTGATCAATTTATTTCTTCTGACAGAAAGAAGTCTACTCAAACACTAACAGAGCCTACATAAATTATAAAGCAGTTCAAACAAAGTGGCAGTGTGATGGAAGCAAATACTTATTTCCTTAAGTAAAATTGTGCTTCTGCTAAGGCCAGAAAAAATTAATTTTCTCCATTTAAAATTAATCACTCAATTTTTTTTTAGGACAGAAAAAACTGTCCTTCTCAATTCCAAGCAAATACAGCATGTATCTTGTTCAAAACATAAAGCGACTGGATAACTCAAAATACAAAGTTATTACCATTTCACATAAGATGGCTACATAAAGACATTTTTTCAGTACATAAGTTTGCTTATAAGTAAGCTCATTACCACAGTGGTCTTGTAACTGCAGTAAAAAGGATTATATTCTTCTTATTATAGCAACAGCATGTAATTTTGTATTTAGTAACAAAGAAAAACAAAATTAGCAATAGGAGCACTACCTAAAAATCCCTTTCCCTGTGGAAATGATGTTTGTAAAAACAGAAGAGTGTTAAATTCATATTTAACAACTCTCTTCTCATCAGAACTTTTTTTTTTTGGTTCAAATATAAACAGTGTTAAAACAGGTTTTATCCCATTTACTTCTGTTCTTACCAAGGAACATATATCCAGCCACCAGCCACAGATGAGAGGAAACACACCAATTTCAACCACCACTAGCAAGGAAACCTTTAGGAAAAGGGAGAAAAGAACATCTCACTAGTTTAACAAAAATTGCCAAGGAAATGATAATGTAAGGTTAAATTGAGAGGCTTTTTGGCACCTCCCAAAAAGAAAATTAGGATTACCTTGACAACAATATAGCAAACTCCTAATAAACGACGTGATCGCTGGAACTTAACAAGTGCTGCCAAACCCTGAATACTTTTGTCAAGAAAATATACTGAAAAATATTTTATAACAGTTTAATTAAAATGAAACACTGTATTACGTGGCTTGTAGCAACAGGAAATTTTATAAAAGACAAAAGTGAAATAGGAAGTATGTACTTTATCAGGGTTTTATTTTCAAAATTGGCTGTGACTGGAAGTCATGATCTGGTGTGGTGGATAATACTCCCAAAGAAGCACTTTAAATAAATAAACAGATAATTATAACACCACCCTTCTTAAATTAAGCATCCAAAAGCTTTCTCAAGAAGTACAGTTTCCTTTGAAAACATCTGCCATGAATAAGCAAAATTTCAAAACTGAAGACCTACTTTAAACAGTAGCTTTCCTTTCCATGCAGGCTGAAACAAATTCTCACCTTTTCCAAGAAAAGCCAGATGCATATTACACTTTTTTCTTTTAATTTCAACAAAAGAACAGAGCCAAATGTTAATTTAATTGCACATGCATCATGTCCATGCCTCCTCAAAACACAGCCAGAAAAATTATTTACATGTAAATCTGAACCAGGTAACTACTGACAAAAGGATACATGACAAACAATTAGAGTCACTGCTAGCAGAACATATCCGACTATAGTTGTAATCAGGCCTTCAAAGTGAGATGCTTGAACCTGGAGGAAAGAGGGGAAAAAGAGGAAAGCTTACCAGTCTCTTAGAAGCTTACATCTCTCTTTTATGTAGTTAAGATAAATTTCTCTTCTCACATATTCAAGAATGACGAGTTTCTCTAGCTTTTACATGTTTGTTTCATAAATATAAGAAACAAGAAGTGTCACCTTACGCTACCTCACTATTCCCTTGCTTTCCCTGCTTCCAATATGAAAATTACTACACAAATTCAAAACGTACACAAGGAAGAACAGGCTGTTAAAAAACCCCAAGACATATGCATTTTCTGTAAAAGTAGGAAACCTCACCTGAAATCTAAATAATGGGGGGAAGTGGGAAAGGCTAACATTTTTATTCATAGATTCAAAAATGTTTAAGGACTAATAATGATACATGCTCCAAGTTACTTTTGCAATCAAAGTGAAAAGATGCTACAACAATATTGTGATTAAATAAACAATGGCAGGGTTTTTTCATTTTGAAATTTCAGAATAGTACTCACATATTCCTCAAAGCCCAGGCCAACAATGGAGAAGTGACCAATGTGGTATGGACAAAATGCTGTATAATGTAAGCAGAAAGAAGAAAAAATGGACATGAAAACTGCTAAATGGAGCCTTATTTGCAGGATGTGTATTGTAACATGGTAATATTCCTACTTCTCATCATTTACATGAAAACAACTAAAAAAAATTACTTTCTGTGCAAATATTTGCAAGTGTTGGATTTTTACAATTTTACAAACACTGAAAATATGATCAGAATTGGCACTGAAAGACTACCAACAATATAAAACTACACAGAGTAAGAGGACAGTCTTTTTTTCTTCGTTCATCTTGCAATCTATAAATTAATTCAATTTCCCAGTCTTATGCACTAGGCTGGTCTCTGTCTTGGACCCCTGTAGGAATCTGTTCCACATATTCATCCTTTCCCATGCCCTAAAAGACTTCAGCTGCAGTTTTACATCTCCATGGTCAGATGGACTTGCATCAGTTCTAGTGCTTTAGTTCTTAAGAACACTGTGAAAAATGCAAGCCCTGCAGAAATTTGCAAAGCAAAGAAGAGGAGGAGAAAGATGACACTCCAGGAAAGGAATGAGGAACAACTTTTACTTTGAATTAATGTACTGAGAACTATCATCATTCCTGAGAACTCTCTGACAATTCTGAGGTTTCAGGGGGAATGCATGAAAAACACAGCACTTTCCCCGTTTTTGGACAACTATGTATTTGAAATAGGATCAAGTAGTTGTTTTAGCTCCCTCTGTGGTCTTCCAACCAAGCTATGAAGGGCTACAGAATTCAACATCTATTTTTTTATCAGGAGTAGAGGGAATCAATATAAAGGAAAGGGGTTGCAGTAACAGCAAGCTTTTGTTTCCACCTGCATTGCCTTCACTACACCATGACAATCCACTCTGGGAATTACTGTAGACTAGATGTTCCCGTAAATGAAAAGCCCGATGATTTTCTCTCTCTTCCCCGTTTCCATGTGACCAATATGTAAAAAAACAAAACTGAAACCAAACCAAAAATAACAACCAGCTAGGAAAAGATTTAGCAGCACATATACTACCTTCATCAATGATCGGAAAGCTTTAATTTATGTTCCTTTCAGAGAAATAAAGAGTTACTGGGGAAGAGCAAAAATAAGATAAAAAAAATAAGATCAAAAGATAAAGGGAGGACTTGAGGTCTCCCTGGACATTAAGAACCAGTGAAAGAAAAGTGAGATGAAAAAGATAACATACATAACTCCCACAGATGTTAGACTAATGACTTAAAAGTTGTATTTTTTGACAGGGTATTAGGAGATTACAGTGCACAGTTTATCATGTTTTTGAAATAACTACTAAAAAGTGAATTTCTCATAGATCTCTTTAAAGAAAAAAGCATAAAGGAGTACAAACTCCTCTGTGAGTACTAAGATGAGCTATAGAAAATATTAATTAAGTGGAAATGAATTAAATTGTCCAAGGAGGATTTCTGGACCAGTAATTAAGGTTCCAAATGCTTTCCTTCTATCTTCTAGAAAGTACCTCCTGTGACATTTGAACACACCAGAACTGAAATTACAAATAACTAGAGATTTCACAGTTGTAAATTAAGCAGTATTACTTAGTAGGAAAGATACTAAAAATAGATTTGAGAGGCACATATTAAATTCCCAGACCTCCTGCTTGCTTGGGAAAGTCATTCCCTTCTCTTCTCTATTTGTTACTTTTGGCAAAGCACACTTAGAGCTACTGAAAACACACCTATATGACAACCTCATTAATTTTTCTTATTACACACTTATTAATGAATTTTAAATATAAAATTTAGAAATTTCATGGTTATTGTCTACTTAATAAAAAAGTCTACATTTTATATCAGCTAAAAAAATTAACCTCTGATAACCTGTGATAACTACAGATTAAAATAGAATAATTCTCAGAACGAAATAATTCAAGTCTTTTCGAACTCTCATTAGAACAGCAATGGTTACTTGTGAGTTAAATATACAAGACACTATTTTTTATTTTCTTTTGATCTGCTGATTCGTTTCAGTATCTAGATGCTCAAATCACTGGTTCAGTGTGGTGAGCTTTACTCTGCCAGCAAAACATTTTCTTGTCTATAGTACAACTTCATTTTCTCAACCTCAAATCCTTCTGCCAAGAAAGACCACTGAAAATACCCAAAGAAACATAACAAATTCCATTCTAAATTGATCATTCAGAGCAAGTGAAATTTTGCGGTATTTTTGTCTGGTATCTCTTGAAGTGTATAAAATGCTCCATCTTGTCACTAAAGTGCTGCTACTTCTACACACAGAGGTGTGTCAAATTAACAACATTAATGAGCCTGAGCACCATAATCCAAAAGCCTCTGTTAGCAGAGAAATTTCAAAACTCTCAAGAGGAGCTTACAACAATGAGGCAGGTATTTTACCCTTTTAGAGTTCAAATGATTGAGAAATATATACCTACGGTTTTGGCATTTAAAAATTTTTTTTAAGGCTGTGACAAGTTTATGTCCAAGAAATTTTCCTAGCACTAACTACACATAGAATCAGAGCATAAAAAATATTCCTATCTTGTACCGGAAAGAGTCTTGCAAACACTTAAAGTTACAGTTCAGCTTCAGCATCTACAGGAAGCAGCAAGAAAAATGGAGTAAAATGTGCCACTGATTAGAATTTATTACTTCCTAAAGTATAAGTCAGTCTAAGCTGTACGAACTAAGGAAAGTTGTTCTGTAGAAATTCCGGATACAAAATAGAAGCATATTTGACAACTCTACATAGTCAGCTACAATCTTGTCCACCTTCCATTACTGAGCTTCAGAAATGGATTCTTGATGTAAAAAGTGATGTAAAACTATAAGGAGAAAAAAAAAAATCCTAGACATTCCTCAAAGCACTGCATTTGCTCATAAATCAAATTCCATGAGATTGCTCTTTTCATTACAAAGGAACTTGTATTACAAACAAATATTATTTTCTGCCCTTTGGTTGACATCATTAAGCTTTTGGTAGTTTTCCTATTTTAAACCTATTTCCTTAAAGAAATTAAAATTACAAAACTAGAGAACAAATATTTATTATTCATATTCCCAATTAATTTGTGGTTCCATTTTTAGATGTCACATCTTCATTTATTTTGAGACAACAGCCTTCAAATTAACCTGCATTACACTTCACAAAGGATCTTTCTAAAACCTAAGAGCAAGTGATACTTACCAAACACGAGTATGAACAATGTATTTAAAGACACCACCCAAAAGACATGTTCCTACAATGAGTATTGGGAAAAGAGGAAGAAAGATGACAAGGAAACAGTACATAAGTATCAGTCATTTAAATAAGTGATTTGAGTTTTGTATCTAAACTCATTTCAACTGCTTATTGTTACCAGAACTTACACATCTCATGTTAGAGTGAAGAAATTTGCTCTAACAGGAAGACTAAAACATGCAGGACAGACTGTGAAAGCACATGTTTACATTCATGGACATTTACCTAGATATGCACACTTACATCTGCTTTAAAACTCTTACTTTGTAAAAATAAGCTTTTACTTTAAAATCAATATAGTTCCGCCTTTAAAAATAATACATGAAATGTGTGGGGATATTTGTTCAATAAATGAGAAAATGTTCATCTGAACTTTTAACACTTAGTCTTTGTCACAAAAAAATGCATTAACAAAACTGGCAGCTCTGACTGTGGAAAGGACAGCATATCTCTTTTTTTGATATTACCTTTAGCTAACAGGTGATTTAAGCCATAAATACACTGGAGTTTCACTTTTTGATATTAATATTTAAGGTCAATCACTAATAAGATAACTGTAAACCTAAGCCATTAAAGTGTGAGACTTTGATGAAAAAACAAAATCGAGAAACATAACTGAAGATCTTAGATTTTAAAATTTAGTCTACACTATAAATTCACTAGTGAATGTTCTGGTAGTATTAGGGCAAATAAAAGACATCTGAATGAGAACACATTTTAATTGTAACATAAAGAGCAAAATGTAAGGTTAGAACAGGTAAGTATTTTCAGTGTATGCATTTTAAAAGGGTCTAGCTTTTATTTACAGTGGAGTATGTGATCCAAAGTTATCCACGTCTTTTAAAAAATTACACTCACACACAACTCTACTCTGTGAAACTCCTGTATTTGCTTGAACATGACATCATATGAAGCCCTCTTTAAAGAAATATATGATATGAAAATAGGGATTTCAAATAGTGATGTACTTTAAAAAAATACAAGTACTTAAAAGTCTTCTATAGAAATGCTTGAAATGCAAGATTGCACTTACTAAAAAAACCAGAGATCCATCAAGTCCAAGCATCTGTGAAGATAAGAAAGTTTATTTTACTTATTCATCAGAAAAATGAAGCAATCCGCATCTAAAATAAGTCTCTTTCACACCAGCCTTTAATGCCCAATATGGTCAAAAGCTTTTTTTATTGCTCAACCAACAGAACCAGGACATAAATTCTTAAAGACAGAAACTAAGTTTTCATTCAATACAGTAAACTCAGTTGATCAAAGGCAGTGACATACATGTGGACTATCTTGATACACATGTATTTATATACTTCAAAGCAACATAGAAGCAATTAATTTATAGACTGCTTCTCTCCAAGACTTTGAAAACTTTGACAAAGATTTTGTATTTACAAAATACTTTAGTGATTGAACTGCTATTTAAATGCATGTTTAATCCACTCAAAATGCAAGAGCAAATGTTTTGTTGCTTCCTTATTGCAAAGGATCAGTTTATGTTGCACTGAGAAAAGTTAATATTTTACCTTTTATGTATAAAAGCAACTAGTAATTGGATTTTTTGCTACACTGTATGTTTTTAAGTTTAGAACAGAATTGTTTTACAGCTAGGGAAGAGAGGAAACACATCTTTCATCACTCTGCACAGCTGCTTTTTAAAGTATCCACAGAACAGCCAAAAATAAAGCACCTAATTAAAAAAAAAAAAAGAAAAAAAGAAATCTCCTTTCCCCCCACTTCAAAGCTATCTTACTATTTCAAACCAGACACTCCTACTACACAATTACTGCTGTAAAGTTCCAGGTTCCAGGCTCTTTTTTTAGGACAAGGACTTTGCACTAGGTTCCAAGATATGAGAGCTGCACATATTTTACAAAATAAACCAAGATGCAAATATTTTTGAAAATTCAGAAAACATGCATGCTATTTTCACAAGACAAAATAAGAGAAAAGCCTATGCCAATTTTAATAGTAAATGCCAAACACACATCTATTGCCTATGTGAGCACATAGCCTTGGAGAGGGTTATGAGAATATGCTGAAACTGATTTCTATATTCCAGGAGAGGCAACAAAATATTTTCAATTAGGAGTACATCAACACTTCCCAGCACATAAAACTGGGTTCAGAAATGCAGCACTTTCATCTTTAAATAAATCATAGTATTATTTAGGTACCTGAAGTTATGTATGTCCTTTATCATGAAATACCTCTCAAAACACACTAAGAAGCTTTCAGTAGATACAAAACAAAGATCAAGATTTGGCACTTATGATGAAAACTGTGTTTCTCCTACCCTGCAATCGAGGCAACAACTATACCACAACCTAGGAATACAGCAGGTAGTTTTACATCTTCTGCCACAGGCACTGGTAAATCACACGACCCTGCTGTATCTACCTTCAAGCAGATTTTGCTGCATATGCTGAGCTTTGAACTTCAATGCTGGCTACTTCTAGACCCATTACAAAAAGCTGGTTCTTGAGTTCCTACTCTGTGACTACAGCGTACATGCATCTCATGGTCTAACTAAGGCATTTGTGATCCAAACGGAACAGAAGCTATGTTACATTAAAATGCTCCATCATTTTTAAAGAAATATGTTTGTTTTTTGCAAATTAACCAGAATTTCCGTTTCACTCCTATAGTCTATTGCTTCCGCAAATACAAAAATCAAGTATTAAACAATACATAATGCAACACCTGTGCATTCCTAATCTGGCCCAGCATCCTCTAAATAAGGTGCAACTAATTTCTAAACCTGACCAAGTTGAAGATTTCAGAAAAGTCTGTGATAAAACATGTTTTAAGCTGCTACTATATTTGAAATCAAAGAAATGCCTTTTTTTAAGTTAAAAAGTAACATAATAACTTTTTATAATAAAATAACATTTTGCTTATAATACAGTAACTTTTCTAGGTCACTAAAAGCTCTTACTGAGGGAATGATATCCAAATCTATCCCAAATGCATTTTAACACAGCACTACAAATCATTTCAAGTATGAATCTGAATTATTAAATTCAAGAAAATTATTCTTACTCACTCGCTCCCAAGTAAGTTCTTCTGCTGCTCGATCCCATTCCAAAGCATTCCAGTTCATGTCATCTGAGGAGACAATGCCCATTTTTACAGCTGTTAGACTCACTCAAAACAACTTGTAACCACTCTATGCTGTGTTTGAAACAAACAAAAAGACTTGAGTGCATAATATTCATCTTATAACTGCTGCTAGCTTTTCAGCAAAAAAACGCTTCAGCACTCAAAACACAAGAAATTTGCAAAAGTGGGAATTTACACGGCTTCCTTGAATTATGACAGTTCTGTATTCAAGGGTCTAACTTATACTTAGTAAGAACTAGAACATTACTGTTTTGAGTCACCTGTTACCTTGTGCTCCATTGTTTGCATCTGCTGCATCTTCTACTACAGCATCTTCTTCATCTTCATTATCCTCCTCCTCTTCATCTACTTGTTCTTCTGGAATTTCAGGGTTCTCACCTACAACTACATTCTCAGCAGCTGCATTAGCAGGTTGGTCAAGCACGGCATTTTCAACAGCTCCATTTACAACAGCCTGAGCCTGCACAAACAGGATTTAGTATTCAGTTAAACTCATCAATCTCTCCCCGTACTTTTATCCTGCATGTATGTGAAACTGAATAGTCTTAAAAAATGTCAATAATATAGGTTTTAGACAAGCATTACATTTGGGACCACTAAACCTTTAAAAAACAGGAAAAGAGACATTCAAATTTCTTCACAGAATAGCTGAAGTAGGAAAGAGTCTCTAGAGATCATGTAGTCAACACAACTACTGAAAGCAGGGTCAGCTACAGCAGGCCTATGAGTGCTGTTTCCACTTGAGTAACTTCAGAGGTGGAAAGTTTACAACCTCTCTGACCAACCTGTTCCAATAGCTGATCACCCAGTTAAAAACCCACTCTTTTTTTTGTCTAAATGGAATTTCCTGTATTTGAATTTGGGCCTACTGCCTGATGTCCTGTCACTCAAAACTACCAAAATAACTCTGGCTGCCTTCTTTATACCCTCCCATCAGGCATTTATACAGACTGCTAAGGTCCACCCTGAGCCTTCTCATCTGCAGGCTCAACAATTCCAACTCTCTCAGGACCTCATCATATGTCAGATGTTCCAGTCCTTTAATCATTTTGGTTGGCTCTACACTGCACTGATTCCAGTATGTCCATGGCTCTCTTGTACTGGGGAAGCTTAGACCTGAATACAGCACTCCAGATGTGGTCTCACCAGTGCTCAGTAGAGGGAAACTCTCTTCATCTTATGAAAAGTATCATTATATTACTAAGATGATAATTCAAGGCCAACCTGAATCAGTCAGCAAAATGAGAATATCTACCTCGGACTTTAAAAACCTGACATTTATTACAAAAGAAAACAAATTTTTGAGTTATTTCCTCCCTATGCCTGTATTGCCTATATCATCTCTTCTCCCACCCAAGAGGCTCCTGTAAGCACTAAAAGGGGTGCATGCGTGTGTTGATGCTGGGAGAAGGGCAGAGAAGCTCCAACTTCAGTGGTTTCAACAAAACTTCCAATTGCTTTGAGAACAGTGAGTTGTTACCTCATGAACTACTGCAATATTTATGAAAAAGACAAAATGAAAGCCAACAGCATCTTCATCAACTATGCCTGAGAATTCAGCTTTATATGCAAAAAATGATCTTAAAAAAGGGTAAAGATACAGACATAAGACTCTAAACATTGTTGTACAATAAAAACAACTTCAGAAACATAACAGTGGCGTCACGAAGTTTACACAGGAACACATGTTCAACTTCTGCTAACAAACAAAGATACCATCCAGTAAAGTAACATCTCTGAGTTCTGATAACGTATTTAATCCCAAACCCACATTTTCTAAATTTATCATGAACTACTGAGTAGTTAAGTTTTACCTCATTTTGTTGACCAACACCATTGAGTGGCTGTTGTTGATTTTGTTCCAACCACTGTGGTGCTCCTCCATGGACGATCTGTTCACGTAGCCAAACAAGGCTGATAAATGCACACAGAGTGCACGTTACCACAAAACAACCCTGCAAACAGTCAGCCAGTAAGTTCTCCCTGTTAAAGAAAAAAAAAAAGGCATTAATGACAAAAATATTTTGCTAGTAAGACTAAACTGAGTCATTGTTAACTATAACAAACAGATCTGTCTAGTCCAAATTAACAAATAAACTGGTGCTTGGGCAAAAAGCTTAATTTACTTATGTGTCTAGGTGAAGAAAGCATCTAGACATAATTTTCATTTAATTTAAAAAGAATCTGTTCAGAGGAGGTTTATTTTAGGAAGGCTGTATGTACCTGTGTACAAATGGCTTAAAGAGCCAGGATAAACACTGATGTGGAAAAGGTTTTATTTCCCTCTGGTTTGGTTTGTGAAATTACTACCGTAATAAATATACTTGCAAAACAGGATCTGACCAAATATAAAGAAAATTTTAAAGAGCAGTTCAGGAAAAACAATCTTCAAGAATAGCAAAGCTATGAAATAGTGACAATAGTTGCCAGGTAAATGGTTTGATACAGTAAAAGGTTTTTTTTAACAGCTAGGTGCATAACATCCAGTTCACGAAAGCATTTTATCTGCTGAGCTACCCTAACCAGAAGAATGGAACTAGAGGGCTTCCCCTCAACTTCTACACATTTCAGGCAGTATTTTACCCCAGATGCTATCTCTGTACTTCAGAACCCCTAATTTATCAGGTCATACATAACTGTAAAGCAGTAGCAAAACAAAGTTCAGCCAGCCAACCGAAACTGCGCTTTCATGCAATGAGAGGCACTTAAACCATCTTAAGCAACCCTTGCCCCTAATTTCAGGTATGTTCTCCCACTTGTTTCCACACTTGCACTACCACAGAGAATTTGCTCAGAAAACTACAATATACTCTTTAATAATAAAAAAGAAACATGCCACATGCCATGCCCAAAGAAGCATCAGTTTGGTTCTCCTTGCAGCCACACACTTGTGCCTGCACAGTACAGTGAATACCATGGGGACATAAAATCCAAAATGAAGAGAGGCTACTGTAATTGTCTCTGTCAAAGAAATAAATGTCAAAGCACAGTTGCACAGGCCAGTAAAATCTGACAAATACTTGAGTCCTTTATTTTCTCCCTAGACTGTAACAGACACAAGAAGAGGTGTTCAGGTTCATTGTTTCAGATTCTTCTCAGGAAAATAAAAGCAGAATCTACATTATAGAGATAACAGGAAAAACACTGTTATTAGAGTGAAGCAAGCATCTCTCTCCATTAGTAAAAATTACTTAAATGTAACATGACCTGACATCTCAGATCAAATAGCCCAAGTGAGATGACTTAGCTGGACAGCATAGATCATTCACATAGATCATTTGCTTGATGTGCAACTGATTCTACTTAAACTGAATTTCAGTTCCTTGTGTTTCATGATAATGAAAAATTAAGAACTAGTCTGAAAATCTGTTGTTTGGTATTTACTGATTCTTGAAGTAAAATTGATTTAAAAAGAACAAAGACAATATGCAATAGCAGATGGTGGCTGAAGCATTAAAAATCCAAACATCAGCTAAAAGGAAATCTGATAAAAAAATAACCCCTATCGCATAAGAGACTGAATAAAATTAAATGCAAAATATAAAAATGCAACAAAGAAAACAGAATGTGACATTATTAACAGCACATTCATTACTATTCTACTGTGCAGCATCTGATTTAAACTGTGGGAAATTGTTTTTTTTTTTTAAATTATGTGTAATTTTGCAGCGTAAGTTTTCTTGACATCAAATACAAATCTTTATTAGCTAGGGCTCACTTCCTAAAGTCAGCCTTCCAGCTGCAAAAATTGTGAATAAGAGAACTTCAAAGGGAAATGACTTCTATTAGAATGTTGCTGGCCATACATCTCATTATGCAAAGGGTAAAGGGCAGTTGCTCAAGGAAGATGGTGGAAGATAACAAGCATAACTGGAAGAAAAGGACACTAAGTTCCAAAGCAAAGTCAGGGTAATCTGACTAAAACAGTTCTTTGTATCCAACTGTTTAAGTACTTACGTTGACAGAATATCTAATGGCAGTGTCAGTAGTGAGCTCACAGAGCCAGTAAACAAGCACTTGTAGATACGACCTATATGAATAAACAGAAACTTGGTATAAATATGATTTTGGTTATAACCTCACTTGGACCACACCTTGTTTCACCTGGTGTCCAGCTAAATTTATGGCAAGGAAGAAAACCTCAACTTTCAGAGAAAGAACAGAACCCAAGACTATATACACCCATGTGGAACAAAGCTGTATTTATTTTAGCTGCATATTCTTGAAAAGTACACAAAGTATACGAATTGCCATACTAGGTTAGACCCAGGATTTATCTAGACCTGTCTTCAGCGCAGGTCACGCAACTGGATGCCTAAAGAAGAATATAGAAGCAGGTTAGATACTTGCAGTGATACTTCCACGGTACATTCTCACATGATTCATGCAAAGCAGCTCAGTTCCTGTGCCATAATATCTCACTGCTAATTAATCCCTGATGGACTTTCTTTGTCTCCAATAATCATATTTTGAACTCGTATAACCTTCTGGTATTATGATACCATGTAGTAAAGATCATCACCGTTTCATTATCTGTTTTAAATAACTGTTTTACGTATTAATACTTGAAGCTAGTTAATGCCAGCTTCTTATCATGATTCTTCAGCCACATAATCTTAAAAAATAGGCTATCAGTGTCTGCTTCAGAAAATTAGGTGACGCCAGTATTGGGCTACTCTCAAATTAAGCCTGTGCCAGCTACAAATAAAAGCACAGAATATCCTGAGAAACTGTCTGGGGAGATGCATTTACTCCCTGCTCTTTTGTTCAATGGGTATATTGTGGTTTGCAAAGATGCACTTCCAATCATTTCCTTGACTGAACACTATATCCCTTTTGCCTTTCTCCATCTTCTCTATATTTTTAGCTTGTTGAAACATGAATAATTCGCTTTCCATCCATAATTGGAAATTGAATTTCAAACTGGATACTACAGTAATTTTAATGTGCACTCTCTTTTCTGTTAAATTCCTTTACTACTTATATGACTTTTTTGACATTCTTTAAAAGTTTTACTAATCAATTCGTCTAAGGAATTTTACTGCACCTTCCTTTATGGGTTGTTAGAGAAAACTGGACAATTCTTCTGTCTTAATAAATGGCATCAAATAAAAACTTCCATGTAGATTTTAAGAAATGGTTTTGTGAGGCATTTTATTGGAATAGGAAATTTAAAAACCCTTTCACGAGTTTTTTCCTATGTCTTAACACTTTCCTGCATTGCACTACTGGCTTAAGAGTCAAATAGGGAGAACTTCTGAATGGAAATAAGTGAAACAATGTCTTTATTGTGTTTTTTTTTTTTTAAATAAACCAATAATGGTCTCAAAAAACCTTGTTGCAGGAAGTGGCATATTTCCCTATGTATAAGAGCATTATCTACAAAAAAATTAATACTTACATGCAGTAAGAGGTACTACTCCCAACCATGCAAAGGCCACAAGTGTATAATGAAACCAGTATCGTATTGCTGTGCCAATACTCGTAACCAGTCCTGCAAAGATGTCTTGGATTGGAAGCCGTGAAGGCATATCTGGGGAATAAACTGTGTAGAAAAGGCAGTTATGAAACAGTTTGTCCTTTAAAGAAACATTTATGTAAAAGCACTGCCAACTACAAAATATTTGTATCTGACAAAAGCTTACCAGAAGAATAAGCATATTTCACAGATTCTCAAGAGATTACTCCAAACAAAGAATAAAAAAAATTCACATTTGTTACATTGTTCACTGAGTAGAATGGGAAAATTAATAAACTCCATGCCAGTTTTTGACTGGAGAAGTTTTCTTAATAACTTTATTTACCTACTGTAAACTCCAATTACCTCAAAATAAGCTCAAGAAAAAGCAGATTATAAATTCAGTAGCCCTCCTACTCAATATTACATCAAAAATACCTCTATTATTTATAAACCTAGTTCGTGGAAAAAACACAGGGAACAAGAGCAATTAGCAATTTTACAAACTGTCCATTTCTTTGTGCTAGATAATTTAGATTCCATTTGCTATCCAAGAGTACACACACAAAAAAATCCCAGCAAAATAAAAGCAGAACCCAAAGAGAAAAACTGAAGGGAGCTGATTAAGTATCTACATACATTGAAATTTACACATAATGACTTTTATGTATATATATCTATTTCATACCATGCAAGAGTTCTTCTAAGAACATTCCTATTATAGAACACAATGCTAATCTCTCACCCTGTATAGATATTTTCATAATAGCAAACATTCTTGACTTTTAAAATTCAACACATATATTGTATAATCCCATCCCTACTATAAAGTCAAGGAAAACAGTGATGATGTTTCTTCTTTTGCAAACAATCAGAAAACATTTAACAATTTCATTACATTTACTTAGTTTCTATACACATATGGATACCAAGAATTGGTAACACACACTATCAGTAACAGATTTGAATAAAGAAGATAAGCTACAGTTGGGAGTTGCACAAAGACATTGCTGCCTGCATGTATGTTATGTTGGAAACATCTGTGCTTGAAGACTTTAATAAAATGGACTAACTTTAAAAACCTCACATACTTCTAACTACATACGGAAACTCAGGTTTTTTATAAGAACAAATAGAAAAAAAGTTTTTCTTTCCTCTCATGGGCAATCCTCTGATTTAAGAGTCTATGAAATACTACTTTATGCTGTCTACCTGCATCCCCTTCACCTACGTTCCTAATTATCCTCTCACTAGTCTCAGTGAAGAAGCCTCTGCAGGAGCAACAAATTCTTTTTTTTCTCCAGGGCTACTTCCCTAAGTTTCTGTATTGTAAAGAGAACTCAAGAACATAGAAAATCAATATCAACATGCAGTAGTCAAAGAATGGGGAGTGGTGCATTTCAACAACATGTGGATTATATTTGACACAAAGTAACAACAAGAGAGTCACTCTTAGGCAAATAGTAACTGGTTTTAAATTTCAAAGCCCCTAATTCACAAGGTAGCTGGCAAGGAGCTGGGACTCATGAAAGAAAGGACTGAAAGTGTAACACTAGGGAAGTGTACCTGTGACAACTTAGAGCAGTAAATTGAAAGCAGGACACAAACATATTTTGATATTGTCTACCAATTTACAATTTTCTTGTTACAAAAACAGATTTAGTACACAATTTGGTACCACAGAAAACGCCAGCTGACGTCTTACTAATGATCTCTCAGCTCACACTGAACAAACATTCTGGAAAATTTCTGCCAGAGGAGACAAAAACCCTTTGTTAAAGGTGCAAAAAACACTTACTTGCAGTGTATCTGTTACATAGTTATGGTACCACTCAAGACAACTCAGTAGACACTTTGAGATCTTTTTAATTTTCAAAAAATATATTTTGATCAACATTTTGGAACTGCAACAAGGACTACATGGAAAACATTAACTTTGTATTAATGATGTATTAGAGTTGGAAGGACTAGGAAATAGGAAAAAGGCAAAAGACTTTCAGGAATTACTGAACACTCACACAGAACTGTAAAAAAGGATGCCCACCCTAACTCAGTAAAGCTGAAGTGGTTATAAACATAAGCAGTTCTATATACTTACTTTTCTAAAGGCTTTAGGATTACAACTGAGGATTCAAACAAAAGCACCATGTAGCTACTACTCAAAGAAGACAAGCTGTATCACCCCAGTTGTAACAATTTGATGATTTTTGATGATTTCAGGAACTGGGGGGTAGGGATGGGGAAGAATGCTGTTTTTCCTGTGCATGGTCACACCTCAATGTATATAAAGCTTCTATGACTAGAAGCTTTAGACCAAGATGATAAGATAAAGCCCTTCTGTGTCCTACAACATTTGTGTGGGTGAAATGCAAGAATTCCTAGCATGACAGGAACCCTGGTGTGCAAGCACACTGCAGCACTGAAGCTTGCTGTCAGTGATTTTCATAGCTAATCTTCCCACTCTTGTCTGTCATCCACCGCCATTTTATCTCCACATTCCATCGCCTTTTATCCACTCCCCACTACCACTTTAAGGCCTGAGACTAACCAACAGTATACCTCCTCTTTACTCCCTTTTGCACACTTGTCCTCCTCATCCTTCCTACACCCCCTAATTTCCATCCTAGTAATCTTTCCTAATTCAGCCTGAGAAACCAATTTCCTGCCATTATTTACGAGAGTTTTTCTAAATAAAAACCTTTCTACTAGACTCCAATAGTTCTTTTTCTGTTAGAGCATGAAATTCAAAGAGACTTTTGCTGAGCTTTCCATAGGTTTAGTTCGACTTCTTTGAACTGTACAGGCCATGGAAAAACTACTTAGAAAGCTTTTGGAATACTCAGGTCAAACCTATACAGTGTAACTGCTATTTGAAGTTGTAAATACGAAACTTGGGTGGTGTTTTTTGGTTTGGATGGTTGTTTTCAGGGGGGTGGGGTCTTGTTCCACCCTTCCCCCCCTTCCTGCAAGCCTAACTCTTCCAGAAACACAAATATTCATTTTACTCTCCAAAGCAGATGGCATGACCAAAATCTGCTATTATACTGACACAAACAAGGTAGGAAAACCACAAGGCTATCTTTAGAAGCTGCCATTTAGCCTGCTTCACAGAATTTCCATTCTTAGTCCTTTTACACATAGATTTTCTATTTACTATTACACTTGCAAGCAATTTATATGCCACTGTGGTCATCCTGTGCACCGATCATGAAATAAGTCTACATAAGTCAAAAGTAGAAATCGTGTATTTTATAGCTCATGGGTTAAGGCACTGGTTTGGTAAAACAAGGACTGTGCGTTATTCTTTAGGTTGGACTAGATGATCTTCAATAGACCCTTCCAACCCAAACCATTCATTTCTGTGTTTCACACCCTTGACACATATGCAGATTCTGCTATAGATTGCTAAGGTGAATGGAGAAAAATTCCATCCTTTCTCATGCAAGTCACAGGTCTAACAAACATATGAAATGACATTCATATAAATTTCAACTGCATGTATGCTCTGCACCCTGGAGCTGGCAGAAGACACAATGAATTGTGTGCCAGAATGTAGTATTTTGTTTTAGAAGTTTGTTTTTCCAGATTAGACTTTCTAGAAATGCTGAAGCTATGGACTACTGTGTCACTCAGCATAATTACAAAGCTTCTTAGAGATAACTTTGTACAAAATTAAAGATCAAGACGTTTGGAGTGTTCCTACAACCAACATGCAATTATGTGATGTTTTTTGCAGAAGTTACAAACATGAACATACTATTGATAGCTGAATTATATCAGAGTGATACTCCTTTTCCTTTACCTTAATATCTATAAGCCATGAACTCTTCCACATTAAGCTAGCTATGCTAGTCTTATCTGGAAGGTTTTAAGATGATCAAAAATATCAAGGTTTGGATTAATTGAAAATTACTGAGTTAATTGAAAAAACCCCAACCTTAAGTATTTAATGTGGAGAATCTCAGTGTACTATAGGATGGCTTAGGACCTCAATTAATCCAAATGATTCTCAGGAACCATGAATCATTTGTGTTCTTGATCCAACAAATTTTCATTTTAACAGCTGCCCATGAACAAAGGCAGCAAGCAACAAGAAAGAGGAAGAACAGTAACTAAGCAGGAAGAGTACAAATAGTGAGGCCTTAGTGCATGCAAGCCTTCAATTAGTAACTCTGCATGCACAAATCAAAAGCTTAGGTCAGATTATAATAATTCATAAATGGAAGAACACCTGCCCATATTACTTCCTTCAGTTTTACAGTCTTTATATTAAATAAACTTCTGACATTGTATCAATCACTTACAAGCAATTAAGTTACATAGGAAGTGAAGGAATTAACCAACTCCAATCTCCAGCCAAAGATCAAGCTCATCTAGTCACATTCCGTATTTGTGGTTTTGACAATATTTATGTTAACATTACCTTCTACAGAAAGGAAGAGTTTTGAAAACTGTATTTCTTGGGAAATACAGCCTCACCTTCTTTCATGGGTCAGTGCCTATGAATGTTTAGTGTGACATCAATAGAAGTGCATCTTTGCACATGACAAAGGAAAGCACATATGGGGAGGAAAAGAATACAGAGGAGTTGCCCTTTAAAAACTCAGAAAGAAAACTTGAGAGTTGAAAATGAACAAGCACCTTGACATAATTAAAAAATGTCCAAAGCTACTTTTTACTTTTAAAATTTGTATTAATTTTAAGTTGAAGAACTACAGAAAATTAATTAAATTTAAAACATTAAAAATTTAGCTTCAAAGCATGCATTTGAAAATTGTGTCATTGGCCTACATGACCAAACACATTTAGAGAATGATCCTATTATTCAAAAGAAAAACCCATTCCTTTGTAGTCCTGCCAAGATGCAAGCTGAACCTTCTCCTCTTTCCTTCCTTCCTTCCAAACAGTAACTAAACTAGCAGTTCAGGTGCTAAAGAAATCAGATGTTACAGAACTTAAAGAACAAATGCACTAGAAATATGAATACTTCCTGCTTAAAAAATTATACTAGCAAGGGAGCATTTTTCACAGAATGACATCAACAGGCTTAACAAGCAAACCAAGCTAAATAAGAGAGGAGTTGCTGGTGTTACTGCACTATTATGCTCAACTTAGTGCCTGTCTGTTGAAGCACAGATATTAATTATGCACATATGTTTACGTGACCACATCCTGAAGCGAATTAACTTATCTGTAAGTGCATTACACCTGGCATGGTTATAGGCGAGATCCAACTTTGCTTGCGATGACTGGCATATACATCAATCCCTTTTCTGCCTTATCATTCTCGAGCACCTGTGACTCTTTCCCAACTCCCACAAGCAGATTCAGCTTCCAGACTGGACAGTTGCATTACCTTCCAAAGCAGAGGGGTAAGACACTCAGGGAACCGCAGCACCACTGCTGGGTGCAAACAAAACAATGAAGCAAGACACACTGTGTAGAGAGGGCAGGAGGAATCTGTGCAGGGTTCCTGACGTGCTACCACTGTGCACAGCCTGGTAGGGAAAAAGTACACTGCAATGTGGAAAGCCAAGAAGAAAACATTATCAGCTGAGGCTGCTCAGTCAGGGGAGTGGCAAGTGTGTGACAGGAGGAGAAACAGACCTTTCCTAGAGGCTGGATGTGGAAGAAAGAGGTTCACTTATTACCAATTTCAAAGTTCCTATGACAAATGGTAACTTGTTAAGCCAGAGTAACTCAACTATGTTTTCTCACATGTCTGTAACCTACAACTGCATTACAAGCTGTGCTGGTAACAGCTATGTCAGTCAAGGATTAACTTCTGCAGGAACACCTCTGTTGATAAGGGCAGTGACTAAGCTTCCTCTTATCAACAGTAACATGCGTATAAAGTGTATTTCATTTAGAATCTCTCATCCTCTTTTCTCCTAGATCCTAAGGTAAACACTATACACTTTTGTATTTCTTTTTCATACAAAACCAGAAAGTATTCTTTCTTCTTAACAACTAATAAATCACTGAAATGCCATTTTCTGATCTTGCATACTAAATTTGTAGAGGACCTAGTAGAATGCAATTTTGAAAGTGGCTAATAACTGGGGATCACTCTTAATTTGCAAAGCTTCCACAGAGAACCAATATAATGCCTTTATAAAAATGTTTAACAAGTAAAACCTGCAAGCAGATGATCTCTGTCTTAAATTCCTTATACAGGTCTCTGTAGCATTTAAAAATAATAACCTGAATATTGCCGTGTTCAACAGAAAATATGCTACTATCCTCGTAAGAGAGAGTTAATATTGTACATTTCACTGCTGGTCTAATGTGTTTAATTAATTGTTGGCAGAAATGCAAAAAATATTGAGTTTCAAGATCTAGAAGAAAGGTGCATCACTGGATTTTTGGAAAAGAAGATGCATGAACTAAACCACCTTAGCCTCAGTTTTCTCTATCAAAATACAAAACTAGTTGGAAAAAAACCCCAAAAACAAACAAACAAACAAAAAAAAATCAAAAAAAGGTGAAAGGGGAGCAGGAAATGGGATGAGTGTTCTCTCCTCCTAATTGCAACCACCTACTCTGAAAAGGAGCTT
Source organism: Margarornis squamiger (assembly GCA_035222235.1). NCBI lineage: Eukaryota > Metazoa > Chordata > Aves > Passeriformes > Furnariidae > Margarornis > Margarornis squamiger. The sequence continues at coordinate 78,479,822 of JAWWTY010000077.1, forward strand.
TGATTTTTATTGTACTATACACCTGAAATAGTCAAACCACCATTTCTCCCAATTCAAGACAGCTTCTACAGTGCAGATACTCATCAGTTTAAAAAAAAAATTAAATTACGTATCTTCACCATGAAGAACTGAGTTCAGCAGTTGTAAGGAATAAATCAGCAGAAGTAAATGTAAAGATAAAAATATAGTATAAAACCCACTTTACCTGCTCAACAGGCAGTAAGTTGGCAATACTAAATAATGAGCCTAGCCTGCCACCATGAGAAAGGACCTCACCTATTTCTAGTACAATCAGTTAAAATGTAATTAAGAATCCTCCAGGAACTATCTAAAGATACGGTAATTCCTCATCATAAGTTGCCTAACCTATTTAGTTGTACCTAATATAAAAGGCAATGCAATACTCAGTAGTTACTGGATCTTGACTGAAACTTAAGGGGAATAATCATAATTTCCATTATCTGTCAAGATCATTTGAACTGAAACTGACTGAAGAGTTGGTGTTGCAGACAGATTGTTCAGAGGTAACAGAATAGTGGTTTTCAAATTCAAATTTTGCTGTGGTTTCACTTTCCCATTCAGACTTGCAAACACTCAAATTTATCAATGAAGCTGAAAACATGCCATACACTGTAATGCTGGCAACAAAAGAACGGGAATGAGGCTGTCAGAAAAGGTACAGAATAATACTTCTTTTATGTCTCATGCAAGATTATGAAAGAACCAAATTATCCATTATTTAAACATTTCACACAGTCTGCAATAATATGCATAAGAATTGCAATTCAAAGAAGAATATAGAAGTTAAAACACAAGTTTGGATCTATCACGCTGAATGAAAAGTAATCACTTCATACATACCAAAAAAAAAAGCAATTCTGAAAAAATAGGAGCAGTAAAACATAACTTACTTGGTGTGAAAGCAAATCTGTGCTTACATAATTCACAGTATTCTTTTCTGCTGTGTTTAAGCCACTGAACTAAGCTGCAATAAAAAGTGATCATATTAACACATATTGTATATCACTCTGCCCTATCCCTCCTTTAAGGAAAACATCCCAATTCTCTGTTTTCACACACAGATCAGCATATTAGTACTGTCAAGCTAGACTTAAATTAGCATGTTTTTAAAATTTCCTTGATGGTCTAAATGGATTTAATAAAGTGAAAAAAAGGTAAGCTGATATACATCACTTCCATTATTGATAAAGTACATTCTTTAAGTACGTTGTTGATCAAAGCAGATATCCTGGTGTGGACACCCACTAGTGACACCAGTTCTTATACATACTTCAAAGTATGACATATAGATGCACACAGCCAAGATTTAAAACTGTGGTATTTGTGAAAGAATGGCTACTAAAATACCATCAAAAAGAATGTGTGTTATAGACCAGACCTACAGTTTTCACTTTAGCAATTCCTGATAAAACACACTTCAAAATGACTAGGGTATTTTTATTTCTTGCTATGAAGTTAGATGTTCTTTCTGTTCACAGCTGTAAGTGGGCAGAAAAAGCCCCAACACACTGATTTTTCTGCTTGGTTTTGATAAAGCTGACATATGATCAGGACTGTAGTCCCAAACACAAACAGTTATCAGTCTTTCTTTATACATTTATGAATTTTTTTGTGAATTGTAAATCATCATGTGAAAAAACATCAAAACCCCTAACATGTTTCCATGGAAAATTGGATTTTTCTTAACAGTCAACCTTAAGACTCTGGGAGTAGTGTTTTTAGAAACATGTTAATGTATTTGAATTAGAAAAAAAACAAAAAATTAAGAAACCTACAGACAGAACTCACCATTCCTGATGAATAAATTTAATACTGCCAGTACACACACATGGATGATAGAGGGGTTTCTCAGGAGTTCCTTCAGACCGACAGACTCTGCATATATCTGCTGATAAGGATAAAGAGATTACACTACTGCTTAAAGAACTCAAATTTACAAGGCAATCATATAATTACATTCTAGAAACTTTGCCATGTACCAAAATGAAGCCAGAATAAACTGAAAGAGGATGAAAGAGATTTCATCTGATGCAAGACAAAGACCAAGAGATTACCACAAAAAGTAACAAGAATGTTATCTGCCTGATCATGTTATAAAAACTCAAGACATGTCTTACAATCTTTTTAAGATTTCTAGGAAACAGACACAGTTAAAACTGCAGGATGAGGTGGTTTTTACCCGAAAAGTTATCGCTAAAACAACATACAAACCGTTAAGGATAATATTCCTGAAAGTGGAGACTTAGAAATGAAAAAATTCCATCTGAGTTTTGAACAAGTTAAACAGAGGCTGAGCAGAAGAGATTTAATAATGTCCATCAATTACTAGACAAGTCATTTGCTGTGTTTCCTTGGTGTTCCTGATGAAAGGAAAAAACCCTATCATGATAAACAGGCATAGGCATTTTGTGAGTTTGCTACCCAAGTTGAATAAAGCCAACCATTTAGCAGTCCACTGTCTAGTCATGAGAGAAAAGACATTTTCTATTTCTTAATAATTACAGCAGTATTTCAATAGGTCCTCTACCTTCTTTAGTCCCAGTTTTTTATGTTTTCTTACAACTAAAGGTTGCCAGATAGTGAGCATAGATCTCTCCCTCTAAAGAACATATGTTTATTTTAATACCAGTCAGTCAACCAGAACATTTAAACACACCACTAAACAGAAATAAAAATCAAGTATTTTATCTGCTTATTGACATGGTATTTTCCCTTTACTCCTCCTTTTATTTCTATTAAGGAAATGAACATAAAATGCCTGTTTTTATAGAATATGTGAGCTTAAGATTTTCTCTTTTGTTAATTATTCCTGTAACGACCAGCAAATCTGCAAGAGTGCAACACACATACCAGAGATCTTTGTTAGAAAAATACCAACTGAAAGTACTGATGTAAGCATACTGCAAATATGCAACTTCGAGTTTGAGTCATCTATCTTTGTTCTTGGCTGAAATCTTCAAAAGTTAACACTTTTCTACAAAAAGTTCCAAAAGATACCCAATTAAATTCTTTTTCTATAAAAAAGGCACAATATGACCATATCCATAGTTTACACAGTATAAGAACAGATTCTGCATATAAAGCATAAGAATTCAAGTTATTCTAAAGGGAAAAAAACCCAAACTACTTTCTATCTATAAAAGTGATATTTGATTTAATTCGTTCACGCAGCACGAAAACCCAGAATTAACAGAAATGGGTATTCAACATCACATCAGTGATGCTACAAAGAGAAACAAAGAGCGTTTCTATCGCAGAGGTATTGAGCAACAACGTATCACTGCAAACATCAGGAGCCCCGGGATTCTCTGCTGACAAGAATGGCCAGAACTACCAGTTCACCTAACAAATGATTCTTTTATCACAGAGAGCATTTCCAGACGGCTGCACAGGACAGGTCTCTTCAGCTGACAGGCAGGCTTTACCCACTCGCTGTGGCATGCCCACCTCCTCCCGCATTCTTTCCAACAGAGCTGTTTCACTACAGCAAGTTGACACCTTTGTATGCTGGATCAGCCTCACAAAGGGCCAGACAAGCACTAGAACCAGCACAAGAGACAGGACCTGAAACCACTGCTTTAAGGATACTCTCTGGCACCAAAGAAAGCAAGTTAAAAGCGCACTGTTGCCTGAAAGATGCCCATTGCTCTCTGAATCTGCTCATTAACGGCCTCTTGACTCTCACAGCCAACTGTTCACTTATTCTGAAAACTGTTGGGAAAAAACCCCATAATTTGCATTACTGAAAGCAAACCAATTCTGTATTTGAGAAAGGACTGCCTTTGTTAACTTACATAAGTTAAACCTAAGTTAAGGTTAAGTTAACTAAGGTTAAGTTAAACCTAAATTTTATTTTTTTCAAAGGCTCTGAAAATTTCTAGATATTACGACTTGTTTTAAAAATCCAAATAAACACATTAGGAGTGTAATGGTCTGGACTGTTAAGCAGTCAATAGCTTCAAATCAATAAACACCACTGAGGGTCAACATGTAAAGCTATGTACCTTATGACCTACTGCTGCGTTCAGAGGGAATTCCACTGTGCAACAGTCACCATTTTTCTATGTGTACATACACTTTGCATCCTGTTCTTCATGCACGTGCCTCAGAAAAAAATGACCTTGAATAATACAGTTCCTTCCTGTTCCTGCAAGAATGATCCTCTGCCTATCCCCTCTGAATTTCAAAACTGCAATACCAAAAAATGAAGATTATGTTATTTAGCAACAAACTGATTTAACTAGAAAGAACCAAAATCACCTCTCATCTGCAAAATCACCTCTCATCTGGTGCTTTCAGTTGCTACAGAGAAGCAACTCTCAAATTTATTGTGAGGTGAAGTAGCTCCCACTTAGATCTGACCATTATGACCTTATGCTGCCTCTCTTATCTGAGCTCTCACCATCCAGTTCAGTTTTCTAGTTCCACAGGACAATTCAGACAAACAGAAACCCCACCAGAACCACAGTGACCATAATATCGTTATCAGACTATCAATGGTTAGGAAAGTCCATCTGACATCGTGCAGCAGAAGCCTAGGCAAACAATATTAGAGAGCATGGACTCTTTCTTATGACACTAACATAGTCTTTGCTGCTGGTAATGGTGTTTAAAGCTTTCTAACCTTGGGAAGTCTCTTTGGCATTCTGGCAAGCGGTGTGAAGTTCTAATAGTGGGAACTGAGGTTTGAAACTGTAGAAGAAGTTGTAACATTCTAGTGGTATTTATGGAAAGTGAGCATACAGACTAGTTACTTTCATCCTACTACTCAGAGCTTTTGAGGATAACATTGCTAAGACTACAATATAAAACCTAAGCCTGCATATATATGTGTGTTTATAAATAAAAACCCAGAAAAGTCGAAATTCTAAGTGTAGAGTTTAACACAAAGGTTTAGTTAAGGAAGACAATGCCTTAAGATGTACCTAACAACCCTCTTTTCTTTCTCCTCCTGGTCTTGCTGTTCACCTACTTAAGTCAGGCACGATCAAAGTCTACCACTGGTAACAGCCTCTAAGAAATTATCAACTATGCTGCTGCTTGAATTAAGTCCACTGAGATGGATTTACCAGCTACTGGAATAGTGGAAAGTCACCCGGTCATTTCTGAGTATTCACTTCACAGCTTGGAAAAATCCAGGTTTTCTGGGCAACCAGAGGCCAAGTGATCAAAGTTTCACTTTGCTCATTTAATCAGTGTAAGTGACTATTGGTCTACAGAGTTTAAGCAAGCCTTTTTTAATGTTAGATTTTAAAGCCACTAATATTTTGATAAACCATCAGCTTTCATGAGTATTAAAGATGTCTACAGCACAACCCAAGGAACATTACTACAAAGGTGCTGTCATTCCATCCAGTGTTTAATGTTTTTCTAGATTTTTTTTTTTTAAATCCTCTCAAGCTGGAAAATCAAGTGACAGCAGACAAAAAGCTGCTTGCAAAATGATGCCAAAGCAACAAAAGCCAAGACACAAAACGCTTTTCTTGGAACTGCCTTGCTACTGCAATACGTGTTTGTCCCTATTACTTAAGATTACAAACAAAGATCAAATACTGCAATAAACACAGCACAACACACAACCTTTATTTATTTTGGTTTGTGCTACAATATGAAGTCCTGGTTTATGGAAGTTCTCCAATATCATCCTGAACTACGCGGTCCCTCAGTGAGAGAGTTCCTCTCTCTCTCTGGAGACATTCAAAACCCACCTGGACGCGTTCCTGTGTAACCTGCTCTAGGTGACCCTTCCTTGGCAGGGGAGTCAGAGTAGATTATTTCCAGAGGGCCCTTCCAACCCTAATGATCTCTGTGATTATCCAAGAAGAGCAAAAATGCTGACAAAGTATATTCACATTTGATCTCAAGTAAAGCCCTTAAAAATGGAAACTACACGTTAAAAAACAACAACAACAAAACAAACCAACAAAGAACCCACTGTGATCTCTTTGACAGCTTCTTTTTTAAAGATCAGTTACTATACATCAGTCTACTGCAGAGAACACAGACAAACACGTCAGCTCCGGCATTTTTCGATTTTTGGGAGCAGCTCTTGCAGCACACCTCACAAAGTTAACCTTGCAGAAGGAGCAGCAGCTGCTGTGGCTGTGCAGCCGCGGGCGGACATGCGAGGCCCGCTGGGTCACCGGGCCGGGCCGGGCCGGGCCGGGCCGGGCAGGCTCGGGGGGTCGGGTCGGGTCGGGTCGGGTCGGGTCGGGGCACGGCACGGCACGGCACGGCACGGCACGGCACGGCACGGCACGGCACGGCCCTCCCCGCCTGCCGCCCCCGCCCCGCTCCCGGTATTCCCGGTACTCCGGGTGTTCCCGGTGCTCCCGCAGCACCGCCCCCGGCCCCGCTGTTATGTAAGGGGCTGGCTGTGCGCGCCGCCTCACGCTTTACCCCCCCGGCCCGGCCCGGCCCGGCCCGGCCCCCGCAGGCCCGGCCCGGGGGAAGCGCGGCCCGGGCAGCACCTGCAGTGCCGGGGCGCCCGGTGCCCCCGGGCGGTGACTGCCGCCGCTCCCCGGCCCCGAGGGGGCTGCCCCGGCAGCGCTGCGGCCCGCGGCGCCCCCGCCGTACCTTCCTCGGCCGTCTCCATCTTGCCGGGCTGACGCAGCGCCGGCCGGGCGGGCG
>JAWWTY010000077.1:78486494-78508568 GCA_035222235.1 Margarornis squamiger
AGCGCCGCCTGCTGGCACCGGGAGGGGCGGCGGGGCCGGGGGGAGGCCGGTCGGGCCCGGGAGGGGCGGCGGGGCCGGGCCAGGCCGCGGGGAGATCGGGCGGGCCCGGGAGGGGCGGCGGGGCCGGGCCGGGCCAGGCCAGGCCGCGACACCGGGAGGTCGCGCGGTCACGGGAGCGGCTGGGGGGGAGGGGAAGAGCCCAACAGTGACCCAGCCATGACCTCACCTCCAGTCTTCCCCTCGACGCCTGAGGGATGGTGACCCCAGCACCCCTCTGGGCAGTCCGTTCCAATGTCTAATCGCCCTTTCTGTGAAGAAATTCTCTCTCCCCAGTCTCCAACCTCAGCCTCCCCTGTGCAGCTGTGTCCTCTCACCCCGTCACCCTGCCTGCGAGAAGGGGCAAACCCCACCTGGCTCCAGCCTCCCTTCGGGCACAGACCGATAAGGTCACCCCTGAGGCTCCTCTTCGCCAGCTCCCTCAGCTGCTCCTCATCAGAACTGTGCTACTTCACCAGCTTTGTTCCCCTTCTCTGGACTCGCTCCAGCACCTCCGTGCCCTTCCTGAACCGGGGGTCCCAGAATGGGACACAGCACTCGAGGTGCAGCCCCGTCAGTGCTGAGTGCAGGGCAAGAATCCTGTCCCCGGGCACACTGCTGGCCACACTGTTCCTGGTACGGGCCAGGATGTCACTGGCCTTTGTGGCCACCTGGGCACACGGCTGGCTCATGTTCAGCTGGCTGTAAACCAGCACCACCAGGCCCTTCTCTGCCAGGCAGCTTTCCAGCCACTCTGCCCTGTCCTGTAGCACTGCATGGGGTTGTTGCGATCAAAGTGTAGGACCCAGCTCTTGGTCTTGAACCTCTGTCAGCTCCTGAGCCCACCCCGGGCGGTGGGAGCGAGCTGGCGGTGGAGACAGGGCAGCAGTAGAGGCTGGCGGGCAGGTGGGTCTGTGCTGAGGGCAGCGGCCCTGTCAGGGAGGAGCATGGAAGTCAGACAAAATGTAGCCAAAATCAGTTCTAGATTCTACTCCGAACTCAAAGAGAAGCACTGCCTTCCCAGGTGAAGTCGGCCAGGCTTTTGGGATGGTCAGTGCCCCAGGGATCAGGAATGCATAAGCAGCCCTGGAAAAAGCTCTCCTTATCCTCCACCTTCTTAGGGGCAAGCAGTTACCTGTGCTCTTCTGCAAATCCCATCTTGCCTTTCACAGCCAGAACTTTCCAACAGAACTAATAAATGGTTCAGTAAAGCACAAAATCTTTCTTAGCTTAATCATTTATGTTTTCAGGTCTTGCTGGCCTAAATAGCTGAGGCAACATGCGTTAAAACTTTGTACTCTGCCATGTGCACAGAAAGCTGTAGGTTGGTCTCTGGTGAGTTGGCAGGAACATTGTTGAGGAAGAAAACAATCTAATTTTATTCAGGCTAAAGAGGAATTCTATATTGATGAAATGTATGTGTGTATTGCTTTTGTTTGTCATTGTGGCAGCTATTTTAACCCCTCTAGTTGATCAACAAGTTGTAGCAACTTTCAGTTCTCTTTACCATATGACTCTTTGTATCCAGCCAGTCATTAAATCCTTTGCATTAAGCCTTCAGCTATTGTGTCAGCAGCAGAGTGGATGGTAGTTCAAGCTTGCACTTCCAGTGCGGAGGCTGCTCATGCAATTTTATTTTTCTAAACTGTAACCACATTAGTACCTTCAAGATTACCTTGTTCAGGCTAGTGGGGTATATGATACTGGCCTGTATAAGCAAAAAAATTAAGGAAAAAGTGCAGGCTTTGTGTGGCTGCTCTCCAGTAGCTGTATAATTGCAGTAAATTCCTGCGATAAAACACATGTGGGCTATGCTACCATACCCAGCTCTTCTGTGTCCTCCCTCTCAGAAAGGCAAGGTGGAAAAACTCCCACTTATGACTTAAACAACCCCCCACCTTTTATTTTTAAAATAAGCTCACTTTTATGTGAACAAATTATCTTGGCCTATTAAAAAAGTGCCAGCATAGTACTGAGGATATGAGAAATGCTATAATATTAATTGTGTCTGAACAAGGAAAACCTGATGGAAAAACAGATGAAAAAGCAAAGAAATGGGGCACTTTAATTTCCATGTACTTTTGTAATTCCCACTCCTTATTTCCCAGAAGTGTAACCATTATTGGTTACTTTATTGTTACTCTGCTGCAATAAATATAAATTATAAAAGACTCTAAATTATAACTCACATTCAAAAGGCCATGGCAAGATTAATCTATATAATTCTCCAATTTCGGTCTCTCATGTTAGGCTTCTTTAAATTAGATGAAAGCTTTTGAAAGGAGTCGCTGTATGTTGCCAGTGAATAATTTCATTCCCATCTGTATCTGTCTATTCAGCCATTTAAATTATCTAACAAACATTACATGTCTACCATCTTCTCAGCATTTAGAGATAATTAAGCCCAAAATTTTGTTCTTACTCAGTGTTTCAGTATGGGCTACACAATAGCTTACCAGTAAACAAGAGTTGAAGGCAGACCATTATAATTTAAACAGGAAAAATTATATATAGTATTTTATTGTAAGTTAAATTGAATGAAATATCTCTCAACCTTCTTGGTATTTTTGTTGAACCTGTTACTAATCCTCGTCTATTTAGTACTGTGTTAGGTATTCTTTGCCTAAGAAATACCCATGGCTTCAGTAACTTTTGCTTTTGGTAAAGAGAAGGATGTTAGAAAGTTGTTATTAGCTTCTGACTCTCAACAAGGTCAGGAATTAGTGCCAAAATGCACTGAACAAATACACTGGCTTCATAAAAATTATTCCCTTATATTTTCAGAGTTATTTTGAAAGTTCAAAGTATTGAAAAAGCCAAACAGCAAAAGCTACTGCTTTTCAGTTTTTATTTATATGAACATTTCAAAATGCATTTATTTTCTTAATGAGTTGTTTGGTGTTTTTTTTCAGTGCTGTCCTACTTTTTTCCCTTGGCTGTTCATCTCACTCTCACTGCAAAATTGGTTCAGCAGGCTATGAACAGCAAGTTGCAGAGAAACATGGAAAACATAATGGATTATCTTAAGGAAAACCAAATGGATGTCAGCTTATCTTGAAATACCAGGCAGTATTTGGAGTGAACATGTATCTGGTTCCTAAATGATGCACCATCACTAGGGTGGCCTAGAGCTTCCGTGGCAGAAGAACTGTTAGGGCAGGCACTCATATAGCACAAAGTATGGCCTATAAAAAATTAGCCTGACACCATCAGAAAGCACAGAGGTCTGCGGACTACCAAAACAATAGTCACTGCTAGCCTGGATCTTCCCCGTGTGCTGCAGGGCCTTTAGAGGACGTGCTTCCTCACCACTGGCTGTTTTGCTATGACAGCTCATGAGCCATCCCGAACCAGCAGGCAGCTGCTGTGGCAGCAGGTTCCTGACAGGAAGATGGAGACAAGTAGTCTTGCAAGTATTGTGTGTGCAATAACATTTACTCCTGCACCAGGAGAATGGCCCTGGCTCTTGCACTGATTCTAAATACTGACTCTGAAGCCTCAGTACATGAAGTGTTGACCAATGTGTTTTCCTTCAGCTGGTGTTTGCTTCTTACTGAACCTGGGCTAATAATAATAATAATAGCTACCAGAGGAATCAAATTTCCTGGATGAAAATGTGACTTTGTGATTCATGTTTTGTGCATCTACTGTATTCTATAAAACGTGTAGCATTACTGCACTGAACATAAATTTAGGGATGAATATAATGGCTCAGCACTGTCAGACATAGCCATGATATAGGCTCCAGATCTACTTTTTTTAGGAACTGTTTCTGTGGAGATGCTTGGCTATGCACTGGAGTTTGTTGTATGAATTATTAATATTTCAACCAAGAAAGACACTATGCCCACTAGCATTTTAAGTCAGAGATGAGGTTTAACTAGAGTGTAAAGAAGCTAGTCTAAAATAATACTACTGAAAAAATCACTTTTTTATAAGTGTGACAGAGAAGACAATCAAGGCTGTTTATATATGTCTAGATTTCAAGAAGCTCGGTAATACTTGGATGATTGACACCTATCATTTCCATGCAGTAAAGAAGTATTTTGCAGATCTTCACAACTTTTCTCAAGATCTGCAGAATGAACATCACCAAATTGCATTTCTTAAATGCATCAGCAGTCTTTTTATATGTATTAGTTACAGTGGATTTTCTGTTTAAAACATAGGCCCTATCAGCTTGGTTTGGATCCTGCTGTCATTCTGAGAATGGAGCCAATGGCTGTTATTAATCTACTTGGGATTTCAGAGCTCTCTGGCTGCAGTTACTTTGTGGAGGATTCCTGCGTTCAAACCAAACCAAACGAAACCAAACAAAACCAAAATAAAAGGCTGCATTTGTCTTCTGGAATATCCCATTCCTACTAACCGTAATATAATTTGAAGCATATGATTCTTTACCTAAAACATTTTCGTTCTCTTCAAGTGAAAATTTTAGGCAGTTAGGTATTTGTGTCATTAGATTAGAATTAAATTTTTTTTCATACTTCTAGAACCTTGTTCTCCTTGGTAATAGAGGGTGCGGTGTGAAATGTTACCATTGTCAGTGACTGTTTATAAGTATTTCTGAGGACATGTTGGCACATCTGTCTTCAGAAATCTGTAAAAATATCCTTACAGATGACAGCAGTTAGGGATTATCCTCAGTATTTAGCAGGAACAATCTTGTTTTGCCAGAAGCCTTTATCTTGACCTTCCAGATGTTATTGAAGGTTATGACTGCCAACCAAATTAAACTGAGCTCCTCAGGGCAGGGTCCAGTTCTACTTCGTTTAAAACAGGGACTGTTGCCAAAAAGAGAATGTGCTTTTTGGGGAGCATGGTCAACAACCTGTGCTACTGCCTCTGCCTTTGCTGCAGTGACTAGGAAAGAAGTACAGAAAGACTTAGATTTCTAATGACTTGTCATTACTTTTTTTCAAATGTTTGCTGCAACAGGAAAAAGGATGACCAGTTGAAAGTGAGCTATGGTTTAAAGGTCAGTATTATTACAAGTTGTTCGTAGTCAATGACCTCTGTTTTATGAGGTACTTTGATTTCTGTACTAGCTTCTACTTCACTGTAGCTTGCACAATGTGAATTTGGGCATAACCCCCAGCTTTTGCTTGTTTCCATATGGCAATAATGTATTTTCTGTGTGTACTGCCTTCAGTGCAGGGTCAGAGAATGCAGTGAAGAAACTATCTAATGCTTTTGATGTCTAAGCAAAATGCTTGGCTCAGTGAAGTAGATTTTCAGTTGGATGACTGACATGGAATATCAAGCTCATTTACTACTCAAAAACTACATTTGCTTCACTGTTCTTTTTGGAACAATTAAAATTTTTATTACACTAATTTTTTAAAGCAGTCTTGATCTAAGATGGGCCTCTGCCAGAGCATCAGCCTGGTTAAAAGTGGTAAAGAGAGAGCCATGTCTCAAAGATGTTGATACACAGAAATGACAGTGCATGGGTATTTCTTTCTCATGGCCTTGCCCTCAAAGGGTCTGAAGAGTATTTAAGCAGCTCAGCTCAGCACCTCCGTTCACCTTCTGAGAACAGGCTTGTTTGTAATATGTCCTTTTCAATGGAGAAATATGCTTTAAAAGTGAGTGTCTAGTTTATCACTGTTTAAGATGGAAGAGTCTTTTGAGAGCCTGTACTTTCTGGTTCGCTGTCATCTGAACCCTGACAGCAGAAATTGCTCTCAAAAACTTGGACCTAACTTTCCAGCCAGGACCTTTATATTCAGGGTGGCAAAGTTGGTTCTCCTCTTTTGTTTGTTCCTGGATCCCCACGTTTGATTTCACTCTTCCTTTTTCCTCTTCTCTTACTGCTCTTCTACATGAAGGAAATCAGCAGCCTTCAAACTATTTCTAGGTTCTTGAGGGGATGAATTATCTCTGATTTCCTTACACACTCCTGGTTCCCTGAGCCAAATTCCTGATGCTGCTTCTATAGAAGAGTAGGGAAAATTTTTATACAGTTGAGGGCAGGGAGTTTTCCATGAGGTCTGAATCTCACAGTACCTTCAGTGAAAGGAAATGCTCATGGAAAACTCTTTTTCTCTCTCAAACTAATTCCTAATGGGGGTAAACTGAAGCCAGGCATATAGAGTTTCTCCTCTGGACATGGATCCTATCATGAGAGAGGGCAGGAAGAACAGCCAGGAGCTGGACAGATGGATGATGGGAAGGATTATGGCAAATAGCATGGCCAAGAGGAGTATGGCAAATCAGGAGGGGTGTGTGTACAGGTGACTGAAAGGGGCTGTGAGACTAGAAGTTGCCCAGAGAAGCTGTGGATGCTCCATCCCTGGAAGTGTTCAAGGCCAGGCTGGATGGGGCTCTGAGCAACCTGGTCTAGTGGGAGGTGTCCCTTCCCGTGGCAGTGAGGTTAGAGCCAAATGATCTTTAAGGTCCCTTCCAACCCAAACTATTCTAGGATTCTCTGAAGTAAAGAAAATAAAATGGTAATAGAGATCCTTGAAAACAGAGGAAAGAGAAGAGTCACAATTATCTTCAAGGCAAAAAAAAAGAGAACCCAGGGAACTACATGTGAGCCAGCCTAATCTCAGCCTACAGGAAGATTATGGAATGTGCAATGAAAGACGCTCATGGCAAACAGAGACCCGGAGACCAGGAGCAGGAGCATGGACCGATGCAGAGAGATGAGAGAGCTCCATGGGTGCCACCAGAGGGCACCTCTGGTCCAGGCCCAGGAGGTGGCACTGAGAAGGCAGCAGAAGAGATGGAGCATCTCTGAGGCATGCAGTGGCCAGCCAGACAGGGACCATGGTGATTTGCACCCAGCTGAGGCCATCAGCCCGTTTGATGGGCCATGAAATGAGCAGCTGCTGATGTTGGAAAACTGTTTGCTTCGAATGCTGCTACCTGATGAGGCAAGACTTTTACCTGAAGGGCCTCAGGACATTTCCAGGCATCTGAAGCCTTCAACATCCGAAGCAGCATTCTGCACAGCTGCCCTGCACCTTGCCAGCACTGGTGGCAGCTGAAAGACTGAGACAACAGGGGCTGACAATCTGCTGTTTTGCCTCAGGCTGCCATATCATGCTGTATCTTCACTAGAATAATTCCCAGATCATATCCCATGACTATCAGAATCCCTTGTGCTGGGGTCAGTTGTTCCTATATTTGGCTGGGCCTGAAGTTGGTTTGGCAGAAAAAAATGAGGGCTTTAGGGATTCCACCAGGGGCACTGGGGGGGTTGTGCCAGTGGCTGATGGTCTCTGCCTTCAGTCTGCTGCAGAAAGTGCTGCACTCCTTGAGCACCAGCGGGGACCAGTTCCAGCTCCTGCCCCAGTGACTGGCCTTTGTCCATCTGTTCAGGGTGATGTGAAGAACACACCAGGAATTTCTAACCTTGCCTTATTGATAAGGAGCCAGGAAGGAGTAACTGTCACTCCAATGACATTCAGTGAATTTTTTGTCTAAATCTGGGAAATTCTGTGCAAATGCTAACTGTTAAAATGTCCTGTTGGCAGTATCAAGCAGCCTGAAGCCAAGAGGAAAGAGACTTTAGCTCTGCACCAGGAAGGACGCAGGGGCAGGGGCAGGTGTGGTAGTGTTTCAGCACTGACACACCAAATGGTCTCATGTGAGGAGCCTGTTGTGTGAGCCTGGCCATGAAGGATGGGAGCTAGTTCAGCAGCACATCAGCACAGCCCTACTGAGCAGCTCATGTATGTGGAAGTTGATGTATTCTCACCAGCAGCCTTTACCTTGCAATAACAGGAGGAAGTCCAAGAGGCCAAGAGAGGTGACCTAGAGCTATCTAGTTTGTCTGAGCAATGGGGATCTGTGAATGTAGGTGAATTGGAAATCTGTACAAGCAAGAACTTGTGCTTGATTTTCTGCTGTAGATTTTCTCACTGAATTTAGGGTTGAAAATGTATGTTCATGTTAAATACGCAGAGGTATCCATGTTAATACATCTTTTATGATTGTATCTGACATATTATTGTACTGTAGGTATCCTTGGAATAGACTTGCAAATTTTGGATATAAGATCAATTCCAGATCAGATATCACAACCAAAAAAAAGGGTTGAATTTAGATTTTCTTGAAAAGACTCATGAGAAAAATGACAATAAAGACCTCTTTGTGGTTTTGAAACCCCATTTTTATAATATGCAGAGCAACAAACCATTTGCTAAAATGTAATTACAGTTCAGTGACTTTTCCATCTATTTTTTCCTTGCAGTTTCCCTACATGCTGTATTCCAGTTGCTATGTTGATGTCTGCCAGTTTCTCAGTGGTATTTACTAATGTTCTGCACTTTAGTATCACATATAATCATAGACACTCAATGAGATTATTTGCCTACTCATTTTCAGTTATTTAATATGACCGTATTTGAGTGAAATTTGGATGCTGAAAGTTATAAATTCTCACCCACCTAAATCCACTGTACTTAGAAAATTGCGATATGTATTTAGTGCTGTGCTCATCAACAAATCAAAGTTCCTCCTGGAACCCAGGGAATAAAGTGAGTGGGGCCTTGGGAAAGGGTTGTGCATTGTAGGACTGGGACCTGTACTGGCTTGGCACTTCTGAGCTTGGCTTGAACTTGACTTCTTCTTCAGCATCTCAGTCATGTTTGAGGTTTGCTTCTTTTTTTTTTCTTTTTTTTTTTTTTTTTTTAAATTGCAGATAACAACTGGAAAACCACAAAAAATCAGAAAAAAATATTTTCTTCTTTGTAAAATTTGCATTTAAGATAGAGGGAGCGATTTAATGAGAACCATTTAGTACAAGAGAAAAGAAAGTTACAAGTGTGACAAGGGAGTTATAATAATTGATTTTCAGCTGCTGTTCTGAGAACATGGAAAGAGGAATTCCTCAAAAAGATACCATACCTAAAGAATATGAAGAATTCCTAAAAGCCTTCAAAAGAAATCTGCAGATTCTCTGGGACATTTACAGGAGTAAGCAACACAAACATAAACGCACCAAAAATTACTCTGAAGTGTACTCAGGTGAAACATGAAGGGTCCAGTTTGCATTTAGGGAAGCCAGTTGTTTCCTCAACTTCACAAAACCTTTTAATCCCATCAAAGCAGGAAACATAAAGCAGGCCTCTTAACAAACCTATATTATAACATCTTGAGTGGTAATCAAGAACTTTAATTACAATGCCAGGGCAAAGCCTGTTCAATTTCTGACTTTCTATTTGCATAATTCACAAGTTCACTGAGGAATGTGCAGTTTCATTGCTTTTTTTCTGAGTCATACCATGCTTACTGTTTGCTTTCCATTCATAATACCTAGTTGTCTCTGGGAATTAATTTATCTCTCAGAGGTTTAAGATTGAAAATATTGGCATTTTTGTCTTTTGTCATAGGAAAGAACTTATCACAATTTTTGCATAATATATAGAAAAGGTTGTGCTCTGCTAAAGCCTGGGGTTTAATCCTGTGGAATTGAAATGAGCTAGATGTGATTTTTTTTAAAATAATAAATACATATCATCATAAAAATCCATGTGATTACAATTCAGTTCTTGTGACACTTCTGAGGAAATTTCAGGGGAAGAGATCTGCAGCAGGCACCAATTTCTGCTTAAAACCAGAGAGGGAGTGTTGGAATAGCTAAGAGTCTTGGAATGAGAGGAATCGGATTTCTAGTTCTGGCTCACATGAAAAGAGAAGTGGCTGTACAAAGGCAGGGTCTCCCAGAGGAGACAGAGGGTAAGAAGTAGCTGTGTGGGGATAGCAGTCTCTGCATAATGAGCATGGTGGAGCAGTAGCTTGGGCATGGATCTCTGGCCCAGCATATTTATGTTAAATCTTCAGGGCCACACTGAGGGCATACATATGTCTTGGACACTGTCTGAGGTCCTTATTTCAAAACCAGCCTATCCAAGACCTCCTCCCACAACACTACTCCTATCTCCTTTATATCTGAATTTTATCTTCAGTATGGACATTCATAAAATGCTTCCCATTACTGTCAGTCTATTACTCTCTCATGAGAAAGAGTATGTGATGGTAGAGACACTAAGAATTCCTTCTACAGACAAGATGGCTATTTCCTCTTTTTTTCTTCCCTCTCTATCCAGATAGTAAGCCATAAGATGATATACACCCAGGAGAACGTTTCCATCATTTGTATTTGGGCTTATGAAAAGATTGGCACTCAAGGAAAAGAATCCCACTGGGGTCTGGCCTGGTAGAAGCAAGTGGTGATTTTGCTCAAAAAAAAGTGGATCTGAGCTCCCCAGGCAAACCTAAAAACAAGTCAGGGGATCTGGGGAAGCTAATAAGCTGTGGTCCAGACTGCTGGCCTCTGAAGAGGGAGGTGACTGGGAATTTTATTCCAGCTTGGAGTTTCAGGTTTGGGCTGTTTTGTCCTCCTAAACCAGGAGAACAGGCTATAATGAACAGATGAGCTTGTCTTGAGGTCTGACCTGCAGCTCAAGACAGGTCTCTGGAAGGGACCTGCCTTATGGTAGCTGCTGTGTCAAGTACAGACAGGCTGTCATCTCTGAAGCTTCCTGGGAAAAAAGGGAAAATCAAAGCACCTTAGAGATGAAACATGTGAAGGATTGAATAAGGTGGCCCTAAACTTGTTGTCTCATTGCCTACAACTTCTTAGCTCTCTGAGATCTCATTGTGGGTCTATCAGGAAGCTGAGGTCCATTTGTTTCAGACCAGAAGGAACCAGCATGCTGGAAATTATCAGGAAATTATAAAGGCAGCCCTTTAGAGTAAATCCAGCAAGGCCTTGAAGTTTCCTGCTTAAGCTCATGCTTCCTCCTTGCTGGAACCTCCAGTTTGAAATTTGCTAGTTCACAAATGAGCTGTGAAGAGCCAGCTTGGGAATTCACTCTTGGCTCAGCTGCTTCAGCACAAACAGCACCTGCCAAAGGTTGAGTTGGGGGGCAGGGGCGGATGTCTGAGTGGGCAGGGGGAGACAACCTCTTCCACACCATGATGTTTGATGCCACATGCAGCAGACATCGTCTCTGAACCAGGTAGGGTGGGCAGTGACTGCAGTTTGGTCAGCCTACCTGGCCCAAGTGTTCCCTTCCACATGGAGTTTATGTGGAAAATAAAATGTGCCTGCCCTGGGCACTGCTGGGCAGGGTTCAATCAGGAGACTGGACCCTTCCCTGCCTGGACACCTTTTGTCTTCTGACATGCGCTATTATGTGTTTACTCCATCTTAAGGAGCTTAAGGAGCCTTAGAAACTCATTTTCTTAAACTGGCACAGACTATAGGATAGTTACACTCACTCCCAGCCCAGATGCAACCATTCACAGGATTATACTAAAATGCAATTTTTTTTCTGCTAGGCCAAAGTTCATTATTTAGTTTAAGAAAAAGGATAAGACAGGTGCTTTTTGCAAGCGTATTTAATAAAGTCCCTTGATTGCTCTGAATTGATTTATGTATGATAATTATCTTGTTATATAATTAGAAGCTCTTATATATACTTTCATTAAAGTTGTTTCTTTGATGTTGCACTTGGGCGTCTGTATTACTTTGTGGGATACAGTCCAAAGCTGTCTGGATACAGGCCAAGATTAGTAATGCATAGACATATTTTCAAAACAGGACCTTTAAAGCTGAGCAAACATGGGTAAAAGTTTTTTCTCCTGGCACTCTGTTTAAAGTTTTGGAGTTTAAAACACTGATTTAGAACAGTAATTTTTGCCAGATTTGTTCAATAATCAGTGATATTAGCAAACAGCTCCCCGCTTTTCAGCTAGGAAAAACCCCCTAAATATTCATCTAGAAGATGTATAACCTGTGTGGGATCATATGTAAGTGGAAATTTTTTGGGTCCTCTTGGCTTTAAAAAGGATCTCTTGGAAAATCTCAGCCAATCAAAGTGTTCAAGTGCACACTGGGAGTTTACAGAGGAGAAGCCAGAACTCATGAAAGTTGCCTCTTCTGAAAAGTGGGATAAATTCTATGGGTACAAGGTGCAGCCTTTTGCCCAGGACAGCCTATATGTACTGAAGACTGAAATAGTGTTTACTTCTCAGTGCAAACACAGCCCAAATTACAAGCAAACAAAGTGATTCCTTCTTGCTGATTAATCCCAGAAAGCTCCTGAAATATAACATGAGCATTATATGAGTTTTGTAAGAGACAACACATACCAAACAAAGGAAGAGAAAAAAAGAAAACAAGGCTTATGCCCTGGAAGGAAACAGACTAAATAAATATACATATTTTTTATATCGATATTTTATGGGGAAAATTCTGCATACAAGATTCAGTTTCAATGACTAAATCTATGGAATAATTTCATCCTTGAAAGTAATAATCTGAATGGATAACTGGAAAAAAAAAAAGAGTAAATTTTAGTGATTTCTGGATTTCAAATTTTTGTAGTTTTAGAAAAGATAAAATATTTGGTAAGAAAAAACAATAAACATATTCATAAATCATGCACAAAATAGATGTTCAGTTTTTTAGAGAAGGAAATCAACCTTTAGTCCATGCAATTATTCATGTACTCTTAATTCTATTGTCTTGCTTATATCTGCATTTATAGTGTTCAGGGAAAAACTGATGCTGCCTTTGATCTGGGATGCCTATTTTGGAGCCATTGCTATTTCCCTATATATATAGCTATTAATATTCATTATTATTTGGCATAATTTGCTTGTACTGAAATTCCATTAAAAGGGTTTCTTAATAAAGTGACAAGCTACTGAATAACCTAGAAACATCTGGACATTGTTAGGTAATTTTCATATGCCTCTTTGCATGTCACCCACAATATTAGAATAGTTTTCTTGTTACTGCTTTGGCATAATTAAAGTTATACTCCACCCTTTTCCGATAAAGTTCGCAAAGCACACCCTCTGAAATCCCACAAGCTCTTTCAGCAAAAATAGGAAATTTGAGAATAAACATTCACAATTTATTTTTAGATAAAAATCCAATGCAGGTAGGAGAAACCCAGAAGCTGTTGGGCCAACCAGTTCTACACTGACAACCAGCAAACTAGTTACATACTTGTTGAAAAGTATAATTTGCAGATCATCCTTCTGCCCCTGTGGTCAAAGCCATACTTCTGATTTTAGGTAGATAAGTACTTGTGTGGTCTGAGAGTTGACCCTAGCCTACCCCAGAAAACCCCAGGACACTCAGAGGGAAATTAAAAGGGATAACCAGAAACCAGTTTATATCAGTGGCTTCAAATAACTTACAGAAATGGAGTAGAGTGGAGAGCCAGGAGAGGGGGAGGATGCAAGGAGGAGATGGCCAAACAGGAGAGGTGGTGACAGACTGAGTCTATTATTTTTCAGCAGCTAATAAAATCACAAGGGAGTGGAAGCATGGTGAGAGATGAGAAGATTTATAGTGAAGAAGTAGAAATCGCCCTTGCCTGGGTTCTGGTGCCCTTTGAGGAGCAGCGGGTGCTCTGATCAGTGCGGGAAACATGGCCCTGCCTGCCAATGATGCACCAGATGAAGCAGATAAGGTCACTCCCACAGAGGACAGACTTCGGAGCCTTTCTTCTTAAACACATATGAAAGCATGGGAAAGAGAAGGGATATGGCTCACTACTAACCCAACCAACTATTCCTTGGAGAATTTTTGTAATGCTCCAGGCAAAGACAGCCACAAACTCCAGAGTATGAGACTGGTTTTCATTGACAGGGAAAGTATCTGCACATGTAAACCTCCCACCATACCTTGAGTTGCAATAAGAAGAGCTGCCCTGATATCCAAGGGTCTTTATTCAAACATGGACTAGAGCTCCAAGCAAGAAACATGAAATCTAAATCAGATTTGTTACAATATGCTTCTTCTCTCCCAAGTGATTACTCAGTAGATAACTTCAGGCATGCAGCCTTTTACTGGATGAAGGAAAAGCAATCAGGATAACATCCAGAGAAAAAAAAGAGCACCAAACTGAGCTCCAAATTACAAGCCCACTAATAAGTCTCTCTTTTCAGTGGAGCTGTGTGAGAGGGAATAGCTATGCTCCCCTCTTGAAGTGACCCAGATACCAAAGGATTCCTCTTGCTGTCAAGGCAAGGGTGCAGAGCCCCTGATGGCATCACAGCTGGCCTCGCAGAGCTGTGCTGTTCTGACCCCATCCCACTATGCCTCTCCTCTAGCCCTTCCTGAGGGCATCTCCACCACTTTCTTACAATGTACCCTCACCAGCAGTAACCCTTTAACAATGCAGCTATTGCCAGCAGGTACCATGCAATAGGAGAGGGGAGCCCCACTGCCCCTTTTGCCTTGCCTGCAGCTTCTAGGCTGCAAGCAGAGCATCACTCATTACAGATGCTTTGAACACGTGTTTCACAACAGAAGTATAACATTTGTAATGATTTCAACCTTCTGACAAATCTGTTGTTACCAGCAGCACTCTAAATACTGTACCAGGTGACTGTAAATCAGGCATGTTTAAGCCTGTTCATTTGTTTCTCCATCTGACTCTTCTGCACTAGATGCCACCAGAGTACTCGCCTTTCTGGGTTTTTATCTATCAGTGGTTGCCTGGGAGAGAATACCTACCTATTTTGCCTCAGGACAGGAGGCTTGCATGTCCTAGGATCTTGTTTCTTATATTAACACACAGCAAAAATTGCAGCCAACAGCTGTGGTGATTCAGTTTGAGTTTTTATTCCACACACATTTCTATCAAACCAGGAGGACCAATTGGAGGAGTATTGGTGCAATGTGGGAGAACACATGATGTATGCAGAATGGAAGTGTCACCTTAAGAGATGGACAGACAAAGATTGCAGCACCACTGTTTTTCTGCACTCTGGCAAACCCTTTGGAAAAAACTTCTAGAAAAAAAAGAAATAAAACCACCCAAAAACCAGCTCTGTGTTTCAGGTGAAGGAGAAATGTCACCACTAAGTGTTTGAAGAAATTAATCTGTGCTCATTCCAACCCTTCTCTGTCTTCTTCCTTTTTTTTTTTTTTTTTTTTAAATCCTAAAAATAGAGATTTTCACAGCAGGCATAAAAAAATTAAATGTATAAATTCCTTGAGACTGTAGGAAATGCATGAGTGCAATGACCGCCATAATCTTGAGTCTGCTACAGAGGTGATTGTATCTTACAGGGAAAAAGACAGTCTCTTCAAGTATGGGACATCTAAATGATAGAGGATTTGCAGGTCAAACATAATCACAGTGTGCAGGCAAAGGCTTGCATTACAGCAGAGTGAGTCCATTGCTCTCCTTTCACCCTAACCACCCCCAAGGCTGGGCACCAGGACAGGGTTTACAGTCATGAGATGCGTATGGGATCAGATGTATTCTTCTGATGGCTCAGTCTGTTCCACAGGGGACTGCAGCTTGGATGGACCCAAGTTCTGTGGGGCTGGGTAGGAAAACAATAGTTCAGTCTTGTGGATCTGAGTACAGCATATCTGCCCCAGTGGGGTGAGACAACCTCAAGCAAGATGCCATTAATATCAAAGTATAAACCGGATCTTTTCAGTGAAGTTTCACCCTCCCTCCCTTACAACATAAGCAATCTTTCTAATGGTTTCTTGTACAATCCTGATGTGCAAAGCTACTGACAGGTATGACAGGACAAACACCCTCTTTCTGGTCATGATGAACCTTAATTTTGTGTTGTGTGTGGCTCCCACAGTACACAGAGGTGGGACTCCTTGTGCCTGGGTGATTATGGTCTCATCACAGCGACCTACACCCGCTCTGGGTTGTGCGCTGTCATTAAACCCCATGATCAACACAGCTGGTGGCATCTAGGGACTACCTATTTCATTTGAAAGAAGACACTCATGGAGTGTGAATCATACCCTAAATCTTGAGGACAACTGTGGGAGTGTAGACACCTTGCTAATAAGTAGACATCATCAGTGTAAATGCCTGAAATTTGGGGAACTGAATCCATCCTTCACCTCTTTTACATAGGCCCCAGATTACAGTGGCCACTACCATACAGAGTACTGCTGAGTCACATCTACCGGGTGACTGTGGGACTTGTTTGTCATATACACTAAGAAACAAAATTTCCTTATTGATCTTTGACTTGAAATTACATTGTCATTTTCTTTGAGTTCTTTTGTCTCTCTCATTCCTCCCCCCCAACATGCACACACACTCAAACCACATGCACACACAGAGAAAACGAAAGCTATAGTATACGCCAGTGTGAGGGCTGTTAATGTTCCTTGCATACAGTGCCATTATGGAAATAGGAATGGAAAATTTCAACCAGCCACCACAGACTCAGATCCTCCTCACTTGTTGAAAGCAAGTCTAATCAAAAATAACTTGGAACACTTTTCAACTTGTTGGGAATACTTGTGGGTGTGGTTGTAATATGTTTAATCTGTGTGCTAGGGAGACTTAAGATTTTTATGCTGCAAGTTTGCCAGGACAGATTCATCTTAAATCACCAGAAATTTCATTGAAGACATTTATTATTGACAATAAGATTACATGAATATTCTTCAAGAAAATGCATCAGCAAATGCATCACTGATGCTAAATGCTTCAGTTATAAATGCTGAGGTCTAAAGCTTCTGCAGTGTTTGAAACAGCTGCATCACACACATCATTGTATAGTACAGTGTTTGGGTGCATCTTGCTTTTTAAACTCCTTAAATAATAAATAAATAAAAGGTAGAGTAAAGGCAAACGATGTGAAGCCTGTTGCATCCTGCCTCTCTGCATGATCTGTCTCCACCCCTTCCATTCAGGATGACTCTTGTGCTAAGCCTCTCCTCCTCACTTCCCAATCTCAAAGTCTGCAGAAGAGTTGAAGAGCACCTGGAAACTGGATGGGCAGCATCAGGAACAAAACTGTCAGCAGAGCTGGTTTTCTTCTTTTTGTGTTTAGAGAAATCTAGCTGGTGTGTCACTGAGCAGAAGAAGCAAGCTGGGCTAAAACAGGATCCTGCACTCCAGGTATGTGATGGCAAACTGGTCCATGCAGACTGAGTTGGCAGAAGAAAAGGATAACTACTTTTACCTCTGCTGAAAACGAAAATCTGAAATTGCTAAGAAATTAGATACACCTATTTGAAAAGGCATACAAGGTTCAGCAAAACCCACTCCTTTAGAGAGACTATTACTTTGATTTTAGTAAAAAAATTGGACAAAGACAAATATCAAGGGGTGGATAAGGTAAAGGCTGTCAACTTTGGGAAACACTGGCTTTCATACTGAGTTCTTGTTACAAGCTGTAGCACAGCAATAGTTCCGAGGACAGTGGTAATTTATGTTCATCGGTAGCAAGTTCACATTAAAGGACCATAATAATTTTGGTTTCTTCTCTTATGGTAATGAATTTCCATTCTTTTCTTTGTTTGGTCCATTGAGCACTTAGCATTGAAATAAAATACTGCTGCAGTTTACAATGTTATCACTTGACCCAGGAAAAGGGCACAGATGTCACATCTTGGCATCAGTAGTCCAAGGTTCTGCCAAACAGCACAGCACTTTGAGATCACGTGCTCATACTCACTTTCTGAGAAGTGGTTATACTGAGAAATATCTTTGCCTCTCTTTAACTCGACTGTTTTTAAGAAATTTTTAACCTCACTTTCCAAGTAGGGATTTGTTTTTTCCTATTGAAAATTAAGACTCATAAGAATTTAACCAGGTGATTTGTTGTTCCCTAGAAATGTAGTAGTTTGTGTATGTCCTACCACCCAGAGGAGTTCACCTTTGCCTTGTGTAAATAACTCCCCTCAGTTTTTATGTTACTTGCACGAAAGCTGAATGGAATCAAGACAACCAAGGAAGAACAGGGCCAGTGGTGAGACAGAGAAGCTATAAGAAGACCTTCTCTTAAGGAGCAATAGAATGACATCAGATTCATCAATAGCTGCATTTGTTCCCTGTTAACAGTAGTCAGTTTTCCCCCTGTTCCCACCAGGCCCTGCATCTCCGCTGTGCTGCAGCTCGGTGATGAGGAGTGGGGCATAAAGGCGAGATGCTGCCTGCTTGGAACCATTCCATGGGGAAAGTGGGAAAAGGAAAAGTGTAGTGGCTGAAATTGATGGGAAGAGGGAATGAGGTGAGACAGGATAGGTAGGAAATATCCTGGCTTGTTACTTTGCCACACCACATTGCGTGGGACAAAGCAGGCAGGAGCAAATAAAACTTCTGACTGAACAGGATCCCATCAAACTTCTAAGCAGCTCAGGTGTGGCTGACTATTTACTAATGTTCTCCACAGGCTGGTGTCTGGAGGGGAGCCAGCTGGCTCAGCCTCAGTCAACATAGGCCAAAGAAATGGTTTCTGGGGAGCAACCAATAGATAGGGAGTAGGCTGTTTCACAACTATTGCATAGCTTAATGTCTCCTAAACACTACTTCCTTGAAGGGGACACCACCGGTTGTGCCCTTCTGAACAAAAAATCTCAGTGGAGTAAGACTGTGGCTGCCACCTCGGCAGCCAATAGTGTTTTCTGTCTTTGGGAGTGCCTGTGCTTTCTCCAGGGAGCCTCTTGCCCTTCAACAAGCTCATTCACCTTAGGTTATAAAAAGAGAGGTAGAAAGCACTTCTCCATGAACTTGAGCTCTCTCTTGAGCATTTTCAAGCATTTCAAGCATTATGGCAGGCTTAAACTAGGAGGTACTCTCCCACGTGCAACAACTTTGCCTTTCATATGATGCCAAAATAATGGAGGTTTTAGTCCTGGAGATCAGGCTACTTCATGCTTCCTAGAAACAACCCTGATATTCAGATGTTGAGAAAGGTGGAAGAACAATTAATACATGTAATCGCTTCTCAGTTATCAGCACAAGGGATTACTCACGATGAGAGACGATCCATATCATGGCTATATCGGAAGCAGCTTGATTATGGCAGGAAAGCCACATCTGCCCAGTTCATGTATCTCTACACCACACTATCAGACAGGGGTTATGGTTGTAATCAAGTGTATTTGCTCAAACTCAGTGCTGGCCCTGCCAAGTCTGGTGATGGCAGCCCCAGGGCTGGGAGAGGATGGGGAAGAACAGTATACTCTGGGGAGGCTAATTATCTTGGATATAAAGCAGTTTAAATGAATATAAAATTTGGATGCTGTTATTGAGCCTGTGTGAATAATGCAAACTGGGAAGTGCTGTGTAAAGCATAAGCAAGCAGTGAGCCTCTGTGGCATCAACTCTGTGTTCTTCCGTCTGTCTGCACCATGGTTCCAAATGTGTCCATAGTGCCTCAGAAAAATTTCCCATTACTCTGTGAACTCTAGCTCTCTGCTGCTGTAGTTAAGGGAGAGCTGAGGAAGGCATATGTTTATACCAGAATTTGCTGCACTTCTATGAAGACTAGATAGCTTTATGAAGTACATGTTACAACCCCAAATAATATAATAGACTGATGTAGAAATGATGAAGCAGAGACAGTCATAATGTATAAGCATCTGTACTGCATCCTCAAGGACAGTTTCAAAGTCAGCACATGACTAGGAAATGCTCCTATTACCATTGCCCCTGAAGACCTAATTGGATACGTTTCATAGATGCATTTTAACACCACTTTTAATTACAGGATCACAATCTACTTTTTGTCCAGGGTCCATTCCAAGCTCCTGACACAGAGAGTCAGAACAGCTTTTGACATTAATCTGTCTAGCCCATCTATTGGCTCATTGTCCGTAATTGCTACTTTTGGAGAAGGAGCAAAACCAAACACTCTCACATATTCTGAATGAGGTTTTCATTAATCCTTGTTTTCTTGTGGTCCCTTTCAAGGGCATAGAGGCCCAAAACATTGGAATCTAGTTCACAAATCCATACTGCAGTTCTTAATTAACTGTGTCCAACAATCTGCTCCCAGAACAGCTCTGATGTTGCTGCAGAAAGCACAGATTAGCTAGCAGGCACCAGCACTGAGAGAAGCACTGAACACTACATTTTGATGCAGCTGAATGCTGTGATCCATACAAATAATTGAGAGAAACGAGCATGGAATGGCCCCATGATGGCCCCATGCCTGGGCAGAGAGTGACATCTGAAGCCATACTGCATCACACCAGTGCTGACAGAGCCACATGGCAGCAGAACAAATGTGACATAAGTATCAAGACCTACATGTGCAGGTTGCTTCTAATTTTATAACATCAAGTTTGGTATTTCTCTTCATTGTCTGCTTAATAACACATAATGGACTAAAAGCCATTCTGCACTGCAGCATTACTTTCACTTTTTTCCTACCTTCTCCTTTCAGACAAGGATGTCAATGTTATTTACAGAGCTTATTGATCTGCTTTCTGCAGACCATGTTTGCCTTTATTTACCCTTAATAATTTGTGTTAGCAAATTATTTTCACTTTCTTGCTGTCTTTTTTTGTTTTCAGGTTTTCAAATGGCTGATCCTTTTCTATATAATACTGGAGAACGAGCTCCCTATGGGTGTCTTGGACATGAAGAACAAATTGAGTACCTTAAGGCATATGTTTGTAGACCATCTTTTTTCACGGACAAAGCTGTGATTGTTGTTCATGATGTATTTGGATGGCGGTTCCCAGATATTAGATACATAGTTGATTTGATTGCAGGCCATGGATATATGTAAGCAACTTTCTTTCCTATCTTCCTCTTCAATGCATTAATAGATCACCAGACCCAAAGCTAGGCATATGTTTCTCATACACATAGGCCAACCAGATCATTTCAGTCTGAGTGAATAAAAAAGGAGAGGGGCAAAACATTTCCACGAAGCCTGCAAAGCTACTAAAACTGACCCATTGAAAATAGCTACCTGAGCACAAAACCACAAGGAGTCATGAAGTGCCAGTATTTGTGTTTATACAGCAGTGTGGGTGATCAAAAGATAAACACTGGTATCTATTTTAAGTTATATAACCTTTTCAGAACCAAATCTTTTGAACATTTGCTTTATCTTTCAATAGCAAAGAGGTAAATATGTTTTTATATAGAATCAGGAGGATTGCTTAATCCCTTTACTTTTGTATTAAGTGTGTCTAAGGAAACAATGAGCATTTATTTGTGGGTTAGTTTGGTTTTTTTTTTGTTTGATTGCTTTTTTTTTTTGTTTTGTTGTGTTTTTCCCAAACAAAGACATATACTTTTAGTGCTGCTGATTGCCAGAAGGGTATGAGTAAAACACGATTCAAACAGTAACCATGTAGAAGTGTAGTCTGGAGTAGAAAACATTAGGAGACATTTAGCCATCTACAGATTCTCCCCAGCTGGATATGAAAATTGACTTAATTCTATGTCTCACACAGAACCATCTGTCCAGACTTCTTCAAGGGGACAGAACCCTGGAAATCTACTGATCACTGGGGTGACTTTGCTGACTGGATGAAAGCTCATGATCCTACAAAAGTAGACAAGTAAGATGCATATTCATACTTGAAATTTAAAAAGCATCCAACAAACAAGGGAAATTTGTAGGAAATGTTAGAAGTGGCACCTCACAGGAGGCCAATCTTGCTGCACAAACACAGTTGCTTATTCTGAGTGTTTCTTCTGTGGTTCTGGGCACTGTCTTGGCTGGCATTTGAAAAGGATCATCTGCTCTACCCATCACTCTGCTTTTTGTTCTCATCTTGTTTTCCTAGACTCTTTTCTAACTATGTTATATTGGCTATACAGGCTCACAATGTTTCACAAGATGTGAAATACCCAGCACTCTCACTCACAAGTGCTGATTCTGCCCCAGTTCCTCTAGATAAGGAAGAAAATTCTTCTATAATTGCTGATATTATCTGCCAGCTGTCACTTGCCCATCTTGCTTTCTGCCTTGCAGATAATGATAGGTACAGATGATATCCTCCTGAACATAAACATTTGCAAGATTGCCCAAACCCCAAGATACATTTGGTCAACTATACTGTTTTTTTCAGTGTGAAATAGAGGGACCACTGTCTGTACAGCCTGGCAGTGCCTGTAACAAGGCTTCTCTGAATTATGGGAGGCATTGCTGTTTCTTCAGCACCTATCACCACAGTTCAAAACTTCAGAAGATGATAGTGAGGCAATGACACCCTATTACTCAGCTACCATCTTGCAAGCCACTAGTATTCTTCTGACCCTTTCCAGATGTCCCAGCAGTCATAGCCTAACTTCAATATCTCTCAGCAATGTTTTTGAA
>JAWWTY010000077.1:78511528-78589899 GCA_035222235.1 Margarornis squamiger
CTAAGTTTTCTCTCTGGGCAGACCATGTAAGAAAAATTCCTGTATTAAAAAACCCCCAAGAAATCCTCAAATACATAGTTTTCTTCACTGTGCAGGAGCAGGGGTTTTTTGTTTTACAGTAAACTAAAAAAAAAAGTCCCTCTGTATTTTCTTAAACTCTGTTACTAAGGCTAACAAAATATTTTAGGCTGATGGTCACTAAGGTTTATGTTCTCTCAAGATCAGAGCTCAAAGGTTAGGTTACACACCTAAGAATCTGAATAGAAACGCACCCGTTCCTTTATGACAATGAGATTTACCAAATCATTTTTGCTCTAAGTGAAGGTCTTAAACTCACCCATACTTTAACCAAAAAGA
Source organism: Margarornis squamiger (assembly GCA_035222235.1). NCBI lineage: Eukaryota > Metazoa > Chordata > Aves > Passeriformes > Furnariidae > Margarornis > Margarornis squamiger. The sequence continues at coordinate 78,511,886 of JAWWTY010000077.1, forward strand.
AAAAAAGAAAAAAGAAAAAAGTGTCAGTCTTACATCCCAAAGACAGCTGTTTATTTTTCTATGAGAAACAGCAAGTTTGATAAACTTAAAAACCACACCCCTTAACATAAAATGCTTTCTTTTACAGATCTTCTTATTGGAGGAGAAGTTGAAACAGTATTGTAAAGTTTCATATAAAATTAAAGTGTATCCTGGACAAGTTCACGGTTTTGCACAACTGAAGCCAGAAGATATGAAACCTGATGATAAACCTTATATTGAAGAAGCTAGAAAGGATATGATTGATTGGATCAAAATGTTTGTTTGACAATAGCAGAAAGGATCACTAGGCTTCAAAATCAGTGACTGATTTAATTTGAGAGAATAGTCAAGGAAAAATATCTCATTTTGAAAGTTATCACAAACTAAAATAGGAACAGTTTAATTTATAGTTTTAAATTATTTTTTACAATATTTACAAGAAGATTGTGAAATCAAAGTTGGACTATAGGATGATTAGGCATTAAAAAGTTGTTTGAATTTATCTTGCTTTCCATTTGCTTAATTATTTTGCATCATGACCTTGATACTAATGATACTGTTTATCCATTTGTCTTCGACAGTGAGCATGACTTCATTGTGACTTTACTTGAGTAATTTCAGGCTTTGTTTTGGTATGATGATTGGTGGCCACAGGTCTTAACATGTCTTAACTCTGGTTTTGCATACAGACATTTATTATCTACGAACATTTGTCTCAGCTATACTGCTGCCCTGGGCAGAATTTCCCACATCTGAAACAAACACTTGACTCTGTTAAGGAGTTAGAAAGGAATGATGTTGTTAGGTGGCACCCTCCAGGTATTACTTTGGCAATATTAAGAAGGGTACTTCTAGTATTTCTTCATCATGATCAAGGAAAAACATAACTAGCCTCTGATCCTGATGAGTGCCTTTCCACTCAGCATATTCTATTCCATATTCTATTCTATGAACGCTGTGGAGACAGTGGATTTGTAGTCCTGGTTCAAACCGTGGTGATCAGGCACAGGGCTGACAAACAGGTACCCCCACTCAGTCCTGATTATCCTGTTTGCTTCACATTATATCCCTTGTTTCTCTCTCAAGTTCCTCCCCTTTATTACCCTAACATCCTTCCAACTACATAATGTATAAACAAAAATAAGCATCTCCATTTACTCTTACCACACTGGCTTCAGTTTTGTTGACCTGCTGCCCTAATTTTTTTTTTTCTGTATTTTTTTATTTGTGTATTTATTTGTTTTATTGCCTTGATAATGACTTAGCAACTGGCATTTACTCAGAGATTCTCTTAGGAACCCATGCCCCTTTTTATTTTCTACAACAGTTTCTCACCCTGTTGTCTTATTAATGTTGCCATAAGTTAAGGCTAGCTATCTACATTAATATTATTTCCCCTCTGATATCAGGAATGTCTGGCAGTTTCACAGATTGCTATCCTATCAGTGTAACTATATGGTCACAGCATGCTGGTTGTCTACATACCTCAACAGACAGTGTTAAACTGTGTTGCTGTGAGGAGAGAAGCCGTGAGACACTGTACACACTGCATGCTGCTCAGCAATCAGGTCTGCCAGCCAGTGTCTGTGTGACCAGCCTGTCTTGGCCTTCTGGGCAGCTGTGTCAATGGGGGTATGACTACAGACATGGTGATGGAGGGTGTTCCATACTCAGAGAGAATGAAACTTGAAATGGAAAATACAAGCGTTGTGTTAGAGGCAAGGGAGATGTCCTTTGTGAATGCACAGTTATCTTGGTGCCTGGCCTCACTGGGGTGATGTGCATCTGCAAAGCTGGCAGCAGCAGCCCCATGCTCTGCAACTCAGTGTCCTGCTCCGTGCACTGACATGCTGAAATTAGTTTCCTCTGGTACCAAGACAGAAGGATACATGAAAAATACGTGTTTTATTTTTGGCACTTTTTTTAATACCTTCTTGGATGTGCTTTGCAAATCCAGACCAGGTTTCCAGTGGCACTGGGGGTGAAATGCAGAAGTGCTACCAACCCAGCACCACCACCCTTCTCACCTGCAGCCCTGGCCTCTCCTGCAGAAGGCTGGGATGCACTCCTAGTGCCCGGCATGTCCCGGAAGCGTGGGGAGAGATGCACCTGTGGGCAGGCATGGCTGCTGCTGAGAGCCCCTTCCGCCCTCAATCCTGACAGCTGTGGGGCCCAGCTTGACAAGACAGATGCTGGAAAGCTGGAGTGGGGCCAAGCTGGGGACTAGGGGGGGCTGGGCTGGGGGGCTACCCCCACCTTCCACAGTGGTGGTGGAGCGGGTTGTGTCGGGAGGGTGCAGAGGAAGGCGAGGAGGCAGCAGGCACCGGGGGAAGCTCGGAGCTCTGCGGAGGGGAATGTTTCACAACCAAGGTCTGGAGTAACCTGCCCAGAGAAGTGATGGCATCTTCCCCTGTGGAGAGTTTCAAAACTCTTTAGGATGAGTGAAACTTTGAGTGGTGTGATCTCATCCTGACTCACAGAGGGAGACTGGACAAGGGGAGTTCCAGGGGTGCCTTCAACCTCAAATGTCCTCTAATCCCCCAAATCCCCATCCTGACATGGCCAGGTGCTTTCTGTACAAGCCCAGGTCCCTAGATGGCCATATCAGGTCACTAGCTGTATCTTGTGCAGCCAAACGTTCAAATCCCAATCCCACAACATTCCCACATAAGTCAAGGAGAGCTCCAGCCCCTTAGCACCACTCCCATGCCTACATGACCTCAGAAAAATCCTCCAAGTATTGTGGGTTTGTGAAAGCAGCATCATGATGTCATTTTTGTAGGAGACAAGGGGCAAGCATGATGAAGCTTTTGTAATCACGAAAATAGGAATTCAAGGGAGCTATGAAGGCAGTGTCTGCTGTAGTTTGTCCTGCAGTGAAAAATACCAGTTGCATTATTGATTTAAAAACCTATTTGAAGTGGGCTGGAAACACACACTGCACGTGCAACAGCTTTTTCCTGTCTGTTTTCCCAAATACTACACAGCTTCTTAAAAATGAAGTGTTCAGTGGGGAGCCTCCTTAGGTGAAGCTGGCAAGCCAGGTGTTGTAGGTGTGGGATCACATGTGTGGGATGCAGCTGCAGGTTGTGTAAACAACTTTTATAGAAGAGATGTTAATGCCTGCCTGTACTCTTCTCCAAAGGCACCAAGTCCTTGGTCATCAGGGCTGGCCCAGTGTGTCTCCAGCCTTTCTGGGCATCCAAGCTCTCCTGGTGCTCACAGCATGTGGCCTGGCCATGGCACGGCCCCCATGGCTGCTGGGGCTCCTGACAAATTGTTCCTAGGCTTGGTTGGTTGAAGGTGGTGGATACCCTGATCTCATCTCGTCTCATCTCAGTTCACCCCTCTCTGCCCTCATTCCTCCTCTTCCGTGTGCAGGTAAGGAGTTTGCAGGAAGTGCGTAAAACTTCCCTCCAGGTCTTTAAAAGCTGCTCTGAGGCAGGATTCCTCACACCTGTGGAAATGGAAGGATGGTTTGCCTGGAAAGAAGGAAACGAGGTAGTTTTTGAACATAATCCCTGCCTGACTTCTCAGCCCAGACATAACTCTACTTTAGACATGATCTGGTGCAGTTGGCTATCACAGCTGTTCTTTCAGCACTGCATGAAAAGCACTGTGGTTAACAGCTTCATAGCCAGACCATACTGGCTCCAGGAAATGTCCACAAGATGGGGCCTCTCTCCTTGATTGCCACAAAGAAGACTTTCAGGGAGTTTGGCTCTAATTACAGTAATCAACACTCTGCATGGTCCCTGTCAAATCGTGCAGTAAGTGTCCCTGTCAAATCGTACACCAGTGTCAGAGGAAACCTGGCTTCCTAGTAAGTGGGAAGCTGTAGCAAGCAAAGCTCTTGCAAGTTGTCGCTGTGAGCAGTAGGGCACCAGCCTGCTGGGTTGTGATAAAAGGTGAAATGTCACACCCTCCTTCGGAGTCTGTAGTTATTCAGAGAAAACACTGGTTGTCATACAGCATCACCACACCCTGCATTTTATTTTACACTACTCAGTATTTATCAGTTTACCTTCTGTACATAGCAAAATCAGATTGCTTTAAGATATCATTAGAACTTGATAAGCCACTGAGTTGGAAGAAGCGTGATTTGAATTTTACCCTCAGGGTATTCTGTTTATGCTTGCTCATCATCAGATCTTTTTTCTGCATATAAACAATTATAAATAGAGTTATACTAAGCTTTTTAAAGGAATTTTGACTATGGCAAAAAATATTAGTTCCAAAATGCTGAATTAATTTCCTTGCAATTCTCTGTTAAACTTGATTGGCCAAATAGTGCAAAATCACTTTAAAGTGACTCAGCAAACTAAAAGTCAGTTGAGAGGGGAAGACCAAATACTTATCACTGAAAAGATAGTATTCAGCAACTAGTAAATAGCAACTAGTAAATCTGAACTGCCATCCAAGCATCACCAGTGCTCACTGGAGGTAGGAGGAGCCCCTACCCTAGTATGGAATATCGTGGAGATCATTTTTTCCAGTTTTGTGTCCAGCACTCCCATGATTGAGGATCAGAGCTTGCTGGATGAGAAAATGGGGAGTTGCCACCTTGGTGACATGCCATAGAAGAAACTGGACAATGGCTTATGAGCAGTGGGAAAAATAAATAGACGGATGAAGGAGAAGACACGGAAGTGTTTACAACTAAAGATGTTTTGAATCTTGTTACCTCTTTCTGTGTTGATGCTGCTGGCCCAGGCTCACCACTGTGGGTGGGAGAGCAACACAGCTGCTGTTGTGCTGTGGCTGCAGTGTTAGAAGTTCACAGATCAGACTCTGCCTAAACTGGGTCTTACCCAAATTGTTTTGCTATTTGGTTTTATCTTATAGAGAGGATTTATGTGATAGACTAAGTCTTGAAACTGTTTTTAATACCATTTACTATATTACAATTGTAGCAGAGAAATTGAAGAGGGGAGGGAGTACTGGAAGTTTATTAAAGGTCTTATTTGACATCTATGTGAATTAGTTAGAATATCCAGAAAGGGATAAATGGTTAACATATATTCCTAACAAAAAACAGTCAGGCATTGGAGAGTGCATTGAATTTTTATTCCCAGCATGCTACATTTTAATTTAATAAGGAAAGGACCAAGGAATATTGTTCCAGTGCATGCATTTACATGGGAAGAGAGACTAGCTCATGTTAATAAGCTAACAGTTCCATTTTGATCAGTTAAGATTGGCAGCAGAGTGAGGTTAAACAGCTTCTCAGACTAGGGTAGGAAAAAATGCTCTATGTGTGACCATCTACTGTCTGTGGTGTGGGAAGAGTAAGGGGCACCAAAAGTTCATGAGGTTTAAAAAGATGCTACAGTGGCCTGTCTTTTATTGAAAGGAAGAAGAAATTATACTGAACTTGAGGGATTCTTGTGACAAGACCTCTTAGGTCATAAACTCCTCAGAAAACCTTTTCACTTGAGAAGAAATGCAGTAGTTTCCAGTTTGTCATGTAAAATGTATGCCTCTGGAGAAGTTACATATCTGTGATGTGTGACAGTGTGTTATCTGCACAACAGTGGCATATGTCTTTGTCCTTCTAAAACCCCTCTCAGTTCACAGTACATAGTATGTAACTGGAAGTGAATCCTTCTGCTGATTTACCTTCTCTGAGTTGGTTTATTAGAACTTTTAGAGATGCCAGTTAATGATGGGCTCCCCAGGAAAGCATTGTACATAGCAGGGGATACAAGAAACCAGCAAAGTGCACGTAGGCAGCACAGCGTTGGATTCCCTAAGGAGGAAGGGAAAGCGGACATACAGGATGAAAACTTAGGAGAACAGTAGTCATAAAAGCATCATGCTGGCAGTGGGGTTCCACAGGAGAAACAGCAAGGGGTTACTAGGTGCTAGCCTAGGAGGAGGAACTGCAAGACCACATGAGAGGAATGATTATGTAACACAGTGTGGGGAAATGTAGTTATCACATGGAAATGTAGTTATCACATGCTGGATTGCTCCAGGCACAAAGCTAGGAATGGTGGACTGACACAAGCACTTTTTCTGGCCATCCCACACTCATGGGTTACGCTGACTGACCTGAAATTCATGAATATTTTTGGACTGAATGTGTAAACAGCCTATTTACAATAAACACCTAGAGTTTTGCTTCCAGCCTTGCAGTACCAAGTGATTATTATTAGGTGTCTGGAGAGGACTGGGGGGACCGCATGAAGATAATGATTCATAATCACAGTTGTTATTGCAAATAACAACTGTTTTTCATTTTTGCTTTCCTGCAGATTCCTCGATGGCTAATGATGGCCTATGTGATACTGGAAGCAGGTTTGACTATGAGGGTTGTAGGCAGAAGTACAAGCTGAGCACATCAAGGCGTATGTTTGCAAACCACCTGCCGGTGCTGGCAAAGCCCTGATTGTGATTCATGATATACTTAGATGGCAACTCCCAAACACAAGATACATGGCTGATATGCTAACAACTAATGGATACATGTAAGAAATATTTTCTTCTCCAAGAAATCCCACTCTTTGTGATTTCTAGCCTTATGTTAGAACTGTTATTCTCATACATGAGAGGAAACTATTACCAGGGCAGTTTGAGCAATACATTTCCATAATACAAAACCAAAAAAGAGCATTGCTGTGCAATGTTGCAAAGTACAGCATACTTGGTCTTTCCTGGGGACTTGGTATCCCCTATTCTGTTCCATATTTGGAAGTATATTTGTCTTGTGATCAAATGCAAACATTCTCAAGGTGTGCGGGATACTGGCAAATCACTTGTATGACAATGTGCTGCTTTATTTCATTGTCTGCTCTGTCAAAAGTACCCAGAGTATGATGAATTGGTATTTCTCCACACTACCTTACTTGTCATTTTTCTCTGTGATTCGTGCCATGTCATACTTCTTTTTGTAATACCTTCTTCATCTACACTGCCAATACTGCAGTGGTCAAGTGGTTCAGGCTGGTGTTTCCATTGCTCTAGACAGGAGGAGAACTGAGTGTTTTCAGGCAGCAGTGTCTGAATGAAGTTCTGTTTTCCCGAATTGCTTAAAGATGATTCTGAACTGGTGCATTGATGTTTACTGAGAGGAAAATAGCTGTTTTTTTCTTAGTGCAGTATGAGATGAGAAGCTATGAGAGATGCATCTTAGACACCATGTTAAGACCGATGGCTTGCAGTATCTTATTAGATCAGTTTGAGTGGGAAAGAACCTGTTCTACATGCACTTGTGAAGGTTTACTTTCAAAGCAATGTGTGTGTTTCTGACAGGTGCTTATCCAAAGCCTACACAGTTTTGCCCACACATTTCCAAGCACAGTTATGCTCTGGATGTCACTGTTGGTTTTAGTTTGTTTTTTTCTTAGTTTGGTTGGGTTTTTTTCACAGAAATTATAGAAAAGATCAAGCAAGGTAAAATAAATGCTTGCAACATACTTTGGTCTGATTTAGGTCAAACTGATCCAGTCATTTCGCCATGATCATTATCATATATAAGGTGTGTCTGAGGAGGGAGAGAGCCAAAGACATTTAATAAGTGAATGATGATTGCCATTTCCCAGTGATCCCATTGCTTCCCTGTGAGTTAGTTTTGGGAAAACACATGGCATCATCTGGTGGTGACCTAGTGATGGCAGCTTCCAGAGTCCCTGCTTGTTTCCATCTGCGTGAAGAAACTCTACTATTCACCAGTGAATGTGCCATTCCAACTCTGCTGCTGGTCACACAGCACATTTCAGCTGAGGTCATCCTGAGCCAGGGTTTGGGCAACGCTGTGATGCAGGAACTCCTGAGTACTGAGTGGACTCTTACTGCACTTCCCTTTTTCCAGTCACCAAATGTGTAAAACACCCCTCCCTTTCTTCCCACACAGTTTCCCTTCACTTGTTCTTTGCTGACCTCAGTCCATCAGGCATCTGTTTGGGGTTGTCTTGTAGGTCAGTAAGTACTCTGTAGTAAACAACTATTTTATCTAATTGTCTTCAACTACATGGAACCCTTTAATGATGAATTTATGTTAAACAGTAAATGCTGTATGCAAAATCTAAAATTTTTGTAATCAGGACCTGGTTAGATCATCTTTTACGAGATAATCTGTTGTTTTACTGTGTATAATTTCAAGTTATGGACTAAAACCAGGTGAAGCACTAGGATAAAAATATTAATATTTTCCAGATTTGTATCATAAAATGTATTTTGTGATTTAGTAATTGAAAAAGAGAATCTATAGGTACTTATAAAGGTTTTCTAAAGCTCATAGGTATTTCTGCGGAACAGGTAACAGTGGTATTTCAAACATTACTTAGGAAAAAGAAATCAAAATTATGACTGGATAGAAACTTTCTATGCTATGAAGGGCCAAAAAAACCCCTCAATACTTCATTAATTAATTCAATTTTAATTTGTGTGTGTGTGTGTGTGTGTGTGTGTATGTCTGTGTGATCTTTTTCAGGAAGAGAAGATTAGAAGCCTTCTGATGAGTGGTTTAAATTTGATGATTGGCTGAAAACTTGACATGCCAGGAAAATAAACAAGATGTCAGGGAGCTGGATATCACCTTGCCTGCTCTTGTGAGATACTGCCTTTTTTCTTTCTTTTTGTTTGTTTGTTTGGGGTTTTTGTTTTTGTTTAGTTTGAGGTTGAATGAAATTAATCGACCAGCGAAGGTGGCCTTTTTTAATGACTCCTTAGAATTGGGATAGAATTAGTGACCTTTTATTTTGCCTTGAACAGAGATTACAGGAATACAGAATCACAGAATATGCTGAGTTGGAAGGGACCCACAAGGATCATTGAGTCCAACCCCCAGCCCTGCACAGGACACCCCAAGTGTCACACCATGTGTCTGAGAGGATCATCCAAACACTTGAACTCTCTCAGATTTGGTGCCATGACCACTTCCCAGGGGAGCCTATTCCAGTGCCCAGCCACCCTCTGGGGGAGGAATCTCTTTCTAATATCCAACCTAAACCTGCCCTGGCACAACTTCAGGCCATTCCCTTGGGTCCTGTCACTGGTCCCCACAGAGAAGAGTTCAGTGTCTGACCCCTCCTCTTTCCCTCACAAGGAAGTTGTAACTGCAATGAGGTCTCCCCTCAGTCTCTTCTCCACACTGTACAGACCAAGTGCCCTCAGCTGCCTTGACTTCCCCTCAAGGCCCTTCACCACTTCATTGCCCACCTTCAAGAACAACTCTCTCAGTAGTGACTTAGTGAAGATTACTGTCATCTAATGTTGGTAACACAGACTGCAAGTTGCTTCCTCTGCTTCAAAAAACATGGTTTAAAAGCACCCAGTGACACAAGCCATGAGAAAGCACCATTCTCATCTGATCCTTTATGATGTTGTATGGAGAGAAGCAAAAAGTTTTCGATTGTGCCAGAGCAGTTGCCCAGCATGGTGCAATTGTCCCCAGGTAGCCCATGGCTGTATCATCCAGGTGCGATAAGGGCCAGTGGCTCCCTAGGGAATGTGGTGCTGGGAGGAGAGAGGGGTATCACATCTTCCCCTCCCATGTGCAACACTGCCTGAGCATTTATCAGCAAAGACCTGCCACTAGCAGGCTCTACTGCCTTAATAACATGGAGGGAAGCTGTTGGTGAGACAACACTGAAAGGGCTCAAACTAATTAGAGACCAAACTAATTGACTTCCTAGGAGAGCAAATATCTTGGACTATTGGGAGTAGCTACCTTGAAGGTTGCTGGGGTATTTGGTGAAAAGATTATGGGAGACATAACTGAATCATTTCCAGAGAGCTCCTGTCTCAGAGAGGTCTGTTGTAGAAACCTTTTAGTTTGGAATCAGTCCCTTCTCTGCTACAGTGGGAGGGCAGGGTTGGGCACTGCCTAGCATTTCTTACAGGCAATTCACAGGTTTCAAGTGTCAGCTCCAGTGAGGAAAGAATTTTTTGGCACTTAGTTTGCTTCTGTGTGCATTTATGTGTTGGCAGACAGTGTGGTATTTGCAAGATTGCTGTATTGACAGCGTATATAGATTGTGTGCCCAAGGGCGGGAGGAGCTGGGGCTGAAAACACTGCTTTGAGGTGATAAAAAAGGCTTAAATGCCACCTCCCTCCCACAGATACTTTCTCTTTACTGCCTCTGCATGGTGACACATACTTCAGGGGTAAATGAGTATTTTCAGAACACAGCAACCTGGCAAGATGTATTTCAGCCTACACTGTAAATTCTGAAAACATCTACCATATTTGTTACATTGACTTCCCTGCAAGAAGTATCCCAGATGCTAACTTCAGTTATTGTCAGCATTATGACTGGATAATAAATAGTATTCTCTAGAGAGGTTTTTATTGCTTTTTTATCAATATTTATTAAGCATAAATTCATCCAGCTTCTCAGAGAATGTTATTTTTAACTCTTAAGTAGGTGTGTCATCAGTCTATCCCTTCAGGTTTCCTTTGATGTATATTATTTATGTTGCTTCTTTATTCCATTGACTTTTTTTTTCTTTTTCTGATGATTTCATATTAGCAACCCCTAATATTTACCTGAAATAATTATTAAGTGTGTGAAAGAAAATATAGTTCCAGCATGATGTGGGGACAATTACACGCAACTCTGTATTTTTGTATTTTCCAGTACTGGTTTTACTGTGGTTGCCTGACTTGCATTTGATTATATGTTCCAGAGAAGCTGATGCTGTCATGAAATATCAAGCAACAATGTGGTGAAAAGAAATTAGTGATCACTAGTTTTTGCTGGGGTGGTGTTGCTGTACATCACCTGATGATGATACACTGGGAATTAAAGGCTGGTATATCTCTCTATGGTAGGTAAATAGAAGGATGTAATACAAGCAAGTATACATGCATATGCATGCTGTTTAGCCTAAGTACTTCATCTAGCATTATTTCTTCAAATGAGGCTGCTAGCTGATGAAGAGAGGTATTTTCAGCAGAGTTGGAAGGATATTATGCAAAGAAGACCAAGGTGAGGATATTCGTTCCTATTTTCAGAATGGGTCATAGCAGCCACGTCTTTATTTTGGATCTGGACAGGCATACATGTTGGCATTTGGTCACCTTCCCAATTTAGCTTCCTTTTTCATGTTTACTACTGCTCTGCATGTTGCAGAGCTAGAACTTCACCTGGGAGCAGAATGTAATCAAAGACACCAATCATATATCCAGTCTTCTGAACCCTTAATTTTTCATTTTTGCTGAAAGAGATGACTTCATTTCCCTTCATCAAGTATGCTAACAACCTCCATCATCTTTGATTTCTGCATGTTTAAATTTCCATATTCAGCCTCATAACAGTGCTTGAAAAACAAGCAGAAAAATATAGCTAGACACAGAAGGACTAAGAATGAAATCTAGCTTATTTTGGGTTTTATCTTAAGTATCTTCCTTTCATAGAAGTATGGCTACTAACCCAAGTTAAAAAGTTTTATCAAAATCCCACTGCTGTTTTGGAGTAATCTACTGAGTGAGCTGCAATTTGTTGTATGACACTGTTTTCAGTTGGACCTAGGAACCCATAAACAATGTAGGACATGACAAACTGCATCCAGAGGTGTCTGTTAGAGGCTTTTTTTCACTTATAGTGTATTTAGCATTGTCCTATATTTCACACAGAGGAAATACTTCTGTCCATATCTTTGCAGATTCTGAGACCTGCCCTTATATTCTAACGAATTTTCTAGAACCTTACTGCAAAAGTGGGTGTCATGTTTTAATATGCTTTGAAAGATTCTCCAGTTCCTTGAGATTTACCTTAATGCTTGAAATAAGTTAGACTAATGGTAAATTAATCCATTTGTGTATTATGGTCACTGTTCATCTAAGTTCCACATAAATCACAAATCCAAAATTTAGGGACAAAAATCCATTGTTTGAAGAAGGTTGTTTTGAAAGATAAGGATTTTTTGTCTTGAACCCTGGTGGCAGATGTGTGTTTAACAGGTGATGTAATGGGCCATACCTAGTTTCAAAATTTGTGGCTAAGGTTATTCAGGTGGGGTACTATATTATTGTACTACCTGTGGCTCTGTAAAACTCTGTAGTTGCTTTCCTGGTCAGGTTAGGAATTGAAAAGTACGATGCAATCTGCAGACAAGGCATTTAATGTGGGGCTTACAACCATGGCTACTGCCTAAAGTAGAAATATCACATGGTTTTGCATAATTGTATCTTGTTACCCAGTTTTTCCGTCAATGATATGAGACAAGATTCTCTATGTTGCATCAGCTAAGATTGCATCCACCTCAGCACCCAGCCTCCAGTTGTGGCCAACAGTGGCTCTCTAGGCAATATCCCCTGTTGCTAAACATGCTGGCAACCTGCCCTTCAGCGTATTCCTGAGCTGGATGTTGCCGCTGGAGCATTGTATCCAATGGCCACTGGTGCACCAAGCCTCTGAGGCTTTGCCACTCCCTTTTTGAGCCTGCTTGATCTGCTGCTCTCACACACCTTGAGACAGTGACTTATGCTGTTTAATTGTGCCTCATGGGGAGAAAGGCTTGTGATAGTTTGAAACCAGCTGCCTCATATCTTCACTGGGCGCTGGTACTTCTAAAGTTACAAAAAGCCCCATAATGATTGTATGTCCCTTTTCACCTTCTCAGTGAAAGACTGTGTGTAATTTAATGGGGAGAAAATGTAATTTAGGGAAGTCTTAATTTTAGTAGTGACAGTCTTTCAAATTAAATATACTGTTAGAGAAATATGTAAAAATATAGTCAACATGTAAAAATAGTCAACAGTATTAATTAATTTTGCTTTTTTCCACATGTGTTTTCCTCCTTTCCACGCTGCTAAGGCTCCCCCGGACCATGTATCCCATGGGGAGGTCTTCAGGGAATTCTGGCCTGCAACTGCTGGGTAACTGTTGTTTTCCATATGATACCATCTATATGTAATAGATTAATACAGCTGTTACCTAGGTGAGGCAGCTGTCATAACACATTTTTTGCAGGAGAAGAATGTAGAGGTCTGGACGTTTATTGTACCTTAATTACCACAGGGTCAAACCTTGATAACTCCACATTAATGGTGTTCCATTAGCATTAGAAGGTTAGCTACTGTGTGAGAGGACAGTCAGGACATCTATTTAGAGAACTGCAGTCATTCATAAATGCTGGAACAGCATGTGTGCTGTAACACTAACACTGTGACTAAGCAAAAAAAAACCCCAAATGAACTGAGATGCAGCTTTTGTTTGAAGTGAAAGGGCAGCTATGAGCTACTACAAGTACAGCCAAATCTTCATGATAAAACTGGAAGTCACTGAGTAAGAGCTGGACCTGTGAGATCCAAAAGAGGCGTGTGTTTACAGTGTGAAGTGCAGCCAACTGCATGTACAGAGATCATGGATGTGTTGAATTAAGATTTGACTTTCAAGTGAAAAACCAGCATGGATTGCCTATAAAGGAACGTGAAACAATGGGAAATCAAACTAAAAGAAGTTTAATTTCTAAAGTTTAACTTTAATATTAAGGTAAAGGGGAATAGTCTTATGTATAAAGAATTATTTCCAGAGCCACATGACAAAGAAAGTGGAAATGTGCTCTAATGGAAAGAAGGTTTTACAAGCATTGCTGTCATTTTTCTTCTCCAGGAATGATGAAAACTCCCAATTTTTCTCTCATTTATTTGACTACTGTTCTTTAAAGTTGCTATGGAGTATCTAAGCTCCCTAAGTGTGCTTTAATTTGTAGTACACAAGTGGGAAAAGCCAAAAACTCAAAAAGACTGGGTTTTGAACCTTATGACTTTGCTCTGGAATTCTTGGGTAGGCTTTTTTTTTTTTCATTTGTTTGATTTCATTTTAGGTCTTGCAAACAGAGTTATTTAGAAAATGAGAAAACAGCTTATATATGAGAACTAAATTGTAAGACAGAAGTAAGAAGATGTGCATTTAGTCTACTTTTTAGACATGCCTCTGAGGAAACAGTGAATTTTGGATTGCTAATATATTTAGCTAAAGCTCTTTAAGGAATAATTCTTATAATCCCACAAAAAGAAAACCAGGAGAATGTGAGGGGTACAAGGATTAGTCAGACACTTTTATTCAAAAAGAAAAAAATGTATAAAATGTCCTGTGATAAGAATGTATCGGTATTTTACACACTTATTATAAAGCAATCTTTCACTTTCTTACATGCTATTCTTTTCACTCTGAAAAATATTTTTTCCTGTACTGTATAAGCTTTGCCTTGTATAGAGCTTTGAAATGACGTCTCTACTTTGCTCACCCTGTTGATGACTTTAAATATGTCTTTTACCCATATGGGAATAGTCTAAAGAAGTGATAATGCCAATGTAATGTTTAAAAGTGATACTACCTCAACCTTTAAAAACAAAGAAACACCCTTAAAAAAAAAAAAAAAACTCTTTTCTAGATGGATTGCTCAGCTAAGTCAACATGTGTGTTTTCTAAGCTGAAAGAAAAAGCCCTGCGGGGCTTAATACCACTTTGTGTAAGTTAGAGAGGCTTGGTACTCAGCTACAGCCGCACACCCCGCCCACACTCGCAGTGAAAACGGCTTTAAAAAGCGTGGACTTCGTCACTCCGCAAGGGACAAAGATAAAGGCTTATGTAACTCTTGTTTAAAGAAACAGGATCCTTGCACTCACCCCTTGCATCTCGGGCGGTAGCGCTTTCATTTGGGATCCCATTCATACGCGCTGGGCTCCAGCATCTCGCCCCTGCCGTCTCCCACACTTGCTGTGCTACAGGTACGTGTTGGGCGTGTTTGGGTTGGGGTTCTTTGGAAGCTCTCCCCGTTTTTTCTTCCGAGAAAGACAAGTGCGTGCTGAGGTCTGACTCAGCGTGTTTGGGGGACTTGCATTTTATCTGCCTGCTTTTTTAAAGAGTGTAAGCTCATTTACATGAAATACGGGGCTGCTTTCCTTTCTGGTTTTTTTTTTTTTTGTTTTAGATGGTGATTCAGAAACCTTTTATTTTCCCTCTAGAGGTGGGGAAGACCTCTCAGCAGGAGGACGCAGGAGAGTGTGTTTAAAATGAAAGTGCCACACAGCCGTATCTTTTTATTTTTCTGATTGTAGATTCAAGTTTCCGAAAACTAGTTATTGTTTGGTCTTCAAATAAATGCTCAAGTGCTCGCAGGTGGAAATGGTGGCACACCAAGGCTGTGGGTTTGCAGAGCTTCCTAGAAGAGCAGCTTTGATAAATGTAAGAGAAGGGGATGCATTTTTAAGTAATGTTTCAGTAGAATCTTAGAAATGGAAAAATACACTGCTCATATGGAATGCATCCTACAGCAAATGCAGAAGCACTGAAATGTTTTGACTGTGCTACAAAGCTTGCAAGTCTATATGGTTTATAAGCCATACAAGCCAACACTATCCCTCACAGGGTTGTGTCTAGAGCTCTTCTCCTCAGCTGACATAACTACATCTTTATATATTTTATGTTTTATGTGTTGCTTTACATTTTATGAGATTATATGAAATGTTTGCAGTTAAAACCTTTAAGGATGTACTGATGACTGATAAGGGCATTGTGGTTGTGATTGTGGAGTTCTGAAATACATGTTTCTTTAATATTCAGTTCCTGGTTTTGTTATATTTTCTGATTTCAGTCTAATCAAAAGGAAATTGTTTGTGAATAGAAAGTTATCAACTCTTTCCTATTATATATTTGCACTGTATTTTGCTTTATATGCTCCTTTGTTAATTCATTTTTTCCCAGTAGACTTATTTTAAATTAGAAGTAAGTCCATGTGTGAGACCACAACATGTAGAGAAAAAACAGTTATGGGTGGGTCTGGCTTATTTTAAAAAGACAGTAGAGGATTAGTGTAGATGTGTGCCCAGAGTTAACACATCTTTCAAATATGATACAGCTTATATGGAATTGATCTGTGAAAATGAAATCTCACAGAGTCTGCAGTCTATCTCTGGCAATACTGTTTGGGATATTCTGAATTTTAAAGTCTGCAAATCCAGAACATCTTGGTCCCTGGAAATCTGCGGGCTTCTCCTGGCTGCCAGAATGTTTGTTTGTTTTCCTAAAGCTGTTCCTTTAGTGCCACAACTATTTAAGTCCCACTCATCCTGGAATGGTTCAGTAATCTACTTTTTCCAGTTTCTCTCTGTAAAAGAGAGAACAGTCAAGTTTGAACGTCTTTGTTTTTGTACTAGTGAAGGTTTCTTTGGTGTACACACAATTTAGCTGTAGAGTTTAGGTAAAGCTTTTTCTAAATTCTCTCTAAGTTCTTTAATCATTTGGAGATGCTCTCTGCATATTCAATGGAGTTATTCAGGTCAGTTCACTCACTCGGTTAACCTAAGGTTGATGGCATGAAATCATTAACTTGAGTCCAAGGAGCTCCATATATCTGTGTTAGATTCTGCTGTGACTTTTTGACCTTTGGGAATTGTTTATTTTCATTTAAGCAATAGTTTGAAAAAAATTAACCATACCCTGCTGTTACCTTCTTGGTAAAAGATTTGGCTTAACTAAGGATTTTTTCCCATATCTTGAAGTTTGAATATGTTCTTTATTTAATACTAAATAAATAAAATTTTACAGTCGGACTTCTGCTGGTGTCTTTCTTGGCACCTTTCCTAAGCATCCTTCTTCAGAAGGCTGCAAGGTCTGAGGCTAAAGCTATTTAGAAAAAGGATTTATTGACATTGGAAAAGTCAGCTATGGAATATTTTAACTCTCTGGAGGAAAATATGTTTACTTTGCGTGTAATTTTATCTTTCTATGCAGTAGCTGGTATTTTATTTTTTTTTACTGTCAAATGCCCAGTCTTGTACTGAGCCTTTACAACGTATGCTGAAGAAAGTTGTGCATTTCTGACAGGAAATATACATGATGAAGAGTGAAAGAACTGTAAAAAGAACCTTTATCAGTATGTGAATAATTCATGATGGTTGCCTGACTGCTTGCTCATACCTTTATTTGTATTGCATTACTTACTGAAGGGCATGGAAGTCCTAGTTATGTACCAAGTCCCCGATGAAGAGTTCATAAGTAACTCTAACAGGATTCTTATTTGTAAAAAACCCATGGGCTTATTGACTAATGCTATGTTGTAGATCAAACAGTAATGAGCATGTCCACGATATTACTGTAATGGTTAAAAACCGGAACAGCCTATGATAATGCTGTCTTTTGAACTTTTTCGGTATGGTATGCTTTGCTATTCACAACTGAATATTTTCTGTTCTTTAGTATCACACATGGCTAATGAATCAAGGCCCTGCCCATGCGATATTGGAGACAGGTTTGACTATGGAGGCCGTGGGCAGGAGGTACAAGTTGAGCACATCAAGGCATACGTTTGCAAACCATCCGCCAGCACAGACAAAGCCGTGATTGTGATTCATGATATATTTGGATGGCAACTCCCAAACACCAGATACATAGCTGATATGCTAACAACTAATGGATACATGTAAGAAATACTGCTGTTTTCAAAGTGTCTTTTTAATAAAAAAGTTTGTTGAGCCAACTCTTTCCCATTTTCATATAAACCATGCAAACACAATTTCACAGGCTTTCCTTATACCTTTCTTTAGCAAGTTTTCCGTTAAAACAGTGAAAGAATTCTAAAATAGTTCACTAATCCTGCCATAATGATTTAGTATGTAAGCACAGAGGAAGAGGAGGGAAACAGAGAAAAATGTCATTCTGCATCTTCCATCTTCCATGATCCTTAAGTAGCCTGCTTCCTGCTTCCCCCCTCTCGATGCACCCTCTGTGCAGCTTTGCTGTTATGGTAAAAATCCCAAAGCAGCTGAAGGTCTTTCAGTGCAGGTAAAGTGTACCGGCTTGTGCCAAAGAAAGAAATAAGTTCCCAAATATTTGAAAAGCTTATTGGGTGTCCTCTTTCCTGTATTACTGGGTTCATGTTCCTTCTAGCCCAAATGTACGTACCATGTAAATTGTAGTTTATTTTGTTTGATTGGGGTTTTTTTTTTTTAAAGTTTGGTAAGAAACTACTAAGGATTTTCAGTTACAGTTAACTATTTATCAAATTAATTAATGAATTTTAACAGGGAGAAATGTATCTGCAAATTATACTGTCTTCTTACCAGGTGTAGAAAAATATTGAGGGCTGCTGGTGTAATGGTTTGATGTAGATTAAGTACTATGTGTATTCAACAAAATGAATGGACTTCCCTTTAATCTGTTCTCAGTATTATTGCATGGGCATAAAATATTTTCATTTTTCTTGCAGAGCCATCTGCCCAGATTTTTTTGTGGGACAAGAAGCTTGGAAACCTTCTAATGACTGGGGGACTTTCAATGACTGGCTGAAAACCCGAAATGCCGGCAAAATAGACAAGTACAACCATTGTTCCTTGTCCAGCGAGTGGACATCCCTATTTCATAGGAATTTTTGCCTCAGTAAAGATGTAGCATTAGATCCTAAATTATTAGCGTGTCAAATATAGTTGGATGTCCACAAATAGAAAATTCATGCAGCTTGTGGGACAAGCTCCTGGTTATATGAGGGGTGCTTTTTGGAGAAAAACAGAAGTTTGAACAAAAATAAAAGTGCCCACTGTTTATCTGTGCAGAGAGTAGAAGTGAAATGAATGACTCAAAAGAACCAGCAAAAGCTAGAAAATGAGGCTCACTTCTTCCACTTCAGTTTGATTCAATTCCTGCAGGTAGGCACAACTTCCATGGATTTTAGATAGGGCACAATTGCAGTCACTAAACAGTATGTGACTAGGGAACATTGGTCTTGCTCCTCATAAGATCACAGCTGGTTCAAAGCATGCTACTTTACCACTCTTCTATATTTCCCCCCTTTTTATCTGACACATATCTTGAGTGCATGATGTTACTGCTGATCTAGAAGCAAAAATTTTAAATTAGCTTCCCCAATTTTATAAACTATTTGTCTTCCTAGTGAGACATAGTTTAACTGTAAGTCACATTTGTGATAACAGGGTGCTCTTGACTGGCTGCGTGTCTCAAACTTTTATTTGTGTTACCCTGTAGGACAACTATTGCCATTTGTGAAATTAACTGGACTGCTATTTGTAAAATCACCTTATGTCTTAGTAATAGTAATCCAGAAAGACCGATTTTCTCCTTTGTCTTCTCCCCTGGAGTTTCTCTTCTTTTCATTTCCTTTAGAAAGGAATAATAGTAAAGTAGTGTTGTGAGTTGGCCCCAGCCAGCAGCCAAGCACCTGTAACACCACTCACTTGTTCCCCCAATAGGAACAGGGGAGAGGATAGGAGAAACAAAGCAAGAAAATGTATGGGTTGAGATAAAGACAAATAAGTAAAGGAAAGAAAAAACCAGGAGTGATGCAAAGACAGTCACTCCCTCCCAGAAGGAGACTGATGCCCAGCCAGTCCCTGAGCAGCAGCCACCAGGAAGGCCAGGGGAACAGAGCTAGAGCCTTAATTCACTTTCATTTGCATGTCTCAGAGAAGTTGATGCTGTCCTCAAGTATCTAAGGGACCAATGTGGTGCAAAGAAGATCGGTGTCATTGGGTTTTGCTGGGGCGGAGCAGCTGTGCAACATCTGATGCTGAAAAATCCTCATTTAAAGACGGGGGTGTCCCTCTATGGTAAGCCTGAAACTCTGAGCAGATATGACGGATGGAGAAACTAATTCTGTAGGGCTATTACTCTAACAAAATTCAGTGTGACATCTAGTGGAAGAAGGTGATTTTGTTATACAAAACTTTTAAGGAATTTGATTTTGAGCTGTAACATTTTTGCACTTAATCATAACCAGCAAGGTCTATGTATTTGAGTGGCATGACTGGGATCACTTCCGTGCAACACAGCATACAAGGGACAGTAAATGCCAAGGGCTCACTGTGGATGAGGTTCCTCTTGGCTGCCAATGACAAAAGGGCACATCTGGGCACATCCTTGTATCTTTTAGGCAGTGGTTCCTTGTTACTAATAGGAACCATTTTTAGCTCTCTGTTTTATACTTTAGTTCTCAGTACCTCTGTACTACCTTTTATATTTCTCTTATAAACCTCTGTACTTCTGCAAATGTCAGAGCAATTTATATTGATTAGAGGTGAAAGAAAGTTGAAGGTATTTTTCCAGAAAGCTTATGGGGACTATTTTGCTGCACTGATTTGCTGATCAGTAGAGTCAAATCAACAATGCTACTCGCTAACATTTCACATTTCTGTTGTAGTAATCTCAGGAATGAAAAGAGTAGCCAGGGTGGTAGCTTCCTAGTTTTACTTTACTTAAATTCAAATATATTTGTATAGTCAAAATTACAGTGTCAATTTGTCATGCATTCATGTCAGTAGAAATGTATGTATACTGGAATCCTAGCCATATATCTGGAATGCTGAATATTTACAATTATCTTAAAAATGGCCCTCCCAGGCTAGAGGTGAGCAACTCCAAAGTGTCCATCTCCCACAGAACCCTGTCTCCGATAGTGGTCAGAAGCAGTTGCCCAAAGAAAACCACAAAAACGGGGCAAATGTAATGATTAGTCTCTGATTTTTTCACACAGAACTGGTGTTTTCATCTTTAATCACATCCCAAACATTTCACAACCAAAGGGACTTTTAAGTGAAGTGTGTTTAATTCCATTACAAACTGAGCAGCTCTAACTGATCCAAATGTCTTGTAATTTGACTGTACAGATTTGGTAGTCTTTTAGCCACTTTAATTAGGATGACTCATTGTATATGCCTCTCCTTCTTCCCTAGGAGTGATCAGGCATTTTGATGACAAATCCAATTTGCTGCATCCTACCTTCTTTATTTTTGGTGAAAAAGATGACATCATCCCATTGGAGCAGGTGAGTTTCTCATCATAGATGTTTGTCTTTTTAATGTTTTTCATGTCTGTTTTGTAACTTGGTATTTAATGAAGAGAAAGTAAAAAACTGATTTGCACTTTTCTTTCCCTTTCAGTAACTCTTACAGTACATCTACACAAATTTATCTTATTTATCCCCAACTCAAAAAGTTTTACGATGACACTAAAAATGTTTTCTTTTGGAAAATGTGGATGATTGTCATCAGTTCTTAGGAAATGAGCAAGATTTCAGAGGTGGATTCTTAAACTGTCAAGTTTAAGATGGGAGACCCCCTTTAGTGATACTGATGGTCTGTAAAATCAGCAGAAGTTCTCACCTGTACCAATGGAATTACGAGTTGCAGGAGAATTAAAAAATCCTGTGACTACTGTTTTCCATTCCTTACTGTTCTGCAGAGCTTCTCCTTTCTGATACTCTGTCAACAGCCTTTCTCTGCAGTGTGGGTGGAGAATGACTGAAGAAAGATGATTATCTACCAAGGAGATCAAAGAGGAACACATGCTTTTATTGAGTGGTGTCGGCTTTAATTTTCCTACCAAAAATGCCAGTTGCTTTGAACTGCTGATTTTGTATCTATGCCTCTCCTCCCTCAATTTCAAATTAATTCAAACTCTTGCCTCATTTTTTTTAATATGAGGCCTATCAGCAATAACTTGTACCATGATCCCTACACACCAACCTCCTCATGAGCTGAGCAATAGGTGTTTTTACCTTTACAAGTATTATTACAGCAATCCATATGCTGTTTTGACATTTTATACAGTCATATGCTGTTATTTGACTGGAGAAAAAAGCCTAATTAAACAAAGCAAGTGTAGTAACAGAAATACATATAGGTATAAAATTAGTAGAAGAGGAAACAGTGGCAAGGACATACTGTTTACTTCCAGAAAAGTAAAAAAAACAGAACAATTTGAGGACTGTAAGTACAGAAGATGTTAACTTCATACTCAGTCAACAAGGAACGTTCTTTTTTACAGGTCACCTTACTGGAGCAGAAGCTTAAACAAAACTGTAAAGTTGATTATGAAGTTAAAATTTACCCTGGACAGACACATGGGTTTGTGCATCGCAAAAGAGAAGATATTAATCCTCAAGATAAACCTTATATTGAGGAAGGAAGAAAGGATATGATCAACTGGCTGAATAAGTATCTTTAGCTTAAATTAATGCCCATAAAAAAAATCAATTTTTGTAGGAAATCAGAAAATTATACAGACTATATTGCTTAAAATGTACTTACATAAAACCAAAAATACTTTGTAAAACTCTCCTTCCATAACACTACTTATTTGCACTTATCTTCTAAGTAAAGGCTTAGAAATGGCTTTTCAGTTGCTGAAAGCTAGAAATGTAAAAGAGATTTTTAAAATTTATCTTGCATATCTTAAAATTATTAGAATGTCATGTGGCATATTTTATGGCATCTGAAAGTTTCATTTTTTTTATATCAGTATCAATTAAAAATCATTGAAACTCTGCCTACACTTGAGAAATTCTATCCTTAAAGCCATGTTTACTGGTGTTTAGATGTGACATTTACAGCTCCAAGATTTTCAGCTTTTAGGTAAATATAGTCTGTGTTGGAAGGCTGGGACATTTTCTTGGAAACAGAACATTCTATTCACAATTCATAAGAAGCAAGCTAGAAAAAAGAAGGAGAAGGACAGTGGGAAAATTTTTACATGAACTGAAAGGGAGCTGCAAAAAGTTGGAAGCCATGACTGAAGAGCTTAGAGGAATATGCAGAACCAGAGAAGAAGAATAGCACACAAAGGACTGTGAAGAAGAGGAAAACTCAGAAGAGAAAGAAGAACAAAGAAGGAATAGGAGACTACTATCACACCTACACAGAGCATAGGAAGAAAATACGAGTGAAGACTTCCAGTCCCTCTTCTTCCATTTCCAGACTGGTCTAGTAGGGGGAGAGTTCAGAACTCTCCAGAACCCTCCTTCTCCATGGGCAGGAGTTTCTTCTTGGCTGCCACCTTGTTATAATATACTCCATGTCTGTCAACTGACTTTTGAATAATCTGTTTTCATATCTTTCAGGAATTAGGTAGCCTAAAAGCACAACCAGTGCCTTCCTTCCACTGTGTTGTGGTTTAACCTCAGACAGCAACCAAGCCCCACACAGCTGCTGACTCGCTCCCCCAGCAGGGAGATGGGGAAGAGAATCGAAAGGGCAAAAGTGAGAACACTCCTGGGTTGAGATAGAGGCACTTTAACAAATAAAGCAAAAGCCACAAACACAAGCAAAGCAAACCATGGAGTTCGTTCACTGCTTCCCATGGGCAGGCAGGTGTTCAGCCACCTCCAGGAAAGCAGGGTTCCATCATTTGTAATGGTTACTTGGGAAGAAAAACACTGTAATTCTGAACATTCCTCCCACTTCCTTCTTCCCCTCTCTTTATTTGCTGAGCATGATGTCATATGATATGAAATATCTTTTTGATCAGTTGAGGTCACCTGTCCTGGCTGTGTCTCCTCCCCATTTTCTGTGTATCCCCAGCCCCCTTGCCAGCGAGGCAGTATAAGAAGCAGAAAAGGCCTTGACACTGTGCAAGAACCGCTCAGCAATAACAAAAACATCTCTATATCAACATTTGTGTTCAACACAAATCCAAAACATAGTTCCATACTAGCCACTGCGAAGAAAATTAGCTCTACCTCAGCCACAACCAGCACACACAGAAAGACTGGCTTCTGTGTTCATCCTCCTCCATTCCCTGGGGACATCACATGGCTGCCTGTGCAGACAGAGACCTCGCGGATCACAGAGGTGCTTAAACTCCCCAAAGTGAATTTCAAACCTGCTCACATCTTGTTACTCTGTCTTAATTTTTCTTCTTCCTGTGCACCTGTCCTCCTGTTTCCACTATGAAATGAATTTCATTCAGAATATGGTTAAAATTAACCATTGTTGAACCAAAGACCTCCGGATACTTCAGTCTTTACCAGGTTTTTTGGTATTAGTTCTCCTTCCTTCTAATAGCCAGCACCTCCCTTTTTACCTTCTTTCATTTTTGATGCATTTAAAAATATTTTTATTACTAGTTCTGCATCACTTGATAGCAGTAAGCTGCTTTAACCTTTCTAGGGGTTCCTTTTCTCTCATCCTCAGATGCACACCTGTGTTTCCCTCCTTTGTATGCTTTCTGTTTGATTTTAAAACACCTATGGACATCTGGATGCAGCTGCAGCGGCCTCTTGCTATGCTCTTTGCCCTTCCTCCACATTAAGATTGCTTGACATTTAATAACATCCTTTTCACCTCACTGCTCTCCTCAGCTCCTTTCTGCACTCCTCCCTCACAATATTTTTATCAGGAGCCTCAGCACCAGCTGAGTTTCTGCTGCTGCTCCTTCCTTTTTTTCAGAAAGGTGCCTCACATCATTTCATGATCAGCTTGATGCAAGTCCTGTCATCTCTCATGGTTTCAGGCAGTTGCCCTACTTTCTGAACCTCATTCAGAGTTGAATCTAAACCAAACTGGGTGACAACATTACCCCCTCACCTCCACAAATCCTTCCTGTATAATCAGGTTTCTCTCTGCTGTGATTTAATTGTGTACCTGGATTGGTAAGGCACAGCCCATCCCTAGTGACCAGGGGAACATTACTGTGTTTCAACTTTGGAGCTTCCCAGTGTAACATTCCCAATAATCTTGTGGTGAGGTCTTGCCTGTATCTGTGAATCTGAGGGAATAGATGTGGCTAAAATGTTGTACTGAACATGGCCCAATTCCTTCTCAGTGAAATCCATGGGAGCCCAGGGAGGCCTCAGCTTTTACAAGATATTGCCCTTCAAGTTGCCGACCCTCAATTGTTTTCACTGCCCCATGATATTTTCCTTTTTGCAATTGGTGCTACCATCCATGCCTGGCAGCTCCCTCATGAAGACATAATCCCAGTGGCTCCCTCCTAGCTGGATGCATGTGCCAGGCCTGCCCTAAGTAGTCTGTGGTGGAGCTGCAACTGCCTGTGTGTCTGAACTCCACAGTGCCTCTGCTTTGGAGTCTCCCACCAGGTGGGTCCCACCTCAGGTCCCAGATCCCCAGCAGTGATTCAGCCATCCCTCCATCTCGAACCTCTTCTTCACATCACTCCCTCCACTTGCTCTTGCAATGCACCACGTATGTCCCATGAAAAAATAGCTGTCTCCTTACCACACTGAGTTGATATTAAAGAAAATCTGTCTTTTAAGAAGATTTCATGTGGACCTTTGAGGTAAAAGTGCAAAATCTTCCCTTTCTCCTTGGCTCATGCCCTTGGTCAGCCATTAGTGTTGTTCTCTGGTTTGGGCACTTGCACATTATGTTTCCATCCTCTTACTGATTGATTTCAGGAGAGATGAGCCTGTTCTTCGTGGGTCCAGCTGGTGCAGGGAAAGCCTCTTGAGGTCTGAAGGGCATTTTGCCATGAGTCATGCTGGTGGAAATAGTCCCTCCACATCATGGGTAAGAAGTTCCACAATGCCCTCCCTGATCCTGCCCTTGGGCTGGATCTGTGCAGATTCCCAGGGACCTATAGACAGATGGAAGGAACAAACAGTGACTTCCATGCTTCCTGCCAGTCCTGACATGATTCTGTACTCAGCCTGTAGAAGACAAACAATTTCACACAGGAGAACTGCAGACACCTCCATTGACTGGTGCAGGCACATCTGATGTGTGTGCCTGTGCAATTCTAGGGGAATGGAAAGATAACAAGGCACAAACCTTCCCAGAAGAAAGCATCACATATGTGTGGTTCAGACAATCTGTAAAGTGCAAGTTCAATTCCCAGCTGTGGATTCCTGCCAAATTTATCAGGGTTGCTATGAGAATAGAGAAAGATGATGAAACTGAACTCTCTACAACTATTGTCTCACGTGGATTTTAAATAAAAGAGCCTTGGTTTCTCAGAAGGTAATATCTTGGCTGGCAAACCTTTCCAGCTTGTTTTTTTTTGTGTGAACAGATGTATCAGGGAATAGGGCTAAGCTGTGCCAAATTTTCTACAGAGACGGGAAGACTCTGAAACTGAGGAGTATATAGTCAAAATTTATTTCCTTGGAGAATTCAGAATCACTTTCTGTATGACAGGTACTGCATTTCATTATATATTTGTTCTTGTAGAAGAGAAAAATAATTGGGGAGCATTAGGAAGACCATTGCCAGCAGGTTGAGGGATGTGATCCTGCCCCTCTATACATCCCTAGTGAGGCCAGATCTGCAGTATGGTGTCCAGTTCTGGGCTCCTCAGCACAGGAGAGACCAGGAGCTCCTGAAGCAAGACCAGCAGAAGGCAACAAAGATGAGTAGAGAATGGAAGCATCTCTGTTAGGAGGAAAGGCTGAGGAAGCTGAGCCTGTTCAGGCTTGAGAAGAGATGACTAAAACGGGACCTCATCAATGTTTATAAATATCTGAAGGGAGGGTGTCAAGAGAATGACTCCAGGCTCTTCTCAGTGGTGCCAAACAACAGGACAAGAGGGAATGGGCAGAAATTGATGCACACCGAGTTCCACCTGAATATGAGGAAGAACTTCCTTACTGTGTGAGTGACTGCGCACTGGAACAGATTGCCCAAAGAGATTGTGGAGTCTTCCTCGCTGGAGATTTTCCAGAACCATCTGGACACAATCCTGTGCCATGTGCTCTAGGATGACCCTGACTGAGCAGGGAGTTTGGACCAGACAACCCATGTTGGTCCCTTCCAACCTTATCCAGTCTGTGATTCTGTGATTTTGTGATTTTGTGATTCTGTGAATATGGTATCTAAGATAGAAACCCCCGAATTTTGCAAGTGCTAGCATTTACTTTACTAAAAAACACACACATTCTCCAAGCTTGCATTTGAGAATATCCTTTGTATCTAGAGGGCGCTGACATAGAAGTGTGTGGGCTAGACACTCCAAACTCAAGTTTGTAATGTTGGGTTCTACTCAGCCTGGCAGCCTTCATATGAGGTAAATCAGCTGCAGAAAAGCACCAGGGTGTACATAATAGACATATGTAAGTCCTGATCAGGGGACTTCACACAGATGCTTTTGTTCCCCTGGGTATTGTGCCATCTTGTCAGTTCCTTTCTATTAACTTTAAAAGCCCTTTGATCAATTCCAAATTAATTTGAAAAAACAGTGAAGTCCTTAGTGCTGTTTACAGCATTTTTAGAAATTTTACATTTTTAGAAAATCTGGACAGCCTCACTGCACTGAGCAAAATAATGTGGTGAGGATTAATCAGTTCCTTGTGTTATTTAGGTTGCTGACTGGCTGGTCAGTTCACAGAAAACCTGCATTGCTTGCATGGGGGTTGTCAGAGGATAGAGAAGAGAAGTGGACTAAGGAAATGTAGGGGCAACCAAGATGCAGGGGAGTAGGAGGGCATGGAGTGAGGGTAACTCTGGGGATATGGGGAACTGAGACCTTATTTGGGGCAATCACATGATATGTGAATGAAATGGAAGGGAGAACCTAGAAGAGCCCTTATGTCACCTTTTGTAGACTGAGTAGGATTTTGGTCACTGAGAAAGTGTTATATTAGGAAGGCTTGTGGCCTGTATGCAAGGAATCCTTGATGCTTGAGCGACTGAATGAAGAAAGTTATATGGACTAAAGTGAAAGAGGTGTCCCAGAGGAAAACCTCAGGGACTAGAAATATGACAATGGAACATGGTGGAGATCAGTGTCTTGAAGAACATGAGCACATGTGACTAAAGAGAGTGAGCAATGGTGACAAGTTCCTGCCCAGCACAGCAGGTGAGTCTCCTCTGTGACTGCCCCACCTTCCCAGGTACACCAGTTTCTGCCCATTGCCTCTTGTCCTATTACTTGGCACTAGGTTTTGGTTTCTGCTCACTGGCACAAGCATTTTGGTAGCATCTGATAGCTTTAATCAGTTTATTATTACACAGATGTAACTTCTAGTTCTGAATTTGCTTACCTTCCCCCTCAACCCCCCCACCCCCCCATTCTGAATGGCAGCTCTTTTATGGGTTACAG
Organism: Margarornis squamiger; assembly: GCA_035222235.1. Classification (NCBI taxonomy): domain Eukaryota; kingdom Metazoa; phylum Chordata; class Aves; order Passeriformes; family Furnariidae; genus Margarornis; species Margarornis squamiger. The sequence continues at coordinate 78,539,644 of JAWWTY010000077.1, forward strand.
TTTAATCTTTATGGCAACAATTTTTAATCCATAAAATGACTCTACAACTCTGATCCATTCTTTTTGCATTCCTCTCTGTCAAGTTAGCATTTATTGTTGGCTTTTTTTTACTGTGTTTTCTTAACCAGATAGTCACTGTTTTAGCTTAATAATTTTTCTCAGCTTTTTTGACTCCTAAACTCCAAAAAGGAATGGTCTTCTGGTGTACAGGCCATAGTCAGTGAGGACAAAGAAAAGCACTCCCCCACCACCTACCCATCCACACAGCACATGCATACATAGTACTGCCAATATTCCTGTAAAATAACGTGCACACACACAGAAAAGTGCTTACTGTCTTCTGGCCTGCAGGCAGGAGGGCATCTATGCTTTATGGTCCATTATAAAAGGCTGTGTACTTGCTTTAAAAGTATGTCCCTCTGCACAGCACCAGCTGTACTAGTAGTGTGGGGAGGAGTTCTCCATCCTCAGCTGCAACCTCTGACTTCAAGAAACTCTGCTGCTAGGTCTTTAAGGGGGTTTTTTTGTTTTTTTTTTTCTTTTTCAGAGTGGGTCATAAGGAAAGAGCTGAATGATTACTGTGCTGGTTTAGTGAGGCTTCAGGGCTATAAGCCTGACCAGAAGTTGAACTTGATGGAATTTGGGGAATTGATGGAAGATGTCATAGAAGTGACTACACCCATAGATTCAGCTCCAGCTTATCTAAACGCCTTGTTGTAACTTATTTTGGCCACATTCACAGGCATACTAAGTTTGTTACTTAGAACTGCAGTTGCCTACCTATGCTGTTTTTAATCAAACTGGGCTCCATACCTTTAACTAATGACATTCCAATGTGTTTCACTGCAGGCCATGAGTGATAGCTTAGATCCCAAAAAAGTGTACTGAGGGAACAACATTCCAGATAGGTTTTTTTGGTCACAGGGACACAAAACAATCAGTTTCATTTAATTTAAGATAAGAAAAAATAAAGGTAGACCCATGGAGAGCACTTTGATGCAGAGCTCGCTTGGGAAGAGCGGTGGGAGTTTGGTGCCTACCTCCTCTTTATACCTTCAGAGGCCTTCAGCACATTTTACTTGTTTTCTGGCTTCTTATGTTTGGCACTGAAGTATATGAAAACCTAGTAAGTAAAAGAATGCTGAATTTCAGAAGGCAAGGAGTGGAATTGGCTAATAAAGATCCAGAACAAAGTTTCCCTTTCAGACTGTGGAGCAGATGGTGGCACCTGTGGCAATACATTTCCTTTCCTTCCCTTCCCGCCACTGTTATCTGAAGGGCTGGTGAGGAAATTTTGCATCTGGGATGGTAGTTTGCCAAGAACTTCAGCAAAGCTATGATAATGTTATTTGTTAAGGGGATTGCAAATTATTCCAACTGCACTAATAAACTGTTCTTCAGTTTTACTTCCAGGTGTTGAGCTTACAAATTGTTGAAGATTTCTTCAAAGTTCTTTCTTTTTTTCCCCCAAATCCTTAGAAAATTAAGAAAGTTGCTAAAATGCTTCACATGGGTGCCTAACCCCAAGTAAAAACCCCATGTTCTTCAGTAAAGAGAAAGTATTATTGCTTCCTCTGACTCCTCTGAGCAAAAAGTTGAAGGTAATTTTTAGGCATAGGTTTTTGCAAGGAGAAAGAGGTGCAGGTGGAAGGGATCCTTTGCATGTTGTTGAATATATGTACAAAGACTGTAGTTTATAGTGCTCTGTGATGTTGCTTTGCAGAGCAGTGGGCTGTGAAAGTTCTCCCTGTCAGCAGGACAGCAGCTAGCAGCTCAGGGTAGGTTAGCAGTGCAAGGTAAGCTGATCCTGTCAGATGGCTTGAATAGAATGAGAGCTTGCTATTGTTCCCCGTTTTCCCTGTTTTCCTCACCCACCCAGTTTAGCTCCAACCTCACTCAGAATTTTTCCTTCTGACAAACAGAGACACCCTGCATGAAAATTAAAGGAACGGGCTCACTCATGTCTGTTATCCACTACAGGTGAAATCAAATTCTGGCTCTATAGGGCAAGGTAAAGTAGAGCTTGCTTCCTGCTCAGGTGTGTTCCTGATGTATACAGGATGTATATCACACCTGTATTTTCAGATGTGATAACTGGAAGAATGGTCTCTCTTTATAGTTTACCATAACAAATAGTGTAAGAAAAAATTGAATAAAGAAAATGGTGGAACTTTCTGTGCTAATGTAACTGTAACATTACATCATTAAGATCCCTCTAAGCCAGAGAAATGGAAGTAACAGCTCTGTGCAGCAACTTTACTTGTTGCTGCTTATTCCCAGCCCACGCTTTTTTGATGTCCCTTTGCTATGTAACACCAAGACAGAGGGTAACACTGCTGTGTTTGACTGTGTCAAGGCTGTAGCAAGCAACCATGAACTTGTTATCCTCACAGCCTGAGCTGGGCTAAAGCTACATAGCCTTGTCAGCAGGGTGCTTTGCTGAAACAATCTTAGCAGGTTATGTCAGCTGGAAATCATTATTCATAGCCAAAGGGCTTCCCAGTGGGACTGGGCTTGTACTGCAGTGACTGGCAACAGGGGTAGAGTGCACATAGTCCTGTCCTTTCTTGCCTCTGCAAAATACTGCTGAGACACAGACCTAATTAATTATTTGTCTGCATGACAGCCCACTCTCACACAATTCTCACTTTTTGCAGATTAAATGTCTGCCAGCAGCTACCTATGGCAAGTGGTGACAGGCAGAGCAGCAGAGACCATAGAACAGGAGGAGGTGGCACAGTTTTAGGGTCTTCCTGGTAGGACAGGGACGAAGGAAGCAGGAGTGTGACAAAACAGGAACAGATGAAGAGTTACCTGCTGGGATGAAGAGGGAGCACACAGATGACTGTGAAAGGGAAAGGTGGGGGAGATGGCCACTGAAGAGAACAGAGGGTGGTGTTTGTTGCTGAAAATTGGTGAGCTGTGGGAAAAGTAGAGCATTCAAGAACCTCAACGAGAAGGAAAAGTGAAACTGTGAACAAGAGAAGAAGAAACCTGGGACTGACCTTTGAAGACCACCTTCACTAGTCCGTGTTCATCCTACCTGTGCAGATTTTCTTTGCTTGCCAAGTATCTGTCGAATAAGTCTAGCCTCTGTGAAGACAGTGAGCTGAAAAAACACATAGGCAATTGAAAGGTGATATAGAAAATAAAAAAGTAAAAGGGAGATGGGAAGGCAAGATATGCAGACATGGGGTGTTCAGGTGGGAAAAGACACTGGCTGTGATAATATTTTCTGAAAGTAACAGGTATCCCATGCCTCTGCTCCATCTCCCTGGCTTAAAAGACCAACAATCAGTCCTGGCTGAACACTAGATAATGTTACCAGAGGTGTTTCGATTGGAGAGGAGCAAAAAGTCAGTAGCACTAAGTGGAGGTAGAGCCCCTCTGTGGAGAGACATAAAGGGAGATCTGCTTCAAAGGAGAGGCAGTGAGTCAGCACTGGAGAGGCAAGGCAGGGGACATTTCTATTTCCAGGTGCCCAACAGATTTGAGGAGATAAACATTTCTTGCTGTCGCTAAGCCTTTCTCCATGACACTGTGAGCAATGGCACTGTAGGAGACAGGTGGCCTTGTGTTGCTTCATGGCTGTTGCTGGGTGATTTGTAGATCATATGCCAGAATACAACATCAAATTCCCAGGAATTCTCAACCCAAGATAACAGCAGGAAGTAGTCAGCAAAGTTGGTGAGATGATGGAAGTTAATCGTCAGACAAAAGTTCTTGGGGAAAAATGGCCATCTTGGATTTTTCTCACCCATCCCTTTCCCTTGCTGAGCCCTAGTTTCACTGCCTCCCCAAACGTACTTATTCTGCTGGGCTGATGCCAAGTGGTACATGAAAAGGGGGCTGAAAATAAACATGTTAGGATGTTTTGGTAGAAAGTCAAGGAGCGGAAAAATAATTCAAAGCAGAAGGATGTAAACCAGGAATGAATAAAGTGGAACAAATTCTAAATATTAATTATTTCTTTCCAGAAGGCAGAAAAAGGAAAAGAAAGTTGTCTGTACTGGTTCATGCTATACCAGTAGGAGGGCAATAAGGAGGGCTCAGCAGACCCCTGGAAGCCAATAGGTTGAAGAGGGTATCATCCCAAGCCTTATTGCTTTCCAGCTGGCTCAGATTACTGGTGTTTGCTATTCCCATGATATGTCTGATCGCATCTGTCTGAGGTACTAATGACAAGATGCTTCATTCACCACTCAAGAGAGGGATTAGAGCTCAAATCGACATTCCAGCTTGTCACTCACCAAAGAATTAAAATCTTCTTTGAATGTGAAATTTACTGACCCCATGGGAGAGCCTAAGACTAAGGAAATGATGCTTTAAACATGAGATCACTGAAATAAAATAATGCATTAGCTGGAGAGCGTTCAGCTTTCCAAGCTGTGGCGCACAGCCACTAGACAACATTATACAGGCACCTCACTCATGCTCCAGCCAGACAATCACAAACACCCCAGCCATTTCCTACTCTAAAGGAAGAGCAGAGTATAGTACAGGGACCCCAAGAAACAGAGAGTTTTTAAAGAGTTTACGTGACCATTATGACCACATCTGTATCTTTCCTAGTGGAGGAAATTATTCATTTAATGTCCTGGTTTATCACTGACAGCTGGCCTTGGTCACAAGTCTGGGTCAGGGGGTATGCAGAAAAACACTTTGAATGTCATCTGAGCAGAAGACCAGTGCTGATAGTGATGACTTAAGTGAACTTACATAGATGTGTAAGGAAGATCAGCTTCCTGTAGTGCAAGCCTGTGATCTCTGCTAGCTCATCTGTGCTGTGAGGTTTTTCAGTAGAAGTGAGCTGGTAATGAATTAAATGTGCACAACGGGGGAGAGAAGCAATATCTCAGGAAACTAGATGGCTGGGAAATGATACACAGTCACTTTGGGTGCTCTGTGTTCCTCCAAAAATTACTGGTATCTGTGGTTTTAGAAAGTCTCAGGACACTGCGCCACTCACCTCCCTGCCCCGCCACTTCAAATTTTGAAAAAATATATTTAGAATTGTCCAGGAAATAAAATCCTTTTAAAAACAAACAGTGGGTTTGAGGTCTTATTAATTGGTTGTTGTTTTTTTTCATTGATTGTGTTTGGTTTGACTTTTTTTGTGTTGTTTTCCCTGTTGTTGTTGTTGTTTGTTTGTTTGTTTTTATTCTAGGTCAAGCTTCTTTTCATACTACACGTATTTTTGTTGGAATAATTCTGAACTTACCTCCTTTGGAACAGAAGTACAATTTGAGCCAAAATATGGTTAAAGATGAAGCAATTCTGTTGTGGTTGGTGGAGTTACTATGGATTGATGGAGTTACAAAATAACAAGATATGACCAAGGTCAAAGCCTCTTTTTTTTTGGACAAGCTCCTTTCATCTCTGGAATGATCCTTGCTGAGGTCTCCACACATTACATCTCCAAAGCGGCTGTCTCCAGCTCTCTCATGAGGGAGGACTCAGTCTCCCAGCAGTGAAGCCTGTTTTCATGTGATCACTGAGGCTCAAATCTCTTTGGAAGACTTAAACTGTGTCTGGGCTCCCCTAGGGATGAAATACATCTGGGCATCCTATAGCTTATGTCATGCCTGCAGATCATCCCTCAGAGGGCAGTTCCCTGGATGGGCTGTGCCAACAGAAAAATCTCCACAGCTCACAGCACTAGGCAGATCCTACAGCTCTTACAGGGCAGGACAGTGAGAAGGTGAGCTCAGGCTAGCAGAGACAAGGGTCTTCTTCAAGGCAGCCACAGCTATCATGCCTCCTCTTTTCTGTGGAGAAGAATCATTGTTGCAGGGTTGTCAAAGCTGAAATCCCTTTCCCTGCCATGCACATCCACCTAATAGCATCTCATTGGGTTCAGAGTATTTTTCTGCCTCTTTTGATTCTGCCTGTATATCTGCATGTCTGCCTGCTGTTCTTTTTTTGTCCCAAGTCCCCAGCCACCCACGTTTCTTAGTATTCACTTAGTGTCATCTCATACCAGAGGTTCATCATTGGACCACAGAGGCAAGGAAAGCCAAAGTTCAGACTCTGGATGGTTCCCAGTTCAGAAAGAAGAAGTCTTGAACACCTTAGATGTAACAGATCACTTTGATGGAACTGGATTTCAAAGCAGCTAAATGAATCTATACAATGAATGCACTTTTCCTTAGTTTAATGTCACCCCCTAGTGTCACTTGGGTCCAGTTTCCACATATTGTATTTTTTTCAGACCAGTTTTGATTTCTTACTTCTTCCACTCAATAGTATCACCTTGCAGATGTAATAACAGTCACACCAGCAGCCATGCTCCTGGGAAAGTGACAGAAAAATTCAGCTCAATGTGAATTTGCCAAGATGTCAGACTTTAAATGTTTATCCCAGGAAGTAGGAAGCTTTAAAGCACCTTTCTTTTATGCCTGTCTGAAACAAGCACAAACTATTACATACAGACAAGGATACAGTTGGTTATTCTACCTTCCAGCAGAGGAGTGCAATGTTTGGTGGGGAGATTTTCACTCCTGATGCCATATTTGCAGTAGATTGGTCAGAGGCAACAGCTTAGCTGGAAGTAAGACCAGGCAGATACTTTGAATGTTAATAAGTCACTAGGACTGCATGACATTTGCCTTAAAGTCCTGAAGGAATTCAAATGTGAAACTGTGAACTGCTGGCAAAGCTGTATAACCTGTCTGTCATTAACATCTCTGTGCCTGAGCCCTGATGGATTGCTGGCGTAACCCCATCACTATAAAAAATGACTGGTGAGTTTGACTTCCATCCACAGTAATAGAGATGTGTCTATTATAAAGAGTAAGACCGATGAGTATGTGAATAACAGTCTGTTGAGAAAGAGTGATGTGGCTTCTGTAAAGGGAAATCCTGCATCACTGCCATGCTGGTGGCTGTGAGCATCTCAATAAGCACAGGAGAGGGAATCACAGAATGCGTAAAGTTGGAAGGGACCACAGTGGGCCTTCTGGTCCAACCTCCTTGCTCATGCAGGGTCATCCTAGAGCACAGTGTACAGAATTGCATCCAGAGGGTTCTTGAATATCTCAGTTGAGGGAGACTCCACAAGGATCCAGGAGACATAATACATTTGGACTTTCAAAAAGCCATGGACAGATTTTTCACCATAAGTTCTAAAGGAAGTAAGTTACTAAAGGGTTGGAGGAAAGGTCCTTTTATGAAATGAAAGCTGAGTAAAGGACAAGAAGCAAAAGGTATGGAAGACAGCACACTTCTCAGGGTGGAGAAGAATAAGCAGAGAGAAGCGAGGAGAGGAGAGGAGGAGGGGAGGGAAGGGGAGGGGAGGGGAGGATTACAGTTTGAAGAGACCTGCAAGGACCATCCAGTCCAGCTGCCCAACCACTTCAGGGCTGACCAAAGGTTAAAGCATGTTATTAAGGGCACTGTCCAAATGCCTCTTAAAACACTGACAGGCTTGGGGTGTCGACCACCTCTCTAGGAGTCTGTTCCAGTGGCTGACCACCCTTTAGGTAAAGAAATGCTTCTTGATGCCCAGTGTGAACCTCCCCTGGAGCAGCTTTGGACTGTTACCAGGTGTCCTGTCACTGGATCCCAGGCAGAAGGAATCCTCCCCTCCCTCTCCACTTCTCCTCCTTGGGAAGTTGGGGAGAGCAGTGAGGTTCCCCTCAAAGCATAATCCATGGATTGCTCCTGGGACTAGTTTTATTCAGCATCTTCATGGATGACCTAGAGAAGTGACTGAACTGTGAAATCTCCAAGTCAGAGGATGAGACTGACTTCCCTTGGATGTTCAAATACTGTTTGGGTAACAAGGAGCTTCAGAAGGATCTCCTGAAACTTAGCAGCTGGGCAGAAAGGTGTCACATGACCTTCAGCATAGATACATATAAGGTAATGCATTTGGGGAAAATAATCAAGTGCACTCCTACATGATGCTAAACTCAGCAGTTGCAGATCAGAAAGAAGATCCTGGACTTGTAACTTATTACCCTATAAATGGGCTTATGCAGTAGACAAAGTAAATGTTGGGCATCACTGGAAAAAGTATTTAGAGTTAGACAGAGGATACCATTTTAGCACTATATCAAACCTCCATGCATCCTGATCTTGAGCAGTGGGGGCTGTTCTGGTCTCTATATTTCAAGAAAGGCACACTGGAGTTAGAGTAAGTGCAGGGAAGGGTAACTACAGTAGTCAAAGGGATGGAATAGTTGTTTTATGAGGAACTACAGAAAAGGTTCAGTTTGAAGACAGGAAGGCTTAGAGTTTATAGAATGTTGAAGGTGGTTGGATAAGATGAATGCAGTTCTGTCCATCACCAAATTCTGCAACACGATGCTGAGAGCTTCCCTCAGTTACCATGGAATTGTTTTCTAAAAGCTGACTCGCTGCCCACTCCTCTGATACCATCCCACAAACAGAGGACTTCATAGGTGGCCCTTTAACAGAAAGGACAAATAACCTAAGATGTTACTGCTTAGGGGTGGCATCCACTCCTCTGGAAATCCTCTGTCATGTGAGGTCTCTGTTCCATCCACAGGGCAAACTCCCTCCCATCTTACCTGCTTGACCCATCTGAAAGCTGTCCCCCTGGCAGGGAGAGACTGGAAAGGTGACAAGCTAGCCAGGTCAGGCAATCACTCACCAGGTATTTAAATAGCAGATATGGGGCTGTTCTGGGAGAAGTGGTCGCAGAGCAGGGCCATGGAACTTAGTGGCTTACTCGCTTTGCCTAAGGAGTGCTGAAGCACACTTGTGCCGCCACAGCATTTCATTAGTGGAATGAACTAAAACATCTGAAACAGAACAGAAAAAAACACTCTTTAATGCTATATCCTGGCTGTGATAAGGTCCAGTGGCAAATTCCCTGTGGAAGATATAAGAGCAGGAAAGACTGTAGTAATGAATCCATTCTGGGTGAGGAAGCCTTCTGTTTGTTCTGGACATGCTTCTAGTTCTTTTGTCTTACCTTTCGAAGAGACAGTGAGCAGTAATTTATTTTCAACTTGTTTATTCCCCTCAAGGTTTTATTGTATCTATTCATTTTAGCTATTACAACTTCTCTGTCAACTTTTCTTTAGAGAAGAAGGCAGTGTTGCAGGCAGCCAGATGCCTATGTCACTGGATATCTTTCACATAAAATCAGACAAAAGGTTTTCCTTGGCTGAGGCAGCCATGGGGACATGCTGAGGACATCTCCCTCCCTCCCAATTTTGTGGAGAGCCCCAGGAGAGACCCATGCAATGCCTTGACATTAGACAAGAGAATGACAGTGGGGACAGTGTCCCAGCAGCAGTGGTCCATAGGGGTTGGTTGGTGGAAGATGTTTTGCAGGTTGCTTGTCTGCTGGCCTGTGAAGATGAAGCTGTAGAATTGAGGTGAGGTAGCACAGGAGGGATCAAACTTCCTTGGGGAAGTTGGAGTGTCCTTTGACTTCCAGACCATTGCTGGAGGTAGACAAGAAGCTGCAGACAAGAAATTGAAAGTTAGGCAGGAGCCATCATTTTGCCTTGTCCTAAGGGCACTGATAAGTCTTGATGGCCCTGGCCAGCCTGTGTTGGGCCTCCATGTGCAACCTTTGCCCATGGTAGCCCTGGGCTTTTAGTCCCTGCCTGAGCTGTGTTGTGGTCTGTCTCTACCCCTTTCAAGCTATGCCAGACACTGTTTGTCTGGACCCAGGCATGTGGACAGACTTAATGGCTTGACCTCATACCTGCCTGGCAATCACTGGACTATGACTGACCCTGACTTGCAAAGCAACTTCTCAGATGGACCTTCAATCTGCTTTGCCACCACAAGCTCACTTGATGATATAGACTCTCAGTTGAACCCGAGTCCATCCCTGGGCCTACCTGCTCTCACCTTGTGGGAAACTATGTAACAAGACAGCTGGAGAGACCTTTTCCTGCCAACCGTGTTATCTCCCTCGTCTCTTGAATCACTATTGCTTAGGAGCAGCTGGCCCATCTCTCTGCCCTGACAGAAGAAAGCTTTCCCAGCAAAATATTTTGTTCCTGCCCCACCATCCAAGTCCCACTCTTTTTCTGCAAGTCCAACCTTTTTTCCTGCAAGAACTAACCACAACTCTTCCATTCCCAGTATCTGTCTCCAAGCCATCCAGAGCCCTAGCCAGCTCAGCCTCCTGCAATGGCACCATCTCACCAGGCTAGAGTGGGAGCCGCAACTTGAGTTGCCTCCTGAACAGTCTCTAGCTGTATCTGTGGTGACAAATAAGTTACTAATTTTCAGGGATAAGCCTGATGTGCACCCTGGTTACTGGATATTGGATAGTTTTTAAGCCCCATAGAACAAGCTGGGAAAGATCACAATAAAAAAGGTTAAAAATACAGCTATTGTGAATCCCTGCCCCTGTGCTGAGGTGGAAGGCCACTGCCCCAGCATTGCTTTGAGGCACTGGGATCAGTGCTCATGGATTCCATTGGATTAGCACTGCCTCTTGCAATCATTCTGCACCCACTGCACCTAACAGCAATGTGAAGGGAGTAGATTGAAGTGGGACTGAGCAGAGTGTTTTGAAGCAGATGTAGTATTTGGTGGGTGACCAGAGGTTTCAGGTGTGAGGGGCTTTGCCAAAGGTGGGGAACATGGTTGGGAATCACTTCTGGGGAATAGTGCCTTGGCTCAGCATGACTGTTTTGTTAGCTGGAAAGTGAGGTGGGACATTGTATGGCACTGTCAGGAAGGCGGCCAGCAGATTCCTCAGTGATGGGGTAGCGCTGAATGACCTCAGAGCACAAATGGTCTGTGCAGCTGGTGGACTCCTCTGAGCACCCTGCCTGTGCCAAGCAGAGCTCAGAGCCCTAGCTCTCTTCCCAGGAGGCAGCTCGCACCTTGTAGTACTCTGCAGATTATCTTGCCTGCCTCCTTGCTGAGGATGGGAGGCAGGAAGGTGTTAATAGCTCACAGAATTTTTAACAGAAGTAGGAAGGCAATGGGGAAAGTCAAAGAGCAATTCCCATCCCAGCATCAGGCACAAAACTGGTTCTGGGCAGAATTTAGTGCTGGAAATGAAGGTAACATGACTGCTTTGTAAAGCTGCTATCAGTGATGTGCTGGGTAAATGCTTATGATAAGTTTGAGAATATATAGACAAACTGAGTATTGCCATAGACTAAATATTAAAAGAGCAGTACCATTTTAGGTCCTGGTTAAGGAGCTTGATGTTCATATGTCAGCAGCTTTCTCTCACACATACCCCTGCTGTTAAGTCTGTATTGGGGTCAAATGGCATTAAATCTTCCATAGCCTATCACCCTAGATGCTGTCGGTACCTCTGATAGTACAGAATGGGAACTAAAGAGCCATGTGGGTCTGAGTAACTCTGAAACAGGAATACAGACCTCCTCACTCAAATCCTGTGGAAATCACCAGAGTCATTAGGCAGGGATACTGTGAAAAAGGGTTCACTCTAAGGCCAACACTTGAGAAACTGCGTGTCCTGCTGAAAGTGTGATGGAACACTCAGTTCTGTCAGTGGTTCTTACGGTACTTGCTGGAGTCTGGTGGATTTCTCTTTGAAGGGGCAGTGTTCCATTTGGAACCATACATCTGTCATCATCTGACTTTTAGGCACTCATTAATAGGAGATCAACCCCGATACTTGAGAATTGTGTGTGGTGTGTACTTGAAGAACTGCTGCTATTCTGATGGGAGTCAAATGGGTTGCTGTATGTATGCCAAGGAAGAGGGATAAGGAAAGAGACGGAAGAACTAAAGGGAGAGTCCTTCTTGACAAGGTCCCTTCACTGTAGCTACTTTAGTCCAGCTGTTCTTCATGCAGTTGTCACTGCGATGATTTTGTGACACTGGATGCCATGTCTAGCTCTTGGAAACATTCACATTCTATTATTTTTCTGTGTGCTGCCTGTTCTGAGCCAAACTTGCAAGAGACAGGATATTCATCATGCCAAACCAACAATAGTTCAAAGAAGGAAAAGGATGCGTTTTCACGTAGTATTTGTTGTGACATATCATAGGCCACCCCAATACTTGTGTGTGTCATGAAGCATAAACATGTGTCTGAAACAAGTCTTTGCAGCAGACAAAAGTGAACGGCAGTGCTATTAATACCCACTTGTAATTCCTCTGCTCTTCCACTTTTCCTCCTCTGTTCACCCCCAATGGTTGGCCACAGAATCTGCATGAAGGATGTGTACAGATCCTCAGTTGACCTTGTCTTACTGCAAGATTTGTTCTGGGTCTGCTTATGCCACTAAAGGCAAATTGATCTGTGTGGCTGGAGACAGTGTGTCATCATGTCCACAGCCTGGGACCAACCTTCTGAGAGACTAAGGTGATTTTGGTTACATTATCTTTCCATATTTTGCCAGTGTTGGCTTTGACCAATATCTTGGTTGCCAGCGGGACAAAATGTGTGCAGCATGGGTGAGATAAGTGTTCAATTACAGAGGCCCAGAAATGCACCAATGCAGAGTTCATTAGTAGTGCAGCAGGCTCTAGGACATCCAACAGCTGCCCTATACCCAGTGCTCAGGGAATACAGAACAGGGATTCTCACACACATGTGATACACAGTACGTGACATATTGCCTGTTCATGAGGAATGCAGGACAAGCCCTGCAGATGTAGTGTCAGATGAATGGCAGATCGGGGACAAGCCCTCAGTGAAATTGCTACTCCTTGGTGCCCTGCAGGTAAGGCTGTGGAAGAGGTCGCAATCTCAACAGGAACGGTAAACATCGGGAATCTGTCTCTTAAAAATTTAACTAGAAAATTAGGAAGACTACTGTGTTTTGTTCCTAGATCTGGAAGCAGGTTAAAGATAGTGATTAGAGAGAAGGGGAGAGGGACTGGGAGTGTCAGGGAACCTGGGCTCCCTTCCCAGAATTGCCTTGTAACTGTAGCTTAAACCGAGTCCCCAGGGACACTCTCAGTTCAACTTCTGACTTGTGTCTCAAGTAGAGGCAGCAGTCTCAAACTCTCTGTCCACCAGAAGACTAGATAATACAGGGTTCGTGTTCCAGGAGAGCAGTGATTACACTATGCTATTTATCCCAGTGCTGAGTTCTTGGATATTGGATAGGTGTCTTCTATACACTCACACCACACCCAGCTGTAATGTTCCCGCCTGTAGGGACTTCACATATGGAAGGCCTTTCTCAATCACTGGAGCATCCTTCAAGAATGAGTATGAAAGGGCCAAGCTTGAATGGCACAAGACCTTTAGGTCACCAGCAACACAATCTCACTCCCCACCTCTTACCCAGAAGCACAGGGACAGCTGGGAGCCTGACTGTGCTACTCCTCTTGCCCTCTGATTTGCAACCTTCTCTGAGTGGCACCAGACTGGCTCTTCACAGGTCTGTGCTGTCAGTCCAGTTTATCTCACCTTATTGCCCCTGTGTGGGGCAGAGCACTGAGTGACAAGCCCTTGGGATTGACAAGCCCTCTCTTCAGAGATCAGGCGAGAAGGTTCAGTCACAGAGTACTTATGTTTATGGGGGCTGCTCTGCTCTCTTCTGTTAGACTGTCTCTCACCTCTTCCAGCCTTCCTGACAATTCCCCAGAGGGAGCACAGAGGCTTATCACTTCAGGTCCTTCTCCTTGGCCTTGGCTCTAGGGAACAGGGAGGCCAGTGGTGTGACACACCTGTGTCACAGCTGCACGCATCACTGCTTCAGATGCACAAACTGATCCATGTCCTTGAGCGAGAAAAAGCAGTGCTTAAGAGCCAGGACCTAGGACCTTCGTGGTCTTTATGCACCCAGAAGCTGCTTTCAAATCCATGCTCAAATGGAAGAAAGAGGACCTTGGCACAGTCTGAGGGGAGATACTGAGAACAGATGAAAAGCTTGTTAGTCATTATAGTTACCATTATTTCAGCTTCACCACAGTGTTCTGTAGTACTGGTGTGTATGGGGACCCTGACACACTGGGACCCATGAAGGGTCCTTGAACCAGTCACAGCTTGTGCCTGATCTCTGATGCTCACTGACAGGAGCGCCTTTGGTAGCCAAGGGCAAGCACTAGCAGCCCACAGTCATCCACTGTGCCATCAGGCACAGTCCCAAGCAAGGACCAGGCACCAGCCTAGGGAGCTGCTTTGCTCCCTCAGGGCTCCAGAGCCCAGGCTGGAGCGAAGGACTGAACAAAGTGGGCCTGCCAAAGGGTTCCTGGGGGCTTACGATGGTATGGCTGGAGCAGAAACAACTCCACCCCAACCTCTGAAACGCATCCACCTCCATAAAGAGGGTATATGGATAGCCCTCTTCCTCCCCCTGCTTCCCCCTTTTCTTCCCTCCGAGAGGTGACCTTCAGCAGGAGGCAGCGTGCCCCCAGGACCAGAGGCATGGGGAAGGGGCGGAGCGTCACGCCTAGCCCCGCACGGCCGGGCAGCCCCTCCGGCTGCTCCGCGCAGAGCGAGCCCAGCCCGGCGGCGGCAGCAGCGGGGAGCGCGGCGGGCTGGTGTCCTGCGCTGCCGGAGAAGGTGAGAGGCTCAGTACAGACGGGAAAGGAGTAGGGGGAGAGAAGTGACAGCTGGGGCAGGATGAAGGAGACTGGAAAGGCATGTAAAAGGGCACCCACCCCTCACAAACTGGTTTTGGAGGCTTGGGCGTAGCATGCCGGCGCAATGCGGGGTGCACCCATTTCGCACATCGGGCTGATGGTGAGCTCCTTGGTGCCTTTACCCTGAAGGGTTGCTTTGGGTCTTCTTGTGTCCGGCAGGATGGTGCCGAAGGACTGGCTGCTTGGTTGGGAGGAGGGTGTGATGTGCCTTGGCCCCAGTGAGATTGCGGCTGATTTCTGCCCGAGGAGGCGGCTGTGCGGACATCGGGGTGTTCTGCTAGCTGGGCAGAGAGGCTTAGGGGGCTCTCCGGGGCGCCTGCTGGGGGTTTCTGCCCCAGAAGAGCAATACGCAGCTCTGCTACGGGGACAGCCATGCGGTTCTCCGCACTGAGATTAAGCACCAGCCTGCTGACCAGTTTTGGAAAGAAGCTCATAAATCTACCAGCAATAAGGCCAGAAGCAAACATTGACATAATCTTTTCTGATTCCTTCCTCTATTAAACGTGGTTTGCTCTAGAGCGGACATTTTAGGAGGAAAAAAAGTGCCATTCTTTAGGTAAAAGTTCCAGAGATGGAAGGATATTCTTCTATACTGTTTGATGAAGTTTTTAGCAGTAAATATTCGTCTTCACAAAATCCGCATTGCAACCGGGGTCTGAAATGGCCTCACATCAGCTCCATCTATGGGTTTTACTATAAATCGTTTACCTAATTGGGAGGGCCATTTTTAGTGAAAATCTAATACCCGGAAAGATACGTACAGTTGATAGAGTAACTTCTTCATTATCTGATAAGCTCTAAAGATTGCTCTCCTGGAAGTTTCACAGTAATTTTCAGCCCTATTGTCATTCTTGTGATTCTACTCTTGTCCTTTTTCTGTCAAATGGGGAACACAAGCTCTAGCTTGCTGAACTGTGGGCTCGCTGATATCATTAAAATGATAGAGAAGTAGTTCTGTTGGCCTATCAGCCGGCCTCCAGAAGAGTTCAGGAAAGTTCGCCACGCTGTCTTTACATCAGTGTATTTGTAACATTTCAAGAAACAGCATAAAAAGTTAGATAAAGAAGCAAACACAGCAGAGCAAATTGAGAAAATAGATTTATAATAAAATTACAAATTCCACTGGTGCATGATATTCTCAGTTGTAGTGCAGAAGCTGTTAGCAGGTGGCCAGCTCTTCAGAAATACAGCTTTCCTAACTCAGCTGATTATCAGAGATTAAATTTCGTACTGTCTCATGGCATCTGTATGCAGGAACCTCTGCAGAAACTGGAGTTCACTGTAAGAGGCACATTGTCTCAGAACAGATCTCGTCTTTTCTTACAATCTATCTTAGCCTATGCAGAACTTAACAGCTGTATCTATTTTTTTTTCGTTTACAGTGAAGCTTACTTTCTTAATTTAGCATCTGGGAAATGCTAGTTTGCCTTTTGCTGCAGATGTTGCCTGCATCTGATGCTTTTTGGGCATTCTCTTCAGCAAAGTGAGTGCAAGAGTAGAATCTGCAACTTCAGTTACCCTTGTACTGTTATCCTCTGTCATTAAGATGTGAGGCTATACCAGATCTACATTTCTGGACTTACATAGCACCCATTAAGCAGCATGAAGAACCTAGATGTGTCTGATTAATATGACTTTTCCTTTTTTTTTTTTCTTTTTTTTTTTTTTCCCATTACCCACCCAATGCCAGACAAAAATCCTTACATTTTTGGTTGCTTGAAACACATTTGTATGTGTGTATGTGCATGCGCTACTTTCATCAATCAATGCATTGTCTACCCAAACCCTTTTTGTGTCATTTGCAAACATTTTCTGGATGATTTCAGTGCTTTCTTCTAGGTTATTGACAAAGGTAAAAGTATTATAACAGAGTCAGGATTCAACAAAATTATTTCTGTAGGAAGAGAACATCAATAAAATATGATAGTTTCCACTATACAGGCATTACTTTTAAAATAATTAAAAATATGTGGCTCATTGATTTCAGCCAATGCCAGGATGAATTTGTACAGATAACTTTCAGGAAACAACCAGTGAACGGGATGTTTCTGGTAGGTTCTGCATGAACCCATACCAGGATGAGAACTGCTTCAAACTCCCACCAACAATTTAGAGGTTGGTGGGAAATGCCTGCAGGTGGGGTTCTTACCAGCCCTAAGCAGAAATGAGTGTGGTGGTTTCATACCGAGACACTAAGTGATCTGAATTACTTGATACACTAAGTCCATTTGAGCAAAATGTGTTTTATTTAGGGTGGTGCAGAACTATTCAGGTAGAAACAAGGTAGGCAACAACCATAAATGGACTTGAAGAGGGAGTGGATTTTCTCCCAATGCCCCCCAGTAATTTGGAAAAACTCTGGAGTCATAATGGATGTATAAGGTAGTGCAGCTTGTGTGGTGTTCCTGCAGAAAGAGATCTTGAGGTCACAGCATCAGGCAGAGGGTAATTCTAGCTGAATGTGTGACAGGAGATATTCCCCCTGGGCAGAAAAAATAGGGATGCTTTAGAAAAGAGCCATAAAGCAGACCTGAGAGCTGGACAATTTTGCTGAACAATCTGAGAATTTGGTTTGACAATTAGATAGAAGGTTATTTGAAGGCACTGGACCAATAAGAACTTGTAGAAGTGTCTTGATCATAGAGCATAGAGATGTTTATTCTTAATTCAAAATGTGACCACATTTTCTGGAAGCCTTGTATCTGTTTTTAAACTGAATGATACAGGCCCTACAGAAACAGTGTGGCAGGTGGTTTGTGAAGCTTAAGTAAAGTGTTGGTTAAATACATAACCTGAGTTTCAGTCTATACCCTGTATGTTTTACTCAATGTAATTAATTGAAAATATGTTCTCATAGGTGGCCATACCTCTGATCACAGTGCATATAAACCTTGCAATAGTCTAGAGAAATTAACAGGTATTAAAAACCTCTTTTTTCTGAGAAACTTCAGCAGTGGGTTAGGTAAATTCAGATTAGGGTATCATATAAATACATAACATATATGCAACGTGAGCAAGAATGTTCACGTTGGCATTTATAATTGATGAATTGTCTTTGGATCAAGCCTGAATGACATCTTGTAAGAGATGCACCAAATGCTGTTTGTTGTTCCGGTTGGGTTAAAGCTCTATATAAGGTCACACAAGAAAGTGGACCCTACATGCCACACACTCAAGGCCATTTTTAATAGAGTATCTTTGATATGAGAGGTTGAAATAGCTGAAACTCTTCAGCTTGAAAAAGTGAATGCTCAGAGGGGGTCTTATCAGTGTATATGAATACCTGATGAAAGGGAATGAAGAAAAGGGAGCCAGACTCTTCCTAGCAGGGATCACTGACAGGAGTCTCCATCTGTGGAGATACTGAAAACCTGGCTGAACACCTTCCTAGGCAGCCTGCTTCAGCTGCTGATGTTTGAGCAGGGAAATTGGATTAGAAGATCTCAAGAGGTCCCCTCCAGCCTAAACACCTGTGATTCGGTCATCATAGCACTGTCTCTGTTATACAGCGATTACACTGGTTTTGTATCTTGATATGTATGCAGTTTTTCTGCACCATGTGTGTTAATAATTTTGGTTGAAGAACCAGAAACATTACCTAGACTGAGACACTGTATCTCCTTAGGCTAGCTTCTCCTCAGCTTCTCAGGTGGTTCAGAAATGGTGTAAAAGATACGAGTTTTTTGCTGCTATAATTAGAGATTCTTTTGAGGATTTAGGGTTTCTCACTGTGAACAGCCTGGAAACCGGACCCTCCAGCAGGGATGAAGCACAGAAAGGATATGGGAGGAAAGAACAGTTTTGAATAGGGCTCTGCCTGCTGCCTTCAATACAGCAGAACCAAATGGTGAATGCATCCTGGCCAAGGCCCTGGAGAACCTTCTCCACAGTCACTCTGCAAAGGGCAAATGGCACTTTAGAAGGTATCAGGGGGAGGTGCAGGACACCCAGGCACATTCTGCTCAGTAGTGGCCCAGATTTGGCCCTCACTTAGCTTCCTGGATAATGGCAGTGGCATCTCAGAGAAACACCTGACAACTTTGGCTATTTTCTAAAGTATGAACTGTATCTTGTAATTAGTCTTCAAGGGCAGCCAGGACCAAAGTCTGAGAACTGGGTGTTCTGTTCTGAACAAAGTCTGTTCTGGAGTGACTGCAGCTGGGGCTTCATTCAGATGGAGCCCTGATCAGACATACAGGTTGTGGGCCCTCAAGAAGCTCTACCCATATCCTCTGGCTGATTTGTTGACCCAAACTGGCTGTTTCACTTTAATGTTCTACTCTGTACCTAGACCACTTGCCCTCCCATGCCAGAGGGGCCAGGAATGGAAGTATGGATCTGTGTCACCTATACTGCAGTTGACTTGAATTGTGGAGTGGAAGAACACAAGAGTTTTTGGATTTGCCTTTTTTATTTTTTTATTTTTTTTTTGAATTGCAGAAGCTTGTGGACTGAAATGTTTTGACTCCAAAAGCTGAAGAGAGAACCAAGAATATACAGAAAAGCATATCCTTCCATTCCAAACGCAAATTTTCACATAGTAAATAGGATAGAGACAATAAATCATGTGACATTGATGAATCATGTTGTAAATAATTCGGTGTAAACAAACCCATAATAATTAAGAGATATTTGAAAAGTATATAACTATTAAGTGGATGTAGCGAGAAGATTCTAACCTTTGGGCTAGATAACACTAACAGGTGGCCAGCATGCAAAGGAAGAAATTTTATCTAACTCAAGTTTGAGAAGTTATCTGAGAAGATCATGAACCATTTGCTGACAACAACTCGTGTATGACCATGAATTTGATATAGGAGGAATATTGTCTCACAGAAAATATCTTTTGATATTTTTTTCACAATTATAAATCTAATGTGTTCTGCACATGACAAAGCAGATATCTCTCCTGTTCCATCCCCTATTTAATGTGGCTTCAGCCTGTCTAATGTCAAAGGGAGGTCTGTCCATTTCCAAGGTCTGTTACATTCAAAGTTTTTTCTTTGTATTCCACCTAATTTTTTCTCGGTGTAACACCTAAATGTGGAAATGCTGTTTTGGAAATGTTAGCAGAGTGGGTCCTTTTGCAGGTTCTGTGATGCCCTTGCTGTGTGGAATTTCACAAGCCGTGTTGTTGGCTGGGAAACAAACAGGAAGACATCAAAGCAAAATCTCTAAAATATTTTCCAGACTATGAGTTCTGCCCAGCCTTCATCCCCTCCCAGGCAAACACTTGTTCATTGTTGTACTCCCTAAGGACTGTACTAACTTGGACTGCTGTTGGCTCTCACACCAAGCCAAAACCTTTGCAGAAAAGTAGGGCCAATTACTTGATACTTCTGAATTGGACAAGACTTAGTAATGGAGTCTAGGAGAGAAGGGAAGGGAAAAGAAGGGGAACTTTGCCACAAATAGTCCCAGTCTCCTGTACAAATTCATCTGTTTTCTAGAGTTCCTAGGTTTAATAGGAAATAGTTTGAATAATTCTTTTTATAAATTTCTTTATTCTTAAGAATGACTGGATTTAGCAGAAATGAGGCTACTCAGCAGAAGAGAGATGTGGGCATATTGAAGAAAGCTAAGATACTGGAGCACCTTTCATAGGAGGAGAAGCTAAGAGGGGAGAATGTTTGAGGGGATCATCTCTTACTGATGTGTGTGAATACCTGCAAAAATACACAGTGGGGTGTATCACAGTATCAGGTGATACTGAGTGACAAGACAAGAGGCAGTGGGCCTGAAACAGACTTTCTATTTAAGCATAAGAAAAGCTTTTTTACTGTAAAGTTGATCAAACACGGGAACAGGTTACCCACAGCAGTTGTGGAGTCTCCATCCTTGTAGATATTTAAAACTGGAATGGATGCAGTCCTGGGCAACTTGCTCTACTTTATCATCCTCTGAGCAGGAGTTTGCACTATGATCTCCAGAAGTACCTTCTGGTCTTGACCATCCTGTGACTCTGGTTCTGTGACCTTGCTTGAAAGCCAGGACAGACTCCCAGGCCTGAGGTGTCTGTGTTCAGAGCTCAGGGAGGTAGACAGGAAGATAGTGCTGCCACACGGTCCTTAAAATGCTACCTCATAGCTGGCTGGGGGGACTGAAAAAGCATTTCTCTGAAGTGGGTCTGAGGCAGCTGGCTGTAGCTCAAAATGCCATTGATGTCCAAGCTTACTTCCTGCCTAAGTTTCTTGGCTACACAGATGAGTGACTTTTGGTCAGAAATGTCAGCAGGCACATGAGGTACTGAACTCCCTTTGGCTTCCTCTGACTAGTAATCCCTTTTTTGTCATGTGCTAGCTATGCCCCTGCCTAAGAGACAGGTCTGTCTCTGCTACTACCTCAAGGGCTTTCTTCACTAAGCAGTAGGGCTGAGTTTCTGAAACAAGGTCTTGCTGCAACAGGCTAAGTAGAGAGAGAGAGGGGTGATTGGGTCACACTTGATAATCTGTGATTCTGTTTTGCCTTTTGCCTAACATTAGGCAAAAGGATTAGAGGGCTGAAAGAACTTCCCTTCAGTGCAGGGACCTTTTATATGATGTGGGTCTTTGCCCAGAGGTGTGCTGTATGAAAGTACAAGTTAACTCTAGCACAGCTGCAAGAGTGCTCAGGCTCCAAGTGGCAGAAGTATCCCCTGCCATGGCATGGTTTGTGTCGCATGTCCGATCTGGCTTTCTCTGTGCATGTTGTGATGTTCCTGACTCTGGCTGTGGTGTTTCTGCAGCACTCAGCAATGGCCGAGAGCTCAGCTGCCACTGCAGCAGTGTCAGGGACAGCGGCACCAACCATGCTACATGAGCTCCTGGAGATCACCGCTCAGAGCCTGGTGCGCACCGAGGTGGCTGAGCACTATGAGGTTATTCGGGAGCTGGGCAGGGGCAAGTATGGCCACGTGATGCTAGTGACCCACAGGCAGAGAGGTAAGGAACTGACTGCACGCTCTCAACTACTGTGCCTTGTCTCCTCTCCACTCATGAGGTCACTCATGGTTAGGCTGGTGGCTCCTTGGGGCCAGGCACCAGACATGGCAGGGGGGATCCCCAGGGAGACCAGCAGGGTAGAGACCTCCCCAGCAAGGAACCATCTCATTACACCAAGCCATGGAGCAGGTGATGTCAGGGGGCAGCCCAGAACATCAGGCAAGGTTATAATGATGAGGCAGGTCCAAGATCAAGCTGGGAAATCAATGCATGAGTCAGGATCAATACAGTTCACAGCTAGACACCAGCATGGATGTGATATAGCTGGAAACCAGCAGTCTCACCACAGAGCTCAGGCAGGGAGTGAATCCCCAACCCTGAGCTGAAGTGTTGCCTTAAGGCCCATGGACAGAGGGTGTAAGTGAAAGTCCTGGGTTGGCCATTTGAGTGCCCACAGGGTCCTAACATTGCTATCTGCCAGTAGTCCCAGCTCAGACTGATGGGCCCACATATCCTGAATGTCCCTTGCTCTGCCCAGTGCCCCTGTGCATGCCCTGTCTGGCTCAAAACTCACACCAGTGGCAGTGCCTGCTCCCAGACATGGTGTCCACAGGGTATACTCACAGAGAGCTTTGGACCAGAGAGCTCCATGTGGCTGTGAGTGCTCGGACCCATGACTGTTCAGTGGCCTCTCTGTTTTGTCCTGGTGTGAGTGATTTTCAGAGGAGTCTAACCCACTTTTCCAATCCCCAGGGACTCTTATGGCTCTCAAGCTGCTACCCAAAGCCAGTACCAAGCTGCAAACCTTCCTGTATGAGTATTGTGTGGCGCTCTCCCTCGCCACCCACCCTGCCATCATCAGCATGTTTGGAATTGCCATTGAGTCCAGCCAGTACTATGGCTTCCTCTATGAACCAGCACTGCACAAAGACCTCATCTCTATCATCAAGCCCCGCGTGAGTGTTGCTACAAGGCTGTAGGGACTGGGGCTGTAGTGTTTGCCCACTCTGCAGGCTGGCTGGGTCAGAGGGAGGGAAATAAAGGCAATGGGCTGTGGGTCTCCCTGGGGTCTGCAGCACTGAAGCAGCCTTGGGCTTGCAAGATGAGAAGTGTAAAGGTCTTTCCCGGTGCAGAGCGTGCTGGTGAGCACCCAGCTGGCAGGGCTGCCGAGGTGCCCGGCATGTGGCATACCGCCTGTGTGTCTCCCTGTGCAGGATGGGATCCCTGAGCCGGCCGCAAAGCAGTGTGCCAAGCAGCTCGTGAGTGCGCTGGAGTTCATCCACAGCCGGGGGCTTGTGTACCGTGACATCAAGCCTGAAAACGTGCTGCTTTTCGACCCCGACTGCCGGCTCATCAAACTGACTGACTTTGGCCTCACGCGGCCCAAGGGTACCAAGCTCAAGCTGGTGGCCGGGGTAATCCCTTACACTGCCCCTGAGCTGAGCAACACCACTGACGCCCAGGGGGTGCCCATTGACACCAGCATGGATGCCTGGGCCTTCGGTGTGCTGCTTTTCTGCCTGCTGACCGGCTACTTCCCCTGGGAGCAGAGCCTGCCAGACGACCCTTTCTTTGAGGACTTCATGCTGTGGCAGGAGACGGGCCTGGAGAAGGATGTGCCCCGGCACTGGAAGCGCCTGACAGCCGAGGCTGCCCTGATGCTGCGGAGCCTGCTGGCGCTCGACCCTGCCAAGCGTGGCGCTGTCAGCGGCGTGCTGCGCTACGTTGACTGCCCTTGGAGGCTGGAGGATGGGTGCAGTGGGGAGGCTGCCATGAAGTCCTAGAGCCTCCTCCCCGTGGCAGGAGGGAAGGTCTCACCCTGCATGGGGCTTTGAGGTTTGGGGCACCATGCTGGCCTGGATGTGAGAGGTCACAGTGACCCAGAGGGCAACTTCTCTGCAGCACTGCCTCTGCTGCCACAGAGGCAAGCTCCTTCCCTAGCTGATGGTCCTCCCTGCCATGACTCAGTGCTGCCCAGTGCAACCCCCTTGTGCTTCCCTGGGGCTTGAAAACATTTCCTTTCTCTTGGAAAAGACTGTCCATGTGTGAAGCATCCACTCATTTCATGATCACAGGAACTCCAGGGAGTTTACTAGGCTGTAGCACCTGCTTTGTCTCAAAATAGAGCAAAGTATGTACTTTTGTGTTTGTTTATATGGCTCTTTTTCCCTCATACTGAATGCCTGTTGGGATGCACGTGCTGTTGGGGAGCAGGGAGCATGACAGAGCTTGCAGCTATCTCAGGACAAAATGTCCAAGGCAGGGGGCCATCCCTGAATGCTGCCTGGGCCTCCACTAGAACTCTTGAAAGGCAACTTCAGGCTGGTGGGATGGAGGTGCTGGGGAGTCCCCAGCATGTGGCTGTGGGTGGTAGCTGGGGAACAGTTATGGCGCTCAGGTTAGCTAACATCAGCCTAAGTACATCTCCTCCCTCCCCTGTACTGCATTCAGGTCCTGAGACAATGTCCCTCACACTCTTTTAGATGCCTGGTTATCCCTTTAGAATACCTTCCTTCTCCCATTTCCTGTCACTACTATAACCTTTCCTCAGACACACACCTCTCCTAACGGCCCAATGTCTTTCTAGGTGGACATTTTAATCCTGGAAAGGGGTAGCAAGGAGAGAACTAGGTAACTGGCAACATGCCCAGCTCAGTTTCTACTCTCAGGGGCTTCATAGCTTCTAACAATGCAGTGTTCCAGCACTATACTTTCTATCATCTCAGCATTACTTTCATCTCAGGCCCTTTCCTGCACACACTTTTTCTTCTGTGCTTTGCCAACCTCCAGCTTCTTCTCATCCACTGGCATTTTATCATTACTTAACTTCTCTACTAACATTCCCTTTCTACTACCCATCACCTGGTAAACACCTTTTACTCATTCCTTTCTCAGCAACATCACCTCCGAATGACTATTTTGTACTATTCCTGCTCCCTACATCCCTCATGCCTTGTGCCTTCCTTACAGCTCCTCACTCTACCTTACCAACCAGCATCATGCTCACTCTGTTCAAGATACACAGTTTTCTTCTGCTTACTTCCATCTCTTAGAATCTTTCATTACCCTAAATCATAATAAATGCTGCTCAACTCTGGCCTGCTGAGATTTGGCTTTAATTGCCCTTTGATTACTGTAGGAATAGCAGAGGAATGTTAATGTGCCAATACAGGAACTGTATTCTGAAGTGAAGAAGCCCTAAGACCAATGGATCTATAGGCCAAGTAGCTGGCAACTGTCCAGTGAAAAATAATGGCAAATCTGATGCAGATGCTTGCTAATACAGAATTACAGAACAGTTAATAGAATTATAGAACAGTAATATAGAATGGGGCTTTTTGGAATGTGACACTCAGGACTCAATTTTATAATAAAGTTGTATTTGATAAATTCATAGGATTATGGTACACAGTTTTTGTAGGGCGTGACCTAGTGATATAAAGAAAATTATGGTATGCTGTATTGATCCAGAATATGCACTATGCAAGGCCCATAAAACACAGATTAAGTGAATTGAGAATATTCAATGGACAGAAGAAACAACTGTCAGTTTGGAATGCTCTTTGGTTATTTTGGTTGTTTTCTGCAGGGATCAGTTCTTGAATGAAAACCAGTTAACATTTCTGACCATGATTTTAAGGAAAATACAACCCACTGAAGGTAAAACTCTGCAAATGGCACAAAAATGAATAGAGTGATAAACAGGAGGAGGAACAGGCCACTCAGAGAGATCTGGCTAACTTGGTGAGTTGGGTATGTTCAAACAAAAGACGTTTTGTTGCAGGCGGGAGAAACGCATTCAGGTAGAAACACATAGGAATAAAAGCCGACCTTACAGAAAGGACCCTAAAAAACTGGGCAAGTCACAGAGAATACACAAGATTTCATGAGTTTTCATTGTATTGTCCTGTCAAAAAAGGCTAATGGGCTCCTTGCACAGCTAAAGAGGGGCAGACAGGGTGGTCAAGTCTCCAGCAAAGGCAGCTAACAAGGGTCCTGTTGGCCTAAATATGAGTGTGGGAAGTAGGAATGAGTTACCAGTATTTGATGTCTCATGGGAAAATCCTGGGGCAAGCTGGAAAAATGGAGACAGCTCAGAAAAGAACCATAGTGGGATTATGGTTTAAGGCTGTAAGAAAGTCTTTAAGAAAATAATGAGCTAAACTATCAAAAATAAGAAGACTCGATGGTGATTTGGTTATGGTATAGAATACTGGGAAGAAAATACCACCTACTAATGACCTATTTTAATTTGAGAAACGTCCACCTTCTCAGGACTAACCACGAGAGGGTGAAGCCAAACACATTCAAGGAAGTCTCAACACTGCAGCGGTGAGGGTTCTTGCCTAATAAAACAAACCATCATGTGAGGAGAGACTGAGAAGGGGGAGTGTTCAGCCTGGAGAGTAGAGGGTGGATCTTACACTTCTTTATACTTCCATGCACTAGTATAAATTGGGAGAGCTGGGCACAAGATGATAAACTGTCTTGACAAGGAAGAATTAGTAAGATTTTAGGGTTTATTCCAAATTAAAGTGAAACTGAACTGATGAACCACTGACATCTTTGGGGAAATAGATGAAACTTCCTAACCATGGCGGGTTTTTTGCAGGAGCCAATTATGTCAATGAGGATCAGGGATTCAGTGCTGCCTGACAAAGATGATGTGGCAGAGGCTAATGGCAGTGAGGAGTGGCAATGACTAGAATTGTTTCGGTGTCTCCTTTGTCATGGAGCCTTGAGACTTTGTGTGATGTGTAGTGAAGTGATGAAATTAGCCTTGTGACAGCATCATGGATGTGATGGCAGTGTGGAAAGGGCTACAATGAAGCAAGCACAGATTTGAGCACAGTGGCAAAAAGCCCTGCCCCGAGCCAGGTCCCTAGCCTGGGCTCCTTTTCTCAGTAGCCTGATCGTAATTGCAGCTGGATTTCTTAAATCAATGAATAATCAGACCTGGCAAAGACTATCCCCAGGGGGTCTGAAAAAGGGTCTGCTCATCCCCATCACCCCCGGAGCAGCTGTTGGGAGAGGATGAATGGAACGGAGCTGCGTGCAAACATGCCGGCCCTTTGCACGCGCAGCCGCTGGCTGCAGGAGGGCTGGCCAGGTGCCCAGCACCATAAAGGGCAACGTGTCAGCTAATGCAGGCGCAAGGTATGGGGTGGATCTGGTGTCATCCCCAAAGAGGCATCAGGTGGCTCCAAAGGGGAGGGAAAGATGGGATACCTCACTCTTCTCTAGGATGGAATGAGAAGATAAATTGGGTAATTACAGAGCACACTGCACTATGTGAGTTCTGGCTGCAGCATCTCCAAGAAGTGTGAATCCAGGCCCTAGTGCCCTGGTGCCTGCAGCCTGGGAGCACGGACCCCGTAGCTTTGGGTGGGATGTTTGGGCTGTACTTCTGTATCCCTTTGTGCACCTCACTTCAGGTTCTTCTCTCTCTTCTGCACTGTAGAGTCCACATGGCCCCTCAGTAGTTACACTCAGCATGGGCCTGGGGACTGTGGTGCAGAGCAGAGACTACAGGGTGTAGGGAAGGTATGTGCCAGCATGTTGGTATTGCAGGGGTGGGGCAATGGAGTGATCCTGGATCTGTTAACTGGACAGATACCTTGATTGTCCCTCTTCTCCCAGTTAGGAAGTGTTGGTAGGAAAAAGTGAAAGTGGAAGCTGTTTGCTAGACAGAGATGTGAAAATTCAGGCAGATTTGAAAGTGATGCCCCAAGTTGTGATAGTGGTTAAACAGTGCCCCAGTTGAGTCATCTTAGAATTAAAATACTGATTGTTAAAGAGAGCCTGTAGGCAAAATATTTCGGCTAATCACAGGTCAGCAGTGCCTCCAACATATAAACTGTGTATTGATGCTGGCTGGACTCAGGACATAAAAGGCAGGACAGGACCAGCTTGGATAGTGGGATGAATGTCATCTCCTCTGTCCACAGGAAGAATAATGGAAGTCACTCTATTGGATGCTGTCCCAGCCTTCAGGACTTCACCAGTTAGACTTCTGGTGTAATTTCTAGAAGCTTGCACCATAAAATTTTCCTTCTGCCTTGTCAACTCTAACACTGTGTTACTTCGATCCCTTCTCACTTAAGCCCCCTTAAGTATCATTACTAGGACTGTGACTGAAGTTTTCTAGGAAGAGTAGTATTCCATAGCATTTGCTGGTAGCCTTGTCTCCTGAATGAGACCACATGCTGATCATTCTGTGTGACCCTGCCCATTCTGCACAGATACCAGGTCTTGAGACTGCAAAAGGACTGAGCACCAGTTACCAAGAATGAGTGGGGGAAAGCATCTCATGCCAGGAAATATGATAGGACAGATGCAGCACTGCATGGTGTCTGTGCCTGCCTCTTCCCTCACTGCTTATTCTTGAGTTTTGACTTTTCACTTCAAGGACAAAGCATGCCAGAGCTTTGATAAAAACCATAAAATATGACCCTATTCTCAGCAACATTCCTTCTGAGCACAGGGAGGGAAAGAGAAAATAGCTAGGGAATAAAGATGTGGGAATTTGTTACCTTTCATTCTTACCCCTGTGGGTAAGAATGTGTGCATATCAGCACACATGTGTGCATATCAGCAACAACTGCAACCCAGCTGATGTCTTTTAGAACTGCCTGTTGCTGAGAAGCCATGACAAGTCATAAAATGCCATTGTTGTGCCAAAGAGTTGCAGGATTGAAAGTGACTGGATCAGAAGATACCTGGTCCCTGATTGGGAAGCATGCAATGGCTCATGGAGTTTCAGCTGTTAGCCTTTTTTTTACCTCTATCCTGCATCCCTCAGCGGAGATGCACAAACCAGAGGGAAATGCCTTTGAGAAATTAAAGGAACTGCCTTGGTTTTTTCCACATTCTGAAGCTTAGGTTCCACAGTACTTTGCTACCCATAGGATAATTTTAGTTCCCCTTGTGCTGTGCTGGGCTATCTGTGTGGGTGCTGACCACAAGAAGAGAACTGACCACTGCTAAATCTCCTAGTATCAGTCAGCATCCTAGACTTTCTACTTAGGATCCACCAAGGTCTGACAGCCAGACACATCAGCCAATAATCTGGACTTGCCCATATACAGGTCTGTTGCTGTGGGTGCATTTATTTTTTTCCCCTGGGCTGACAGGCAGCTGGGCATGTTTATGCCCTGGGCCTTGGCTCAACTTTATGCAAGAGAGGGAGGAAGGAGGATTTGGCCTGGCCCAGGGTGGTGACAGAAGGTGGTCACAGTTGTCACACAGACTAATTGCACTTCTAACCTCTTTGGTGTTTACAAGCTGCCCCCCACCAAGGACTCATCTCTGGCTGGGTCCTGTCTCAGGGTGGAATCACACAAGGCTCCAGCTCCCACTCTTGGCCCTGGTAACCACCTTCTGTGTGCTGACTCTTGAGTGCAGCTTCCATCTGAGCTTTGATGACATATTTCATAGGTGGTAGTAAGAAAGATGACCTGTGACTATGCAGATTTATTTAAGTGAGGTGCTTAGAAGAAAATTTACCTTAGAGTGATAAAACCGTCCTTTTTTTTAGTATCTGACATCTAGGTATTTAGATCTGGCTTCAGGCAAAGCAGTCATGTTACCATGATTAGAGGTTGTGTGGATGTCTGCAAAACACCACTTGAACAGTCCCTTGTCCTTGTGCTCCCTGTGCCTGGCTTGGCTTGCTATCTTCTCTTCCACTGGTGGAGCAGGAGATGGAAGCAGGGCAAGGACAGAAATGTGCAGACATTGGTTGACATCTGTTGAATCTGCTCTCTCCAAAGCCAGGTAGGGAAAAAGTGACAGCTTTCACATCCCCTTGTTCTGCTGTTAACAGTTGTTGCAGCTGATACTTCTTGAGATATTACTTCATTTTCCTCTTCAGGACAGTAAATCTTGCAGAGACTGCCAAATGCAGAGCTAAGTCATAATTGTCTTCCCTAGGGGCATCCTGGGCAGGCTTAACTCCTGACAATTCCTTCAGCAGGGCCTCTCTCTGCTTTACCCTGCACCCCTCTCTGCAGCTGCTGCATAAATTCTGGCTGCTCAGCCCTCTTTGAATGAACCAAAACACGTTTAATTGCTTACACCTTTTTGGTATGATAAGCCCTTTGTCACCTACAGGTCAGTTCCCTGAGCATTGGATGTGCTTGCCTGTCAAAACCCCTGAAACTGAGCAAGATGAGCAGATGGTAAACCTCCATACCTTTGAACTGATCAGTACAGATTGAGTACAGGAATTTCACAGTACACCGTATTTATGTGATGGATCTGACTACAGACAGACACAAGCCTGTCCTAGCCCAGGACTCATAGCATTGTTGCATACAGCCACACATGTATCACTGAGGCATGACAGTAATAGTTGTGCTATGCTCAAAGGTACAGATGACCCCAGGTGGGGTGAGGTGAAGGTGAGAGCTGCTCCGTGTATATGAGGCTTTGGTAACATTACAGTGCTCATGCTGCTATTGACTAACATCCCTTATGCTAAAGAAAGGAACCTACCAGAGACTTCTTTCCTTCTTCAGTTCTGAAAATCCTTTCAGAGATTTTCCTTCCATGGTACTGTTTCTTTTCTCTCCCTTTCTTGCTCTTTGCTCAGTCTTTCTCACTCCTTCAGCCCTGTATTTGCATCACTTGCCTATCCACTATCTCACCTTGATGAGGTTATCCTACTGCAAAAGAAGTAGCCCTTGATACAAAACTCTGTAAGACTTTACGCTCTCAAGAAGCAATAGAGGGTGCTCAGCGTACACTGAAATGGCTCCTTTCATCCATCTGGGAAAGGTGTTACTCATTTGGATCAGTTCATTTACTTGCACCACTGATCTGAGGAGCTATAGCAAGAAGCAGCATGCACTTCTGTCCTGAGGTTCCCCTCCCTCATACCCATGCTGCTCCTAGTGCTTCAGAGAAGACTGCAGTGCCTTTATCCCAACAGGTCTGTTTATCACTCAGCTAGAAATGTAAGAGAACACTTGCACAAAGCGAAGCTGTTGTTCAGGTATTGCTGGTGGCAGGGTAGAAAGTGTCTTCAGGAGGCAGGGCAGGCAGCTTCTGTTCTCAGTGCTGGAGTTGGTTAAGGCAAAGGGAAGCTGGTGATTCTCTGCATGTCTTTGAAGGCAGCCATTGCCAATCTCTGTTTGAGTTTACTGTTGCTGGGCTGCCCCAGGAACTGTTGAATTGATTGGTCTTTTCTGTCCTGCTCACTAATGGAAATCTGGGGATGAAGTGGGAGCCATGATAGGCAGCAATTCTGCCCCTCCCACTGGTTCCTGGCTTCACAAGGGCATGTCAGGAATTGGATAAGGCTGGCAGAGACCTGGCTGTAACAGGATGCTCCTGTCCTTTCCTTTCTTTCCGTGACAGAAGATGAGATGAGTTTACGGCACGTGGTGTGTGGGGGCTGCCAAGTGGTGTTGGCCAAAGGAATGATGGGACCTCAGGAGGGGAACTTGCTATCCACCACCACAAATCAGTTTAGTTTAATGAGTTCAAACCTCACTGATGAGAAGTTTGGACACAAAGCAAAGTCCTGAGTTGTAACTCAGATCCTCCAGCAGGCAGGGGCTGGGAACAGTACTCAGTAAGCCTGACTTCAGATCTCCTTAACCAGTAGGCATATCAGTGTCCTCCCAGAGTTAGGCAAAGAATTGTCGGTCCTGACCCTGACTTCTCATTTTCCTTTCCACTACTTCCCTTCTTACCTCATGTTAGGGAAAGCAGAGGCAATAATGCCTGTATGGATCCGCATCCTGTTTCCTGTGTTCCTGGTTTTTGACCTGGCTGCTCGTTCTGCCACACTCTGATAGAGATTGTGTTGTTTTTCGGTGGCTCGTGGGACTGTTTTCATCTTGCTAGCAGAGGATGGCTGAGTAGCACCCATGTGTTAGAGTTATTCAGGGGAGAGTAGCAGGTCAGAACCAATGCTAAGGTTGGATTAGGTTGGGTTTCAAATCTCTGCTTCTAAATATTCATTGTTCTTAAGGTTTGAGGAAAATGGCATGGGGAAGCTGCTATTTTCTCCCTAATAATCCTAATTAGATGATGGTAAAGGAAAAGAAAGAGAAATGAGAAACTCTTTGCTAGAGGTGAGGAACCTTTCCTTACCAAGAGCAAACCCAGACCATTTGCAATACAGGGTCACTTAAAGTGGAGAGTGCTCAGCTCTTTTTTTCTGGCTCTTCCTTTTATTGTGGGATCTCACAGGATGCTGGAAGAAATTTCCATGCTTTTCACAAAGCTTTTGCTTTGCAAATCTCCCTCATTAGCTTAGCTTCATTGTATTTGTGATTCTGGTACGTACTTTTTAACTTCAGAAATAAATCCGCACACCATTTCATTGACACATCATTTTGTTGCAGTTATGAACCAAGGGTTGCTACCTGTCAGCCTCCAGACAAGGAAAGAGCTCATGCAGACACATTGCTTAGATTAGAAGACTAAAACTCACCTTTCTGTATAGCTTGTCAGGCAAGCACTAGCACACCAGTCATATCTGGGCAGTCACTAAAGCAGATAATTTCTTGCTTGTGTCCTGGGGCTAAAAAGAAGCATTTAAGAACAGAAAATCAGCCAATACATGTCTTCAGACAGACCTCACAGCCTCAGAGATGAGGAATTTATTGACTTTCTTAACATCCCCACATTTTCTTTCCTTATAGTGCTGTCACTAGTCTAATGATTAGGGAATAGCTGAGAATAGTTCCCGGGAAAGGGCTTTATATCCTTCTAGAACCATCTCACTTTTTCAGTCCTATAGCTTCACTCTGAGATTTAGTTATGTTAGTATGCAGAGAGGATAAATGTACATGTTTTCTGCAGGTGAATAAATTGGACACTAGATAAACTTAACATGCTTAGATTAGGTGCTGGTAAACTCTGGTAGTATGAAAACTGGGATACGTGTAAATGATTTCACAGGTTTCACAGAATATTCTGAGTTATTTCCAGCACGCTCTTTCTGTATTTCTCCTCCATGATGGAGCACAGCCTGTGTGTGCACTGTTAGCCATCACACAGGTCCTGATTCTCACGGAAATCTTGGCAATAGAGCACAAGCCAGCAGGATCAGGTCTGCGTTGTGGTGAATCAGGACACCAGAACCACTGAATTACCTTTTCTGTGTGCTCGACAAGACCTCTGCTATCTTATCTGTGTAATTTCTTAAAACCTCATAGGAGCCAGCCTGTCTTCCTTTAATGACCTGGGGCAGAGCCTACAGCTCAGGTTTGGAGGTGAGGATTATAATCGCACACGCACTATTGTTGCTATGTGGTCCTGTCCCCATCTGCCTTATCCATGGAGTAATTTCTTGAAGCAAAGTGGGATCTGGTTTTTGCATTACCTTAAAGGGACTATTTCACTACAGGGATTCTCACTGCCGCATCTTAGTCCCTTGGATGCTCACACTGCTGTGTTGCAGTAGCTGAAGCTTCCAGTGCTGGGAGTGTGCCAAGGATTCAAACACCCGTACTCACTATAATCCCTGCCTCAGGAATCTAGATTTGCCTGGGACTTAGTAACATGACCTGTTTTCCACCACCTCTAAACTGCTCCCTCCAGAACTGAGTTTCATCTTCTCCCATGCTTAGTTTCAGCCAAGGAATGAAATGACTTCTGAACAGCCACTGGCCCTATTAGCTTCTGCACTTCTACTCAAAGCATTAATATTCAGTGCTCACTTTTGGAATAGATAAATTTTCTGTTCTCTGCTCTTTCTAAACAATCAGGAGCTGGAGGTTACGTACTTTTTATATTAGCAAAGGAGAAGAAATTGCTGGACACTTCTTTTGTCAAGGAAGAGAAGGCGAGGCTGTGCTGATCTGTCCATCTCCTGGCCATTTGCACGATTCCAGCATGAAACAGCAAGAGACAGAGCTTGACCCAGATCCTGAGGAGTAAGAAATGGAGTTCCCATGGGATTTGTAGCAGTAGCTTTTCTTAGGCAGTGAGTCAACATAGCTGAAAAGTAAGGCAGCATAGCAAGTATTAAGAGGATGGGCCATTGCAATGTTGTGCCAAAGTTACTCAGCTAAGGATGCTTCCTAAGTGGATTTTCAGTCATTGCAGTCACTCCTTCTTCCCCAGTGCTTACCATACATTACCTTCTGTCCCTCTGTGTGCATTCCCAGTCACTAGCACTTGCACTCAGCCTTAACTATTAGTACTGCCCTTAAATCAAAGGCAGTGCTGGAAACTTGCCTTTCCCAGCCTTTGGCCTGCTTCCAAGTAAAACAGACGTGTTAATGAGAAGACCTCATATCTAAGTGTCTAGTCAGGGCACTTGCAAAATGCCAGCCAGCACAGTAGCTGGTTATGAAAAAAAGAAACCTGCTAACGTCAGCTCAGAGCAAGACTCAAAGAGCAGCAGAGAGCAGGGAGAGATGGTTCAAGGCTCCTTGAAGTGTTACGTTCACTGGAAAGCCCATCTGGGTATGGGGACTATCAGCTCCTGCCAGTGGGTAGTGGGTACACACACCTGGTAGCAGGCAGCTGAGGAGTCAGTGGTGTACGCGTGGGAGGAAAGGTCAGGAGATTGCAGAGGACTTTTCACTTATGAACTGGATGATGAGAACGGTCAGTGAGTGATGAATAT
Organism: Margarornis squamiger; assembly: GCA_035222235.1. Lineage (NCBI taxonomy): Eukaryota > Metazoa > Chordata > Aves > Passeriformes > Furnariidae > Margarornis > Margarornis squamiger. The sequence continues at coordinate 78,573,673 of JAWWTY010000077.1, forward strand.
GAGCAGCTGGTAGAGAATTTCAACATGAGACAGTTCAGTTAGAGAGCGGGAACTCAGCGATTTTAATGTTGGGCAGGCTTTTTTTATGATACTCTGAGAACTAGGTGCCATAAGGCACATAAATCAAAGCAGCTTCTTGAAACTGAGATAGTCTGAGGCCCTGATGCCCTGAGATCAGAGCAGCTGAGGTGACACTAGATAGTCCCCTGTGTACATGGGCTCCATCTGTGCCAGCAGATCACTCCTTCATGATCTGGAGTGAAAAAATAAATAACATTTTTAAAGAATCAGCTTGGTTACTTACAAGGTTTAGAGAAACAATTTTCTTCACATGGTTTAGAAAGGCACTATGTCAGAAATCACAAAACCTTTAAATTCAAAATGTGTTTTTAAATATTTGGGCTATATTTATTATTCTTTTGAAAACATAATTTCAAATTAAATGTGAATTCAAGGAAATCTTTAAAAGACTGTTCATTTAATATCCAACTGATAAAAAGATTTAAAGAGGGAAAGTGATTCTGCTTCAGTGGCATCTCCGTAAATTTTAATGAGCTAAAGTTTTTTGCTTATTGAACTGATACAATATTGACCCAAATATAAAACAATTTTATTTGTTTTCTGCCAGAAATTAGGATATGGGAAGAATGTACTCTTCCTGTACTTTGGATAATGTTCCAAGAAAAGAGGTACATTTAAAGGCCTCTTTAAATGTCTTAGACAGCTACATAATAATTTTGACAATTGCCTTATGAGAATCAGAATCAATCTGCCAGTTCACCAGTGTTAGCCAGTTACTCCTTGTTCTTTACATCAGCTAGTTTTGTCTGTAGCACAAAGTTTGAAGAGCTTGCCTCAACATAGTTCTATTTCTGCATTAGACCAAAGGTCTAATCTAATACACATTCATGCAAAGAAGGAAGAAAGAAATCTCCCTTCATTTGGACAGAGGCAGAGAAGTGAAGCACCAGCTAAACAGCATGGTAATCCCTAAGGCACAGTACAAATGAATAACTGGGCAGTAAGGAGTTAAAGTGTTGCTATGTCTCAAATACGATGACCATTCAAGTGGACAAATTAGAACAGGGTGTGTCTGGAAGTACAGAGGTAGGACAACACCCTTTGGGGGCCAACTTCTCTGTTCTGGTCCCTGGAGACTCCACAGAACAGTGCAGGAGCAGAAGTGGGGTCAGGGAGTGGGCAAGACCAGTAGAGGAGGATCAAGACCACCAAAAGGCCCTCAAAGACCCCTGGCCTATTTCCAGAAAGGTCCCGAAGAATGGGCTGCTCATGCTCACTCACGCGAACAGTGAGAAACCCAATCCTGGGGTGGGGAAAACTTACCCATAAGAAGGCACCCCCACAGACCTTAGCGGGTGCTGCCAGGACCCTGGACTCTCTGTCGGCTGGATTGACTGGTGGTCTTTCCTCACTTTTCTGATCTCTCACTCTCCTCTTCTTCCCTCTTTCCTTTTATTCTTTTATTTCTCTTACTATTACAAAGTAGGGGCAAAATATTTATCAGTTTCCATTCTGACTGTGTTTTGCTACTAAAACTTTGTGAGCTTTCTTTTCTGGACTCTCTTGGCTTTTGCCTTTCCTTTTTGACCATGGACATCTACAAATCTTGGGTGCTCCCTTCCCTGTAGGAGTGGGATGCAACCCAAGTGTAGCAATACCAAGTGTAGCATTTTAGTTCAGTCCTAGCATTTTGAAGTTCCTCATTGCTGCTCCCTCTTAGCCACTGCATTGGGACACTTTTGAAGATGAAGCTGAAGCAAAAAAACACTGTATCCCATTATGGGCCCTACTGCAAACAGAAAAAGAGAAAAGAGAATACACACCAAGCATTTATAATGCTGTGTTAATCAGCTGCTCAGCTTTTCTGAGAGGGAAAGAGAGCTTAAGGTAGTACTCCATCCCACAGAGCTGATGTCTTCAGCAATCCATGATAGCATTACTCATAGTGATACCTATTTTCCTAATTCTAATATTCTTCTTTACCTGATTATAGTTCCCAGTGCCCACCATTCACCATAATAAAGTGCTCAGATTGTGTTAATTTCCTTGAGATTGCCCAGCTTTCCTTTGCTCACTCCACCTCTGCTTGCACCTTGCTTGTACACTGCAGGAGAGTTGCACATGCCAAAGAGTAAGGACTCCTTGAGTGGCCTCCTTGGATTCTCTTTCTGGATGACTTCTGGCTATTCCAGAGCAATTTGACAACAATGTACCCAAGCCGGAAAAGCAGAGCAGGTCCAGCCACATAGAGCAGGGTCAGAGAAAGTCAAGATCACCAGGCAAGTCTGACTTGACAAAGCAAGGCTAAGGACAAGCCAGGAAGTCAGTCCAGCATCAGTATCAGCAAGGCACAGGCATAGCTGAGACAGTTCAGGCAAGGAGCAAGGGCATGGGCTGAGCTTGAATGCGGCTGGAGCAAAAGTGGGAGAGCTTCTTCCCAGTTCTCTTCCATTCCCAGCATTTTCCCCAGCAGTCTGATTAAGGGGACGAGTAGCCAATGCTCTGGTGGGGTGAGCCAGGGTAGCACACTCAAGCCCTGAGAAGAGCAGTGTCCCACGTTCAGTGAGCACCCAGGCACCAGAGAGCTGGCAGAGATCTGTTTCTCTCAGTGCATGTGCTGCTGCTGTTCAGCACTGCAAGGCAGGAGACTCAACACAACACAACCACTGATCCCAAATAGCTCAGGGAAGAATCTCACAAGGATGTGGATTCAAGTGCACATACACCAGGCAGGTATCACAGCGTCTGCGTCTTACAGGGAATGGCCTGAAGGTTTACTCCATGGTCATTTGAGTTTAGCAAACTGTCTCTCTTGTATCACAGAGATGAGTTGTTTACAAACCAAACACCGTCAGTCCGTTTAATTGGCTCTTTAACATGGTGAGAAATGTTCCCTGGCAGAGAGTTCCTGGGAAACCCTCCAAGATTTGAAATGGAGAGGTCCTTCTATGCAGGAAGGACAAACAAGGCTAGTCTCCCAGACCCAAACCTCACAACGGAATCATCCCTCTTTGGATGATGGTGAACCAAGACCAGAGGGTGTAATAACCATCCCCATGGCCAATGTAACAGTAATTTGTAGCAGTGCAAGGTACTGTCACACCATCCTGCCACAGAAGAGCGCAGCTCCCACAGTGCCCTCTTTTCTGTACAGACTTGGCACAAAGACATACAGCCTGGGCAGGTTCTGGAGCCACTCAGCTTAGTTTAGGTAGGTCTGGGTCTAGATATCCTAATATTCAGGTGTCCTGATAGAGAGAGCTGGTAGAGTGTTAGCAAGACTGCTTGACTTTCTCCATTAAAGACCCCATCTATAAATTTGTCAGATTGGATCGTTCAGAGAGGAACTGCTCACATTATGAGGCATCTTTCCTCATGCAGTATGCAGAAATCATCAAACAGCAGGTTTTTTTCCTAAACAAAGGAAAAATGTGTTTGTATTAAGAAGTGTCTGTAAAGAAACAAAAATGTTGTTTCACAGATCTGTTTAACCCTATTCCTGAAAAAAACATTCTACTCAGACCTGATTTTTCTGAAGCACTGTGGTGCAAAGTCAGAAGCTCAGCCCTAAGCTCAGAAGCACAGCACCAAACAGCTGCTGCAGCCTGGGTGTGACTGGGAGAGATGGAGAGGGATCTACTGTGCTCCTGGCAGCCTTGCCCTGTGTGCCTGCAAAGGCAAGCATTGTGTCAGCAGAGGTGCGAGAGATCAGAGGAGGAAAGGAGCCCAGGCTTGGGAACAAAACAAGAGAGTAAGAAATGAGGCTGGGAAAAGCCAGCTCGTAACAGGGGAACTAGAAGCAGCAGGACAGAGAGGCAGGGCTGGGTAACGGCCCTAGGAAGATGTGAAAACTCAGATGTGAGTGAGGACACGGGTCCAGTCATGAAATTAGCTTGTCCCAGAGCCCTTGAGTGGAATTCAGAAAGATTCAGGTTTTGCTGATGACACAGTTGTGCCATGTCAGTGATGTTGGGAAAGACCTGTCGGCTGCCTCAGCATGCTTTTAAAAAGCCTGGATGCAATTTGCTATGGCAGTGATAGGCATATGTTGCCCTCCTGTGGTGAACCTCGCATTTTCCCAGGAGTGAGTGCTACTGGAGGGACTGTGGGGCCCACACGACTAGACAAGGCTTTTATTTCCCAGTAGTTACACCATTATTAATTTGAACATCAGGTTTCTCTCCCACAACCTTGTCGTTATTCAGGTACATTTACTGTTTTGTTTGACCAGAGCCAGACCTGTGCACAAAATCCCACTATGGGTATTCCCACTGTTGTGTCAAAGCACCAATTTAATTACTCCTACCATAAAAGTGTACCAGTCTGAGCAGCACTGGTTTCATTAATTTGGCTTAATACTTACAGTTGCATGTTGCTTGCTGTGATGAAAGCCACTTGTCCTCCATCTGCCTCCATGCAGCAATGACTGACAGTGCTAATGCTATTTATGTTGAAGTAAAAACCTTTGGAAAATTAACCACTTCCATTTCCTTAAGTTCCATTACCAAGGTTCAGACTTCCCATAATAAGATCTAGTTGAACATTAAAAAATATTTATATATGGAGAACAAAATTTTTATAAGTCAGACTAGCAAAGCCACAATTTCAGATTTCAAATTAAATTGTCCTGTGTTCCTAGAGATTTCTGATTTAAACAGTGGTTACAGTGAAAACTTGCCCTGGGAAGAAAAAAACCCACCCAAACCCAACACACCACCACTGAATTCTGGCCAGGTCTCAGCTCACAAATCCTTAGAAATTACCAGCATATCCTGCTGAAGATTATCCAAAGTTACTGTCAGCTCCAAGTTGCTGTGAGCTGACCCTGGTACCACCTGCAGAGCTTTGCCCCTGGCCAGTTGCAGCATCGCCTGCACGGACCTTTCCCTCCTCTACATCTTCCAGTCATATCATCCAAAAATGGTGTGTAGGACAGCCCATTTCTTCCTGGCACCTCACATTTTGGAGGAGTCACAGCATCTGAATTATGCCAAAGGGAAAGTAACTAAAAAAGAGATGATAGGTGAAACTTTGAAATAATTACTAAAGGGATTCACCAATATGGACAGGCTCTGGGTGGGATGTTTATTTTCTTCACAATAGCTGTTAAGGAACTGTGCTTTAGATTTGTGACTGCTGAAAAAACCCCAGTATTTTCACTATTGCTGACCAGTGCTTGCACAGCGTCAAGGCAGCCACTGCTTCTCACACTGTCCCTGCCCCGCAGGAAGCAAGCTTGGGAGTGTGCATGAGGTTGGGATGGGTCACAATCGAGCAGATGACCTGAACTAGCCCCAGGGCTGGTCCATGCCAAAGCTCCCCAAGTCACCGTTATTTGTGATGGAGCCCTGTTTTCCTGGAGATGGATGAACACCTGCCTCACCCTGGAAAGTGATGAATGAATTCCTTATTCTGCTTTGCTCATGGGTGGCTTTTGCTTTCCCTAATAAACTGCCTTTATCTCAACCCATGAGTTTTCTCACTTTTACTTCTCTGATTTTCTCCCTCACTGCACCAGGGAAGAAGTGAGTGAGTGATGGTGTGGGTCTTAGATGCCAGGTGGGGTTAAACCACAACTAGAGGGTACAGGAGATGTACGGAAAACTAGTAAAAGAGGAATAACTGTTTCCTCACCTCCTGTCACATGTACAAGTTCACTATGAGCTGAAAGGGGTACATTATTCCCTTTTAAGTTCTATCTACAGTTGTTCTTTTTGTGTTAGTGAACAAATGAAGAGATGGCTCTCTGTGAACTGAGGTATTGATGGGCTTTCAGATTCACTTACAACCATGAACAGATTTAGAATGCCAGAGTTCACAGCAGTAAACCTGTTTAACTGCTGTGGTGTCCACTGAACTACATGTAAATGAAGCCAGAGAGTAACAATGAAACACCCACAACTCATTTTCTTAATATGACAATAAAGCTTTGCATGATTTGTCCTCAGTTCTAGAAATAATGAGTCTCATACGTGAACTTATTGTTTCTACCCCTCTTTCTCTACTAACACTCACTGAAGGATTTTGCTTGGCTCAAGTGAGATACAGTAACAGCAAAAAAACAATCCTAACAAGACCTGCTAGCAAACGGTGGCCAGTAAAAAGCTTCCTCTGTCCTACACCATACTGAAAATTTAGAACTATGCATGTGAAATGTAACATAAGTAACGTTGGATTGATATTTACAATACTTCACTTGCTTTTGAAATCTGCAAAAAAAATTGTACATTAGGTTCTGGTCTACCACTTGTTTCTTGCTGATAGTTTCACAAGCAAGGCCCCTTACTAATAAATTTTACCATTCTAAAATCATACAGGGGAACTCTGAAGTAAATGCTGTCAGTTGTGGAATTGTGGTACTATAGACATAGTTCTGGGCAAAAACCCCACTTGGCTGAATGTGTGTATCCCTGAAAAAAAACCCTCCTTGTACATGAATCTGGAACAGGGTACCAACAAGTGAAAAACACAACTAGAAGAATGAAATACTGTTCCTTTAAATCTTCAGATTGAAGCTTCATACTTGATATATTTAATATAGAAGAATTACTGAAGGATAAAATAACTAGTTAATAATAATGAAATGAAAATTTATTTTAATAATTTCTGCTTGCTTCACTGAAGAGTGACAGACCTCTTAAAATGAGAACATGTGGGCTTTCCACATAAGCAGCTAACAGTTAGCTGCAAGAGCAGTGGAATTTTATTGCTGCATTATTTTTTTCCCTATATATTGAGGAAGTGTTTTCTATGAATATTCACACCTAAGAAAAGATGCAACAATACTTCTGAAACAAGTCTTGAAATCACCAGTGCTAAATTGTGTTTTATTTCCAACAATTAGCCATTACAGTATGTGAAACAAAAGGCGTCCAAAATAAATAGCTGAAGATGAAGCATCATTATACTACCGTCTTCGCTACTGTTGTGGCCCCTTAATGTTTCTTGTTTTCCACCTTCACTCTTCAGATTCTCCAGGCCTACGGATATCATCAATCTTCAGGATCATTCTAACAACCTGAGTTGCCAGAGAGATTTGCTGTTTCTTACCAATCAAGGTTTCTATAACGTGCTGCTGCTTCATATCTGCCAAAAGGAAGCAGAAAAATTAGACACCCTCCTCAAATATAGATATTTTATTTAGCATGAAATAGTAATTTCCATGAAATTTTAAAGAATATTTTGAAATTATTACTCTTGGCCACTAGTTTACAAACACCATTTATACAAACTACAGTTTTATGTCTGGGTTCTTACCAAAGATCCTGGGACATTAAGATCCAACTCTTTTCCCAACTAGGTCTTCCCCAGTTGTAGCTTTTCACCATTCTGCGTAAGTTTTTGAAAAGCACAGTTTCCATACAGATATATTAAAAGCACCCTGAGGGTTGACCAACCACTAAAGAAGTGCAAGTTCAAATGCCATAAAACAGAAACACCTCATCAAAGAGAGGTTATGAATTTAAAAATTCTGCAATTTACCACAGTTTTTTTTTGAAAGTGTACATCCAGATGAAAGTAAATTTTTATACACTGGCTCCTTAAGTCTTCACATGCTTGTTACAGGTCTGTATGTGCAAACTTACTGGGGTGAACAACAGTATAAAAATATTTTCAGCCTTTTGTTTACTTCTTTACAAGTTGTTTCTCAAAACAACTGTTTGCAGGGCTGCAGCGTAAACTGAATCACTAAAACTGAAGTATTTAAAACACAGCCTGCTCTTGTGTCATGAGAGTAGGTCTTCTTCTCGTCTCTCAATGTCAACCAAGTTCTTCAACAAATCTTGCCACCAAATAAAGCTTTTCAAGCAATTATATATTTTCTTTCTAATAGACATGCATGTATCTCTCCACTAACATTGCCATTTATTGTGACAAGGTGCAAGAGTTTGAATTACTGAAGTGATGCACAGGTTTTAAAAAAAGCACAGTAAGCCCTTTGAGCTTAGAAAGAAAAGCCTTTTATGCTCCTCCTCTGCAGTTCTTACCGTTTGTTCCTTTCTGCAAACAATCAATGCCGAGGGCTGGATTATTTTCTTTCACTTGCCTAGCCCGCACTTCCGTCATAGTCTGTATTGGATTCATTCCACTGTTCTCCGAGAGTGCCATGGGAATTACCTCCAGGGCATCTGCAAAAGCTCTAACAGCATACTGCTCCAAAGATGGGCACTAGAGGAAAAGAAATTTAAATTCATATGCTATGTTAGTAAAAGCAATTTTCATACTAGCTGTAAAATATATACACGTGACATGCACATTTTAATGGGCATATAACAACTGAATGAATACCTCTGGATGATAACTACTTGCAAATTAAAAAAAATCCCAAGCTTAAACTGCTCTTATCATAAAAGGAAAAATAGTACTAGTAATGACTTTCACAGAGAAGGGAAGGAAAAATTTTAATGCTGGTTACCAGTGAATGTCAGAAGGTTCCATAATATCCATGTTTTGGAAGATCTTTCATGTTTTTCTGGAATCTCTAAAGCCAGACTTGATCCTTCATAAATTCAAGACAATTTTAACTGTTCCTTTCTCACCTTATCTGCTGCTTCACTGACTGCCAAGGCACAAGAAATTTCAGCTGCACCACCACCATATACAATACGATTATCACGAATGAGATTCCGGATTACACACAATGCATCATGAAGAGATCGCTTTGCTTCTTCAATGATCTGGAATTATAAAATAGCATGTATTTTACAACATACACATCTGAAAGCTATGAAAATGTATTTCCTAATACAGAAATGAAAACTGCAAATAAACAGTAGGGTCTTCTGGCTCTACTGCTGCTGTATTACTTAAAAATATAGAATGTTAGACAACTAGTGACAAAGAATAAAAATATATAATTTCAGTGCTATTTGTTGAATGTGAAATTTGAAAGGACAAAGACTTACATAGCAAAGTTTTCAATCTTGCATATTTACAAGACAAAAGCCACAAAAATTGAAAAGCCAACATTATTTTCAGACTGCAATTTCTGTCAACTCCCAACTTCAATAGATGTAGGAGGATTTAACAAGTTATGCTAGCCTTTAAAACAGTATTTTTACTTCTTTGAAGAACTTTTCAGGATATGTTCTTTTTTCCTAAGGTTTTTCACTCAAGAGTGAAAAACGATTTGACCTATAGTAAATATAATTTACTACTAAGAGTACAACCAAAACCCAGGTTAACTACATAAGCATTTAAAATGGTGTCATTCTGGGATGGTGGGGCAGTGTGCAGGGTACGTGTTGGTTTTGGTTTTTATTTTTCATTTTTTTTAACTGGACTAAATCAGAAGTGTTACAACTAGGTCTACAAAAAACCAGGTTTTTCAAAGATGCTAGTATTTACTCATAAAAGTGACCCATGTGAAAAAAACAAGAGCATCCAAAAGTGAAGTTATTTCTATACTTATGAACTATACAGTCTAATAGTGAGAAACCAATTTTAATTTAAAAACGTAGGATGGGAATCTAACAAGTGACTTCTGACACATAGCCATGACTCTCTACAACTGTTTCTCCCTTTTACTTGTCTACACTGCTAGGAAAACATAGACAAAAATCAGGACAGGTTTATTAATATGCTTCAGAAACAAACTACACATTCTGCAACTTATGTATCAAACATTTGTAACAAACAAAGCGTCTCACCATTTTATTTCCTCCTCTAATGAAAATGGTCACAGCTCTGGAATTCTGACACTGTTCAATGAGAAGCATTCTGTCCTTTGTTGTTCCAAAGGAGATCTCTCGGACCACACCTGCAAATCCCAGTTTCTCCGCTGTGAGTTCGCAGAAGCGAGGAACAATGCGTCCTCCAGTCGCAATGGCAATTAACTGAAGTTAAACAACCACCAATTATTTTAAGAAGAATTTTCCATTGTGATTCTCATAATATAAAACTAGTGGAGAAGAATCTGTCAAATGCCTTCTCCAAAAGGTAAGTTCCCATCACTTGAAAGTATTTTAGGCAATGCTTGGTTTCTCCAAACTGCAAGGCTAAAGCAGAAATGTTCCTAGACACCTAAACTAATATACACACAATCCAATTATAAACCATAATCCCATCCATTGTGTGTTCCTCCACAGATCCCCAGTGATTTCTCTCCACTACCCACCCATGCACACGATTATGTGGTTCTCCCAGAGAACCTGAACTTTTAGCTGGTACAGTCTATTACGTAACAAATGTTTGACAACTGGTACACAACCCAATTTTACTTACTTCTATTTCAGGTCCACCAACCCAACGAACAGCAGGCAGCTCGTTCTGGAGCAGCAAGTGATTTGCCTCATCATCAAAACCCCACTGGCAAATAGCAAGGTTTGCACCAGTGTCTTTTATCTGAAAGCAACACAAATCAATCTTCTGATCAGAACTAACATAGGAAGGAAAAACAATTTCTTCATGGTTTTAATTCTCACAATTTTCTCAAAATAGACTTGTGTGAGAGAACACTCTGGCATACATAGAGATCAAAATGTATTTTAAACTAATGTGATTATCTCTTTCTTACATGAACTTTTATTCATAGTATTACAATTGCTTGTATGTCACCTGCTATAAGGAATAAATTCATGCACTATGCTGTTTTTTGTAAGGCTATGAAAGATGAAGAAAACAGAAATAATCCTAAAGACTACCTGCTTCACCATCTCTTCAAACTTCTCTTTTTCATATTTCTGCAGCGCCTTGTAATCGTCCACAGATGTGACATCAAGCTTATGTTTGGTTTTAGGCTTAGGTGGTTCAAATGGACAAGTAAGGATTGCAATTTTAACATCTTTTAGCTCCTGTGAAATTAAAAAAAACAAACAAACCCAAACCAAAGTTGAGTTTTGACCTCATTAGCACCTCTTTCTTTTATGTTCAAAACTTACAGACATATCTTTATAAACACAGGCATAGGAGGAAATGTGAAGTTCATCTAACTTATTCTCAAGTGGAACTAACTATAAATAATTCTGTCAAGAATCTCTGTAATGCACTTAGAACAAACTCCACAGCTTTTAGATGCTGTTTAAGCCCGTAACAGTCTTTACCACTGAAGCCTTTTTATAGTTTAATTTTTAGAAACCAGAAAAAAATTCAATGAAACCATTATTCGCCCTATCCACCCTGACCACTAAGAATACTAATCATCTTTATAGTAACTTTTCAAGTACTACCTGACTGATATTTTTCACCAGCCTTCCTTCTTACAGAAGAAACAGCGCCACCAGCTAGAAAAAATATTTAAGAATAGTAGAAATTTTAAATTGCCTCCATTTTTCTTGAGGTACACTGCCCAAAAACTGGGAGACCTTACCTACACTAAATATAATACAGGGACAGCTCCTGGGGTGTTCCAAACATGACAACATAGAAACTCAAAGGTTAAGAAGCATTTCTTGATAGTGACTTTCATTAAGCATATTAAGCCTATTATTAGCCTCTTAACACTATGGATGATTTTTTCTGCTTTAACATAAAATTCTGCATGTGTCCTCACTTAGTAGGACAGCAATTCTTCCCCCTGCCATAATCTCTCAATACTGTTGTAAATTCTAACTTGGTCTCTTCCAACACGAGCAATTTCATTCTCCTCTCTTGATACATGGGTGACAAGCCAAGCCAAACCACAAGACTATTTAAATATTTAATAAATGCTAAGACAGCATTTGAGGACAGTCTTATTTAAGCCATCAGATGACAGACACACACAGGGACATCACTTACTTTAGGCATCTGTGGATGACTGAAATCTTTATCCACAATCACTCCTTTAACCAACTGTGTATCTTCCAGTCTACCTCCCACTTTGCCTTGTACTTTGATCAGTTCAAAATCAACATCTTTACGTTCCATGTCTGCTACTGTCAGTACAGCATTCACAGCAATTTCTGCCATTTGTCTGTGACAACGGTTAACTCTATGTTCAAGAAAAATACAATTAATTGCATTACGTTTTCTCAATTTGGAAGAAAAAAGTGATTCTATCCATCTCAAACAGCAGAAAGTATCACTATAGCTAAAAACTTTTGCACACTACATTAAGAGAGGGTCCCATTTATTTATTCAGAGAAATAAAAGGTGCTGGATACGGCAGAAAGACAGAACATACAATATGGTTGGCGTAAGCAGCCTTTGTGGACAGTCTTCATACATATTTTAAACAAGTGAGGAGAACTAACTACTAACAAACATTCAAGTCACAGAAACCACTGTTAAGACAGCTCTGCAAAGGAAGCCCTCCCAGTGTCTGAACTACACAAAAAAACCATACAGGAAAATGAAGTATCTCAAGTTATCTCAATGGAAGTATCTCAAGTTAAAATTTTTTTAGGAGAAAAAACCCCACAACAAACAAAACCTTTGAAACATAACACATAATTATTTTTTAAGAGATTTACGTTACTCTTGGAATTTGCTATGATATAGAAATCTGGAACTAACACGTCAGAATGAAATTGATTCTGCAGCTGTTTAACTTAATGGAACTGACTCTTTAGAGACAAAACGTTCACAATTCTTATCCTGAAACATAAGTCCACTGAGAAATTAGCCAAAATGAAACATATGAGAGCCTTCAGCAGCACTCCAACAATGCAAACAATTTAATGATCCGTCAAAACACCGGGATTTCTCCTCCCACCCAAAATATTCTTAAGTTTTTGTGACTTACACTTTAGAGCCCAGAGTTGTCTTTGCTGTCTGGATCAGAGGCTCAATGTTCTGTGGATCAACTGGAAAGCTGTCACTGATTTTATCTAAATGCTCAATAGCAATTCGGGCTGCCTGTTCATAACCATCTGCTATTCTGATGGGGTGAATACCTCGATCTAGTAATTGCTCAGCCTGTTCCAATAATGCTCCAGCCAGAACTAAAAAAAAATAAATAAGTTTTGCTCTTGATTGTAGCATCACTTTAAATGCATTATCAACAGATTAAAAAAAGCATACTTTCTAATTTTTTCTGCAATATTTTAAATAACTAAACAAGCCCCTACTTGCTATGCTTAGAAAGAAAACTGCATTATGGCAAGACCAAAACGAAGCACAGACATCAAGGCAGGACAGCTAGAAGATTATGGAAGAAAATTTTACAGAAGTACAAAGAGGGCTTTCAGCACTACCTTAAAATGTAACCATACTTAGAAAAGATAAAAGTGTCTTTCTGAAGACTTCTAATACAAGAACACTGCAGCAATAAATACTCTAAAGAAGTGCTACAGAAAAGCCACTGTTACTTCACACAAAATTTCTCAAAATAGCTAAAGGAGCTTGACTTTAACTCTGGAAAAGCTTAGTTAAATTTAAAATACTTTCTTACCAACAACTCCAGTAGTCCCATCCCCAATCTCATCATCTTGAGATTTAGCCAACTCTACCATAAGTTTGGCTATCTGGTGATCCACATCCATCATATTCAGGATGGTAGCGCCATCATTTGTCACAGTCACCTCACCATCCTTGTCCACCATCATTTTATCCAAGCCTAAAAATACACATCCAAAGGATGAAGGAAAATCTAGAAAATCCCCCCCAAACAATTACTAAGAGAGAACCATTAAATGTGTTTCATTATTACCATTGGGCCCAAGGGATGTTCTCAGAGTACTTGCTACAGCCTTTGCTGCCATTATATGAGACTAAAAGACAAAGGAGAAAGAAGGTAAATCATTACCACGCATTCCAAAACCATAACAATAAGCTAAGAAAAATACAGCAACACAAATACTGTAGATCAACTGACAACAACTGATTATGACTGAAAAATAAAAAAATCAATATGTGTGTATTGTCTTTATACCAGAAACATTTTTCTTGTATTGCTTGTGCTCGTGCTCCACTAAAGAATGCAAAACCAGAGCAGCCAGAGCGACAGCTCCGAGGTTTAAAGCAGGGCAGCAACAGCAGCAGGCAACGCTACAAGAGGAAGCCAGTGCAATTTTACTCATCACAGAACGGTGTGGGTTGGAAGGGACCTTGAAGATCATCCAGTTCCAACCCCCTGTCATCGGCAGGGGCACTTTCCTCTAGACCAGATTGCTCAGAGCTCCATCCAACCTGGCCTTGGCCACTGTCGGGGATGTGGCACCCGCAGCCCCCCTGGGCAATCCGTGCCAGTGCTCACTGCGCTCCCCCGTCCCTATTTGTGCCGCCCGCATTCACGCCCGGAGCCGGCTCGCTTAGCCCCGCTCCTCCCGCTCGGGGGCCGGGCGGCGGTCCCGGGAGAGGCTGCGGGAGCTGCTCGGGGAGGGGCCACGGCCGCAGAGCCCCGCCGCTGCCGGGCGGGTGCGCGGCACGGACACCCCGCGGGCCGCGGGCCGCTGCCTCCCCTCTCCCTCCATCCCTCCCTCCCTCCATCCCTCCGGCACTTGCGGGCCTAGGACGGGACGACGGCGGCACCGCCCGGTCCCCGCGGGCTCCATGCCCCCTCCCCAGCGGCAGCACAGCACAGCACGGCACGGCGTGGTGTGGCGCGGCCCACCCAGCGCGGGCCGGCGGGCGGAGCAGCGCCCAGGCCGGCCGGGCCCCGCACTCACCTTGAGCGCCTCGAGCCCCATGAGGCGCGTCTTGCGCTCCTGGTCCTTGAGGATGAGGAAGGGGCGCCCATACTCGTCGAACGCCAGAGTCCCCATGGCCGACATGGCTCCCGCTCCTGCTGCCGCTGCTGCCGCCGCCGCTCGCACGCGCCGCCCGGAAGCCGCCGCGCCCGCCGTGACGCCGCGCCCCACTCCGCGCCTGCGCAGCCGGCAGCCGCGGGACATATTTCGCGGGAGGGACTTTTGTGGCGCCCTCAGCGGGCCCTTCTGGAAGCGTCCGGCGCGGGGGGAGGCGGCATCCCCCGGCTCACGGGGGCGGGGACGGAGGGAGGGACGGGGGAGGATCCGCTCCGTGGCGCGGAGTGGGGGCGCCGTGCGTGGCGGCAGCAGCGAGCCGCGCCGGGCCGCCTGAGCGCGGGGAAGGGAAGACAGACACGGGGCCGGAGAAGCGTGCGCGGCGCTCCTCTGGGGAGCGCCTTCGGAAAGGTGTCGGTCCCCCACCCCCCCCGCGTGGCGAAGTGGTACCGCCCCGCCCTATAAATCCCGCCGACCCTGGGTGGCCGGGCCAGAGTGGTTTGTGTCTCTGTGGAGCGCAGAGCAGGTCCCGCTGTTCCCTGGAGAACAGCTCCTCCCGCCAGGGGCAACAGCGACTTCTCCGGGACGCTTCCCGGGGCCCTTCCCTGCCCGCGCCGCCCTTGCTGCCGGCCGCCTGGGCTGCGCGGTGGGTGGGAGTGCCCTTCCACCTCAGACAGTAACCTCGTGTCTCGGCTACTGTAGCGCGTCCCCGGCTGCAGGGGTGTTTTGATTACTTAGTTTGCTTTTCGTCTTCGCCGTGCCCCCTGGCTCAGTGTCGCCCCCGCGGTGTCTCCGGGCGGTGCCTGGCCGTGCGGAGGGCGATGCCCGCGGGGCAGGGGGAGCCGCAGGCCGGGCCCGGGGGCCGCGCCTGGGCCCTGCTGGTCCCCGCCGCTGTCGGGGGCACCCTGGCGGCCCTCTACGCCGTGGCCGCCCCCTTCGTGGCCCCGGCGCTGAGGAAGGTGTGCCTGCCCTTCGTTCCTGCCACCGCCGCCCAGGTCCAGAACGTGCTGCGAATGCTGGAGAACAGAAGCGGCCCCCTGGTTGACATTGGCAGCGGGGACGGGCGCATTGTAAGTGGTGGATGTTACTTTGCTTTTACATCAGGTCTCACAAAAAGTACGAAATGCTGTAGCTGTGGCTGCTGTTTTCTCGTACTTATGAATGCCTTGTGTTTGGCATCCGGTGGTTTTGTTTGAGTCGTATGCAAAGGTTCACAGTTGAGAAAGGCTTACATTAAGTTCAGGTAAGTAATAAATACTTTTTGCTTCAGTCTTACTTGCAGCTTGACCAAAGCAGCATACAAAATGCTGGCTTCGTTGTGCTGACTGGAGGGAATTGTGCTGCATTTACGTGAATAGATGCAATCAAAATTCCACACAGGTGCCCAGCTGCAGCCAGTGAGGCTGGGAGATCAAACAGCACCATGCTCTGGGAGCTGCAGGTCTCTGCTGGATGTGTAAAGGTCACAGTGACGTGCGGAAAACCCCCACAACTCGGTAGTTGTAGAGAAGATACATTTATTCAGTGCTGGGTGCATGGGGGATTGGTCCACCAAAAACATGCACACCCGTCTGTGCTTACAGGCCTGTTTATATACAGTTAA
>JAWWTY010000077.1:78589999-78630767 GCA_035222235.1 Margarornis squamiger
AGTCTATCTGTGCTACTTTAGCAAAAGCCTCTACAATTATTTCTATTAACCCTTTCAGTGCTAGTTCCTTATATCAACAGAAGAGCAAAAGAGAATGCGAAATGACTGATGGATTACAAGAATAAAAATCCCAGTATTGTTAGAACTGTAGTCTTCACACCTTTGTCCAGTGCTGACTTCCCCGCTTTTAAAATCCATATGGTAAAAAGCTAGAATAATCAGCAAGAGAAATGGTGAGAATCACAAAAGTCCAAGTAGTACTGTGCTTCTGGGACATTGTTCGTACCCCAGCTTGTGAAATGTGGTGGTGAGGTTGTAGTGGAGAATGGTGTGGGGTTTTTGGTGTTTTTTGGTTGCTTCTCGGGTTTTTTGTTTTTTTTGAGTTGTGATATTTTGTGTACCTTTTTATAACCACTTGCTTTGAGTCAGCTTTAGCAACAGGGTGGTCCACTGAGTGTGTTTTTGATGGAATTAAATAAATTCCTAAATGCTCCCCGTGTCCATGGCTCATGTGAATGAGTCAACCATTTGTCCACACAAAAAAATTTGGTTTGGAAACACAAATATGTGACGGTGGTGTGGGCATGAACTGTGCCTGAGTAGGAAACAAAAAAAAAGTCCATGGGTACAAGAGAACTGCAGTTTCTGATGCTCTCTCTGTTCTTGATTCTGGCTGTTATCTCCCATCTGAGGC
Organism: Margarornis squamiger; assembly: GCA_035222235.1. Taxonomy (NCBI): domain Eukaryota; kingdom Metazoa; phylum Chordata; class Aves; order Passeriformes; family Furnariidae; genus Margarornis; species Margarornis squamiger. The sequence goes on from JAWWTY010000077.1 coordinate 78,590,694, forward strand.
ATCTAATTGGACTAGGTACCGAGTGTTGAATTCTGATTATATAGGTGCCTGAGTGGAGACTGAAGACTGGAAAGCCAGATGCCTAAAACTGAATGCTTGGTGCTTCCTTAATGCATCTGTCCTGAAAAAATTCTGTTCAGATGCTTTTAAATGTTTAACACATAGTCAGATGTAATCAGTGGATAAATATGATGATATTTTTGTTGCTAAGCATGGTAAAAATGTCAGATTCTTTCAGTGAATTTTCAAGTGCTCTTTCTGTGATGCAATATTTTAACAGTGAAATACACTTCCGAGCTAGTGCTGTTTGAAAAGTTCATTTAAGAAATGCATACTTCTTTCTGATTTCACCTTACCTGTTTTGTAATTCATCAGGCATTTCCTGATTAAAACTTGTCAGTTTTAAATTATGTTTTAAAACTGTAGTCTAGAAACTGATGCCTTTTTGTATTTTTTTTATTTTATTTTTTATATATAGATCAGCAGATCACTTTCATACTTTTGCTATTGGTATGTCACTTTTGGCTCTGATTCAGGGTTTGCTCAAGTGCCTACCCCTCACTGCTTTTCAAATAAGTGTCCTAATTTTGGGAATTTTTGCTTTTGTGTTTCACTGTTCTCTCCATGGTCAATTTTGGTACTCTTTAATTTCCAGATAGTGTTGTGAATGTGTTAAACTTTTATGTAAATCATAGATGTACTACAAGCTCATAGCTTTGCCCTTTGAATGTTTCTGTTCATTTTGTTTGTATGAATATATTAATTTTCATTGGACTAGTCATAATGGTAAAATGTAGTTTTGAGTTTTTGTTCACTATACTGCTATACTACACTATACTCTTGGGCATTTAAATGTGAGTGACTTACACATGTGCTTTCTTTTGATTTATATTTTAAATAAAACTATGTGCTTCTGTTTAGATTAACAGGCTTTTAGGTTTGTAAGTGAAGATTTATTTTCTTCTTTGTAGGTGATAGCAGCTGCGAAAAAGGGATTCAAAGCTGTTGGTTATGAATTAAATCCCTGGCTAGTTTGGTACTCCAGATACCGAGCCTGGAGAGATGGAGTACATCAGAATGCCAAATTTTATATTTCAGACTTATGGAAGGTAGGTAGTGAAATATGCAAGAAGGAATCTGGATGACTGAGAAACTTTCATAATTTGGAAATACTTTCCTGAAAGAACTGAAATGCTGATTGGCCACAAGGTGCTATATTGAGCTTTGAGCAAAGTACTTGTGCTGGGTGTCAAGTTTCTATGGGCTTAATACACTCTTCTTCTGGTTCTGTGCCTTGTTGAAGTGCTATCCTTTATCAGTAAAGGCTCCTCGAGGAGTCTTGTGCCTGATGAATTGCATCTTTTTGGGGTTTTTTTGTGGGTTGGTTGGTTGGTTTGGTTGTTTTTCCAGAGAGGAGCATAGGAAAACTCCGTGTCACTGACTGGAAGAACCCAGGCATTAGAATGGGACTGGGAACTCTTCTTAGCTAGCTAACATTTAACAAAACCTTAAACCATACGTGGTTTTAACATTTACAGGAGCTGTGCAAAAAAAAAAATTCAATATGAATAAATATGTAGGTATTTTTTAAATTAATGCTTCCTGTGCTCTAGAATTGGTGCCATATTCTTTGCCAGACAGTAGAAGTTTTTTGCTGTTTGGCAATATAAAGTTTTCTTTATATGGAAATTTGTGTGATGAAAAGTTAGGGAATAGGGGATCTCCTTTCATATTTTTGGTCTAAATCCATGTTGAAAGAAGGGCAGTTACAGGGATCGAAACAAAAGAATGGTGAGAACTTCTCCGAATATAAATGCTTTTTTTTATTAAGGCTTATTCTCAATTTTTATTTTAGGTTTCTTTTTCCCATTATAGAAATATTGTTGTTTTTGGTGTTCCTCAAATGGTAAGTTTACTGGTTTTGCACTGTTTAATTATTTTAATACCAAGGCATTCAGTGATAGTACATTTATATGTAAAATGAACAAACCTGCAGTAGCTCAAAGGTAGTGAGTAATAGTTATAGAATCATAGAATATTAAGGGTTGGAAGGGACCTTAAAGATCATCTAGTCCCAATCCCCCCACCGTGGGCAGGGACACCTTTCACTAGACCATGTTGCTCAAGGCTTTATCCAACCTGGACTTAAACACTGCCAGGGTGGGGCATCCACAGCCTTCCTAGGCAACCTGTTCCAGTGTCTCACCACCCTCACAGGGGAAAGTGTCTTCCTAGTATCTGACCTAAATTTCCCCTCTCTCAATTTGCACTCATTCCTACTTGTCCTATCGCTACAATTCTTGACACAGAGTCCATCTCTGGCTTCCCTGTAGGCCCCCTTGACATACTGGAAGGTTGCCATGAGGTCTCCATGCAAACTTCTCTTCTCCAGACTGAACAGCCCCAACTTGCACAGCCTGTCTTTGTAGGGAAGGTGCTCCAGTCATCTTATCAACTTCTTTGCCCTCCCCTGGACTTGCTCCAACATTTCCATGTCTTTCTTATGTTGGGGGCACCAGAACTGTACACAGTACTTGAGGTGGGGGTCTCACTAGAGCAGAGTGGAGAGGGAGAAACACCACCTGTTCACCATGTTCCCTTGATGCAGCCCAGGACTTGGTTGGCTTTCTGGGCTGGGAGCACACACTGCCAGCTCATGTTGAATTTTTCACCAACCATCACCCCCAAGTCTTTCTCTACAGGGCTGCTCTAAACCACTTCTCCATCCAGCCTGTAGGTGTGTCTGTGTTTTCTGTGTGCCAGGTGTAGGATCTTGCACTTTGCTTTGTTGAACTTCATGAGGTTTGCATCAGCCCACCTCTCAAGCCTGTCAAGGTCCCTCTGGATGACATCCCTTCCCTCCAGCATGTCAAGTACCACACAGCTTGGTGTTGTCAGCAGACTTGCTGAGTGTGCACTTGATCCCAAATAATAATACTTTGATATTTCATTGTTGCTTTTTAATGTCCATGATAAAGCCAAATTTGTGACAGTATGCAGACTGGAGCTCTGAAAATATACATGTTTTTGAGAAAAATTTTCTGTCCATTGGTTTAGAGTCAAATGAAAACTGCTATGCTCAAGTTGCCTGGAGGGAAGCCGATAGATTGGTCCTGGAAAATTTCAGTTTTTCATTCTGAAAAAGGAATTTGCAAGAAGATGATGGAATAGGAAATTCACTACAGCTGATTTCTGGGAGCCTTTTTAGAGGAGAGTATTGAACTTTGCTTATGTTCTCCAAAAACAAGATCACCTGAAGTAAGCCAGCATCTGGTATATTTAAATAACCCCTTGGCCATGTGTGGACTGTGAGGGTTTTAGGAAGGTAGACAAATACTTCAACTAGCTATGTAGGCTATGTTCCATGTGTCCCTGGGGAAAATGCTTTCTACAAAACTGGTATAGAAATTGAGTTACATCGACTGCTTTAGTTCTCTCCTACTTGAGTTCCGGCAGGGGGCAGTACAAACATTTGGATTTGCAGTCGGGAATTCTGCCATTGCACCGGGGGGAAAAGTGCAGGTGAAGAAAGAAGCCTCGGTAAACTCGAAATAAACAAATGTCCTGGGGAAAATATGAGTAAACCCAGGAGAAATACTGACTTAACTTTATATGTAATAAAGTGGAATAAATTAGTAACAGCTGTGATAGAAAGAGTAGCTATAGGGCTCAGAATAACTTCTGTAAATCCAGTAAAAACTAGGCTAAATTCTTTGAGTAGAAGTACTGTCATAAATGCAACAGATGCAAACATACAGACCTCTGTTTCCTGAACATTCATTTGCTTATGATCCCATTTAAATTTACTTTGGAAGTTGTGAATGCTTAGCCTCCTGAATGACTACATTAATTTTCCAGAAGTCTTAGTACATTTTTCCTTTTTTTACCGAGGACAATAGATATCTTTAGCTTTTTTAAATAATGCTGTACTGGTTTAGTGCTTCCACACAGTGCTTTTTTATCATATCCAAGATGAGCTTGCAAAACTTGGATTTACTGATCTTCAGGGAAGACTAAGACCACTCTTGTTCTTGCAAGAATCTGGGGGAAGGTGTGTTTGTTTCTGAGTCATTGCAGAGAGAGACTTTTACGTATTCAGAGGTGGATGCTGGAATTCTTACCGGGTGTTCATATTTGCAGCTTCTGTGTATTTAACTGATGATAAACTGTACAAAAGGTTTACTATGTACCTATGTAGACATATCAAAAAACTCCCAAGCTTTGCTTGACATAAAATTCAGTATGATTGTAACACTTAAAGTAACTGATAGATTTAGCTTAAGAACTACTTTGAGTGGTTCAAGGATGTAATTCCATCTGAATTATTAATGATTTTTCCTAATTTAAGCAAAGATAGACATGCAATGTCACTAATTTTCATAATTACTCATTAAAAATTAGGCCATGTCTCTATTTGTAATTTCTGTAACAAATTAGATCTTCTGCTGTGTCAACTCAGTTTTAGATGCCAAAGTGGGCTTATTTTTCTAGTTCATTTAAGGTGTGATAGAAAAAATGTTTAAAACCATTTGTAGTGTGGATGAAATCAGAGCATAGAATGCTTAAAAATATTTGGAAGCAACCCTTTGATATATTAGGTCTATGACTATAATTTTCCTAAAATACTACATTCTAAGCTAAAATGTAGCTGTAACAGGATATTATATCAAAGGCACACCCTGCGTGTATGTGACAGTGGAAGCTCTCTGCAGCCTTTGGAAATGCATTTTCTTCAGCCAGTCTTGTTTTCTAATGATATTTTGGTGTTTTTTTTTTGTTTCTTCTTTCTTATTTCTTTTTTTTTTTTTTTTTTTTTTTTGAGGTGAGGGTTTGTTTGTTTTTCAGGGTCTTTTGGTGAAATTTTTATGTATTTTGTGTCCTGAGGTAAGCTATTATTTGTAAAAAATTATTGTTCTTTCAACCTTTTAATATCTAAATGTTGCATCTTTCTATGAAAGTAAATAGTTTTACATGCAATAGAAGTAGCCTGTAGAGTTTGCTGTTATAATTACTCATTGAGACACATACAGTATATAAGAATAAAAGGAACTCCAAGGGGGGATATGCACTGCTGATTTGCTTAAGCATACCAATACCATCAAACTTTTCCAAAGGACAAAAATGGCTGAATCTGTTAAATTTTTTTTCTTTTTTCTTTTTTTTTTTTCCCCTTTTTCTCCCATCCAGAACAGAATCACTGTCTGCGATGGGAAAGAAATTTCTTTTGAGTCTAGATGTGTTAATTCATTTCTCACTTAATCCTTAACAGAATTTGCAAAGAGAGTATCTGACTGGTCAGGATGTTGCTCTATTCTGGAAAAATATTGATACTTCCTTTGACTTTCATATCCTCTCAGTTTTTGTGAATGAAGGAAAGCTAGACAGTAGGTGTTCAACTGAGGAGAGTTGCATAGTGGTATGTGACGCAGTCCCCCATAACATCCTGCTGTCTAGATTGGAGAGAGGTGGATTTGGTGGACGGACTATTCAGGGGATAAGGAACTGGCTGGAGGGCTGTATCCAGTGGGTAATGGTCAATAGCTGAATGTCCAGATAGCAAGCATTCACAAGTTTTGTCCCACAGTCCTGCATAATAACATCATCAATGACATAAACAGTGGTATTGAGTGCACCCTCAGAAAAGTTTGCAGATGACAGGAAGCTGAGTCACGCAGCTGACGTGACTGAAGGATGGGAGGCTGTCCGAAGAGACATGGACAAGAAGAGGGCCCCTGAGAACCTCATGCTGTTCAACAAGACCAAGTGCAAGGTGCTGCACCTGGGCCTCAGCAACCCTGGTATCACTAGGCTGGGGGATGAACAGATTGAGAGCAACCCTGCCAAGAAAGACTTGGGGGTGCTGGTGGTTAAAAAGATGGACATGAGCTGGCAATGTGTACATGCAGCCCAGAAAGCCAATTGTGTCCTAGGCTGCATGAAAAGCAGTGTGGCCAGCAGGGCCCTCTACTCTGCTCTCAGGAGACACCACCTGGAGTGCTGCATCCAGCCTTGTGGTCCTCACACAAGACAGATGTGGATCTGTTGGAGAAGGTTCAGAGGAGAGTCACAAACATGGTCAGAGGGCTGGAGCTCCTCTCCTCTAAAGACAGACTGAGACACTTGGGGTTCAGCTTGGAAAAGACTTGACTCTGGAGAGACCTTATTGCAGCATTTCAGTACTTTAAGGGGGCGTATAAAAGATTTGGGGACAGACTTATTGTTAGTGCCTGTAGTAGCAGAAAAAGAGGTAATGGTTTTAAACTAAGAGGGTGGATTCAGACTAGATATAAGTAAGAAAATTTTAATGATGGTGGAACTCTAGAATAGGTTGCCTAGAGATTTGGTAGGTGCCCCATCAACTGTAAACACTCAGTCAAGCTGGATGGGGCTCTGAGCAACCTGATCTAGTTGAAGATGTCCCAGCCCATGGCAGGGGGATTGAGCTAGATGATCTCTAAAGGTCCCTTCCAATCCAAACCATTCTATGATTCTACATTCTGTTTCATGCAATGCTGCTGCAGGGACTTAGTGCGTGTGTTAACAGGCTGTGGATTCAACACAGTTCAATTTCAATAGCATTTAACATACCAGTACTTCACCATAGAGTGACAGCAGAATGTTTGCTTTGAGTTGTTGTCTTTGTGATGTTTTGAGTGTCCCAGGATCTTTCTTGGGGTTAGACTGTAAATTATGAGCAGTGGTGACCTTTGAGTATCACACAATAGCTTATAAACCTAGGGGTGTCTGAAATAGCATAAATTCAGGGGGTTGAACTTTCATTCTCTACAGAGAAGATTCCCACTGAAGAGACTCATGAATTGGAACATGTAAAGTCTTTTCTTTGATTTTTTCTTTTTTTTTTTTTTTAAATTTAAGGGATAAGTTTTTAATTTAATTTTTAGAACAGAGTTAATTATTTCCTTGGTATCACCAATTGGGGCACAATAGCCATTTTCTAGTTTTAGATATTCTTTGTCAAGGCATCAAAGCCAAAATATATATCATGAATACTTTTATAAGATTTTTCAAAAACCTTGGACTTCTCTTGAACTCTTAAATTGCATTCTAAAGAGAATGCTTCTGTTCTTTTTCTGCTTCTGAGAGCTTTTTATTGTTACTCAACAGATGCCACAGTTGGGGAAGAAGCTGGAAGAAGAACTTGAATGTAATGCCAGAATCATTGCCTGTCGCTTTCCTTTCCCCTGCTGGATTCCAGATCATACTACTGGAAAGGGAATAGACACTGTGTGGGCCTATGATTTGAAACATTCTAGAGGATGTGAAACAAAAAGCTTGGAAATTGCACCAAAGACAGAATCCTAAACATATAATTTGTTTTCTATACTGAATTTTTTAGCTTTGACTTCACCTGTTGAAGATAAGATTAATGTGGATAGAGCCCTGGCATATGGAGATATATATATTCACTTAAAGAACTGAAGTATACTGGTTATCAGAAAGCAAACAGAAATTACTGAAAGATGTACTTAAATGGCTTAATATAGTGTCCTGGTTTAACCCCATCTGGCAATGAAGTACCACACAGATGTTCACTCACCCCAGTCCTCACAGTCCCTCAGTGTGATGGGAAGGAAAATTGGAAAAAAAAGTTATACCTGTGGGTTGAGAAAACAGTTTAATAATTGAAATAAATTTAATAATAATTGTAATGAAAAGAGAGAGAACAAAAAGAGAGGAGTAAAACCCAAGAAAGATGTGTGATGCACAATGCCACTGCCCAGCCCACCCCAGAGCAGCAACCAGCCCCTCCTTGCCAACTCCCCCCAGTTTATATACCGGGCATGATGTTCTATGGCATGAAATATCCCTTTGGCCAGTTTGGATCAGCTATTCTGGCTTCTGGTTTCTTGAATGCCTCCTTGTTGCCAGAGCATGGGAAACTGAAAAGTCCTTGGCTTGGGGCAGGCACTGCTCATTATCAACTAAAATGTCGGTGTGTTATCAGCATTGTTTTCGTCCTAGATCCAAACCACAGCATTCTACCAGCTACTAGGAAGAAAAATAACTCTATCCCAGCTGAAACCACAACATGTAACTAGTAAAAATTATGAAGAAGTTTTATAGAAGTGGAAAGCTTTAATATGAAAAATGGGGAAAAAAAAAAAACCACGCATCACTACTGTTACGGGGAATATATGTATAAGTTATTGTATATTATGTATAAGAAAATGAGTGAACAAAATATATTTTTTTCTTTCTGACCTTACATAGCCTTTGTTTTTGGTGTTGGAAGTGGTGTGTAAGTGGCTTCTCAAATGAGCTATGGTTCCCAAATGTCTTCATGATGTATGGCAATGCTGGATACACAAAACTGATCCAGGCAGAGTATGATGATGATGATGATACCAATTGTTCACAGCTCAGCCTTGAATGGTTGGGTATGACAAAAGCAAATAGAATAAGTTATTCATTCATTAAGAAAAGTGCAGCCTCTTGTTATATTAATGAATTTTTATTTAATTTGTTAGGTGCAAATAAAAATACAAGAAGTGTGCCCTTACTGAACTCTTATTGGTATAAGCCTTTGCAGATGACCATAATTTTTCCTAACCTCTTTGATTTAGGAAGGGTTTCAGAAGTCACGTATTTGTCAGCGAAGCATCACTATTTCTGTGTGCTGAAACTTTGGATAGGTATGGATGAGAGTTACTTACCTGAAGACTTGCAGGCTGCCTCTGATTCCAGAGCTGGTTGTTCTGGCTAGCTTGGCTAAATCTTATTGAACCTTGTGTAATTTAGGAGATGAGAAGGAATGTTTTCAATCAGACTTCTTTTCCCTTCTACTTTTGTATACCATCTGATGAGATCTCAGAAATTCATGGAATCACTTGCCACAGACCTGCCCGGAACAAAGGATGGACCACTCCACACAAGTAGCGGTTAGCAGTAAAATGGCTGTTAATTCAACATGGAAGAGGGTTCTTATAGGGGCTAGCTGGAAGGGTCTAGAAGGTGGGCGTGGTTAGGAGAGGAGTCAGGGCCGTCCATGACAAGAAAGGAAAAGAGGGGCAGGGCCACACCTCATAAGGGGAGGCACGGGAGTGGCCAGGTATATGTGGTGTAGGTGCACTGCAACTCAGGCCAGCCAGTGGGATAAAAGGAAAACGGCAACCAATGGGAGAACAGTAACTGGGGGAGAACTGTCCAATAGGAACAATCAAACACTTAAAACATAATTATTCCTTCTCTAATACATAAAAACTCTATCTACTCTAATTAAACTATTCAACTAGGAATAACTCGTCATTGGTTCTCTGGTGTATTTTCCCTCGGTGAGCTCTATTTCTTATCCTTTTCCTTATTCTCTTTTTTCCTTTGTTGTCTGCATTTCTGGTACTCACTGGGTTGTATCCCCACAGTCACTGTGTGGCTTTTCCTTCTAAGTGAAGCAAGTTCTGCCTGTCCTTTTGCAACAGTGGTTTGCAGTGGTGGTCTGTCACTGCATTGACATTTTCCATGGTTACAGCACTTTTCTGTTTTATAACAGTCTGCTTACTTGTTCTTTTTTTCTGGTTCCCAGGTAAAGTTTTACTGTTTTCACCCAGTAATAATTAGTCAAAGTTCATAGTCAGCCTCCCCTGACCCCAGTTAACATGTAGCCTGCTTGTTAAGCAGTGAGTGTAAGTTTGTCAGACCCTTGTATATATGATAACCATAGAATGAAGTTAAATAAGATAGGCAATTGTCACCTGACTTCAAGGCAATCATTATCACAACTAAAACTAGCTCAGGCCAAGAGAAGTGCTGAGAATGTACAATTTCAGATAAATACAAAGTCTGTGACATTTTATTAGGTGTTGGGAAAGCAAATTTGCTGGACTACGGTATCTGGTGTGAAGAGTTGTGTGTTATTTGGGTTGTGTAGTCTACAAAAATATACCCACATCCAGGCTTTTTGTTTTTGCTGTGAGAGGAGAGGAAGGAGAATTTAAAATACAAATCTGCACTGGGGATTTGAAATCGGGCAGTGGCATGGTTTTGTCCTGGTAGTTTATACGAAGCAGGAGAAAAAAGGGGCAAATGTATCTGGAGTCTGCAAAGGAGAGGTGATTTCAGCCTTGCATGGCAAGACACAACTGTAAACGTGGGGACCATGTGTTCTGCAGAACACTGGCTTCTGGTAAGCAGATTTTTACAGACTTTCATTGCAATGTTACATAAAGCATCTTGTAAAATGGCATTAAATTCTTTCTGTCGTGATCTAAATGTTATGATTATTACACAATGACAAGGCTAGAGTGGCTTATCTAAAATGGCTGAATTTAATATCCCAATTCCATAAAACTGGAACCTTAGACAAAGGAAATATGAAATTCTCCTGGGAAAAGGTCATAGAAAGTGTAAATTAGCTAATTAAGCAGAGTCCTTCCTCAAATGATTATAAAGCAGAAGAGGGGGCAAAAGATTTTGATTGGTTGAATTGTGACTCATCTGCACTGCAGTGCTTTGACCCAAGTTTCTACAGCCTACTTTCACTGAAGTTAGTTTGTAGGGAGTGCAGCAGCTGTTTTACTTTTTATTCTGTTTGACTATATATTTTTCTATTGCATTAATATTTGCCTGTTACCAGGTAAGACAATTTGTCATTTTTGCCTGTGGTAACGTTTTTTGGGATGTGCACTTCTTACTTACCATCTACCCCTCCAGAAATACTTGTTGAGGAGGGTGAAATAGAATTAATGATTTGATGGTCTGAGCTTTAGGAGAACTAAGTGCTGTCCTCAAGGCAAGGAGAGATGTATGAATGTTTTTAAATAAAGCAGAGGGCTGTTTCTTGCTCTGGTCATTTTGGGAGCCTTTGAAATAAGCAGTGGTCTGAAGGTTTGGAATTCCTTATGACATAAGGAAATGTGCTGTATTTCTTGTTTCCATGGTTTAAGTGTGAAATGGAAGGAAAATTGCTTTAATTTACACAGGAACACTGGGAAATAATTTTGTCATGGTGGCTTCAGTATTTTTCTATCACTTACTATGCTCTCTTTATAGTTTGCAAGATGAAATACTTAACTGTGGCTTAAGTTATCACTATATGGATTATTATGTTGGTACACTTACAATTGCTAAGGTAATGTATTATGATTTTGTTGATATGCTACTTCAGAGTACAAATTTGTTTCTTCTGGAAACTGGGAAAGAGAACTCTTAATTAAATTATAATGTGGGTCTGAAGCCAAAAGGAGGAAATCTTCAAGCTACACATGCTGTTCAATACAAAAGTAATTCAGTTACACAGAAAAACCTATAGTTTATTTTTTTCGTCTTCTAGTAGAATCACTTGCCTTTTGGGAGTTACTTGTTTTATCCTTTTCTTGCCCTGACAGATCTTAGCAAAAAAAGTTGTTACATTACTGAATTAGTAATGCTTTCCTGAAATACTGTAGAATTTGATTTGTTTGTAAATAATACAGATCAGAGTCAGACTTTCAAATTCTAATTTGTTCTTCCCTCTCCCCCTTTTTTCTTCCTTTTTTGTTTTTTTTCTATTGAGACACATTATGTCACCCAGGTTTTGTGATGCAAAATGAGTTGTACCAATGCAGCATCTGAGTGCTGCAATTCTAATTTTGTAGTTTCCCATTTCTGTTTTGCATAATTTGGCTTTTTAGGGAAAAGGAGAGGGGTATGTCTACAAGAGAGCCATCTGAAAGGCAGCTTGCTCATTATACTGCACAGTCACTAGAGCCACACAGCAATGTCATCCAAGCTTATCCAGTTTTGTTTGGGAAATGTACACATTTATATGACTTTTAGGCATTTCTGTATTAGAGGATGTATTGAAGTTCTTGGTTTATCCTCTGGTCTGATTATATTCTGCCACTTAATCTAATATTGCTCTAATCTTCTATCTCTGAGAGCTGCTGGTGAGTTGTAGCCAGGTAAAAAGATACAGAATCCACTTTCAAATAAAGCACCACATTTCACAAATCAGTTGACTAAATGTGGTCTGTGGAAAACAAGTTCCAAAGCCCAGGCTTTGGGGAAGTCTTTCACCTTCCATGAAGGACAGACACCTTTCAGAAAGCAACGATGATCTCCTGAATTCTGCGCTTTTTTTTTTAACAATGCCTTGAGCTTTGCTTTTCTCGTGTGTGTTCTTCAAAACTTTTTGCCACTGTAATACCAATCTAAGATCTATAGGGGAAGTAAGCAGAGGGAGCATTTTGATTCTACTTTTATATTTTGAGCTGTGGGAGGAATGGAGGAAAGGGAAAACTGCCCAACTATGGCAGTTTTATGTGTTTCAAAAGCAGCTTGACAGACTTGCACATCATCTGTGCGCATTTCTCATTGAAAAGGAGAATCCATACTGAGTGGGCTGTGACAAGCATTCACTCATGAGTGGGTTCATGTCTGATACCACTACACTTGAACAAACTCTTGGTATTGATAGATTGCCTCATACATCTATAGTTCCACTTTCCATTGTTTACAAATACTGAAGCATTTTTTCAAGAAAGGACATGAATCCTTCAAAAACATGGTTCAAATTTGGGTTGTGCCGTGCAGGGCCAAGAATTGGACTCTGATTACCCTTGTTGGTTGCTTTCAACTCGGGATATTCCATGATTCTATGGTTGAAGAGGACAGCCTAACACCAGATTTAATGCCAGTAAATTCTGCTTTGAGTCAATTATTTTTCTTTTACAACTGACAAGTTTGCAGTTCTGTGCTTTTAAAGTGTAGCCCAACTTGTGTTCCAGAAGTAATGTATGTTTCTTCTAGAAGATCTCTTGAATTCTTGATGAAACAGGGTGGCATGTATGTTTAACTTAAAAATCACCCTTGAGTGAGATTACTGAAAATATTAATTCTGCAGCTTTTTTCTTTGCACGCTCTAATCTTTCTGTTCACCCTGCTATGTTTCACTGAGGGAGACATACATGGATGACTACCTTTTTTCCCTATTTTGTTTCTGAATTCTCCCTCTTTAAGTGTTTGTTTTTATTTGTCATATTTTTTTCCCCTGTAATTTAGGTTGTGGGGGTTTTTTTGTTGGTGTTTTTTTTTGTTTGTTTTTGTTTTGGCTTTGTTCGTTTTGTTTTGTTTTTCTCCAGCAACTTTTAGAAAGACTAAATATGCTAAGGAATGTTCTTTTCCTCTCTAACATTTTTTAACATGCATTTAAGTAACCTTCTTGATTTGTTTAGCAGTCTGTATGGTGACATAGCATGACTCCTGTTTCCAGTGAATGAAAGGGAAACACATCCACCACAGTGGTATTTAGATTGAAAAATAGCTTTGGTCTACAATTCTGACTCTTTAGTAGTTTTAAGTACCTAATTTCACTTTTTTATTATATTTCATCACTTGGAAAATGAATACAGGCCTTTTATCCCTTTAGTAATTCTTTGGATTTGGGTTATTTGTTCAGGTGGGACTTTTGCTGACTTCTTTTTCTTAGTATAACATTGGGGTTTCTATTAGAGGGTTTGGTTGAAATGTCAGAGGGAGGTTTTTTCTGAAAGTTGGTGTGTAGAATTGGAACAATCCCTGTGATACAATCCAGTGAGCTGCCAGCATTGGTAAAAATTAAATAAAGCCTGCTTACCAGTAAATGCACAGGGATATTTTTCAGCTTACTGTATATGTTGTGGCTTTTAAAAGTAAATGAGGTTTTTGAAGGCCATATAAAACTTGTGGCACAAAGAGGTCTTTGCAAGGTCAGAAGCAGTAAATTACTGGCTTTCAACCTGAGGTTTGTGGCTACCTTCCGAGGAATCCACAGAAAGTAATTTAAAAAGCAGATCTACTATCAGTAGGTTTATATTTGTTGCCCATGCTTGTGTTCTTCCATTGGAAAATTTTAATGTGTCTGAAACGATCATTTGAGAATCCCTGAACTAAAAATATGGGTTTACGTAAGATATTAACTAAATGGAAATGAGTTTGTCAAAGCAAAGAGCTTTTTCTTCTTCTTTCTGTTGTTCCTTGCCTGGATTGTTGAGCTATGAACCTCTGCAGTGTACAAATGCTTGAACCTCTGTGTGTCTTCTGGTAAGCATGTAATTTTCTATTTTGCTATGTGAGAACAGTTGCATGGTTTTGCACATTCCCATTGCATTCTAATAATTCTTTTTAGGTAAGCTATTATATATCATATGGAATTTATAATATATACTCTGGTATAAGGATCTAATTACTTTTTTTTTAGGAACTGCTTAAACATTAAATTTACATCTTCAAAACACCTGATGAGCTGCTACTGAAGTCTGCCTAAAAAGCCAACAGTTTGTGAAACTCCTTAATGCTGTAATGTCTGTAGCTGTCCATGCCAGAGCTCTGGTTCAGAGAGGCATAAATATCTCTCCTTTGCATATGCTTTCTTGATTCTTTTTTTATTTTTTATTTTTAATTGAAAATGCCAGTGTGAGGAGGAGACACAAAATAAATTATAGAAACTTGAGGATCAATGAAAGTTCTGGGAGAGAAAAATGTGACTGGGGAGGGATATAGCCAAAATCTAAGGGACCTCCTCTGTCACTATCACTCTAGCTTGTAAGGTTTGATGCTTTTTTTTCCCCCTAAGATTATGTAGCTCTTCTTCAAAGTATACTTTTTCTTCTGTCATTCCCATTGTTTTTTCAAGTTTTTCAGAGTGCACACAAATCAAAATAATTTATATGTCCAAGCAGGCTATTCTCCAAGTTGTATACACGGACCCTCATCATCTGTGTTCATGTATATTTTATTACTGCTTTGTTCTTTTCAGTACACAGAAACCAGACATACTCTGAATACCTTTATGTCCTATACATAAATAAGCTTTGTGGGTGTGATCAATACCAATTAAGTTTATTTGCAAACACAGACCTCATACTGAAGCAATTCTAAAAAGAGTTTGAGCAGGAATGGGAAAAATAATGGTCATCATGGGAAAATACTTATGTTATTTAGTGACAGGGAAGGCAGAGTCTCCTGCCACTGAGGTACTTTTAATTTCAGTGGGCAGTCTGATGTGTCAATCAAAGTCAAGGAATGAAGGACTAGTATGAAAGCAGCACTGTGTGTGTGGTGCTTTAAAAGAAATTAATTTTCTAACATTATCTTCAGAGGCTCCTTCTGGTTTCATCTAAATTATTAAGTACAGTTATTGCTCTGATAAAGAGTATGTCGGTAGGAAAATATTGGCTGAGCTAAGACAACTAGTGAGCTTCTTGAAGTGTTTATTCTGTGGATAAATAATTCAATAATTTCTTTACCCTTTCCTCCCCCCAAAAAAACCCCACAAAACAACCATTTAAATCTTAGCAGAATTAAAAGGGAAACTACATTTATCCCCTTTAGAAATTAAAGATTAGGAAACAGCTTCTAAGATGAAAAAAGTTCCTTCATCAACTTGGTCTTAGTTACCAGAGAGCATTAAGTATAATGTAGGTCAGACCCGTACTGACCTAAAAAATGGTTTAACTTACTTAGAAGTTAGTGCTTCTTGTGAGTCTCCTGGAAATACACTCTTAATTAGGTTGTTTGCTTAGTCTAATAAAAACACTGATTAAATAGCACTCTTCTCAGGATTATTTGTCTACTGCATGAAAATTAAGTGGTCTAAGCACTTTCCATACACAGAAAACTCAGATGATGGATCTGTCAAGAGGTTTTGTCTATAACTGTTCTTCATGCTTGTCCGTACTTTGGGAGATTGTGAACATCAGGTGATTGGAATGGGGACATATTTCCATTTGAGCGATACTTGTGTCTGTAAGGGCAAAGGGCAAATTAGATATCAAAGCATAACTTTGATCCCTTTGAGCATACCTGACCAACAGTGATCCTTTGTATAGTATTGGTTTAGTCTGGCTCTGATAAAATTTAAATTTCCACAGGCATAAAACCAGATGCTGCTTATCATTCATTAGTCTTTCTATTCTCTTGTATGCCTGAAGAATCTATGTTGGCAGTACAAGACTCTTTTCATTTCTGTGCAAATACACAGGAGATGCTTTATTGGGCTTGAGAACCTCTATTGCCGTGGTGGCCTTCCTGGTATTGGATATGCAGGTCATTCACTGTCTAAGCTTTTAAGTGCCAGGGTTGTGAATGATGCAGCTTTCTTGCTAGAGTGTCCAAGCAGCCCTGAACCCAGGATACTGGAGCTCCACCTCCACAGAAGATAACCCAATCACTTTGCATGTATTGTTGTTACATCCTCCCTGATAACTACACACCACCTTTGGTGCTGTGTCTGCTATAGAGGCTTGGAGTAGCAGGACTTTCCCAGTCTGCTTACCTATTTAGGGAGTGTGAAAAATCAAATTTTGGTTCTTAGAGTAGCATAATTTATATATCGGTAAAAATATCACAGTGCATTGATATAATAAAAATATATTAATAGTCTTCTGATACTAATACTCTGGCAATAAACTAAGCTGAATGTTACTGAATGGCAATTTCTAGGTTGGAGAAGGAGACACAAGTCTGTTCTCCCTTCGGTAGGTATGTGCTGTGCCTATTAACTTTAGGGAATTTGTTTGCATGTATTTAAAAACAAATAAAAGTACATGTAGAAGACGGCAGTTGGAATGCGAGTTATTAGTTTGCATTCAGCCCTGCAGTAAAATGTAATGTTTATACAATGGTATTCATTTTCAAACTGCTACTGAATAGTAAATCTAGCAACACTTTTGTAGGGTTGGCTGGCATTATCTTCACCTTTACAACTGCAAAAACTGGAGCAAAGATCTAATTTGTTCAAGACCACAAAAGTAATCAGTGGGAATGCTGTGATTAAAATGAAGTCTGCAACTGCATGCCTGTGTCTATAGCTGGAAGAATGTATTTTTTAAATGACTGCTCCTCAGGGTGGCAGTACCTGTGCAGTTTCACAACTGATGGAGCCAAAGATGGAAAGGGCAGATGCTCACCTGTGCCATGTTGTGCTTTCTTACTGCTTGTGACTGGAAGACATAGCACCTGCAGTGGTTGTCTCTGTCAGATTTATGATTTTGGTTTTGTTTCTTTGCTCTTACCGTTTTATTAACTCTTAATATAGTTGATGTTTCATGCTTACTGCTTTTAGCTGCATTTGGATCCTTCTGTCATTGGTCATACATGCTACTTAATAGTAAAAATTCTTTCTGTTGAAGTATATGACTGCAGCGTGTACTACATCTGGGTCTATTTTTGTGTGAGAGTCTGGTTCACTGTTTTCATGCTTTCCATTTTTTTTGTGACAGAAAAATTCCATCTTCAAACAACTTAAATCTGTTTTTATGGGCATATTACATATAAACTGGCTTCAATCCAGCATAGGTGTTGTGACTTCATATCTTTTTGTTTTGCTTCACTTATAATTTTTTTTCTGATTTGGGCAAGGACTGTGTCTTAATTCCCTGAGGACACTTCACTAAACATAAATGAAACTTAATTTTTATGAAGTCATCAGACTGATCTGTTGTGGCCTATGTTGGTAAGCCTACATGTTCCTATTCCTCATTTTTATT
The DNA here is from genome assembly GCA_035222235.1 of Margarornis squamiger. Lineage (NCBI taxonomy): Eukaryota > Metazoa > Chordata > Aves > Passeriformes > Furnariidae > Margarornis > Margarornis squamiger. Next base: position 78,608,156 of record JAWWTY010000077.1, read on the forward strand.
TCTATATTTGTTCATGGGTACCAATGAAATGATCTGAGAGGAGAACTATTTTCCTTAGGCCTTAATAACTTTATCCTTCATCAAAATGGCATGTAAAATTCAGTGAAAAAGCTTTCTGTTGGTATGACTCGTCAACAGCTCTTGCTGCTATAACTTTCTGTCCTGACAATCCCAAACTCATTTTTCCCTGACATAAACATCAGTTTTAAGTACAGCTGTCATCTTGATCTTCTAGTTCAGAAGTGTTCAGCTTAACCAGCTCAAAAACAACGATGGATGTTATATTAGTCTACTTGGAAAACGCTGCTGAAATCATGTGTAGGCTCTTGCTAGATTATTTTTTGTCCACTTTTACTAGAATAAGAGGCAACAACTTGACATAATTTTTACATATGAACAAGACCAAGACAAAATACTTTCTCTACCATATGCAGGAAAATGCATAGTGAGTAATGTATGAACAAATATGCTACCTCCACCATGGCAATCAGATAGATTATCTTTTAGCTAAGTAAACATGGTCAAAGCTTGTTAGTGCAGGAATAATGCAGTAAGCAGCATTACTGGTTTCTTCATCTAATCACTGAATCATGAAAAGAGATCACAAACTCAGACCACTTTCTACAAAGTAATATGAATTATTAGGTTGGGGTTTTTCCACCCCCCCTAGTTGAAAAATTAGTGACAGCCCCTTCCCAGCCCCACGGCTGAAAGACTTTTTTCTGTATCACCTTATGAAGAATATTACTTTCATTCAATATGTTAGTACATCTGATTAACACTACCAGAATTGCATAAAATAGGAAAAGGTACTAGGAAGAGCAGTAGTTACTGTCAATTAGGTATTGTTATCCAGCTGTAGTAACACTTGAATGTTCAGCCTGCACTACTTCTGTCATGCTACATTGGTACAGAGAGAGCCATAAGATCAAGTAAAAATCAGTGTGCTTTTTAAGCTAAGGCCAAGAATGGAATGGGCATTGCAAAAAGGCCAGCTGAATTGCAAACCATTACATCTTCTCTGAAGAGTGACAAGCTTCTCTGCTAGCTGCTTTCAAAATGTTTATTGACAAGTGATAGAGAAGAAATATGTATCTCTTGATGTAAATTGCTTTCCTTATTACAGAGTTGTTATACCATCTGTTATATCTGTATGGATTATGCTGATAAAAACTATTTGGAAAAAAAAAAAATTGTCCTGCACTTTTTATTAAAAAGAAAAATGCTGCACAGCTGAGAGCCCCAGTTCAGTGCAGGTTCAGCAAGTTAGGAGAACCTGGATGCTCACACAGGGGTTTTCACATGAACATCTGCCTCTTCTGGAAGGATCAAGTTCTTTTAATTGCTGTCTCCTGGTATTTTGTGAAACAAACTGGGTAAGTGCACGGCAGCAGGCCAAATCCAGACATGAGATGCAGTTACAAATACTGCTAGATGTGAAGAGAAGGTTCAGCCTTCTCTTCAGTGCACGCTGCAGAGGTGGCTACCAACGTCACAGTGAGTTCAGAGCCTTTTTCTTGCTATTGGCAAGACAATAAAAGTTGACAGTGTTCTTGTGACTTACAAAGTAGAATTAACTAAATGGAGGGAGTCAAGATATTAATTAGCTTTTCCTAATGATAAATCCCACAGAAGTGTCATTGGTCTAGCCCTACTACTCTTTCATATTTGTTGGCTTTTAGCTGATTGAACAGTTCCTTGCCCTTTGGCCTATGGAAATTGAAGCCTGTCTCAATACCAAGGCTGCAAACACCTTGTGCATGTAGGGATTGGTATGATCACATACAGCTATGCTGAATCCTACTGAGCTATTGTGAGTCCTTCAAATTACTCTGACAAAATATAATGAAACTAACAAACTGTGAGTCTCACATCTCAGTAACTAGTACTGAAGGACAGCTTTGGCAGTAAGATCCTAACCAATGATGAAGAAATTTCTATGCCACCAGAATAGTAAACCAAGCAACAACTCCTTTAAACTTCTCTCACCTCTTGTGTCCCCTATGTTTCCCTTATTTTCAACAAACCAGGGCTTTCTATTAATCTTCATGTTATAGAAGTGATATGGAAACTTCTCTGTCCTAGGGAGGCTTTGCTCCAGCATTTCCCTACTAAGGAACTGCTATCTACTCCACTCTTCTTCATGTTAAGGAAACTTCCCCGCGTGACCACCCAGGAGCCACTCTGTTAGTGACACTTGCTCTGCCTGAGCTGGCACTGGGGCCCCTTTGTGGCTACACCCAGCCAGACCAGGTTTCCTGGTGGGCTCCACCCCAGGTTTCCCATAGCGGAGTCTCAGACATCCAGATCCTTAGAATAATTTAAGCACAGCGCAATAACAGAATAACATACTTTAAACACATGGAATTTTTTCTTTCCCTTTTAAAATATTTTATTTTTTTTTAATGTGCTTTGGAATGACATAAACTAAAACCTGGCAAAACTTTAACTATTACAGTGTTAGAGCTGAAAACATAGTTTGTGGTAATTAATCAAAAAGTCTTTGTTAGTTAACCTTCAAAATTATTTGAGATATTATCAAATATCTAACTAAGACAGGAAAGTGATTTATTTTACTTGAAAATGCTTGGACAGTAGGTGGAACTGTGGTGCCTCTTTTGTTATTTACACAAGATTGCATCTTACATTCACACCAAGAAGGTGAATAAGGTATTTCATATTTGATGTAATTTACTTGAAAACTTTCAACAGTCAGTCATCAATTCCTTTCTGCAAATTGAATTCAAAATCTGTGATTGAATGACACTCAAAACTGTGTTACGTTTTGAAGATGGATGTTATTTGAAAATTAATAAATCCAGATGCTAAAGAGAAGAGAGTTTAAGGTAAAAATTGAAAGCATGGGAAGTGTGTTAAGATTTCAAATTGCAGTTATTACAGCAATGAAGTGTCTTTGTAAATCAAACAGAATTTCAGAGTGCAGTAAATTTGCTTGTCACATCAAGCTAAATGATAAGGAAACAAAAATGGAATAATACCAAGAACGTTACAATTTGAAAGAAAATCTTGCATCTCATTTCCTATGAGCTGTAGTGCTTGCTTTTAATTATTAAGTGTTCCTATATAAATCTGTTTGTAGCATATTTATTTTGGTGTAATTTGCTCATCCTGACAAAAACTTTTTCATTGAGTGCTTGAACGTCATGCAAAAGCAATGATGATTTGTTTACAGAGTCATATTTTTCCTGTAATTAGTGATAAGTGTCTGTAGTTGGAAGGTTTTCGAGAAGTTACTCTTTTTGGATGGTTTCTCTTTGTATGGGAAATCAGTAAGTGGAAATGTATTTCTAAGATCAGAAGTATTCATGCAGTCTACCTCCTCATGTTTTAGTCTTCTGGTAAATAGCTTTTTCCAAAAATGTGCTGTTGAGGAAACCTTTACCTTAACAGCAATGATTTGAGATCATGTATGCATGTATTTGCAAAAAGTTGATTTCAGTCATTTCCTAACTTCCCTGCTTGGATACATTTTTAGTAGTTGATTTTTCATGAAAGAGTGACAACACGTTGACATCATCATAATACAAAATCATAATGTTCTGTGTTCAAACCTATTGCATAAAAAAAATATTTCTGCTTTGATCTTGTTACAGGGAAACAAAGGATTTTTATTTCTTAAGAGCAATTTCAGCAAGGTGATTTTGCTGTCTAACGTTAAGTTGTCATGTAAGCACAACAATTGGAGAGAGTTGTTGATTTTCTTACTGAAGAAAAATCAATGGATGCAACTTAAGAAGAGGTGAAATTTAAGTATTAGCTTCCACATGAGATTTCTTTGAATTTTTGTTAAGTTACATTTTCTACTTTTTCAAAAATATGTTCAGTCCTAGAAAAGTGAATGGACAGTAACTATAAAAAAATGTGGATGGCATTGTTATGAGGGGATAAATAAGAACTTTAAGGATTTTTTCCTGATATGGTTGAAGCTTATAAAAATATCTTCTAAATAATGGAAATTTTATAAGAGCAGCTGTTGTTTTCTTGATATGCTTGAGGATAATCTTTGATAGAATGAGAAGTTAAAGTTTTTTCAATTAAAGCTGTGGAGATATGAGCTTTGCCAGTGAGAGATGTCTTCTATTTTCACAAACATGGGTGTCATAAGACAGTTGTATCTACGTTATGTTCTATACTTTCATGCAATCACCAGAAAATTGGAAGCATGTTTAATATTTGAGTGGAAAAATGCATATAGGTAAAGAGGTAACTGTGTGAGGTTATTGGACAAGTGAATAGAGGTCATTATCTGACAATAATGTGTATGAATATTGACTTTGTGTTTAATCTATTTTAAAAGTTGAAGATAAATGTTTACTTTATGTTACTTCCGTCAGGTGAATGCACTTTAAAAAAAGCCATTAAAAGTATTAACATGATTACTGAGATAAAGATATGTCTGGCAATTTGTAGTCTGTGAGAAGAGTAGTGAGTTATTAATTTAAAAAAATATAATTACTATTCATGTGTCTTGAATTTAGTTATGTAAGTATGGATAAAATTATACTGAAGTTCTTAAGTTATTTTTAAAGGCTGAAATTTCAGCTATGGGAAGGGCAAATATTTAACTATTTGCTTGTTTTTTGTCTTTCATTTTTTTCAAAACTTGTCTTAGAAATAGATCTATAAAAGTCTCAGGTTTTTCTTATGACATCATGAATTTTTTTACTTGGACTTCTGTCAGGACAGTTGGCAGTTCTTTGGACATTGTAAACTCTAGAAGTACTTGCAGAAAATAGTGGAGAACACAAAGGGTTATTGAAGGTTAAGTATCCTCTTCAGTAGTTGTAAGCATCAAAGGGGATTTTACAGTAGCTGTAAACCCTTCACGGTGCCTTCTGACTGCTGTAAAAAATCTGGATAGCGCATTTCCAACATGAAATACAGGTAATGCTTTGGCAACAGTTGGTTTGCAATATGTTTGTGGTGTGAGTTCTGTCAGTCTCCTCTGAGGAAGTCTCTTTGGTAATTTTAAAACCTGCTTCTAAGTTCCTGCTGCCTTCTCTTTAATACCATATTGCTACCAATAGAAGGAATATGTGGGGACTGTGCAGTCTGTGACACACAGATTGAAAACAGGAGCACTTTGGGACACTGGGCTGAAGTGTAGCCTTAAATGGTCTACTCTTTATATTTTGACCAGTGCCTTTCCACATTGAGTATGATATATGTTAAATGTTGTACTTTGCTTAGTCTCACATACCACCATGAGGGATATGTTTTGTCAAGGACTCAGAGAAGCTGGAAGAACTCCTCACCTTCTATTGAGAGCTATATTTGAGCTGCTTTGAGGAGATGAGAGTACCCCAGCTCCTGATGACATCAATTGAAATTGTAAAAACCAGTACTCAGGTTTTGACAGGTTTTAAAGTATGATATATTTTACAAATTTTAAATGACCATTGGAACTAGGTTCAGGGTTAAGTAGTCAAGGGGAAAGAACTGCCTTACCAGACAAATTTTCAAGTTCAGTAAAAATATTGGTATCTGAAAAAAATTCATTTGTAAAAGCAAAACTTGTTATCTCAATTTAAAATTACTCCATGACATATACAGAAGATAAACTCTGATCTGCTACCAGGAAACTCTGATTGTAGAAATCTTTACATAGTTCATGCATGTACAGCTTTTGTTTAGTTCCTTTTTTTTTTTTTTTCTTAAGACAGATTTTCTAACCACAATTTCATTGACATTTTGTTAAATTCCAGATAATAGGAATTCAGCTGCCAAGTTTTTGTACTTCCATTCTTACATGCTCGTTCACTGTTTTGCTGAAATCAAGACAGTTGGCTTTGCTCCTCTTCAGTTTGCCTTTTATTAAGGAGCCTCTGGCTCTGCCAGTCAGTAACTGAGTGTCATGTGTCATTGCTGTACATCTTGGGACAGTGGGACAGCTACAGCCAGGCCAGGCACAGTCTGAGGGCCATGGACATTTGCCAGGTCTTGAAGTTCCTGATAAGATTGTGAGCTATGTCCAGCAATGAATTTGAGTGAGCCAACACCGGAGATTGCCAAATGCCTTTATATACATATATATATATAATTATTTTTTGTAGCTTCATTACTCTTTTATATGTAGTTTTCTGTTGAGAGAAATGTTTCAGATTTTAGCAGGATCTTTAGCCAAGCTCAGCTCATGTATTTTCTTCTGAATATTGTCATGGGGATGGGACAGGTACTTGAAATGCTTTGCAGCTGAAAGTTGTGCTGTTGAAATGTTAAGTAAGATTTTCCTTTTGAAATCTAGAATGTTCTAGTTGAGTTTTCTTTGTTAAAGGTCTGCAGAAAAAATTACTAGTGGGGATTATCATGATACAGAGCAGATGCACTCAGCTCTTTGAACCACAGTTAACTGCTTAAGACTGGAGACTGACAGGGTCTTGCTGGCATCATTGACTCTTGCAGCGTATCTATTTCATGGTAATTAATACAACACTTTCCATTTAGTTTCCTGTCAGTGCAGTTCTATTGCCTGAGGCTTCATTTGCCTTGCTGCTCAACGTTGAGAGCAGCTGCAGCCCAGCGCACAGCTTTCTCGCCGGACTTTTTCTGATCACTGTGAGTGTGGGACAGGAATGGGATTGCAGAAACCTCAGTATTCCTGAGCTGGTGAAAAAGGGTAAATTTTTACTTGGGAAGGAAACTCATTTGCCTGATTTAGCTTCCTTATTTCCCCTATTCTTGTTTTGCTTGCAATTAACATTCAACTGGAAAGGAAAGGGGCTTGTCACTTTCTTTGTTCTTTGCCTTTTCTAGAACCATTTTTAATCCTGCTAATTCTTTATAATATAATATAATATGATATAATATAATATAATATAATGTGTTCCTCTAATTTCTGCTCCTACTTGTTTCTGTGTTTGTTGCTTAGATTCTGTTTCTTGGCCTTCCAAAATCACAGAATCACAGAATATGCCAAATTGGAGGGGACCCACAAGGATCATCAAGTCCAGCCCTGCACAGGACCATTCCCAAATGTCATATCGTGTGCCTGAGAATATCATCCAAATGCTTCTCGAACTCTATCAGGCCACTTCCCTGGGCAGCCTGTTCCAGTGCCCAACCACCCTCTGGGTGAAGAACCTCTTTCTAATATCCAACCTAAACCTCCCCTGACACCTCCCCTAACTCCAGGCCATTCCCTTGGGTCCTGTCAGTGGTCACCACAGAGAAGAGATCAGTGTCTGGTCCTTCTCTTCCTCATCCTCACAAAGATGCTGTAGACTGTGATGAGGTCTTCCCTCAGTCTCCTCTTCTTCAGGCTGAACAGACCAAGTGACCTCAGTTGCTCCTCACACGGCTTCCCCTCCAAGCCCTTTGTTATCTTTGTTACACTCCTTTGGACACTCTCTAATAACTTAATATCTTTCCTATATTGTGGCACCCAAAATTGACACAATATTCAAGGTGAGGCCGCCCCAGAGCAGAGCAGAGTGGGACAATCCCCTCTCTTGACTGTCTGGCGATGCTTTGTACATTTCAAAATCCTGTCTGTGACGCTCATGCTTGCAAGACAAATCAGGAGTTGCCATTGTCTGACACCACAAACTAATTTCTGAGGAGCAGAACATGTTGGCATTGCTGGTATAAACTATAATGCTAGGTGAGGAGAATGTCTTTTATAACTCAGAAATGTCTAAATTCCACAAAAGGTTATTCTTTGTCTGAGATTCATCACACATGGTTTCAGGCTGGTGTCATGTCTCTTAAAATATCACAGCAATTCATTCATCTTTCTTTTCTCTAAATAGTGGCATGAATTTGGATTCATAGGAAGAGGTAGAAAAGACATGCCTCAATTTTTTATGCTCAGGGAATTGAAAACCACATTTGTATTAAAAGATTGAAAGCTTTCTGATTTGAATAGAAAAATATCAGATCATTGTATTATCACATTGTATTTTGTGAAGACAATGTCTTTTGTTAAAGGCTAATAGCTCTTAAGCAGTAATATGTTCTTGGCATAATACAAAGTAAACATGCATAACTTTCAAATTAGATTAATACATGAATGCTTATCTTATTTTTGCATTTAAAAAAAGTTATTTGAACATTTCACTACCTTCCAGACTTCCCAAAATTCTTCCATTTCTAAAGAGACAGCTCTAAGCTAGGTCATACAAATTTATCAAGTTCATTGTGTTCTGAATAATCACTCTGCCTATTTGAATAAGATGTTTCTTTGAACTATCTTTCTGTTGTATGTCTCTATATTGGATTGAACGTACATGTGTAGAGGGTCAAGCCAAACAAGACATATACTTAATTATGTTTGCCACAATAGTTGTGATGAGGAACGTAACCTTTGTGTTGTGCAGCATGTTGTGCCAGCTGACAGATAAAAGAATAAATATCAAACCATCACACAGGTATCAGAATGTAAGCCAGTAGCTGTGATAAATGTGTTTTCTGGCTTCTGCTGATTATTTTCGCTTGTAATAATAGGTTTGATTGGCTTGTAGTTCACAACTGTAGTTCATAAAAAGAAAGTTGTTGTAGAAGACAGTCTGGAAATACTGAAGACAGAAGAAAATGTAATTTCTAAAAAAAACCTCATGAGCATTTTCCAAATCACAGTTAAACCCTGTGGGCAGGTAATGAACTTTAGATACTGTCCCTGTGGGGAGATTGATGAATGTGATGATAGTCTACACTATTTCACCTTAAACTCCTTAGAAACCTCTGTTGCCCCAGCCACTGAAATTCACCAACAGCCCTGTGATGGGTAAAATGCTTTCTGTAATAAATACAGCAAAACAAGCAAAGAATATTTTTTTTAAAAAATAAAAAACTTCTTTATTTTAGTAATATTTTTCCAACCTAAAACTTGTGTCAATTAAAGCTAAATTACATTTCAAACCTTTAAGGTAATTAACTAGTACCATTAGTGGTAGTTATCGAGCTTTGTATTATGGGCTTTTTGCTTTTTTGCCTAAAATGTTCAGTTTTCAATTTATCATGGATATTTCTGTTTACAGCCCATAATTACATTTTGAGAAGTGTGGGGAAAAATGTAGGTCTTGGAATTTCCCAGTTTGCGTTCTCAAGGTCAGTTAAGGCTTTTCACACACTTTCCTTTTCTCTTGGAAGGGAACATATAGGTATTTTATGACATCATGGTACTCTGAACTCAATTTCCTATTCTGTAAAGTTTGAAGTGCACCCATTTTCCTGTTCTGCTATTGGCTAACATAACAAATGAATGTTGTTTGTACTGAATTATCAGCTATAAATGTAATATTACTGAATAGCACTTCTGGTGTAAAATTAGCAGTGCACTACAAAGTTAACATTAAATTCTGTGCTGAGAAGATCACTGCTATTCAAATCTTGCACTATCCTCACTCCCTAATATCTTTTCAAGCTGAAGAGGTTACCATTTTGTTTTAAATGTTCACTGCTACTTTTTTAAGGTTATGTGTGCAACCATTAAGATCAGCATCCTTCAGAGTGTCACTTGCAAAGGGACAAACACATGAGCAGTCTACTACTAGCTGGCATCAGTGGTGATTGTGTGTGTCTGCTGATCTGCTTTCAGAAAACTGGTGCATAACTTCATAGAGACCAATATATTATCATCATTGATCATTACTCAATTGTGTTGAATTTTAAAAAATCTGATACACAGATAAATATTCTCATGGTTGAAATAGGCTTCCATTCTAATTATTGCCTTGAACACAAATATTAGGAAGAATTAATACTTTACGCAGTAAGGGAACAGAAAGCCTGATAAAGTTAAATGTGAAACTTAACATGGCCCAATATTCCCTGCAGAGATCTTGAATACTGTTAGTGTATTCAGTAAAATGCTGCTTTTGCTTTTGAGTTATCTCAAGGTTCTTCTGAGCTCTCCAGAGAGACCATTACGTTGATGAGCAATCCAGGGCACTTATTAACATGATTATATGAAAAGTGGAGAATATGATGGAAAGGGAAGATCAGGGTCTACATAAGGCCCCCTAAATTTTATTTTATGAAGTGTTTCAGTTTCTGTTACTAGTAGAGTCAAACAAAAGACCCCAGATTGTATCTGGAAATGTTTTATTGCAGCGTTAGCCTTACCTTCCAGCTACAAGATAACTACAATTCCATGCTGAAGGTGGAGAACTAACTCATGCGTTAAGGCAGGTATGACCAATTTTCTTGCATCTGTACATTGTAAAAATCTCTGAGTGCCTGAGAAAGCTAAAGAGAACTTAGGACATGATTCCTGGGCAGGAAGTAGGGATGACTTTCCCAGTTCTCCACTTCACATGTTGCAGCCAAGCAGTTTATTTGTGTTTGATAATTGGTTTCTTGTATAATGGGAAATGCACCAGAATTTTCTTCATTCCGTTTTCATTTGAAATTTGCCCTTCTCCTTTCATATAAGTAGGTGGCAACAGTTCTATATCAATGGTCATTTTCAACTGCATAATGAATTCTTTCTGTTGAGGTATGAATAGAAAATGGATATAAAGTTTAATTCTTCTGTGCTGAAGTTGGCAAAGAATGTTCATTTATGCAGGTATTTCAAAACATTATAATATTGTATATGGATTATGTTGATCTAGGTCTGTATTAAAAACTTTGTCACATGTTCTTTAATTTCCATGCCTGACATTTTGTTTTCAGCAGGGGCTGAACATCTAAGGCAGTGAGATCCAAGTCCTGTTAAGTGTCTGACTTCTGCTGATGCTTATCTTGTTGATTCTGTCATTAACTGTGCATTTCCTTATCTGGATTTGTCTGTAAAAACATAGAGATATAAGAAAAGATATTTGAAAAATGTTAATATGCAAATGATAGCAATGTAGAAAGCTATTTTGAGATGTTATCCACTCATATTCTGGAAAATCTCATTTTTTGCCTGTTAGCAAAAATGTGATCTGTTATTTGGATAACATGTCAAATAAATTCAGGATTTATTTATTTTTTAAACAGAACAATAAGCATACTTTTAGGATATGTAATTTTTTTTTGCTAAAAGGCCTGAGAAAATGTGTTTACATTTATAACAACATGATAGTGCATTTTGACCTTTCCTGGAGCATTAATTGTCCAGGAGAAAACAGCAGATATATCTTGATGAAAATAATTTCTTCCAAGTATGTACAACATAATAATAACAATAAGTTAGAGTATCATTTATATAAACTCACTTTTGTGTGTTTATATTTACCTGCATGGACATGTTTTTAAATATCCAGAGATACTGTTGGCAGAGAATAAGTTACAAAGGATTTGTTCCTCTATCTGTAGTTGAAGAATTAACAAGGGGGATTTTTTTTTTTCTATCCGAGAAGATTCCATATGATCTTTTAAAGGCCTGACTCATTCAAAGAGCTGATGAGTCATTTTTCTGTAGAGAATTTGGAAATAGGACTGATTTATTGATTCTTTGCTGAAACCTCCACTCCCCAAATAGGAAAAACCATTGGGGTTTAGGATTAAGATCTCATTATTAATCTGAATTCAAAAGCCTGAATCAAACCACACCCATATGAATGTGATTCATTTGCTTGTTGCATGTTACCAGTGGGTTTCATATTACCAGAAAGCCTCTTTTGTTGACTGGGAAACACAGAAATCTATTATAATCTGAAGAACGAAAATGAGATAGGAAAAGCCTCTTTCTCTCTAAAGCCAATATCAAGATCTTGAAGAAACTTCTAGCAGGGAAAAGATTCAGTGTGTTATGTTGCAGTTTTACTTGATTGCTAAATTAAGTATTTAGAGAAGGATCAATTCACTCTGTAGGAATTTTCTTTGGATCTCTCAGTTCCATTTGAGGTCTGAGTTCCAGCTACGGTTTCTAACTGCAGTTTTTCTTTTCCTATGATTCCCAACTTCTGCTTTGATCGAAAATGTTAGTTTCATTAATTTGTGAATTGTTGCTGAGATGGAAGTTTGGGTTGAGACGTATTAATCAAACTGCTTTGGAAAAAAACATTTTCCCTCCTCCTTCCTCCCTCCCTTCTGGTTTTGCAAAAAGTTTTTAAAAGCTGACTAAACTCTGAAACTGCAGGTGGTCCCAGACACTTCCTTTGCAAAACAGAGATCCAAGGGAAGCCTACATCTTTTCTATCAGGCTGCTCAGTCCAGCTTTTAAGAGGTGATTTCACATCTGAATAAGGTGTCAGAAGCTGCTGGAGACTGCAGGAAAAAAGTTAAGAGAAGACTGATAAAGAAAGAGATACATAGATCTAATCTATACTGGCTTTACTAGCAAAGTCTGCTGCCTGCAGATGCAGCTCATCCTTGCCAGGAGATACTTTTTCCACACTGCTCAAATAACTCAGTGACTTGTCTAAATACACCAGCAAAAAGTGTCTGTCTGGACTGACAAGCAGGGAGACTTTGGGGTGCTCCTCTTTCTTTCCAGCTTGGTTTTCTTCACTTATGACTGGCAGGGGAGAGGAAAGAAGGGTCAGATATTTGTACTTGGGTCTCAGCTTGCCATGGAACTAAGGTCATGGTGATTGCATCCATAGTATAGTCATAGCCTGCATTTGCTTCCAGGACTTTTGCTGACATATAAATATTTGAGTACTTTCACACCTATGCTATGCCAAAAACTTTGATCAGTACAGTAAATGTAGTTTTAGGCCCTGAGCATGAAAGCGGATAACTTATGCTTTATTGGTAGTTGAAAAAGAGCAGCATTAGAAAAGTATATTTAGAACAATGACTAAATAACCTAACACTGCCATGTTATTTAACAATCAATAAATCCTTTCACCAGAAATAAATCCCAAATACTTCATAAATGAGCATTTCTTTTCACAGTTTTTTACTAAGCCAGAGCCATACTTCTGTCCATATAGTAAAAGAGACGGTAATAAAGAGCAACAAACCAATTGCAGGATCTAAAATAGTGGTGGGGTTTTTTTGTGGGAAACCCACAAACAGACAGAAAAGCTTGCATATAGGCCCACCTTTCTTTATGCAGTCTATGATCATGGCCTGATTACCAAAATGTCATGCGCTTCATTTAAAATCAGAAATTTTTAACTGGATGGTTTTCAGCTGTCTTCCATAGCTATTATTGGCACATAACTTTCTTAGTGTGCTGTTTCCACATGCTTACTTATGCAGGCAGGAACTTTAGTGAACCTGTGAGCAACTTTGCTAAGTATAGGAAACTGAGGGTGTAGGTCAGAAAATGTCTATTTGAATAATAAAAAATCATGTCTGAGTTGTGCACTTTCTTGAGTGAGTGTATTTTATTCTTACTTGATACTTCTACAGTAAAAAAAAAAAAAATAAATAAGGCATTGTTCATTCAGGACATCCATTTACAAATATCTTGACAGTTTTCCCTGAACAGGCTGTATGAACAGTCCTAATCTTGTAGGGCTTCATTTTATCCTGGAGGATCTCTTGGAGAGTCAGATGTAATTCTTTGATTTCTACTCCTTTTTTAAGTGTTCAGGCACCGTAGTTTGAGTTTTTGCCAAAGTGGATGAAAGGTTTATATTCTTTACAATGTGCTGTGCAGCTGCTTAAGGCATGACTGACTTAACAAAAAAAAAGTAAGAGCTAGATTTCAAACTTTTTAGTTTGCCAGAAAGAAAGAAGAGTAGTTCACAGCTGAGCACTGAGTTTTCTGTAGCAAGCAAGCAAACAGATTCAGAGTGCTTTATCAGTATGATCTCAGGAATGCCTACCCCTGCAGTACATCATTTTGTTTCCCTGTGCATGTTAATTCCTTGCCTCCTGCCACGTCTTTCTGAAATTAGTTTTCATACTTAATCTGAAGACAACATTTCTTTAGAAAACCATAAACAAAGTGAATGTTCTTTTGGATTTTTGGCTACTGGAATATTTAACATTTTTCGTTTTAAAGCAGGTACATTGTGATTTGTCTTTTTTAACTCACAGGATTTGTGTTTAGCAAGCCGGGCTTTCATAGCCTTAGTTTTATCAGAGCAAGTGCATCTGTCTTGTTGGAAAATACTTTCATCTTGAGATTTAAAAACTTTGCTATATTTCAGCACATTAGTGTCATGGCACTAGATCCAATTCTTCCCCCTTTTAAGAGCTTTTATCATAGTTATCACTGGCAACAGAAACCATGGTCTTTGATAAGTCCTTCTGACACTGCTGTGTGATAAGTAGCTGGAATGGACATATGATTTGGAAATGAGTAACTCCAGCAAATGTGATAAATGAACTGCTGATCTCTAAATCTTTATTGGCAAATGTACAAGTTTTAATTGAGATGGGATGAGCAGGAGCACATAAAATGTGAATTACTGTGAAAGTTCGATCTGAACTTGAAACTGAACTCAGTGGTTTCTAATATTCCAAAAATATTTCTCATTTCTGTGACCCTTTATAATTTTTTCCCTGTTATATGAAGCTTGCTGAGCTTTAGGACAGCAAAGGGGCAGTATAAGTACTCAAAAACTAGGAAATACAGAAATGCAAATTAGTTCAGCATTAGGATATTGTTGAAGTACAAACCTTAAAATGTTCAGCAAACAGCAGCAGTGCAGTTTCTGCACTAATACTTATATTTGAATGGCTGGAATAATAAACCAGTCTATAACAACCCCTACATACCTTGCCTGGTGCCTTACTTAATGAATGCTTTAAATTTTTGTCTTGAAGAGACAGTTTCTAAAACTAAGTTTCCTACTGTAGTGTGAGTTTCACAAGTATCACAGAGATGCAGTGAAAATAATATCCTGAGAGGAAATAATCTCTCTTCATTTTGCAGAGAAGGAAACAAGGTATAGAGAGATTTAAACCTAAAATTTTCACATTCTCTAATTCTGTATGCTCTTTTAAATGCACAGAGCACTTGGAATTATTTATTTATATTTATTTTGAAAATAGACTTCCCAGTGTCTTTGAATGTACCTTTTTGTGTGATCAACATTTCTGGAAATCTGGATCACAGTAAATGGATGCATATAATATTTAGTTATCAGCTGGGAGAAGTTTAGTTTGTGTTAAGACTGAGATCTCCTGGACAGGAGGACATAAATATCATGGAGGAGATAAATATCAGTCAGATCTTCTAGGAAGGTATTGAACTGCCTTAACTATAGACCAATCTTCTGTTTTCTGCAGTTCTGACACTCATTTGGTGCAGACCAAATGTCCTGTAACCAAGGGTGTAGCTATCCCACAGACAGAAAACTATTGCAGTGGGTGACTCCCAGGAGGGGAATCTTTCCATGTTGTGCATGGAAGAAGCCAGGCTTGCTCTGTAATGAGAGGGAGGTGCAGAAAAACTGAATGATACCTTGTTAGTTTCATGCAAGAGTGGGAAGTGTAGAAGCTGTAAGAGATTGAAACATGGAATTGAAGAACATGGAAATAGAATTAAGGTTAGTAATATTCTATATTGAGGTTAAAAGGGGTGTTTCAGCTAGCGAAGTGTACCAGCCTACTTATTTTTTAGCTTGTCTTCTTCTAATCTTATCTCTCAAGAGCATTTTTAGTTATTTCTATGTTAATGTGTAGTGCATTGTCAGAGGTCATGAGGTGAACGCAGGTATCCTGAGGTTTAGTCCAGAGTTCTGTCTGATGGAGCACAGTTGGGAGCCACATACAGAAGATTAGTTGCCTATCTACTAAACAGTATTTGGTCTGGTTTCTAAACTCGCTGATGATGCTTAGTTGTAAAAGCCTTACTGCATCACAGTAATGCTGTGCTCTCATTCCAGGCTTAATTATCAATTTGATATAATGCTAGTAAATGATTGAAAACTTCTAAAAAATTAGAGTTTTTGCTGCATAATGTACTATGCTTTCCCTGTTAGCTAATTTAGAACAAATTATAAAGCAGACACTTATTTGGTGTATAGGGACAGTTCCAGACCACAATTAATGTACTATCTCATACATGCTTTTTGAATAACAATAAACTTGAGAGCATGCAATCATTAGGGAGGTACATGCTGTTCAAAACTCAGATAAAGAGATAGATTAGCACTGTCACTTCCTTGATAAGTCCTCTCATTTGTTTGACTTTCAACACTGAAATGCAATAAATGAGGTGATGCAAAGAGAATAGTGCATTGTAGTTGCTGTCTTTGCAGTGTATGACTTTATTCAGTCATACTGGGATGCTCTAATAGTCAAGAAATTCTGCAGTGTAATTCCAATGTTATAAATTGGTATGAGTTCATTGTTTCTTCTTATTGCCAGGCTTTTCAACATGAATGCTGAAATGCTTGGGCAAGAATTTCCACAGTAATTGGTGTGTTGTCTTTCTGTTTAAGTGCAGCTTACTAATATATTTCTCTAAAGAAAACACCTTCAGTCTGTTCTGATGTGTACATGAATTTATTGAAGTGCAGGTTAGAGAAAAAATCCTGCCAGCCAACTCTATTTGAGTGCCATGGTATGCTCTGAATTTGCAATATACCTGTCTGGGAAAAAACCACGCTCCTTCATTTTGCATTTTCAATGTACTTAATTCCAGATGTCGCACCTAAATGAACAGCCTTTAAAATAATGCCTGAATTCTCAATGTGGCACCAAGGAAAGGTCTGACATTTCCAGCCAGAGCGATCAAGAAATTTATGGAGTGAGTTCTTGCATATTAGGAAGACCTAGACTTGTAGAGAAAATTGACACCAATATTTCTGTTGCTTTAAATTCTTTATTAATTAACAGAAACATAAAAAGACAGCCCCAAGCCATTTTAACTATCAGTTTTATGTGGGGAAATACTTGCTTACTCACTTGCACAAGAATCTCCTTGTATGAAAAGGCAAACTAACAAAGCCTGGACATGGATGAAAGATCAAGCCTTTGCACGCTTCATGAGGGAGCAGCCACAACAGCTGAGCAGAAACAACAGCTCCAGGATGTGTAGAGAATTCCTAGTCTGAATGTCAGAGGGAAGCAGCACCTGGCAGTCTGGGTATTTGTGCTGGAGGATTCCACCACAAACATGTTCTGATGTGTCCTCTGCTGGAAGGCAACCTGGCTTTCCTACCCATCCCGGACCTGCTGCTTCTGCTGAGCTGCCACCAGGCCCACTGCTGTTGAGATTCTTGTGCAAGTGAGTAAGCAAGTATTTATTCACATAAAACTGATAGTTAAAAATGGCTTTTTTTTTTTTTTAATGTTTCTCTTCATTGATAAGGAATTCAAAGCAACAGAAATATTAGTGTCAATTTTCTCTGCAAGTCTAGGTCTTCTTAATATGCAGAAACTCCATAAATTTCTTGATCTCTCTGGCTGGAAACACCAGACCTTTCCTTGGCACCACAATGAAAATTTCTTCATTCCTGTGTAAGACTCAAATGTGTGATGTGTGACAAGTTCTTATTTCAGCTGAAAAATGTCTCTGAAAGTGTAAGATTCTGTCATCATTTCCAATCATCTTTTCACTAGCACTTTCATCTGGAAGATCTTCTGGTTTTGTTTTTTTTGTTTGTTTGTTTGTTTGTGGTTTTTTTGCTGAGCAGATTTTGTCTTCCCACTGTTCTGTAGTCTCTAATATTGCTCCTAAGTCTACAAAGCTAATAGAAGATTTATCACAGAGCAGGATATGATTACTTTTAATTCCAGTCCCAATTTTGTCCTGGATCTCTTGTTTTCTTGCCAGGAACATTACTTGCATACTGGGTTAGTACTGGTTTAGGGTAGCAGTGTAATAACCATTTTCCTTCTCCTACCTCTCCCCCCACCCTTTTTGTTTTCTTTCCTTGGTTTCTTTTATCTGCTCTTGTTTAGCTGGCTACTCTTCTACTCTTAATATCAAAAAGGGTTATTTTGAAATGGGAATACATAAGATGCAGAAACAGTTGCTTGCAATTTGTAATTTAAGCAGAATTTATTCCATTCCTCTATGTCAACTATGTATGGGTCTATCATGCAAGTGTAATTGAATGTAACTTGATCAGAAGAGCAATATTAAGTTTGCATTCCACTTAGGTTTTCGAAAGAGATCACAGCAGTAGTAAAATTGCTGTTTCAAAAGCTAAATGGAATAGTTATTAATCCATTTTGTGTATTTTAATATAGAGACAAATTAAACATCCTCAGTTAATTTTGCTTTCATTTTCATTAGCTGTTATATGAGATATTTTTCCTGTTAACCAAATGTAATTTTCTTCTGTTCTATTTGAAATAGCTCGTTGCAAGTCTTCTCTGTGGCAAAGGTTATTTCTTATGACTCTAATTTACAGCTTTTAAAAATAATTAGTCTGCAACAGATGCTACATTGTTGCTTCTTCAGGTAGCATGATAAATTGAATTTTGTTCCTAAATTGTCATATATCTATTTGTAAAATTCGTTCTGTTACATAGACATTTGTAAAGTTCAGTTTGTTCTGAATGGTCTTTTAATCAAACTGTCATCCCTCTGTTCCCCATTTGCACACTTATCTATTAGAAGGACAGATTAAAAAATTGAAATCTTCATAGCAGAATGTGAAATCCTTTTGATATTTTCATTTTTGTCATTAATAGATTGTGGTTTCATTCCTTCCTGAACAAACTCTTACTTTTCCAGAAGTACTTACACTACTTGTATAATGACACGAGGGCTGTTCTGTTAGAAAATTGTGATCTTTCCCGTTGTGGTTTCAGCAAAACAATGAATTTTAGTGGCCACTCAAATGTCATACTTCCGTTGTATTTTGTCTGTGTTTTATTTATGAAGGAGTATTGGAATGGTACAGCATTTAGTGGCAGGGTTCTTAGTGTCAGAACAATTTGTGTATGTGCACATAGTGATTAAGTCTTAAGGAGAGCAACAGCAGAGTGTATTGAACACCATAATCACTTAAGCATCAGTAATAATTGTGTTTTGAGGGGAACAAAAGATGTTATACTTCGTTCAAATGTTGAGAACTAATTTTTATAACAATTGATTAAGAATTCTGCCCTAAATTAACACACTGCAGTCATAACTCAAATCTTACCTTCTTAGTATGTCCATGAGTTAGACCTCAGGCTGAGTTAGGGGAAGGAGGTGCTTCAAGCACTGGAGCAGAGATTCCTCTTCAGTCCATGGTGCAGACCATGGTGGGGCAAAGTGTCCTCCTGCAGCCCATGGAGGTTCATGCGGGAGCAGAGATCCACCTGCAGCCTGTGGAGCATCACACACTGGTACAGGTGGATGCCTGAAGGGGGCTGTGGCCCTGTGGGAAGCCCATGATGAAGCAGGCTCCTGACAGGATTTGTGGATGCAATGGAGAGAGGAGCCCATGATGGAGAAGGTTCGCTGACAGGACTTGTGTCCCTGTGTGGGACCCACTCTGGAACAGCCTGTGCCTGAAGGACTGCACCCCATGGAAGGGACCCACACTGGAGCAGCCTGTTGCTGAAGAACCACACTTCAAAGGGACCCATGCTGGAGCATTGCTAAAGAACTGAAGCCTGTGGGAAGGACCCACACTGGAAAAGTTCATGGAGGACTGTCTCCCATGGGAGCAGGGCAAGCGTGTGAGTTCTCCCACTGAGAAGGAAGGAGTAACAGAGACAATGTGTGATGAACTGAGACAGCTCCCGTTCCCCATCCCCCTGCACCAATAGGCTGGAGGAGGTAGAGAATTGAGGAGTGAAGTTGAGCCTGGCACAAAGGGAGGAGTGGGGGGAAGAAAGGCATTTTTAAGATTTGGGGTTTATTCTTATTATCCTAGTCCAATTTGATTGGTGATACATTAAACCAATTTTCCGAAGCTGAGTCTGTTTTTCCTGTGGTGGCAAGTGGTGAGTGATCTCTCCCTGCCCTTATCTCAGCCCATGGGCTTTTCATTACATTCTCTCTGTCCAGCTGAGGAGGGAGTGACAGAGCCATTTTGGTGAGTATCTGGCATCCAGTCAGGGTCAATCCACCTCAAACTGGGAGGCACTTACCATTCTTAGAAGCTGCCAATTGTATTTTTCTACATATTTCTACCAAGAAATTATCTTGAATTTATTCTGAGTGTTCCTGTGCAATTCTATATTCTTTATTTCTGAAATATAAAAGTAAACAGCAGTGAATTTAAAAGTGAAATGAAGCACATACTGTTGAAAATGGGCAGAGTACTAGTACATTTTAGCAAAAGATCACAGTACAGAAGTGCAGTGTTGTGACTAAAATGTAAATCTACCAATTCTAGCTTTATCTCAAATGTATGTTTACTTCACAATTCAGTTGCCCAACTTTCTGATTGACTGACTGAAAGGAATGATGTATACAGCATAGTGATGTGCACTGTGTTTTAGAAAAGTGATATTAGTTCTGTTACTTGACTAAGTTTAATTAAAACACTAGAAACTAGTATTTTAGAAATTGCAAAATAAAGTTTTTAATGATATCTACAAATGCAAAGCTACATGATACAGATATTGAATCCAAGATGGTTTGGAAAAGTTTTAATGGTATATTTTGTACATAACACAGCATTCAATGGTGAACATTTTGCAGGGAAAGTCAAATAATTCCCTTTATGGGTTTTCTTTTTATTTTAAATTCTATAAACTCTGCACCAGTTACCCTTTTCATTGATTTATTGAACTGCATTGTTGCTATCATTAACAAAAGAAATTGTTTTCTACACAGGCATTAGAAAGTTCAGTTTTTGTACAAAAATTTAACTCTTTTGTCCTTTGTTATTTTAAATTTCTCTTTCCTCAGTTATTTCTTCCCCACAGCTTTTAGGTGCCATATTGACTTTTAATGTACATACTGTCTTCATAAAGTCAATGAGACAGAAATATTTGATATGATGGAACTTCACCCTTCTTCCCTTTCCCCCTTTTTTGTTTGTAATACTACAGCTGATCTAGCCATACCTTACTATTGAGAAGTCCTGTCTGCAGCAGCCCTTGTATGAATGCAGTTGAAGATGATGGACAGGTGCCTTTCAGGACACACTGGAAAAAACTGTCTCAGGCAGTGTTCAGGGCACTGCTTCTACAGCATTTCTTGCCAGGTGTCTTAGTTTTGCTATTTTAAGTGATTCAAGAGGGGTTTTTTTCCCTGTCTTCTTGAATGTTTTGCAATTCCTTTTCCCACCTTTTTTTGCTAGAGGCAGTGGGCCTACTGAACAGCACTGCTCTGTGGATGAAAGCAGATCTATGTGGAAAGCCCTTCATGAAGTATTGCTTCTGGCTATGGTTTTGCATCCTGCCATGAGCCTGATTGCTGCTCCTTAGAAGACCTAAATTTGGCATTTGCTTCCTGAATATCTGGTCAAAATAGGTAGCTTGTCAGTGTTTTGATTTTTTTAAAGTATATGGGATGTTAATCAGAACTAGAACGTTCAGTTTGTCTCTCCATTTTTGGAGCCGTCTAGTTTATTTATTTATTTATTTTTAAAATTAAAGTGCCTTCTGTGTCCTTGCTTGCTCACTTTCAGAGGCGGAAGCATCCAATTAAGTCTGCTACAGAGGTATGTTGAACTCATCCCTCTTCTTTCCTCCCCCATGCTGTGCTCTTATCTTGAGGACAAGCAAAAAGAGCAGAAAGAGATGAGCAGTGTGGGGAGCCCACATAGCTGGCAAGTAGCAAGCACACTTTCTGTCTCTTCTTTTACATTTAGTGTAGGCAGGGAATTGGAGGTTCTGCTAAGGCTTGCTGTGACCTGAGAGAGCACAGTGAAGAGTCCTTGGAAAAGAATTGAGACTGAGGTTTAATCAGAACTAATGAGTTAAATTCAGGGGTCAAAACCCTCTGAGAAGTTTCGGGTAGGCACAGGCAGGTGTACAAACTGAAGTATAGAATGTACTTATAACATGGTTATATCACAAAACACTTATATATGGAAAAAAGAAGTCCCATTTTGGAGGTTGGGCAGTAATATAAAGCAGTTATCAGGGAGCTGATAGTATTTTGACATTATTGGCAGTACTGAAGTGATGTCAAGTAGACACTGTTCTATCTGCTTGACCTCTGCAGTGCCTCTCTGTTTAGTCTTTTGACTGTCTTTACCCTTGGAACTGCTTTCTCTAGAGGCACCATCACCACAGGCCAAGTAGCAACAGTGGGTGCCTCAGTGTTTACTGATTCTGCTTGTGTCCCCTGCTTCACTAAGTGGAAACACTCATAGATATCAGGGAAGTTGTTATCCAAGAGCAACTTGATGCTACCTCTGTGTTTAGTCCCTCTCCTTAAAAAGTTTGGATATACTGGCCTTACTCTTCAACACCATTCTTTGGTCCCAGCAGAGTGTTCAAACAGATTTTTCTTTAAGTGAATCCAAGAGAAAAGGGTCGCTCTCAGTATTTTCTCAGAGAGGTTTTCATCATCCACTTTACCTGGGTGTTCTGGGTGACACATTAGGTATTACTGTTACTACAGAAAAAAGACTGAATGATTTGAAGGGCTGGACAATGGGATTTGTAGTTTTATTTCTTTGTAGTTTCATTCAATTTGCCCTAATACTATTGCATCAACGAGATGTTCCAGCAACCAAGATGATACCTCTTTTTATTTTGTGAGGCTGAGAAAAAGTATAATGCAGATGTCTAATTCTCTGTTTTGAACTATATTGGCACACACAAAATGAGAAGAGGATGTGGGAAGCATCAACACCAACTGCCCAAAGCCTTACAGTAAAGCTTTTCCTCTGCTAGTGACTGCTGAGCATCTGTCCCTGGACTCTTCCACTCTATGCCCAGACACTTTCCATGCCTCACAGGGAGCTGA
>JAWWTY010000077.1:78630867-78672430 GCA_035222235.1 Margarornis squamiger
CTAGTGACTGCTGAGCATCTGTCCCTGGACTCTTCCACTCTATGCCCAGACACTTTCCATGCCTCACAGGGAGCTGAATGCTTGTAACACAAGAAGTGATACCTACAGAATGCCATAAGGCAGAAGCAGGAGGGACAAATGATGCTATCCATAGGTAGACTAGGCCACTGCAATAACAAGGGGTTTGCCAAATGAAAATGGAGTTAAAGCAACTTCTGCACAAGCCTCGCAGAAGACTGGCTTTTTCTTCATCAGGATGGCTCACAAATTCATCCCAGTCATATCTACTTCCAGGGAGCGTTTCTGACCTCCCAGAGGTGTGCTTGCTCTCATCTTCACTACATAATCTATCTTTCCCAATAATTTTCCACAATCTTAAGTACTTGATGACAATTTGGGGGGTTTTCATACAACTAGCCTCATCCACTCACTATGAATGTTTGCATTCCTTTTGCCCAGTTCTTGCACCTCAGTGCACTTTGAACATCACAGAAACAATTACCATGACCACTGTGCTTTTCCTTGGATTTGCAAGTGACATAGGCAGACTCTTACAAAGGTCATGCTTTTGGGGATCTGAATTGTAAACTTTTCTTGAGATACTGTTGGATTTGATGAAGGGCACAGTTATTGCGCCATCAAAAACAAGAGTGGGAGAAAAAAGAGGATGTTTCCCAGAGAAAAGGGAAGAAACTCTAGACAGTTCCATTTCCCAGAGCTTTCTGATCAAACTTCAGAGATTTCAGTCAAATGCAGAATTGTAATGAAAATGTTACAGTGTATAATATTTTACAGATGTAAATTCTGCATAGCAGGTATGCAGCATGCATACTATATAAAATATTTTAAATAATTTTATACTGAAACCATACTGGTATTTCCAGGAAAAAAAAAATAAGCCAGGACGTACTGAAACTCTTTGTTTAGCTCTCTTCTTTATGAAGGCTTCATATTTTCTTCTAACATGGTGGCAGGAGAATTTTTAAATAAAAATAGTTTCTCTTTTTACTCTTCACCGCTGTGGACAATATTGATTGCTCCTGCTCACTAAGCTTGGCTATGTTTTGTAGACAATAAATCCACTTCAGCAATGCAGGTTTCTTTTCAAGGCTTTCTCAATTCTGTTAATGTAAAACTTTGCATTGATCTATTAAAATTACTCTTTTGTCTAAGCACCTTCTAAAGGGCTGCATTCCTTTTCATGGAAATAACTGTGGACTTTAAACTGTACTTCTCACTATTGTTAAATAATTGTCTCCTTCCCCCAGGCCTACTACTCCAGACTTTTTTTACTAAGCTACAGTATCACTTGAGAATATTTGACTTGTGATGACGCAAACTTTCTGGAAAGCATTTCCCAAACTTCTCTCTCTTCTCCTTTTCCAGGCTCAATACTGTACCCTGGCAATTCTTGTCCAGAGACATAAGGGCTGTATAATTTGCAAACCTTTCCAACAGGGTGGGTTTACACTTGCCTTTCTGGTATTTATATGAACATTTTAGCAATGTCAGATATCACATATTGTTTAAAAGTCTAGTTCTGTACAGTATAAACATTATGTAAAAGTATTTTTGTAAAAAAATGTGTATGAAATGCCTGTACTCTTCCATGTACCTTTCAGGTTGTCAATATATACTTTATTTCTCTAAGTGTTTTGGATATATTGAGTGCAGGACCTTGTTATTACTTCTACTCAACTGCAATCATGATCTTTGCTACAGAAGTACAGGAGTGTTAAGTTTCTCAGGTAAGAATTGAATGATTTTTTTTTACACTAAAATGATTAAAAACTGACATTATTATCATGTCAATATTTCAACTTTTGCCCTGGCTTGGGAATTTATTGCTGTTTTTGTTGCTTTTTTAGGTTCACTTTGTAATTCCTCTTGAGCAACTCTCTCCCCCACTCCACCCCATTTGTTCAACTGTTTAATAAATTGTTACCAGTTGTTTGTGTAATCTGTGCCAGAAGCATAGTTACAGATCTGGTATAAATATCGTCACTAGGTCTTAATCAGCAAGTTTTGGTAATATAGCTCTAGTATCAATGATTACACTGTTTAAAGTGGGAAACAGTCAGTTTTGGTCCAGAATTTTCTCATTTAAAAAGATATTTGATGGGTTTTCTTGGACTGTGGATGCTTCAGAAACATTAGTCTTTGAACATAGACTTTCCAAATGGGCTGTTCCTTGAGTCACAGTTAAGAGCAGTATCTCACAGCTATGATGACTAAGGTCATGCAGTTGCTCCGTTCAGCATTGATTTGAAGAGTGGATGGCTTGTGGCAATTTCTTCAGTGTGGAGCATATACGGTTGGAAATGGAGCTGGTTCCATGTGAGCACTGCCTTCTTGTCCCTGTCTGTGGTGGAAAGGAGCTAGAGGAAACTAGGTTGGCCCCAACTCCTGCATTGTGCTGAGAAGCAACACCTTTGTTGCTCAAGAGCAGATGTCAAGAAAGGGATTCTTGATATTGGAGATGATGCATATTAGTTGCCTTGCCCCAGTGTAAAGGTTTAGGGTGGTGCTGATCAGGCCATCGCGACTAGGGTGGTGTTCATCCCACTGTGCTCTGCACTGGTGAGGCTACACCTTGAGTTCTGTGTACAGGTTTGGGCCCCTCACCACAAGAAAGACATTGGGGTGCTGTATTGTTTCCAGAGAAGGACAACAGAGCAGGTGAAGGGTCTGAAGTGCAAATCTGATGAGGAGCAGCTGAGGGAGCTGGGGATATTTAGCCTTGAGAAAGGCAGGCTCAGGGAGGCCTTACTGCTCTCTACAGCTGCCTGAAAGGAGGTTGGAGGCGGGTGGGGGGTCACTGGAGATTAGAAAAAATTTCTTCACCAAAAGGGTTGTCATGCATTGGAAAAGGCTGTTCAGGGAAGTGGTAGAGTCACTGTCCCTGGAGGAATTTAAAAAACATGTAGATGCGGCACCTGGGGACAAGGTTTAGTGGTGGGCTTAGCAGTGCTGGGTTAATGGTTAATCTCAATCATCTTAAAGGTCTTTTTCAACCTAAGCAACTCTATGATCCTGTCACTTTTTTGACTAACAGTTTTCCTTACTTCTTTCCTTCTGATTTTTTTTCAGAAAAGGTATTATTCCTGCTGTTTTCTTCCATGTAGTCATACCAATGAAAAAAGCTGAGGAACAGATAAATTCTCCTACTCTTTTTGTTCAACACTTTCACTGTGCTTTGGACAAACTTCACAAGTTTGTCAAAAAAAAAAAGGTTCTATTTACATACTTGCAGCTGCTCTTTGCATTTACATGACAATACATGAGCCAGCAAACACAACTTCTGTCTCCAGGACAGGAGGAAAGGGCACCCTGGGCTGCTGCTATATGAGCAGTAAAGGAGAAGAAGGATGTCCAACCTTGCAGCGATAAACATAAGACCAAACAAGTCCCCCCTGTTTCTAACAAGATTGCAGAAAAAGCCAAAAAAATCCTAATTTCTCCTGTTTCCAAAAAAGCTTTGGGAAATGGTGGAAAGCTACCAGTTTACATCCATTTGGTGGAGTGAAGGTAGAAAATGTGTTGCCATCAGTGAAGACCTCTTCAAAGAGATCTTTTCCACATGGTCTTGGATGTCATTGTAGCCAGAAGCCCCCAGGTCTGACCCGGTTCCCTGTTGTCACCCATGGTTTGCAATGCCCATGAAGTGAACAAATGCCTTCTACATCATGTCATGTGGAGAAAACTCCAAGGAGAGATGAAGAAATCTAAAAAATAAAAAAAGAAATAACAAGATTTGGAGATTCCATTAATTAACAGATACTTCTGTGTCTTGAGTAGCAATATTGTTTTATGACTGCAGAAAGTGGTGCCCAAAACAATTTTCTTCATTGCCTCTCAGGCATTTAGTGTTCTTTACTCTGCAAGAGGTTAATGGACTGAAAGATTTTTTTCTGAGCTGCCTCAGAGTTAAGAGATCTTTTGGGCCTTTACATGTGGGAAGATACATACTATAATTATTTTTAGATGCATCTGGGGCTTTATTTTTTCATGAACATGTTTTTCTTTGTATCTTTACTCTTTTGTAGAGGCAAAGGGGAGACACATTTATGAAAACCCCACTATTTTTGCCCCTAACACTGATACACATGTAATAACATCTCTGTTCATAAGGAATATTGCTTGTGTGTATGCTTCTCTGACTCAGTAATGAAGGTCTCTGACTTTTTAAATGTGTTTCTTGTATTTCCAACATAGATTTCTTACTATAACAATTTTGAATTATATTAATTTTTGATTACTTGGGTGCAACAGACAAACTTGAATTTAAAACAGAGACTACTATTTGGGTCTACCATAAGGGTTTTTTGTGGTTAAATTTGTAGAGAAAATCTTCATGTGAATTATGCTTGTAAAAATATGTAATTTGCTATTTTGCTAGATGTAATTCTGGTGAAGCACCATAAAATACAGTAATTTTTATGATTTAGATTTTAATCTTGTTTCTTTCCATTTATATTCAAGACATCCTAAGATACTTCATAATAATTTAATTGCACCTATAAAAAGTACATTTCACTAAGCATAATTCCTGTGCTTTTGTCTTAACACATTACCTTTTTTTTTTTTTTTTGCATAATTAGGGTTCTCTTAAATTGTGTTTTCTCCATATTTCATTTAAGAAGAACTGTTACTCTCCTCAGTAATGCAGACTACTCTTCCTGTGTTTTTCTGTGCTGTGTCTTCTTAAATCAGTCTCTTCTTTGAGAAGAATATCAAAAGCTTAGGCCTGGCTTGACTAATTCCAAGTCTGTTTCTGAGGAGAAAGAAGTCTGCTTTTGGTGTTGGCCATGTTGGTCTGAAAAAAGATCTCGGTATGCTATTCTAAATGAAAGTACCAATAAGCCATAAGTTTCCTGTCTACTCTTTGCTTTTTCCAGGTAAATCTGAGGCTTTTGTCATGGAACTGTATAACTATTATTATTTTATGATTAGATTGACTGGGGGTTGTATGAAAGATGTGGTAAAGAAAAAGTGGAATTAATAAAGTGAAATGAAAAATAGACTGAATGTCCAAGGCAGGTAAAATTATTTGCTAAAATTAAAGTAGTACAATATTAGACATTACTGTTGTCTTATGCTGATTTTGCCAGTTAAGATACAGATATAATTTGTGGGTTTTTTTGGCAGTGCTTTGTTGAGCAACAGCATTCCTGTGCAGGGTTCCAATGAGACCATATCTGAGGAATTCAAGTGGTATCATCCAGCCACAGCACTGACTCTTTCATCAGTATTTCTACTTCTTGTTACTGTTCAATGTTTTCCCTGTTTCAGGAACTAAAGCAACCACTGCTACTCTTCTTGAAGCTCTAAATCAGAGAGATGTATTCTGTGATGCCCTTGTCCTTATTGATGCTTACAGGAAAGTAGTTGATTAAACATATTTGGTAATGCTAAGCAGTAATATTACTGTGGCTATTGAACGTATTGAACACTGCTGTTAGTACTGGAGGCTAATTCAGACATGTTCATTATAGCAAGCAGTAACCTTTGAAAGATTTACAGGATTTTGCAGCACCTGGTAATAAACAATGTTATGCAATAACTTGCTTCTTTCTATTATCAAGAAAACAATTCTTGAAGTTATGCAGTGAAACAAGAATTTATTGTCAATAAAATTATAAGTCAAGGTGCTATCAAAGTAAGTTAGCAGAGAGAAAGTGCCCCTTTAGAAGGTGCTTATAATTTTTCTTAATTGCAGCTTCCTATCTATGATACAGCTCTAGTAACAATAAGTGGTGTTTATGAGGATCTACACAATAGAATGGCAATAGGACAGAGATTTGCTGGATTAAGCAAGGGAAAGCATTGCTGTATGCAAGACAACATGGATATCACTCACTAGAAAAGCTGCAGACTTAGAGATGTATTCTGGAAGATGCTGAGCATTCTCTCAGAGGTGCTGCTAAGCTCCTATTAACACTCCTTAGTCCGATCTTTGGCTGTGACCTAAGCACAGCCAAAGACAGTCTTAGGCTTAGTGTACCATTTCTTTGTGCAACAGGAAATATTTGGTTGTAACTCTACTGGCCTTTCCTCTGGATATCATCCTGATTATGAGGATCCAGCAGGAATATTTGTGTATGAACCTTGTGCTGGCCATTTAGCTGATGACAAATGCTGTTTCATGAAAGTAGTTTCCTCGCAGTGACAAAGTCTATTTTAAGATTTAATTTAAAACATTGGCTCCATGCAGTTTCTTGTACGTACATTTCTGTATGTGTACTATGAAGTCAGAGTATGTGTTCTAAGTAATAAATGCAGAGCAGGAAACCTTTATGCTTCTCTCCATGCACGTTGTTCTTCTCTTCACAAGAGGGGATCTCAGAGATTTTTTTCACGGCTTTTATTGGCTGCCACAGAGCAAATCTGAGTTGTATTTTCTGGCTTACTTGCTTATTTTCTGGTCATGGTCAGCTCAAAACCTGTCACTTTATGTTGAACCACTTTTCTTTTTCCATATGCAAAACTTTACCTTTCTCAATAGTTAATTTAATTTGCCGTATAACTCTCAAATCTCATAAGGCAGCTGTGTGAAGGTAAAAATTGCATGGCCTTTACAGGGCTTGTTTGGGGGGCATTTTTTCTTATGCAATTTTACATGTTGTTTTTTAGAATTGTCCTTCCTCCTCAAAGCTCAAATAGAATTTTTTAAAGAGACCCTCTGCCCCTTCTCTCTTGAGGCTCACTCTCCAATTTCCTAATCTCAGTGTTAAATAATTAGTTTTGGAAGGCTGAGCAGAAAATAAAACTAAATTAATAGATGCATTTGAATAGTAGCTTTGTGCAGTTCTTCTGCAATTAGAAAATTGTCTCAAGTGGTGGGCTACCAAAGGTAATTATGAGCAAAAGGTTGAGTTCTCTTTTTTAATGAGTTCTGCCTGATGCCGAGAAGAAAATCTAGTCTGGTGCAGAGTATATTCAATAGTGCTAATTAAACCATTCCTCCCACTTATTGTAAGTCAAATTAGTTTGATCCAGTTGAGAAACTAATGCTTCACAAAGGCAGCTCTTTAAGACTTAACAAAATAGTTTCATGTCACTTAAAATAAGAGGGCTTCTCTATGAAGTGAGTACCAATCTCTGTTGACTGCGAAGCAGCTTTTTTTTCCCTCCTTAATATTATAAGTGACACACTTGAGTAGCCTCTGCTACTCGAGTATGGTGACACCAATTACAATTCTAGGTGTGTGGCAACTTTTTACCATTTTTACATGGAATTACTCTTTTTTTATTTTATAAGAAGGAAAATAAAAAAATCCCAAAACAAAACCCAAGTATTTTTGGGGTTCATTCCTGACTCAGAAGCATAACTTGTTTTTATCTACTTACAGGAAAGCAATAAAAGCTTTATTACCAGAACTTCAGGAGATGGCTTATTGAAGGCATTACCCTGAAAGCTCTTTAGAATGTTAAGGACCAGAAGTTAAAATGCATGGCAGGGTTATATTTTTTTTTAGACAGTTAAGCAGAGTTGTGTACTGCTTACTGAATTTCACTGGTTTGATGGGATTATAGAGCATGGAGTATTTTTTCTGTTGTGGTTATAGAAATATTATCTGATAGTGGATTGTTCTGATCAGTATAATGGGCAAAATTTTCCTTTACTTTATTGCTGCTCAGATCAGCCCATGCATATTGGATTTAGACAGGGGTACTGCAATACTTTTTAAGGTACACCACATTGTACTGGATGTTCTGCTTTGGGAGAGCATGCAATGCTTTTCCTGCTGAAGTTCTAGGATTCCCTATACATGAGGTTAAAACTAGTTCTCTGCTTAACATCACTGGAAAAACCTCTGGTGTGGTAGAGGGGGGAATTTTGCCCCTGCCTGTTTATTTGTGGGGCTGACCCCCTGAGTTTGCTCAATATTTGGGTACACTTTGGGTCTGGGGGGTTGCCACTGGGTATCTCTGTCAATCCTGTTGGGGCTTGCACATCACCCCAGCTTCTGTTTCAAAAGAGCAGAGTGTGGGCTGTTCCATGTATGTCCTGTGAGCTCCAAGCAACCTGGACTCCAGGGCTGGTCAGCAGCTCAGAGATATTTTTGGAAGATCCCAGTGGCTTCTGAGAGCAGGACTTTGTGGCATGTCTGTGTTACAGCAGTTGCAGCTGGGGTGAACAAGTAGAGCCAGTTAGAAGCTGCTTAGCTCAGGTACTATTGATGTTGTTGCTGCAGCAGAAAATCTGCAGTGGAAATTTGTTAAAAACTCTACCCACTGGCCTGAGGTTGGCTCTTTCTTGCTGTGGCTGCATTGTCAGCAGTATCCAGGCTCTGCATTTTTAATTTATCAAGAATGATTTCATGAGCTGTGGTTATGGTAGTGACTGCCAAACGTAGTCATTGTTCCTTGAAGGAGGAGTAAAGTGTCATAGGGAGTGTATGCTGAAGAACAAAGAGCATTGGAGAACTAATTCTAGAGTAAGGACAAACTAGTTGCATTGCTGTAACCTGATACAATCTGTCATTTTGATATCCATTCTGATTCTGAGGCACAGGAGAGTGTAGTGCTGATCCTTATTCCTGGGAGCTTTCTTGAAGACCTGAGAGTTGTTCCTATGGTAGAAAATAAAATAAACCACAGTGTATTTATGCATTCACAACACACAGTCCCTGACCTGTCTTATCCTGCAAACTGTACTTAATCTCCCACTGTCGCAGAGAATATTAATTGCCAGCTGTTGATGGAGCATACATGTTAGCACTTAAATGTTATGAGTGAGCATAGGTTGGTATTTGAGATTTTGCCTTGCCCTTATTTAATTTATTGATATAGACATATGCAGTGAATTCATTATCTTTTTGCCAGTTCTGAGTACTCTCTCTGACTTCCCAGGATTTGTCCCTGAGCCATTTTATAATGCCACTACAAAGTGGTGTTATTATTCCTGTATTCTCTCAACAAGTGGCTATATATACACCACTGAAGCCAGTAAGACCAAATGGCTGCAACAGCAGTACGAAGTAGCTCATTAACTTTGTTAAAGATGAGTGGTTAGATTGTAGTGCAATCATTAAAAAAGAAGACTGTTTTGCTGAAGAAGATAAGGTGGATCCCACAGTTTCATGCAGTTTACATACAAATGTATATTTTTCTGTTATTTGAAATCACTAGCCCATAGTAGGAAAACCCACTTATGCATTTGGATAATAAAACTGGATTATGTGGATATTAAATAACGTGCATAGTAGGAGGCAGACATTTTAGCAGTGAACTTGCCAGTATAGGCATCATATCCAGGGGTTTCTCTCATGATGAAGAAGGAAAAACTAAATTCCACATATATGTTTATTACTTGGCAGTCGGCATGCAGCACTATGCCATACTTGTGTTGAAAAACATGAGA
This sequence comes from Margarornis squamiger, assembly GCA_035222235.1. Classification (NCBI taxonomy): domain Eukaryota; kingdom Metazoa; phylum Chordata; class Aves; order Passeriformes; family Furnariidae; genus Margarornis; species Margarornis squamiger. The sequence continues at coordinate 78,640,235 of JAWWTY010000077.1, forward strand.
AAAATTCAGTATTTTGTTACTTTATTGGAGATTTAAATTAACTTTTTTGATTGGAATTTATTATTTTATTTTTTTTTTTGGCAGACTTCAGTCTCATTTAAAAGAAGTAAAAAATACTTGTATGGGAGAACTAGTTGAGGGAATATGTTCATGATTATTTTCTCTGAGCAAATACTAGACACTTTTGGCACACTGGGGTTGAAGGTGCCATAATTGTAAAAACAAAAGCAAATGTTTAATACATCTAAATGTACAGAAAGGGAATGGCATTTCATGGTGTTTTCTGAGTAAAGCTTAGGCCATGTTCTGCCTATGAAATACTGCCTTTCAGTGTTGATTTGTAATTCAGTAAATGCGTGCAGTTTCTAAAGGTGAAGAATTGTCCTAAACAACTAGCACAGTTTCTTCATGTAGGTGATTTGAACGGAGATCTTGCCATTTTGGATTAGTCCTTTCTCTCATGTGGTTATGTTTATTCAAAGCACTTCATGAACAAAGTGAATCATTTTTCATAACCCTTCTAAGCATTACTGTAAAAGGCAAGTTACACTTGTCAGTGTAATTTATTTCACAGATTTTCACACAATCATTAAAGTTTTCTTTGGAACTGGCCTCTTGAAGCCATCAAGTCCATCCTTCTGCTTGATGCAGGACTGTTAACAACTCTAGATCAAGTGAGCTGTGGTTTTGTGTAGACAATCTTGAAAACCATTAAAGATGGAGATTCCACCTATGTGAATAATATATTCTAGTAAACTATCTAGTGAAGAAATTTTTCTTATTGTCCACCAATCTTCCTAGGTGCAACTACTTGCTGTTGCCCCTTGTTTTGCCATTGGCCATATCTGATAAGAGATTGTCTTCATTGTCACTGGAGCTACCTTTCAAGTGACTGTAGGCTGTTATTAGATCTCAGACTAAAAAAGTCCAGCTCTCTTCATCTCTTCTAATGGGTCAAGTGATGACCATCTTTAGAGCTTTCTACTGGACCTTTTTAACTTCTCAGCACTTTTCATGAACTGCAGAGCCCCAAACTGAACACACCTTTCCAGATAGAGCCTTTTCCAGATACAGCTCAAGGAGCTTCCTTGACTGGATGGTTACACTTTTTTTAATGTAGCCCATTCCAATGTGGCTTCCCATCTTCAAAGGGAGACTGCACCACAGCTCATGTTCACATTAGTATCCACCATGGTCCCTGGTCCTTTCAGCAAAGCTGTGACTCATGGAGCCACTTTCCACATGTACCCCCATGAGGTTATTCTCCCCCAGGTGCAGAGCTTTGCAATTCTGTTTATTAAGCTTTGGGATATTCGTGTTGGTCTAGTTCACAGGTTTCTCAAGACTGCTGCTCTACCAATCAGTGTATAAACTTTGTCTCCATTTAGAACAGTCCTCATGCTTTATAGTACATGCATTCTTCCTCATGGCTCGGGTTTCTGATGAAGATAAGGAATAGTGTCAGACCCAGAATGGACTCCTTGATTCTCTTTGTGTTATTGACTGCCAGCTGGACTTTGAGCCATTGATTACTGTGAGTCCAGTGTGCAGGCTCTTTTCAACGTATCTAACAGTCTAGTCAGCCCATAGTTTCTCAGCTTCTAACTCAGTGTTGTGTGAGGTTGTGTCAAAAGTGTTATGAAAGCCAAGGTGTATCATATCCACTGCTCTCCCCTGGTCCGTACAGCTAGTCATTTCATCATAGAAGGCAATCCGGTTGGTCAAGGATGATTTGCACTTGGTAAATCTCTGCCGAGTATTCCCAGTTAAGTTTTTGTCATTCGTGTTCTTGAAAATCAATTCCATTTTATCTTAATATGAGTTAGTGGAGAAAATATATCATCCTTTGAGACAAAGGCACATAAATGTGATGCTCTCCTGGCAGCAGCAGAGCTATTTAATCTTCAGAAGAGAGAAGCAAGGATAATCTGCTTTATTGGTATAGATAACTTTAATGAGGAAGAGAGATAACTATACAAATGCTAGAGATTAGTCTCTGTTCGGATAAGGTAAGATTTTTCCAGGAATGAAGTGCCACATTAAGAAATTTAGAAATCTTGGAAGAGAGTCCTAGAGGTGTTATCACATCTATACTTTTCACTTAGGAAAGATTATATTACATGGTAGATCCAGAAGAATTCATTGACATCTAAATTATAATTATAGTCCTTGAGTTATGAAAGCAAATGAGTAAATCTCCAGATCTTTAATAAGAACAATGATAACTTTCCCGATCTTAGATGAAGTATTTGCTAGAGATCATGACATTAAAAGCTAATCAGTTGCTAAGTAAATCATTCAGCACTCTAGGTGAGAAAGTGTAACACTTTTTGAGGGAGAAATACACTGTCTGAATATATAGCAAGGTATAATTTTGTTCCATAATATATTTAAAATCCACCTTCCTAAATAACTTTAGGAAACTCTTTAGTCCTGCCTCTGTATTTTTTAATTAATTACTTTGTTACTTTCTCCTATACCTCTATTAAGTTGAGCAGAAACAATTATTCAGAATATATGAAGACAACTTCACAAATGTGTGTCAAATCCTAGGTAACATTTCTATTGCAATAAAGTCCTGATCTACTCTGCTACTACAGAGTTTGACACTTTCAAATTAGGGGCCCATAGTACTATTTCTGGCTGCTCTATTCAACTCAGCTACATACATTTCAGTTAGGTTTCAATGAGTTAAAAGAAAGTAAGCCCCCAAAAGTTTTCTTGAGACCAGTTGCATTGTGTTTTCATAGAATATCTCTGTTTTTGCTTTAGTCGTCTCTCAGACTTACACTCCTGTGGCTTCACCAAGTTTGTGGTAGGAGTGCCTAGTATAATTTTGCTACTCTTCAGAGGAGAAGAGTAGATTGATTGATTTCTTTGTTGGTATTTGCAGGTAAGGAAGTCACCGGATGCCCTGGCTTTTCTTGTTTAAAGTACAGGTTTGCACTGAGGAGAGACATTTACTTTAGTGTCAGAGTGAGTGAAAAATTTCTCTGCGTATGCTGCTTTTCCTGGGAAGCCAATTCTAGCTGACCCATTTTGAGGAGAAGGATTTGATTAGATGCCTTGAGAGGTCCCTTCCAACCTCAACACTTTTCTGGTTCTGTGATTCAGCTGTGATTTCCAATTTTGACTGGTCAAGGGGATATATAATGTAGTGTATTCTGGAAAAAACATGTCTCATGACAGTGCTTGTGTGAACTCCAAAGCCTTAATGCAGATTTTGAGACCTTCTATACTAGACAGACAATATAATCATAGGATCATAGGATAATTCATTTTGGAAGGAACTTACACAGGTCATTAGTCCAACCTTATATTCAAAGTAAGATCAGCTATGAGCTCAAATCATTTTACTTAGGGCTTTATATACTTGAAAATTTCCAAGGAAGGAGACCACACACCCCTTCTGAGCAGCATGTTCCAATGTCTGTCCTTGTGATGAAACAAATTTCCTTTCAGACAATCTCAGTCTCTCACTTCAACTCATACTTGCTGTTTCCCTTCTTCCCATAACACATCATTTCGAAAGACCTGCCTTCGTTGTCTTTGTGACCTCCATGTAGATATTAGAAGGCTGCAAGTAGGCTCCTCTGAAGACTTGTCTGCAGGCTGAATAAGCCAAATTATCTCAGTTTCTACAATAGGAAGAATTCTCCAGATCCCTGACCATTTTGGTAGCTCTCCACTGAACTCTGCTGAACTTGCTCCAGTTCATCAATGTCTGTCTTGCACTGAGGGAGAAAAACTGGATGCAGTATTTGAGATGAGGTCTATGAAGTGCTTTTTTCTACTAGCTATGGTAATACAGCCTAGGATACCATGACTTCTGTTTTTAGCTGACAGGTAATATTGCTGGTTGTCTTCCCAAGTTCTTTTTCAGTACAGCTCTTCCCCAGCCTATCACTCCCCTGCCTGCATTGTTGCAAAGGCTTATTTCTTCCCACGTGCAGAACTTTGAATTTTGAATTGTTGAAATTAATAAAGTTCCTGCTTGCCCATTCTTATAGTCTGTCTAGGTCCCTTTTAATGGAAGTCTTGCTTATAAGCATATCAGCTGCTTCTCCCAATTTGATGTCATCTTCAAACTTGATGAAACTCTGTGTAATCACTTACCTCCAAGATATTGATGAATATATTAGAAAGGATAGGTCCCAGAATAGGCCTCTGTGGTACTCCACCTGTTGCTAGCCTCCAGATACAGATACATGAAAGGCTACCTACTGTCTTCTGAGGCAGATCATCCAAGCAGATTTTTTTTGCATTTAATTGCCTACCAATCCAGATAATAACATCATAAATTGCATACGAGAACATTGTGAGAATCAAGCACATTTCTAAAGCTGAAGACAAATGACATCCATTGCTCTTCCTTCATTCTACAAACCTAGTAATTTTATCCTAGATGACAATCTACACTTAGTAGGTGTTCACCTACGCTTAAATGTGCTGACTGTGCCCAGTCATCTCATCTATTTCATGTGCCCAGAAACATGCTTGAAAAAGACTTGTTCTGTGATTTTTTTCCAGACATCAAAGTGAAACTTGGAGTTGCCTGGGTTTACCTTTTGACTTTTTCTGAAGATTGATACAACATTTGCCCTTCTCCAGTCATGCGGGAACACTTGATCTGTACGAGCTTTCAAAGATAATAGAGAGCAGCCTTGCAAGGATGTCTGCCAGCTCTCTGCACTCTTGGATACAGCCTGTTAGATCCCATGGGCTTGTGTGGGTTGAATTCTCTCAATTATTCCCTGAGTCCTCATGGACTGCTGGTAGATCTCCATGACCCCTTTCACTAATCATAGAGGTATGGTAGACCTTAGTGAAGACTGAGACAGAGAAGAATAAATACCTTGGCCTTATTTTTGACTGCCGTTGCTAAATCACCTGCCTCATTCAACAGCCCACATATTCCTTGTTCAGCCTTACAGCTATTTTGCTACTTCTAGTCTCCAGTGAGACATTGCCTTTCAGTAAAGCCACTGTAAATCCATGCACTTCTTATACTAGAAAACAAATAAATGTGAAGACCTTTAACTAGATGTTATGGGGTTTACAAATAGCAAGTGAAATTTTACTAGGTGACTTTGAAACTTCAAAAATTTAAACTGAAAACTTCCATGAGCTCCTTGCTTACAGGTCTTGCTGGTGGTGTTGTGCAGGCTGTGGTGGTCCTAGCGATGCCAGCAGCCTTGTCTGTCCCTGCCCAGCCCTGCGCCAGCAATGCCACAGCAGAGTCTGGTCTCCAGCTTACAAAAACCCTGCCTTGCCATGCCTGGTCATGGGCCCCACCAAACTGCTCCCAGATCCCAGCCCATAACTGTCCCATCCCCAGGGAGGTGCCCAATGGCCAAGGCTGGAGGTTCCCCAGCGCTCCGTAGCTGCCCTGCTCATGGTTGGGGTGGTGGAATGGGCACACACCAGGCCCATGGAGAGCCACTGGTTTTTGCTTCTCCTTGCCACAAGTTGCCTTTCCAGGGGAGTCTTTTGGGCATCTACTTTTGTTTTCCTCTAAAAACAACCAATTCCAACTTTTCTGAAAAAAAAATCTTTTCTGATGAACTGAGGGCAAATTTAAATATTCAGTAATTGATCAGGTGTTTCACATAGGAACTTAATACCAGAATATTATGGTGTGTACTTCTAAATGCATTTGTCCTGCATATTAACCAAATCTATAAATTCTGATACAGGAAAATAGGAAACATTACTAGAGTTATTCAGGGACAAAAGGACAAGTGTGACAAGGACAGAAGAGTAGTAACAAGCCAGTAGGTTTAGCTATTTGGGGTTTTGATTTAAGAAATGATGCAATACTCATTTCTATATGGACTTTTTTTCTTTTTTTTCTAAAACACTCTTTGTAAATAACAAGAATGTATAGATAAAGGGAAATTGGATTTCATAAGAAACAAACAAACAAAGATTTTTGCTAATGTTTTAGTTCTAATATGTTAGAATTCAAAGCAGCAAAAATGTCATATTTCCTGTCCTCTTCATAGAGCCTAATATGTTGCATATGTAAAACTGCAATTTCCCACATCAGGACATACTGATCTACTGCTTTTTCCATTCCTGCTTCTCAGTGTAGCCCTGTGCTGGGAAAGGGATGGAATCCAAACCCTGGAGAACTTGCCAAAAAAGGTCAAGGTACTCTTTGAATCTCAGACCTCCTTCTTGATTCCTTTGCCTTCTTTCATGATGTCACATTTTGCAGTGCTAAGTGCAGTTCTTGTACTCTAAACAACGACCTTTCCTTAAACAAGTCAATTATACTGCCTTTTTAGTACTCATGTAACTAACACTGAGACATCTCAACCTCTAGCAGTAATGATGAATGCAGACAGGTTGCACAGCCTGGCCTTTTTGGCTTTGAAAGTGCTTGTTACCCCTGTGCTGTGATTGCTATTCATCACTCATGTCCTTCTGAAGGCGGCTCTTCACAGGAGATGGAATAAGGACAAGCCTGAATATGTTCTTGATAGAGTATGTTCATTGCATTGTCCTTGAGTGCTGAACTCTCCATACTCATTCTAGCTAACAGAAAGACTTTTTTTACCTTCAGAACCTCAGCTGGGCCTGTTAATTTGCAGTGTTAAGTGATGTGTTGCTCATAAAATAACTCTGCTGACTGTGGGTCTGTTGTCTGTGTGTGCAAATGGGTTCATGATGCTTATGAACTCTACTCATCTCCTTGAGACAGAGGTTTTCTTCTTTCCTTTTCACCCTGCTCTGGGACTTGGCTTGTCTGATACAGTATGCCTGATTCTGTCCTCATGGAAATAAAACAGATGAAGCCCCACTAGAACAGAAATATTTTTACACAGCTACAAAATAAGCCTTTCTACCTATGAAAAGACTTCTGAAGAAGGATGAACTGTTTCTCAAAGTCACAATATCTGTACCTTTTTTATTGATTTCAGCAGTATTAGTGGGTGCTCACCAGTTCTGTTCTGCTTGCTAACTGTACATGCACAGGCTTAATCACACTCAGTTGCATAATGATACAAGCTACAGAGAAAAAAATCCCCAAACCCTGCTTTTACCTTTTATTCTCTTTCAAATGCAAGTGAAAAAAAGGCCTGAATTAGTTGGTGCAAGAGCTGCAAAACACCCAAGAGCATGTCTTGATGAATTTGTTTTAGAACCTTTAGATGTAGCACAACTCATGAGTAATGACTCTGAAGTGGGCAACTTTTAGGGAGGCAATATTAATTTTTCACTAGATGCTCAAAATTATGCACATTTGTATTGTCTTTAGTCACTGTATGCAATGCAGTGGATCAGAGCCAGACTTCAATATGAGGATTAGAAGTTTTCTCCAGTGCTTTTTCCATTTTTAATCATTATGATCTGTTATTCTGAGCAAATAATGCAATGTTTATTGAGACTGTTCCTTCTTCCCCTTCCCCTGTGCTTGTTGTGATTTCTGGGCTCCTTCTCCACACTTCATTGATTTAGGTATTGAAATGATCAAGTTCAGAAGCCTAACAACTTCCTTATTATTGGGGTAGAAGTTATTATAAATGTTTTTCTGTGCAAAACACTATGAGGTGGGGTCTGTACTCTCACTGCACTATCCATTTTGTAGCTTAGATCTGAATAAAGATGTTGAACATCTGAACGTATGATGCACATGAATCAGCTATGCATAAGAACTTCAGTCTATGAATAAATGCAAGTTGATGAGTGGTCAGCACTTGGTGTTTCTTTTGTTTGTTTGTTTGTTTGTTTTTTTAATATACAAAAAAATAAACTGTGAGTAAGTAGTTTCTGAGATGCCAGTGTGATTTCTCTGGGAAGGTTCTGGTCCCAGAGTGTTAAGTATCATGTGATAGAGAGCATAACTTAGGCAGCAGAAGTAATAATATACTATGGGTGGTTAACGTATTAATCAATTAGGTGCTCATGGAACAAAGTTTTCTTCCTAAGGCTCCCCAGCAGTGGTCATAGGTTTTTTCTAAAGAAGGTTTCTGCCAGCCAGAAAGAGGAGAGGTTTTACTAGAGAGTTGTTTGCATGTTGTTGTTACTCTGTTTCCTCTGAGTTTTCTCCTTTTCCTTATCAGTATGTTAATGTTCAGGTAAAACTATTTCCCTACTTTGTTTCCACCATTCTGTGCACTTAGTTCTAGCTTTCTGCCTGTTACTAATTAATTTTCTTAATGGTTAGGGCTGCCCAGGAGCAGATATTGTCTTCTTACGTCTTTATCAGACTTGAATGAATGAATTTGATGAATGACACTGAGAGTCTGTTTTTTCTTTCTACTTGGCTGGACAAGTTCTCTGCTATTTTCCACACTCAGATAACTTGATCTAGATGACACTTCCCATCTAAAAACTAGAGTCTACAGTCATGGATGTCTGACTTGACTGTGTATATAAAATGAAGTCTATTTATTTGGTTATTTTGTCTTACGTGGCAGGGTGACCCTGTCTGGCAGCTAAGGCCCAATCCAGTCACCTGCTCATTAACTCCAGCAGGGTGGGAGAGAGAATCACAAGGACATAAGTGTGATAACTCAAGGTAAAGACAGTTTCATAGGTGAGAAAAAGGTGCTAGCAGAAGCAAACCAGGATAAGATGTTCACTCACTACTTCTCATCAATAGGCAGATGTTGAGTCACTTCCCAGAAAACAAGGCTACATCATGCCTAACAGTTCCCGAGGAACATAAATGCTGTAGCTCCAAATGCTTTCTCCTCCTTTTGCTGAGCTTTTATTGCTGAGCACATGGTTATATGGTATGGAGTATCCCTCTGGTAAGTTTGGGTCAGCTGTCCTGACTGTGCTCCCTTCCAATTTCTTCTACACCCCCAGACTACTTGTCTGGGGAAACAGAGTGGGAAAAAGGAAGGTAAAATGCAAAACCTCGATGCTGTACAAACAGTGCTCTGTGATAACCAAAACACTTGCGTGTTACCAACACTGTTTTAGTTTTTAGTCATAAATTCAAAACACACTACCATATAGGTTGCTGTGCAAAAAATTAACTCCATCCCAGCCAGACCCAGTATATCATATTAAAATCTTGAATCAAACAATATGTGCAGAGTGATTTAATTAAAATATTCTTGGCCTGATCCATAATCATTAGTAATTTAAATTAAAACTCATCTGCTCTTTTCGTAACATCTATTTTATTTTACAGTAAATGGTTACCAATGGTATTTTTGTTGAGTTTATGTTTCAGAACTTCTGGGAAACAAACATGTGCAAATATTAGTGTTCCTTTCTTCATTGAGTAAATTCACTAATTCATATATGGTGTCAAATAGATGTGAATCAGACTTCCTCTGCAGTCATCACAGGTCATGCCAGCTATAGATTTTCAGGCCTTAAAGAAGCAGAAATGGCTTTCAATGCTAGACTCCTGGTAAAAAAAATATATTTCCAGCCTAGTTCTGGAAAGATGTTAATTTAGTATTTCTTTAATTCAAAGGTCCTAAGCAGGTGAAACAGAGAAAGAGAAGACAGACCAAGAGGATTTATCAGGGAAAAGAGTAAAACCTGAGTTTTGAAAGAAAGTAAAATACAATAGTTTTAATTAAAATATTAACTTAGTGTAATTTGTCCTGCATGTAATTCATGCATAGTTCTGACTCTCTTATATTTCCTTTAATTAGGGATAATGGTTTACTTCCGTGGCTGTGTTATTAGCATTTGGGATTAGAAGGATCTATACCCTGAAGCAGGATTATTATTAACTCTAAGGGAATGCCTAGCAGGGCTCTCTGCGAGCAGATGGCTTTCAGATGTTTTGCTTTCTAGATGATGTGGTGGCTTTCAAACTACAGAAACAAAAATGGCCTCTGGTATGGACAGGTAGCCAACAGGCTGAAGCACAGTTGCATTTTTGATATCTGGAGTCTGTTGTAAAAATCACGCTTCCATTTTGCATTTATAGGTCAGAATATATTGCTATTATGTCTCTGAAGTGGGGGTAGACAAACCTGCCCCATGTTTCAGATGTCTTCAGAAAACAACATGGGTTGTCAGGAAGAAAGGTGCTGTTGAATGCTGTTGTGTTTGATTTCATCAGACTTTTTATTGTGAATACGAAGTTACAGTATCCACAACTGAGACAAAAAAAAGCTGTTGTGGTGAGAAGTAAAATGGGTCAGGTCACATCAGCTGTAAAGGTATCTAAGTGATCTTAGTCCACTGAAGGTTTGGTTCTTGCTTCTCAGTGAAACGTATAGTAACTGCTTAAAAAGTTAGAAGCCATCCATAATACTAGCCTTGAAGGATCATAGGCAGGACAGTCGTGTCAATGGAGTGGGTATTTGTATGTATTATGGACTTAATTACTGGACTTCCAGGGATGATAATTCCTTTTTCTTTAATTTCTGTAAAATCTGTGCTTTGTTATTAGGAGCATCCCATTAATATGACTTTAGCTTCCAACATATATGACTGGGCTGGTATTTGGTTTGATGATGGTAATTTTTGTAGTTTTTCAGAGGTTTTTGTAAATAGTTGAATCTGAACCTTTGGGATACAAAGGCTGTATAGGAACTCTTCCTTAAAAGAGTAGTTGCTTATTTTGCATGAACTAGTAGCATTTTACATCCCCTTTTTACACTGAAATATCTGACTCTTGATGATAAATGGAAATTGAATTCCTTATATGTCCAAACTTTTAGCTTTGATGAGCTTTTGTTGCTGTAGTTTAGAACACACATTCTGAACTCTTTTTAAACTTTAGAAGACTGTCTGAAACTGATTCTATAAATTTGGACAGAAATGTCACAAATTTTCATTTGTATTTCACTCTCAGTTTCCAGTCACCTGTCATTGAGAACTTATGAAATCTTCTAAAGTTTACCTTATCCCCAAATTCTCCACATTGGGAAGTCCCAATAGTGCAGTATATTGGAGTAAGATACAGTATACTGTAAAACTGTAACATGTTCACATGAATTTTGGTAGGGTCTACACTTGTATAACACAATCAAAATTGTGTTTGTAATGCTGTACTCTTTTTTTTTTTCTTTTTTTCATGGTTAACAGGAAGTAATAATTCTACATAGAGTGAAAAAATAAAATAATGTAATTTATGCAAATCATTTCTTGAGTGTCATACTTTTCCTAATGATTAATTCCGTGAACCTTAGACATGTTGCTTTTACATAGTGGATGTACCTTACCATGCACTCAAATATTTGTGGGGTAAAGTACTTTTCAGCCTGAAAAATAGTACAGACCATTGCCCTAAGCTCATAAGTGAACACTGTTCTTTACAGCTTAACATTTGTTGGTACAGCTAAAATAACATCTTCCTCTGTATCTTCAGGCACAAGAGCAAAATACAATCAAATACTTTACTGATTTTCTTTTGAAAGCTAAATCTCAGAGTTCAGGGATTTGTTAGCCTCTGTGTTTCCCTATCTTTTCACCATTTTTGATGTGCTTATAACACTTAACCTTGCCCTTTTTTGCACAGCTTGAAGACAAAAATGTCATGACACATCAGCTGTCATGCTGATGACTGTTAAAATAAAGAGTACCTATATACATCATATTGATTAAATGAAAGCCAGCCCTGCACTTTGAGCATTACATGTAAAAGCACTTGTGATAGTCATTTAGACACTTAGAAATGTGCAGGGTGAGTGAACATGTAGGGTAGAAAAGGGCAGATTAGAATAGGAACCCTTCAATTTTCAAACTGTCAGATGGAGACCATGAATCCTTTCCCACATGTTACCCAGATCCAGAGTTTAGAGCAAAATCTCCATTTGGGGTATCTGGTTTCTGTAATAGAGAATCCTCTCCTGTGACAGATCCTCTCCTCAGGGAGAGTAACTTAATATGCTATAGGTGACCTTAAAGCTGGCTTTCTCCATGAGGACAAGAGAAGGCTCTAGGTTTACAATCTGATTTAGAAAAAATCCACAAAATTAAAGCAGAGAGATGGGAAAAACTCATGATTGTATATAAATTAGATGTCTAAAACATCTGAATTTGAAGACATATCCTTGTTACTTCACCTTTCTTTGAAAACCAGTGACCATCGGTGGTTAATAAGCACAGAAGCCAATATTGGGTCAGGAGCTGAAATGAGGCTGTGTTACTCTTCTTTTGTTCTACTAGTGATGTCTCACCATTGAAGATCTTCCATGTTATGTCTTGGCTTTACACCTTAACTATTTCTTTCCCACCAATAGTCACAAAGATAAAGTATGTGGCCTTGCTTTTCAAGTTGCTTTAGGCATAAGGATAGCTGGCTCTATTATGTGCATAAGATAGAGTTGAGTTTATCTCAGGCCACATCTACTTTTTTTAGGACAGGGAGAATATTTTACACGTTCAAAGTCCACCAATGCCTATTGCATAGTCTCCCACAAATTAGAGACAAGATTCTTGTCAGTGATAAGGTAATAATCCTCAAATGATCTCTGGAGGACCAAGTGAGTGAGGCTGCAGTGACACACATGAAGCTTTGCTGTGGAATGCTCTTGCTTGAGGTGAACTCAAGAGATGGGGGCTGCCCAGTTTGTATCCTCTTCAGTGGAGTCATAAACTGTTCTGTGGGATGGAGACTGGGCATTAAGGAAGAGAGGAAGGAGTCTGAGGAGCAGAGCTGTGAAAAATATACTGCAATCTCTTCCCTTGATGGCTATAGCTAGGATTGTGTGTGTCACTCTTTTGTTTTGCCCAAGTCAGCTGCTGAAGCAGGGTTTAGGACCCAGTGCAGTGAAGCAAATGGAAAAACAAACACACACACAAAAATAAATAAAAGCTAAATGAGAAATCAAGAAAATTCTTTTGCAATTGAAAGGATTTTTTTTTTTCAACCTTAAACAGGCTGTTTGTTTTGTGCACTTTTAATAAAAGCAAGGATAATATAGTACTTCATGCCAGAAACAGGGGTGCAGCGAGAGGCCAGTTGCCTGCACATAAGGGCATTAATCCACATCTGAGACACAGAGTGTCAGTTTGGCCCTTTGCCCCGTTAGATTGATATCCACGTCTCCCAAGTGCTCTGTAACTCCAGGGCTAGGACATTGTGGATGTAATGCTCTCTGCATCATGGCACCCCAGTTGCTGCTGGAGGTCCCTTTTTCACTGACTCCTTAAACAGGCATCAAATATGGTGAGAGGGAAAGACTAAGCCCATTGCTTAGTGTTCCTCTGGAGGAACGAGACATGTAAGCATGGTTCTCTTCAGAGAGGACAGGGAAAAGAATCCACATATTTCCTAATACAAACACATTAAAAATGAAGCTACTGAACAAGATGGGAATGTCTGTCCTCCTCAACTAGAACTGGGAATCTTGCTGTGGACCTTTCTTGTGTAACTTATTGGAAGTTTCCCAAATAAAATATTTTTAAAAATTCAGACATTTAAAATATTTTTTAAAAAGACTCAAACCCAAACCTTAAACAGAAATGGAAAAAACCCCTTGAGGTCACTTAGTTTTGCCTCTGCCTCTACAGAGATTTTCTTTTGCGGATGATGGTGGTTAATTTTTATATTTGACTGGAAGGTTTTTCATTTTGGACAGAAATGGTTTCTTTTATGAAGCCACACATTTCCCTGAAAAATGTTCAAACATCATATGTAGAATGTTTTCAGTGAGATAAAATTCTGATATACTATGCTGTTTTCTCAAAACCTGAGTATCTACATTGGTTTTAGCAAAATTTTGTTACATTTCCTGTTAATGCCTTTGGCTTGCTGCTAGTTTCTGATCAGAAATCCAGATAGTTGAAATAGTGTTTCATGAAATGTTTGGAGTTTTTTTATGTTTCAACAAGAAGGAAATTTTTATTGTTTATTGTTTAAACGTTGATAAGAAATGGAGTGGTCCTGCTGGAACAGGTGTTATTATTTAGTTTGTGGACCAAATGAGGATTGTGGTATCTCTTTTGTAGTAGTATGTCTTAATGAACTATTTGCCTTTATTCTCACACCCTCTAACATCGTTGGTCTCTATTCTGACTGGGGACTTCAAATAAGAAATAACAAAATACTTTGAGGGAACTATCCTCATGGTGTTTGTTAACTTAGCTAAATTAATTCACCATCACATGAACATGAACATGCTTGAAGAGGAGAGAAGTGAAAAATTTTCTGACTGCTACATGCTGAAAACTCTGCCATTTATAACTAAAGGAGTTGTAGAGTTCAGTAAAGAGGTAAATTATTGTAGTTATAATTGCACACATCACGGTGAATTATGGTAAAGTGATTGCTCACCTAAGGCTGAAACTGCCAGTGATGCACTACTTGGGGCAGTTCTACTAGGAAAATAGTTTTTATAGGCACTTAAATGGTATCAGGTACAGAAGTAGCCACAAAGCGACAACGCTGAGGATGGTGTGCTGTCATAAAATACATGAAGGAGCAAAGGCAGTGGGACAGAGGCAGAAAAGGACCATTAGTTTTGCTGTACTGTTGGCAGAAAAACTATACTGATAAATGCATATGACTCTCCTTTGCTCCAATGTGAGGAGCTATCAGCAGAATGCACTTTCTGGAAGTGTGCTTCCGTGGTGATAAGTCTGTTAACTTCAGGAAAAAACACCCAAAAGAGAGCCGTGATTCAAAACGCTCTGCGGGTGATGTCCCTTCTCTCCCAGAAGCACCGTTTTCAACACCACTACCTCTTTGTTCATGAGGCTATTAAACAGAGGAAAAAAATCAATACATAATTTATCTTTCCACCTGTGGCAAAGTTCAAGAAAGTGAAAGAAAGTGATAAGAGCTGAAGAAAAAGGCAGTACTTTTGGCATTATGCTGGGAAAGAAATTGTTTTTGTTTTTTTTTTCCTGTAGAAACAGCTTTAATGTGCTTTTGCAATCTGTTGCATACATGAAGCCTTATGTGACAGCTGGATTTGTGCAGAAGTTTCAGGAAAAAAAACCCAGGACCTGATGTGTACTACAAGTAGAAATAGGAGGTGATTACAGTAACATTATTCTAATCAAGGGTACAAGTCTCTGATACAGAATATTAAAAGCACAGAGTCAGGTCTTCCTGTGTCTGAAGAGGCTTAAAACTCATGTTTTGCCTTCCAAGAAAAAAATTAATTAAATCATCTCCAGAGAGGGAAGACTGTAAGATTATTTCAAATAATATTGACGTTATTTCAGTATATATAAATATTTCCTGGGAATTCATCAAGAAGCCAAGTTCTCTTTTTCAAGGGAGCATTTTGGCCACTAGTTTAGAAAATCACTCCTATTCGCTGTCTCCTGATACAATTTAAATACTTATAAAAAACGAACTACCTCACCAGGAAAGGCTTATGGGCAGCCATCTCAAAACGTCCCTCAGGCTGGTAAACAAGGAAGGCACTGTTGAGGAAGCCACAGCATAAAGCCATACACGCTGCTGTGGCCTCAGCCACCTTGAATGACATTTGTCATGCTGAGCTGCAAGGGTTGGTGGTTCTCCCTCAAAGTTCTCGCCTGGCTTGCTTGCTATGAGGTGGGGTGTGGCAGGCTCTTTTGGGACCAAGGACTTTTGCAGGTGCTTTGCAGACTCTGCATTCACACTTTGACCTGCTGGCAAAGGTTTCCACCTGTGCTCCTTACTCTGAGGTCCACTGATTTACCAAAGCTGCTATGCAGTAGAGGAGGTTATGCACAGAGGGTTTGTAGTCTGAACTTCTAATCTAAGGCTCTAATCTTTAGCAAAACAGGACAGGAAGGGCTGCTAATATATAAATTCTGAAGGGATGAGAACGTTTTCAAAGATGGAATGCTTTTTTTAATTTTTTTTTTCTTCAGTGCTCCTTCAGAAGCTTGAAATTTGAATGGTTTTTCCTTTTTTCATGAAAATTGTGCCTGTATAACAGTGTATAGAGGTTTGTCATATTTATATTTACTTATATTTATTTATATTTATTTATATTAATTTATATTTATATAATATTTACTTGTCATTTATCCTTAAAGGAAGCTACAATGAAATAGTGATGAATTGCAGTAGTGGGTTAAAATGTAAAGTAGGGAGCAGAATGCATTCATCAATACCATACCCTGGTATTGTTATGGCTCTTTAATTTTACTTTGCTTTTCTTTGCCATATATCTTGATTGTTCTGGAGTCTCCTCCATGAGTGGGATGTGATAGCTTAAGAACAAAATACATCTCCATGAGAATTCTGCATGCAGGAGTTTCTTTGGGAAAGGAAATAAATTGCAGGATCCCTACATGGCTTCCTCAGAATCTCATTTTTGGATTTGCTAGTTCCAAATTTTGTGGAGCTTCTGGATAAGCTATGAAAACAGGAGGATTGTCATCTCCCCAGTCGTTTAGATCCCTGTTGCTGTTGTTAAAGGAAGGGCTTCCTCATAACCATCTCTGAAGGCCTCTGCCTGATGAGTGAATAGTCCTGTAATTGTGGCGATTGCAAATGATCATTTCACTGCCAGCTGCAAAGCATTAGGAATTGTGGTTTGCTCACAGCATGTGCTGTGGAACTAGTTGGCTAGAGTCAAAGTTAAAATGGTTTGTATTACATTCAGCTATTTGTACTTTATGCAGCAGAAATCTTTAACTGCTGTTAGATTATTGTGAAAAATGCTACCGTGTTTATTCATCTTCGCACGTCTCTGACTGTGCAGGAGCATGGGAGACTCATGCCTTGTGTATCTTGGAGTTTCTGTTAAATTCTTTCTCAGCTTGTGCTGAGAAAGGCAGGTCAGTTTTTCTGGCAGTCAGCTGCTATGAGAGTGTCACTGTGCCTTCAGGATTTTCTCATCTAGGTACTTTTATTATTGCTATGTGTGATCTCAAGAGCTCACTGTAATTGTTGCTTTCAAACACAAATACCTTGACTATGAATCTTCACCAATTTCTTACAAACACAACATAAAGACTGAAGTGTGATATTTCTATGTATAATAACAAATTCCCGTCACAGGTGTTTTGAGTCCAGGTAAACAAACCCATTAGACTGGCAAACTGATGTTCTGAAAAAGGTCATAAACATGAAATCTCTGCTAGAAAGTTCTGCTAGAAGGCCCTGGCTATAACCATGTTTAAATTTTGTAATTTTTGTGGTCTGGGCTTTGCAAATATCTAAGGATATTTTGAGGACAAGGTATCCTGATTTGGATATTGTTACATAATGAACCAGTGCCTATAATTCATCATACAGCCTTAACCTCTTCCCTTGAAGGAAGAGTTTCCTGGATTTCTCATACTTGCATTTAAGGATTTTTCAGATTAACATTTTGAGTGACTTGGTGCCAGCATCTAACTCATATTTATAGTTCTGCCTTAACAATGGCATGATTTCGGTTCAATGAGTGTAGAGTTTTTTTATTTGGCATACTTACTTGAGTGATTTGGGGCTTTATTAGTGAAACAATTTAAACCTTCCAAATAGCCTCCAAATATTTCCCAAGATGATATCTGTATTTACATAATTTAGGGTTGTTGTGGTTGAGTCCACTTAAATAATGTGTGACAGAGAGATCTTCCTGTATCTATTCATGATTAGAAGACTGTAGCACTTCCTCTCACAATTAAGGGACTTATTGCCATGAAATTATCAAATTGGAGTTAATTGTTTAGGGAGTGAATCTTCATGTACCTCTCAAAGCATTTCTATTGGCTTTCCTCTGTGTTTAAGTGCAGTGTTTTAAGTAGACAACAGATGAACACTGATCTCACTCTCTGAGGCTGAGTGTACATTAGCAGTCTGTTATTGAGCAGTAATATATTTCTGAAGTGACCCTCCTAAATGTCTCACAGCACAGTGATCTTAGTTTTCAGGGGGAGTCATGGTGTATGTGAACTAGATGTCTTTCAGAGGAGATTAATCCAGAATAACTCCTCAGACACTGGAGGCCCTTTGGAACAACCATAATGGTCTAACCAACAAACATGACACCTCACTATGAAGTGCATAACATGCAGCATGAGGTTCTTGAGCCACTGAGAACTTCTTCAACGTGTTGGAGATATTCTTGCACTGTATCAAGGACTAAATGCCATCTATATCTATTCTTTGCCAGCAATCAGTGTTTTGTTTCGACTGATGCTCCTCTCTCATCCATCTTTTCCTGGTGTGTATCCCTCTCCTATTTTGCCCCTATTTTACCTTCTGCTCCTGCAATTCTTTGCCAAACCTCTTTTTTCTTCCTCCCCGCATTGTTAAATTCCCTTTTTTTTTTTTTTCTCCCCACTGCTCCTCTTCTCTTCTGTCAAAGTCATAGATGAAGTCTTTCAGTTGAGACTTACTGTTCCAAAAGACAGAATATGTCACAGTCAGACCCTGTGACCTGTATAATGCAGGAGCAGAAAGCAGACTGTGGTAGCCTCTTCCATGGGCATGCCCTAACCTGGTTTGGATGGATATTTTATGTGGTGTGTGATGGATGTGCTGACATGTGGTGTGTATCCATTTTATGTATATGCAAAGGAGTAGAAAGGCTGGGGGCCCTTCTGCCCTTTGCTTTATCCTAATAAGCCATGAGTAGCATTTTCATTTGACTGAATCTTCACTGAAACTATGCTATTTAGCCACATCATGGTCTTAGAGAAGATGCAGGAACTATATGCTCCACTCTAATGAAAATCCAAACCAGAAAATAGTGGCAATTGAATCTCTATCAGCATAGAACACATTCTTCTGTTCTTTGAATCTTGAGCCTATCAATGAAACCCACATAAGAAATTAGCAGTGCTATAATGTCTGTAGCTTCTGTGTCTGACATGGTTAGGGTAAAACCCATAATGACTATTTCCCACTCAAAGGAAAAAGATTGGATTGTAAGGGCTTTCTCTTTCAACAAAATAGTTCAGCCTACTCTAAAAGCAAGTAAGTTGCATGCTTTGAGATCTTTTGTATGCCATCTCTGTAGCCCTTTGATTTTATACAATAGCACACATCACTCACAGAGGATAACAGAAACTGAGAGTGACTGGGAAGAGTCAGTGCATAGGCTAAGTTCAATCAGCTCTGCCAAGCCTGTCTCCTGTTGTCTACAGACATGCACCAGTAAAATATGTAAATTTTTGAAACTTTTGATGTCTCAGCCACATCAATTAAAGACACTTTTTATGGTGATGCTCCTGTTCCAAACTGTTTTAAAATATTGTAGAGAAAGATAAATGTGATCAGTAGAAGAATTTCACAGCCCTTAGATACAGCAAACTACAAGTGTTTGTTTTCATAAGGAAGCTATACTCATCACAAAATGTTAAGGTGCTTGCCATACTGCTGAACTGCATCATATAGTAGCTTGATCTGAAATGGGAAAAACAGAAAAAGAAATGGAAATTGCTTGTGGATTTTATCTGCGACAGTGGGGTCATGAGCAGGAATGACTCCACCACTAATAAATTCCACTGTGCCAAACTTTGACATCAAAACACAGGAAAGGCAATAAAGTTTTCATTTTACTAGTATAAGGCAATACAGCACCCATTATTGTGAGAAAAATAAAAGAAAAAAACCTCAGTGAAAGTTAGGGTGTTGGAGATTGCAAACTATTGCAAAAGGTGATGGTTCTGAAGGCTCTTATAGGTTGTTGAAATTTATTTTCCCATCAAACTCCAAACTATTCTAGCACATTGCTGAATTTTCTATTTACTCATTGATGTTAAGGCATATTGTGGGACAAACTAACAGAAAATGGTACAGGTGTTCTTTCAGGCACACAGAGGCAATTTGTGGAGATTGTGGTTATTATGTGCAAGAGAATTTCGGAGTGTCACTACTTTGCAGAGCCTAAACAAAGACACCAGCATTGTAAATGATAGCTGTAGTCCAGCTTTGACTGATACTGAATGTACTGTGCTGCAGAGTATTCAATGGGAAGTGGATTGTCTGCTAAGTGCTTGGAGAAAGTTATGACCATTTAATTTTGCTTCATTCTCAACAATCTTCTCCTCTGAAAAAATAGCTGGAGGAAATCAGAGATTGAACTTCACATCAGCTGCTCTGATACCTGTCAATTTGTATTGATTTTTTTTTTTTTGGACAATGCCTTCCAGTTACTGCCAGTTGCTAGAAGTCGTGAATTGCAAAGTGATAGTAATATTCTAAGAAACCACTGTGTGAAAATATGTGATGGTACTGTCTAAGTAGTAGAGCATGGTCCCTCATTTATAGTCTTACATATTTCTCCTGAATGGTATTTTTAGGTGTGCTAGGGCTCTTTATGTAAAAAGATATTAATAAGAAAAATAGACAAAACATTTTTTATACAACAACATTAAAAAGAGTTTATAGAATATTGATTTAATAAGAAAATAACACTGTTCTTTATAGGTCTTTATTTTGAAAAACAAAATAGGAACAGGTTAATTGATTTATAATTGTAAATAACATTTAAACACAAAACTAATTTATGTACTTAATCCTAATCACACTGCCACAGAGCATGGGATTATGTTTTACAACTCCCTACCTAATTATATGGATCCAAATGATAAAAAGTACAATGCCTAAGACAGTTTACATGATAAATGCTCATGTAACTGCCTTTCATATTTTGACTGCCTTTAAGACACACTAATGTTTAGAACTAAGAAAGTCCAGTGGTTTGTTCCTGCATTATTTATATGCTCTTTCCTACTAAATGAAGAAAGTCTTGATGATTGCTGGGAAAGGTGTATTATTCTACTTTGTTAAAGTGAGAAATGTTCACAGTTACCAATAAAGTTCAGAAGGGGACAAAGTCATGGAAGCAAA
This sequence comes from Margarornis squamiger, assembly GCA_035222235.1. Classification (NCBI taxonomy): domain Eukaryota; kingdom Metazoa; phylum Chordata; class Aves; order Passeriformes; family Furnariidae; genus Margarornis; species Margarornis squamiger. Next base: position 78,660,897 of record JAWWTY010000077.1, read on the forward strand.
ACTAAACTTTTTATTTAACAAATTCAGCTGAATTGGTGTGTCCCCTCTGGCCTAGGAGACAGACACCCAGCAACCAGAGACAGAGGTTTTTATACCCTATCCTGGCCAGGGGGCTCCCTGCTTCTGTTCCCTAGGGAGCTCACAGCCTGGCCCAATCCACCTACCAGCCCAAGACCCCCAACCTCCCCAAAAAAGCACGAAAAACAGGTTTGAACTACCCCAAGTCCCAACAGCCAGAAAGTCAACCATCCCCTCCTCCCCCCTCTCCTCTTTACCCATGCAACTGGCTTCAGCAAAACCCCAACTCTATTTCTAACATTAATATTTAAACAAGTGAAAAACTCCAAACCTATACAAAAGTGATGCATCCCCTAGTCTCTATTAGGTAGACTAAACTCACATTTTTCTGTTAAGTTTGAGCTTATGTTTTTTCTTTTGTATTTTTATCTACTTTTTTCATCCATTTCTCTAGCTATTTTATTTATGCAGGTCAAATGCTGATCTACTTTCCCTTCTTTTAAGTGCTATTCACACTTTTTTGGACTTGTTTGCTAAAACTATGTATAACATGGAAATTCTCAGTATTAAATCAATTTTATTTTCTCAGTATATTTGAGGCATTGGTAATCAGCAATGGTTTCTAGTGTGGGAGCAGTGGTCCATAAATTACCAAGTTGCAAATACTCTGTGACAGGTTTTTTGTTTCCATTTGGTTGTTTTATCAGTAACTGAATCAAGAAATGTAACATACCTATCCTATTTGCTATTTAACCCTTTAGAGTCTTTATATTTTTGTATACTCCAGTGAGTGTCATCAGAGGGCTTACATTAAAACTGAAGCATGAATGCATATGCAAATCCTGATTGTTTATGCACAGCCAACATGGACAGTTTTAATAAGCAATTATTTAGATTTTGTTCAAACTCTGCAGCAGGTCACAGCCAATCTTGCTTATCACTTCTTTGAATCTATTTGAACATGTATCATTAATGTTGCAGTGCATTTCATTATGCAGTATAAGCTGTGATTGCTCATAAAACATAAAACAGACTTGAGCTGGGTGTGGGAGTACTTATGGATACTTATCTTTACCTTGGATACAACTCGGAGGAAAAGAGTTGAATAAATTTAAAGCTTTCTTATTCTGCTATTTTAGACTAAAGAGAAAGTTTCAGCCGTCTTAAAGATGTAGTCAATTCATTCTTCAATCATATCTTTTCCTCAATTTCCTTCTAAATACCTTAATTTATAAAAAGAGTATTGTGTCTCTTCAGCTAAAGAGATTAAGAGCTTGAAGTCTCTTTCCATAACTAAAACCAAGCTATGTTAGACATAAGGAAATCCATTCGCCACTATCCTAGATTACTTTGAAAACCAGTAAGCTTAAATGACCATTGAGAGACATGTTTTATTAGTTCTCACAAAAACAACAGAAGTAAAGGAATATGCATAGGTTGTCAAAAAAATTCAGCTTTGAAAAAATGGATAATCACTGATATCAGGAGTCAAACAGGGCTGAGAAGAGATTTTATATAACAGATGCAAACCAAAGAAAAATCAGAGAGAGTGAGAACAGATTCTTCAATGAATTTTCCCATTAAAATTTAATATCTTGCCTTGTTCAATGGGAAAAAGAAGTTAATTGTTTTCAAATGAAGCTGCTATAAAATGTAGGTCTAAGGACACTCCATGTTACTCACCATGATCAATCCCTTATCCTTGCAGGGAGAAGCAAAGACAGATTAGATGTTGCACTAATTTTCACGGCCCCTGAGTTAGGTGTGTCATTTTGCTCCCGGAGGAAAGAGATGTCCCAAGGCTGGAGTTCAACAAAACTTTATCTAGGGCACAGAGGAGCACAGTGAAAAGTGGCAGAATCTGCTTTAGACTAGAATGGATGTCTCTTAGATTGTATAAAATAACAACTTCCTTTGAGTAGGTGTTGGAAATTTCTGCAAAAATAAATTGTACATTTTTGCTTTAAATGGAAATAACATCAACATTGGTTTAAAAAAATAAAAATAAAAATCTCTATTAATCTTAGAACACGTTATCCTTTGTATCTAGTTGAAGACACTTATAATGCACCCAAAAACCAAATGGTGATTTCAGGGCTAAATAGATTTCCCATAGTGAGCCTGAAAAGCTATTTATAATGAATGTGACTAGACTAGATTTGACAATGCTTGCATCGTCCAGGAGATTTGTACTGGGGTGCATTTCAAGATGGTACATTTCACTTTGTTCATGAGAATGGACATTTATTTAGTAAATCAGACATGGTGGCACTAGGGAGGATTCTGTGGCTTACCTGATGGAGCTGATTAGGATTTTGGTTTTTTAAGTGCTTGAGCTATGGAGAGTAGGGACATACATTTCCCGCTATTCCAAAATTCCAAAAAGACGTAGCCAGCTTTGGTCACTGTTTGTAGAAACAAAATATTTCTGGTTAGGTTATCACAATACTAGATTCTTCAAGTTTCTACTGCAAGTTTTGTGTGTGTTTGACAAATTATCACAAGAAGAGGTCTCAAGGTTAGCTAAGCCAACATTTTTCATTCCTAGAACCTCACCTCTGAAGTCTACCACTGCAAGAAAACATACAGTACTGAGCTAAGAATTAGTCACAGAAACAAAGTATTCCTAATATTTCTTGTAGCAAGGCTTTCCTTCAGCATTGTCCATTTCCTTTATCATCAGTAAAAAGACAGGGCTAGAACACACCTCAGGAGGCCAAATAATTCACCCCCCTCTCATAACAGATTTTTTTCCCCTGTAAGTGGATTTCAGCTGTATGTTTTAAACTAACAGATGACTGCCTGTTCTGTGCATGGATATCTCCAATACTGGTGATTCTACAGTGAATTCTGGGATCTGAATATCCTTATTGGTTTTCTAATATGCTGCCTGACTCTTCTTTGCCGTGGTTACTTATTTTACTCTCTTCTGTGCACAGAGAGAACAGTTTATTCTGAATAAGGTTAAGACTAAGATTATCTTTGTTGCATTTTTTTTCTCTAGCATATAAAGAAAAATGAACATGTGTGTGCACACACACATATACACACATGTAAATATGTAAATGAACACACACAATTTAGTCTTTTGTCTGATCATTCTTGGTTTTGTTTTGTTTTGTTTTTTGTTTCCCCCCCCCCCCGGAAATCTCTAGTGCAAAAAAGGTGGTCAATACTAAACATACAACTCTCTCCTTCCCAGTTCTGGAGAGAATGGACAGTTTCCATTTTCCTCATAACTGTCCATACTGGGGACGTATCTATATGTAAGCATTGCTAAAGAGCTTTTTCCTGGGAATACCTGTGTGAGGGATCCCAAGCCCATCTTTCTGTGTGTGCTATCCATGAATCACCTTTGAGAGGGAGAAAGTAGATAGAGTAGATATCCACTAAGCTATACATGCTGTAATTGTGGTTTAAAGAAAAAAAAAAGAAATCCTTGCTGTCCAATTGGTTATCTGTTTTTTTGACTTTTTTTTCCCCCTTCTATTTTTAAAGTATACATTCATGGTAAAATTTTCAGATATAAGTTCAAAGTGTAGGAATATATTTGCTTGTAGCCTTGATTTGGTTGCATAGCCCAGGTTCTTCAGAGTGTTAGCACCTCTCTGAGTTTCACTTAGGATGTTTGTTCTCCCTGTGAAATTTATTAGTGATCTGTGTCTATTGTAGTGCTGTGATCACTGGGCCCCAGCACTTCTCTAGTTAATTCTTTCATAGATCTCAGCCTTACACTCAGTGTAGATACCCTCTTTCTCACAATGTAAGTGTTTACAAGAATAAGTGCATCTAACTTGTGGCTGAAGGCCTAACATCAACTGAAAAATAATGTAACAGATTCACCTGGATGTTATGTGCAAAGCATAGATCTTCTTGTACCAGGTGCTCTCTGTATCTGAAGAAAGGATAGCAATGACAACAATACTTTTAAAAGTATCTACAGTTTACAGTGTGTGTGTGCAAATTATGATAAAATATTTCTCCCATAAAACAGTGTCTGACAGATATTTTTTTCATCTTTTATGTCATCAGTGTCTAGTCCTCTACTACTTGTATAGCTGTAATGCTGGAACTTGTCAAAGACTGAGTTGTTATAACTTTATGCCCTTATCCCTGTTCTGAATAGTTGGACATGAAAGTGCTGTGTATATATATATTTGCAAACACAGCTGTGTATATGTCCATTCAGTTTTCAAACTTTATCAGATAAGTTATGTGCTGCCTATTAGTTTGGCTGTAAGGTGTATCCATTCTTAGAAGAATATTTTTCTTTCTTTGTCTTATGAGAAGCATATTAATTAAAACTTAAAATAGGAAAGATGATCCTCTCTTCCCAGTTCCTTCTACTAGAATTTTTATTCTGAGGTTCTGAAAGGCTTTCTGGAGTTTTCTGCTGGTTTTTTATAGTGGAAATAAGTCTGATATTTTGATCTTGTTGCGACTCGTTTATCGCTTGTTCTACTTGTTATTATTCAAATGGAGAAAAGCCTTTTTAAATACAAAAGTATCTCATCCATTTCATTTAATTGCACTGAATGCTCTCATACCCTCCAGAAAGTCCTTTAAAAATGGATAATCATCAACTTTGACATACTGATATCATATTTGTCAAAAAAGCATATTTTTCCTAACATGTGCACATGACCCTTCATTTCATATCTGAAAGCATGTGATCAAGAAGCTTAAAATCTACATTTGTTGTTTTATATGCCTTTTTTGAAATAAGGGCAAAAAAATCAATAGATTCTCCACTTCCTGAGATTTTCTTTCTGCAAGTTCACTTCTATTTGTACGAACCAATGCTTGTTGCAATCTAAGGATAAATATTTGTGCATGACTGGTGCAAGTGAACTCCTTATTAGAATATTGACAGAAAATCCCTGACCAACCTGTGACGTGCTTAACCATTTACAAAGGCAGCCTGATTTTTAAGGAATAGTGTCCGAAGGAATAGGAATGAAATTCAGATGTGAAGGCAAGAGGGTAGTTTTTTCACTAAGGACAGATGAAGGAAGTGCCATGGCAGCCTATATTAAAATACTATTTTTCTGCCTAAACAAAAGACCTGCCTGTCTAAATGCATGCTAAAAGACGTCATTTACTCAAGAAGGTCTTCATAACTCCATCTCCTTTCTTTTTATTAATTTTTAAACCCTGATTTTTGTTCTTGAGCTCTTCTTGTGCTTAATCAAAGTTTTGCATTTTACAGCTTGTAGTTTTGATCCCTTTAAAGAAATCATACTGATTTCAGACTGCAATATGCAATCATCATCTGAGTTTGTCATCCATGTCGCAGTATTGTATAGTTGCTTCAAAGGCTGGCTCTACAAAACTTTCAGTCAAATCCCTGATTGAAGTTTACTGTTTTACCTAAGAATATTCCTAAATCAAGTCTATAAATATGTAAGATACAATCAGTTTCTCCTTTTAACTGCAATATATGACATCATCTCCAAATTGATCTTCATATCCTCAGGTACACCTTAGCAAAACCATAAGACTTCTTCATCAATACCTTTATTTGCTTTACTGGAATGGAATTCTAAAATTTTGGGACTGTTGCTGCTGTTTGACTTCAGGGCTTACCAAAACTGCAAGGATATCTGTTTCACTGTGTTTCCTGAATTGTTTGTGTTTGTTTCCCATCATAAATCCTTCACCACCTGAGACAAGGGTTTCATTTTGTTTCATGCCTGTCAGAGAGGGGTCATGTTATGATTAGTTATTATTAATGGTGAAGAACAATCATCAAATAGTTTATGGTAATATCAGATTCCAGCGGTAGTGGCTGTTGATGATTGGCACTAGAGAGTGCAATGTCACTACATTTCAGATCCATATGATCATTGCTGCTTTCTTAAGCTAACCTCCAGCATGGCAGTGTGGTGCCCTGCTCCTCAGCATGTTTGTTTCAGCTGTGTTACACATACCACCTTTGGTTTTTGTACTTGTTGTTGTAAGAGCAGGATTGTGTACATTAACATGACAGGTCTTTTTTGGGTTTGATGTTACCTTTTCTTAAAATGTCAAATCACTTCTTGGAGCTTTCCACGTGTTAAAGTGATTTATTCCACTCAAACTTCTATTCATCATTTCTTGAAAAATCTTGGGTAGTTTTTTAGTATTAGCCTTTTTCCAGGTTAAAATCATCAAAATGATGTCTAAAAGAAACAAAAAACAGAAACTGTACTGAAAACTTCCAGGCAATATCTCCTAATTCTTTGGCACAATACAGGTCATCCTGCAGTAACACATCAGATGATACAGTGCACATCTGTGATGACAGCATTTGTTCTTGGAAGTACTTCTGAATTCTTTTAATGTGAAAAGCACATTTTATATCCTGCTTTAAGTATGTGTTATAGAAACTGAAGATGCATGGAGGGAAAAGAAGGATGTTTTCTTTGCATATTGAATTACATTCACAGAAAATGGATGTTAAGGTTTGCAGCAGGTCAGAAACGTTCTGGGACTTCCTTACCGCTTTGAAGGGAAGTGCAGAAAAAGGTCAGATAACAGCTCTAGGTGATGTGGGTATATGGATAACTATTTCAAAACAGCAAACTCCCAACCTGCTGAGTAATGGCACAAACCACAGCGTGTCATTCGATTGTATCTCTCTGCAGAACAGAAGTAGACGATGTTTCTACCTTCTGTGCTTTTGCAATACAAAGAATAAAAATTGTGATCAAACAAATGGGTTTGGAGAAAGGATAATTGAAATTTATGAAGTCTAGTCAGCATTATAGTCATCAATGAAAATGACAACCAGTGAACTGTTCAAAGAAATAATTCATATGTAGCATGTGCATTATATTCGCATTCAAGTGACAGATGTGACAGGCTGCAGTGCAGGAAAAAGGTCAGCTCTGATATTCTGTATTTGCACTCACTCATAGACTGAAACATTTGGACAACGTTATATAAGGAGTACATTTGTCAGAGCTGTCTGCAAACCAGAAGTCACTTCCCAGGGTTAGAATGGTGTTTCCAGACCTGCAATGGACTCTCTTCCTTTCATCCCTTCCATATTTTCACTGTGTTGACTAACACACCATGTTGTTTCCATGGTCAAAAAAGTCATATTGGCTCTTCATTCTCAGAATCTTTCTCTACTCTTCTTCCAGGGTCCCTGATTATTTTGACTAAGTGTTTCTTTGGAAGTTGCTCCCACAAAGTTGCTCTTTGCAAAAGAGGTAGCTGAAAAATTCAGTCCTCATGTAGTTTATGGGCTTTTTAGCTCATTTGTTCTTCAGGGTTAATTATTCCTCATGCATCTGAATTTGTAGATTTTTTGGAAGTGATCATGGCGGTGATGAATTCATACAAACCAGTGTATTTATTGTGCCACTGTTTACATTTCTGTTTTTGCATTTGAAATGCAGCATTTAACATTACATTTGAAGTCAGGCTCTGATCAAGTTCACAAGTAACTATAAGAGTAAATGGCCTTTTAGAAGCCCGCATTGAAATGCAATGACTATCAGAGCAGTGCTTTCATCAACTAGTGCTTGTAGATTGATGAGCAGCCTGAATAAATTCTCTCCTCCTCTCACAGCTTTTTTTTTCTCTAATGTTCAACTTGCATCTTTCATCATATTTAAAGAATTCTAAGCCATAATTGGGGCTGCTTAGTATCATTGGCTTAGCTTTGGTGTGTGAATAAGTTTCTGGAAGGTCTGATGTTTGTAAAGGAAAGAAACATCTCTAAACTTGTAGTGGAAATTTGCTGATATGAAATGAAGTGTGTGAGTATCGTCTTTGAAAAAATTTTCTGAAATCTCAGAATCCCGTTTATGGTTTCAGAGAGGCTTAGTATGTAGGGAAAAGGGATATGAGAATAATTTGAAATATTATTTTTATTTTTCAGGACACTGTTGTTGGGATTTTTTAAAGACCTTTTATTTCTTAATACTCAGGTTTTGCTGCTTCTTTTTTAAAATTTTCATCTGTGTTAAGAGAAAAGCAACTTTTTTTGTAAGTCTTTCCAAATGGCATTGAATTCTAATTACATGCTATTTATTCTTATTTTAATAGGTGGACATTCTGGAGAGAAGTAATTTTGATAGCAAGACTTCCAGCAGTCATGTATGCTCTCCTGTATTAGTGTCAGTGTCCTGAAAGCAAATCGATATGTTTCTGCCCTACTGGAAGTTTATAACCGCTATCAGTTTACTGTGTGCAAGCTGCAAAACTTGTTTTCTAAAACAAGAAGAAAAGCAATTTGAGACACCAAATTCTGTAAAAAAAAAAAAAAAAAAAAAAGATGCAGTGCAGTTAGGTTACTGATTTAATGCTATTACTACTCTATTGTGCGTGTTACATGAACAACTTGAATTGCAGGACTGAAATTTGTCAATAGGCAGCTTTTACAGTAAATGCTGGTTTTTCTTTTTTTTTTACAGATATATATTTTTAAAAACTCATAAGTTGTCTTTCTTAAGATATATTCAATAGTCTTAAGTGTACATTCATCATTTCTGAGAGATTTAGGGGAAAGGTAGTATAAAACAGAGCTCCTCTAGGCAGTGTAAGAAATAGCAGTCTCTATCAAACTCTTCAGAAAATTTATCACAAGGACATTGATTGACAGCAGTGACAGCAGGAGTTCCTGAACCAAGCCTCTTTTGGACTTGCAAGTTGTTTCTTTCTGGGCCATCTGGAAATAAACCTGAGCAATATGTCATCTTTGTGAGCCCAGATGTTGCCTGGGCCCTGAGATGTCTGGCTTTGCCACATGACTGTTGCCAGACAACTGTTAAACAGGCACAGAGACAAAGCTTCCTTCTTACCCCAAGGCTGCCATCACACTTTTTTTTTTGGAAGCTTTTGTTTTTTAATGAGTTTTGCTAAGAACTGCCAACATCATGCTAGTGCTCCCAAGAGTGCTGGAGATCCATTTGCTCTCCTTCTAAAATACTGATCACATGAAGGAGTAGGTTAGGTGTTGAGTAATGGAAACAGCAGCCAGCAGACCCATCAGTAGAAGGGTACTTCTTCTGGCTAATCATACGTGGCATAAATGCCTGAAATGATCCATTTTTCTCCATGTGAATGGCAGCTATCTGGGTTATCAGAGGTAGAAAATTTATTTTAAAAAACAAGATTTTTGGCATCTTTTCCCTGACTGAGTTCTGTACACCCAGATTTTCATCAGAGCTGCAATGCAAATCTGGAGTAAACGGCATAGTTTCAACAAATTGGCAGAGTTACTGCTGATAAACAGACTATTCATTTGGTTTGAATTTGTCCCTTATCTGCCTCCATCCCTTGTGGTTCTTTGGAGAGAAAAGGTGACTTTTTTTTGGGTTTTTGTTTGATTGTTTGGGTTTTTTTAAGCAGATGGTGATTGACAGGGTTTTACCCACAGAAATACAGCTGATACACATGCCTTACCCAGAGCAATACATTTATGAAGCACCCAACTTCAAAGCATTCAGGGTCTGAACATTTCCAATCTACCCTTCAGACTGGGTTTTGTTACTGCATGCACTTTGCTATTGGGTAGTTATTTGTGAGCATTGTTATGCTGTGCATACACCCTGCTGTCTTGAAGCTGTTCTGAGAATCATGCTGATGACCTACATTGGAAGGCAACATTTAATTCCAGATTTTTAAATGAGGCATGCAATTTATAAAATTTCTGAATAAAATTACATTCTGGATCGATGTGAGCAAGGAGATCAGTAAAGACCCCATTTATCTCTTCCAACATGTCCAACAAAGAGTGAGAATTAAAGGTTCAAAAGCCTGGGATTTATTATTTTCTGTGCCAATTGAAGGTTGTCTTCATGTTCAGTGTACAAAAGGCCATTTGGTTGTTACTGAAATTGCTGACTAAAATACCCATAGCTGACACATTTGTCAGAAGACTGACAAGCATCTGATTCAATAAAGGTTTCCAGCCTTTTGTTTGACATTTTGGTGGTTGGTTATCATTGTGAAGGGGATTGTTAGTGAATTATTTTCATTCTGTAGAGCATACAGATATTACTTATTTTATAGCTCTGCCATTGCTAAAACCTAAACCAACATTTTCTTCCTTTCTATATGCACTTTGAAATTTGTTTTTAGCAATACCACTGCTTTTAGAGAAAATATTTTTTTTTAATCTGTAAGTTCTCAGCATTGCAGACTGTCATCATCACTGCAGGCAGATGAGAGCTAAATCCGTGGGTCAATTCTCAGAGTTTCATTTTTTGATACCTTCATGTGACAGGACAAGTACTTCATGACTCCCACAGAATGCCCATGACAGCTAAAATGAAGGGTAAACCTCATGCACATATTTTTCCTCCTGTGTAGAAAATTAGTCTCTGAGGTTCAGCTGGTATGGACAGATTTTAATGATTAGCTAAGTAAGTATTTCCAAAGTTGTCTAATCCTTGATACAATGCAGCAAGTATGCTGGGGGTTGTAGTGGGTTCTTTTTGTCTTCTCTTAAAATGTCAGGTATGGATGAAGAGTATTATCACAAAGTATGCTGAGCTTTGTTAAATTAAGCCAGAAAGAAGAAAATTGGCTTCCTAGGTTCTTGTACTGCAAGAACATCTGCAACATGTCTTCTATATATTGTTTGTTGGCAATCTCTTATTGTCTGAAGAATGCAGGAAAGGTAGGATTGGAGAGCATAGGAAACATCTCTTTCCAGTTGTACAGCATTCTGCATGGTCATCCTCAATAACAGAAACCACTATTCTGTCTCTGAGTGATAATGTGACTCCAGTTTTGACTCTGAACTACAGCCTTCCTTGATTTATGTTCAAGCTCTGCATTTCTGTCTCAGTGGAGATGATGCAAATGTAGAATCATAGAATTGTTAAGGTTGGACAAGACCTCTAAGATCATCGAGTCCAACCGTTGACCCATCACTGCCCTGTTCACCCTTAAACCTCATCCCCCAAGTGCCCTATTGACATGTTTTTGGAATGCTTCCAGGTATGGAAATTCCACCACTTTCCTGAGAAGCCTGTTCCAATGCCTGGCCACCCTTTCAGTGAAGAAAATTTTCAAATGTCTAATCTAAGCCTCCCCTGGTGCAACTTGAGCCCATTCCTTGTTCTAATAGATAATCTTCCATGACATGCCATGTGCAATGGCCATATTTATTTTCCTGAGCCATGTGCTAGGAGATTCTTACCCTTTGGAGGGTGAGATTGAACTTTCTAATAGACTAGTAAGACATTGGACAAGAATCATCCTGAGCCTTCTCCAAAAAAAGACATGTTTCCGCATTCTTCCCATGGCTCCAACAGTGAATAAAGGAACAGAAGGATGGCTGCATTTTTGCATATTCATCTGCTACCTCTCCTCGTGATAACAGCCACTTTTGAAAGAAAAGGAATCAAAACCAAGGAGTTTGAATTTATTGACTGCAGGTGTCTGGAGGCTGTGTGAAAATATAAATTTCTGTGTTCCTTGAGTTTTCCCAGACAACTTCTAGGACTATCTTCTGCTTACTGTGAATAGAAGACCCAAGGTGGCATTTGCTCCTACATTCTGGGGAACACGTCATA